>CM026268.1:11926628-12526628 GCA_014851425.1 Senna tora
ATGGGTATTTAACTAATAAAAGAATTAAATTCACGGTTCAAAAGAGGCTCTAGCTTACTCATCCCACCGTCTCCCTTATTCACCGAGTAAAAGCTTAATTACTACCTCTTTAATTATATATAAAAATATAATTGGGTATAATTAGAGCCTTGGAACCAATTTAGCGGGTCTAAGGTGTCCCCCACGGACTAGACCAAGGTGTCCAACTGATGAACGCGGCCTTGTCGCGAGGCCGGCACCAATCAAAATTAATACTAGAAAGTGCAGCTAGTGGTACAACCTAGGTCGATTCTCTCTCGTGGAGCCTATGGACTCTATGGACAAATATGCAAAATTAACACAAAAAGGGATGTCTTTAAGACAATTTAACAAACACTTGGTGTGCAATGAAACGAAACGGAATTAAATGCAACTAAATGAAACTAGAACTAACACTTTTTGGGATTTTCAATATTTTAAAAGCTAAAGTAAATTGAGGTGAATGAAATGAGATGAATATGCTTTGTTGGAGAATGCTTTGGGCTATCCTTGCTATCAAAAAGTGTGGAGTTAATCAATGAAAAGCCATTTCCTAAAGTAGTTTGGTGACCACTAAACCTAGGTAAATTAATTAGAGGATGCAATTAACCAACCGGACAATTAACAAGCCTAATCAAATACCATCAATGAAGCAAATGGGGAATTTAATATAGATATGAATTCAACTCAACAAATACCATTGTCATTAGAGTGGCTTCCACAATGAATTAAAAATTACAATAAGATTCAACCAAATCCAATGTAATCAAAACCCACAATGGAAGAATCAAAATACAAATCACAAGTCTATATAAATTCCTAATATCCAACTACAACCTAGTTAAGTTCCACAACCATGGAACCACAATCAATACAAACTCATCAATATCAACAAGATAAAAATGAATCTATAACGAGAAGTAGAAGGAAAACAAGAAAAACTCTCTATTGGATGCCATAGCTCAAGCCCTAATCATCCTCCTCCAAAGCACAATAGATTTAGCCACTCATGGATGGGAGAAATGCTTCACCAAGCTCCTGCAACCCTTGCTTAGTCATGGATGATGATGGAAGTTGCTGGATATTGGTGTGAATGGGTGTGGAGAGTGAAGGAGATGAAGACAAAATGGTGAGTGTGGCTGGAATGTCAGAGAGACTTGAGACGATGAGAAGCTTGTATGATGAAGGTGTTAGAATGAGTGGGTTCTTCCCAAATTAGGTTAAGGGCCTCCAAAACATCAGAATATTCCTTCTAATACGACCTAAGATGCTCCCCTTGTGGTAAAATGCTAAGAAAGTGGGCCCACAATCCGTTTCAGCTCTTAAAATCGCGAGAAAATTGTGCAGATCTGGTGTACCCGCTGGCAGCGGGTGGATTACTCGAAACAAGCGTTTTCCCTTCAAGCTCTAATTCTTGCACCGGCTTTGCTTTCCAGTTTCTTTCTCGACCTCTAGCACTTGAATCCTTGCTATTTCTCAAGCTAGTTGACCTACAAATCAACCAGAAACAATTGTGAGGCTCTCAAGTTAATAAAACTAGAGAATTATCGCAATTTATTCAATAAAAACATGGAATTAGCAAGATTGTGATTTAAGTTCTTAAGTGCCCTTGAATAACATTAAAACATGCATAATAAGTTTTTAAACTCAGGAAAAGCTTGTCAAATGCCAAAGGATAAAAGGGTAAATATCGGTATTATCACCAACCCACCGCACAGCTCCTTACTGTATGGTGGCTTAGTATTTTGCCTCTTTTTTCACCGGATTGGGTTCCGGTTGAAACGGTAAATACTCGGGCTTTATTCCCTTGACTATTTCCAGCAATTACAACACTTATACTACTCCAATCCAAGCCTAAACATGCATCAAACTATCAATTTCGAATTTTAGAGCAATTTCCTAAAAATTATATATATTCCCTATTTTTCCTTCTTTCTATTATTTTAATTTATTTTTCTTTCCCAAGGAAAAATAAATTAATAATAATGATAATAATTGAAATCAAGATCTCGGATATTACAATCTTCCCCCCTTAAGAAATTCGGTCCCTGAATTTCAAACCAAATACTAACCTTAATCTTGAAACAGATGAGGATACGTCCTGCGCATTTCACCCTCGACTTCCCATGTAGCCTCTTCGGTCGGGTGATTTCTCCACAGAACTTTAACCAATGGAATCTTTTTCATTCTGAGTTTTCTCAACTGCCGATCTAAGATTTCCACTGGCTCCTCTTCATATGTTAGATTTTCGGTTAGTTTCACGTCTTGCGATTGAATCACGTGCGAGGGATCGGGAAGATATTTCCGAAGCATTGATACATGAAAGACAGGATGTACTCCCTCCAATTTCGTAGGCAATTCCAACCGACACGCCACATTCCCAACACGTTATAGGATTTCAAACGGTCTGATATACCGAGGACTTAGCTTCCCCTTTTTACCGAATCGCATCACGCCTCTCATCGGTGATATCTTCAAAAACACATGTTCACCAATGGTGAATTCGAGTTCTCTTCTTTGGTTATCTGCATAGGATTTCTGCCTACTCTGAGCCGTTAACAATCTCTCCCTTATACACTTCACCTTTTGCAAGGCATCTTGTAACAATTCTGGGCCGACCAGGCGAGCTTCTCCGACCTTGAACCACCCAATCGAGGATCTGCACCTACGACCGTATAGAGCCTCAAAAGGTGCCATTTGGATACTCGCTTGATAACTGTTATTGTATGCAAATTCAGCCAAGGGTAAATACCTTTCCCAACTTCCGCCGAAATCTATAATACACGCTCGAAGCATGTCTTCAAGGATCTGAATAGTTCTTTCTGATTGCCCGTCATTCTATGGGTGGAACGCAGTACTCAAATCAACTCTAGTTCCCAACACTTCTTGCAATGACTTCCAAAAACCTGGAAGTGAACTGTGGCCCTCTATCAGATATTATGGACACTGGCACACCGTGCAATCTAACGATTTCTGATAGATAAATCTGTGCGTATTGACTCAGTCCGTAAGTGGTCTTAACTAGCAGAAAGTGCGCGGACTTAGTCATGCGATCCACTATCACCCAAACCAAATCAAATCCACGTTGTGATCTTGGCAACCCTGTTACAAAATCCATAGTTATCCTCTCCCATTTCCACTCAGGTATTTCTATTTGTTGTAATGTTCCGGCGGGCTTCTGGTGTTCAGCCTTGACTTGCTGATACACTAAACACCTGGCTACATAGTTTACAACATCCTTCTTCATGCCATTCCACCAGTACAGCTGTTTCAGGTCATGATACATTTTATTAGCTCCTGGATGGATTGTATAAGCTGTCCGGTGTGCTTTTTCAAGGATTCTTTCTTTCAAGTTATCAACCATGGGATCGCACAACCGTCCCTCTAACCGAAGTACTCCGAAATCATCAATAGAGAATCGGACATCGTCCCCTTTCACTTTAGTTACAGCATCCCTGATTTGCTTGAGGTCGGTATCTTCATCCTGTCTAGCCTTCACTTCTTCTACGAGAGAGGATTTAGCTTGCAAATGAGCTAAAAGTGAGTTAAAACTCCCAATCTCAAACTGATTCCCCGTCTATTCTAGCTCGTGCAACTCTCCGACTCAGAGCATCAGCTACCACATTAGCCTTTCCTGGATGATACACTCGTGCAGTCGTAGTCTTTCAACAACTCTAACCATCGACGTTGTCTCAAGTTCAAGTCCTTCTGCTCAAAAATGTATTTGAGGCTTTTGTGGTCTGTATAAATTTCACACGTCTCACCGTACAGGTAATGTCTCCATATTTTCAAGGCGAACACTACAGCAGCCATCTCAAGGTCGTGAGTCGGGTAATTCTTCTCATGTTTCCTCAGTTGTCGCGATGAATACGCAATCACCTTGCCATGCTGCATCAAGACACACCCTAACCCGATCCTCGACGCATCACAGTATACCACATACCCTCCTGTGCCTTCAGGTAACGCCAGCACCGTAGCGGTAGTGAGACTGTCTTTTAGCTTCTAAAAACTCTGCTCGCACTTATCATCCTATATGAACATCACTCCCTTCTGAGTCAACTTAGTCATAGGTGCAGCAACCTTAGAGAAGTCCTGCATAAATCTTATATAATATCCAGCCAAGCCCAAGAAACTGCGAATTTCAGTAACAGAGGTAGGCTGGGACCAAATTCTTCACCGCTTCTACCTTACTTGGATCAACGTGGATTCCCTCTGATGATACCACGTGACCCAAAAAGGCAACTCTGTCAAGCCAGAATTGACACTTGGAGAACTTGGCATACAATTTCTCCTCTCTCAACTTCTGCAATGTTAATCTCAAGTGTTCTGCGTGTTCTTCAGAATTCTTAGAGTAAACCAAGATGTCATCAATGAAGACAATGAAAAATCGGTCCAGAAATGGTTTGAAGACCCTATTCATCATGTCCATGAACGTTGCAGGAGCATTAGTTAATCCGAAAGACATCACCAAGAACTCGTAATGTCCGTATCGAGTCCGGAATGCGGTCTTAGGTATATCTGATTCTCGAATCATTAATTGATGGTACCCAGATCGCAAATCAATCTTGGAAAACTGCTTCGCACCCTGAAACTAGACCTGTTCATGGGTCGGGTCGGGCCAGGCTTGGGCTTAAGCCCATGGGCTTTACATATATGGGCTTGGGCTTGAGCCTAACCCTACATGTTTTACTACCCATTACAATGGGCTAGGTATTTACCCAAGCCCATGGGCTAAGCCCGGGCTTAGCCCATTCTTATATATAATTATAAAAAATAAATGCTTTTTAAATAAAAATTTTCCAATGCGAGAAAGTGTTGAAAAAAACAAATTTATGCGTCTTTTAAAAGAGGAGATTGATATTCATCCGTTTTTATAAGGCTTAAAAGTTAAAACTACAAGCAAGTTATACTACATGAAATTTTTTTATTATTTTATTTTTTTGATGGATACTACATCAAAATTTAATAATACTGATTAGTTAATAACCAATTTAAAATTTTCTTTATAAGACTCTGTAATTTTTTTTTTCGAGTTTTCATCATTGACTATCTTGAGCCCTTAAACTTTCATTCTTGTCTAAAGAACCTTAAAATGCTACTAAATTGATTCACACGTCAGATTTAATTTACACATCAAGAAGGGGCAAAATTATCAAATTCAATATTAGTCAACATTTTCAAATTACATAAATTAGTTTATGTCCAAAATACTAATAAATATTCCTTAAAGTATTTTGTAGTGTTTCAGATTGAGCGTGACTTTGGAGCTCGAGTTTTTAATTAATTTACTTTCCAAACATTATAATTTTATTATTTTTTTTTTAATTTTAAATCAGGCTTTTTTTAAAAAAAAAAACGGACTTTTTGGCTTAGTTCATATTTTTGGCCTCATATTTACATTTTGTCGGGTTGGGCCTATCGGGCTGGGCAGGCTTTAAGGCCCATGATCAAGTCTATTGGTAGGTAGTGAATGGTAGTGGTGGTAGGAAATTAGACCTGATCACGGGCCGTAAAGCCCGCCCGGCCCGTTAAAATGCAAATATGAGCCCGAGTCCTAAAGCCCGTTTTTTTAAAAAACAGGACCCAGCCCGTTAAAATGCAAATATGGGCCCGAGCCCGAAAGCCCTTTTTCAAAAAAAAGGGCCCCGGCCCGAGCTCGGGCTTGAAGCTCGCAAGCCGGGCCCGCTAAAATGCCAATATGAACCGGAGCCCGAAAGCCCATTTTTTTAAAAAATGGCCCCGGCCCGAGCTCGGGCTTGAAGCTCGCAAGCCCGGCCCGTTAAAATGCAAATATGAGCCCGAGCCCGAAAGCCCGTTTTTTACAAAAATGGGCCCCGGTCCGAGCTCGGGCTTGAAGCTCGCAAGTCCGGCCCGTTAAAATGCAAATATGAGCCCGAGTTCAAAAGCCCATTTTTTAAAAAAACGGCCCCAACCCGAGCTCGGGCTTGAAGCTCGCAAGCTCGGCCCGTTAAAATGCAAATATGAGCCCAAGCCCGAAAGCCCTTTTTTTCAAAAAAGGGCCCTGGCCCGAGCTCGGGCTTGAAGCTAGCAAGCCCGGCCTGTTAAAATGCAAATATGAGCCAGAGCCCGAAAGCCCGTTTTTTAAAAAAACGGCCCCGTCCAGAGCTCGGGCTTGAAGCTCGCAAGCCCGACCCGTTAAAATGCAAATATGAGCTCGAGCCCGAAAGCCCATTTTTTAAAAAATGGGCCCCGTCCCGAGCTCGGGCTTGAAGCTCGCAAGCCTGACCTGTTAAAATGCAAATATGAGCCCGGTCCGAAAGCCCATTTTTTTAAAAAACGGGCCCCGACCCGAGCTCGGGCTTGAAGCTCGCAAGCCCGGCCCGTTAAAATGCAAATATGAGCCCAAACTTGAAGCCCATTTTTTAAAAAAACGGGCCCCGGCCCGAGCTCGGGCTTGAAGCTCGCAAGATCGACCCAATAGGCCCGGCCCGTTAAAATGCAAATATGAGCCCGAGCCCGAAAGCCCGTTTTTTAAAAAAACGGTCCCTGGCCCGAGCTCGGGCCCGTTAAAATGCAAATATGAGCCCGAGCCCGAAAGCCTTTTTTAAAAAAAGGGCCCCGGCCCGAGCTCGGGCCTGAAGCTCGCAAACCTGGCCAGTTAAATTGCAAATGTGTATAAATAATTTAAATAATAATTAAAATTAATAAAATATTAATTTAAAATATAAAAATATTAATTTTTAAGTAAATATATAATTTTATAATAATTTTTTTTAAAAAAATATATTTAGAATAAAAATAAAAAGTGGCCCGCGGGCTAGCCTGTTTAGCCCGCGGGCCAATACAGGCAGGCTTGGGCATCACTTCCCAAGCCCGCCAAGTAAACAGGCCGGCCTGCCCCGGCTCGTTTAATGCTGGCCCGTCACGGGCCGGCCCGTTTTGACACTATTACTTGCGTGGGTGGTTGTGGTGGTGGGTGGCGGTGGTGGTGGATATTGGATAGTGATGGGTAGGGCCCAGGTACTACCCAAGTTTTGGTTTAAGTATTTTTAATAAAATGGGTATTTGTTGGGTAAGGCCCAAGTACTACCCATACCCAATTCTTAGTGTTGGGTAGTTGACCTATGGGCTTAAGCTTGGGTAGTCTCATGGGCTACCCAGCCCATGAGCAGGTCTACCTGCAATTGATCAAATAGGTCATCTATCCTCGGCAGTGGGTATTGATTGCGGATCGTCACCTTGTTTAACTTTTGGTAATCGATACACAACCGCAAAGATCCGTCCTTCTTCTTCACAAAAAGAATCGGTGCACCCCAAGGAGAGAAGTTGGGTCTTATAAAACCCTTGTCAAGCAATTCTTGCAATTGTGTATGTAACTCCTTCAACTCTTTCGGAGCCATCCGGTAAGGTGGTGTGGAGATCGGCTGGGTGCCAGGTTGCAGCTCAATTTCAAATTCAATCTCACGATCGGGCGGCAACCCCGGCAATTCTTCTGGAAATACATCCAAGAACTCTTGCACTACCGATACTTGAGTCGGTGAAAGTACTACTTTCGTGGTATCCTTGACAAAAGCCAAATACCCCTTACATCCCTTTGCAAGTAATTTGGATGCCTTTAGAGCCGAGATCAAGTTTGGAGACAGTGTAGCTCCGTCACCCCGTATCACAAAAGGCTCCATGTTTGGCATATTGAACTTCAAGCATTTAGCCTTGCAATCCACAACTGCATGGCAAGACAACAACCAATTCATTTCGAGGATCACATCAAGATCAACCATACACAACAACCGAAGGTCTACCACAGTCTCATGATCATCAACCTCCACAATGCAAGACTTGTGCACATACTCTACTTGTACCGATTCTCCCATTGGGGTAGAGACCAGTACTATTTCTTTCATTTTAGATGGACTTTTGTTGAATTTAGAGGCAAATGCATGCGACACATAGGAATGAGTGGAGCCGGAATCAAATAAGACTCGTGCTTCAAGAGAGCAAACAATAAGGGTACCTGTCACAACTGCATTTGATGCATGAGCGTCTTACTGAGAAACTGCAAATACCCGCGCTTGTCCTCCACTTACTGCCTCTGACCCTCTACCACTAGATCCTGCACCACGGCCTCTAAATGCACCTATACTTGCTGTCTGTGGTGGTACGGTTCTTACTGGTGTGGCTGAAATAGGTGTACTCCTCGGCGTCGGATTACTTCTCACACTTGTACCCTCTTTTCTCTTTGGACACTCTCTAGCCATATGGCCCACCTGCCCGCAGTTGTAGCATCCACCTGTCAGTCTCTGACATATTCCAAAATGAAATATGTCGCAATTCGCACACTGGGGCCTTGTTTTACCGGCATTTCCACCCCCTTGCACTCTCTGTCCCCCTTGAATATTACCTCTTGTACCTGCTTCATGGGTGGTAGTTGAGGATTATCCTCCTGCGGACCCTGAGTATCCTACTCCTCCACATGTTGTCTTCCTCTTCTTACTTCCACCTCCTTGGTTATCACTGCTTGTAATTAACTTGACTTTGGGATCAATAGAAGTCACGTACCTCTTCATGGTTTCAATCATTCTGGCACAGTCTGCTGCTTGAGCTAAAGTCTCAAACTGTCTCCTCTGAGGTAACAAAGCAGTAAATAATGGCTCCATGAGACGGTGTATGAATCTCTTGATCCTCGCCTCTTCATCAGGAACTAACTCGGGTGAGAATTGAGCCAGTTCCGTAAAAAGTAACTCATACTCCGTCACGGTCATGTTAGGCGTCATCCTCAACTCCTCGAATTGTTGATGCTTTGCATCTTTGGTGCCTTCAAATAGAAACCGACCCAAGAATTCCCTCTGAAAATCTTCCCAGGTCATCGGTGCCACCCTTCTTGAATACCTCGTCTGTACGGACTCTATCCATACTCTAGCAGCTCCCCTCAGTTGAAATGAAGCCAACTCCACCAACTGATGGACAAATTTTCAAGTAATAAAATCCCCTCTACTTGCAAGTATACAAGGTCAGTTGTAATACGTACGAATATAAGGGTGTCGAACCCACAGGGATCAGTTGGATTACTAGAATTTAACGTTTTCACAATTTTAAATTTAAAAGAAAGGGGTTTTGGAACTGGAAGTAAAGAAAAAAAGTTTAACAAGAGTGAAAAAATAGAAAGTAGAATATTGAAAGTTGATAGAATCAAGTTGAATAACTTAGGACTTTGAATCCACCACTAGCTTCGTAATTAAATATCCAATGTTTAATTAAGGACTACCATTTATTTCATGCAGTGTTACGTTCTCGGCTACAAGCTTTGAATCACTTAGAATGATATTGGAACAAAGATTTTGACATACTCTATCTAATTTTAGCATGGACTATTCAAGTATGACATAATCCATCTAAGTTTAGCATAGAATATTCAAATGTTGTTACAATTCTATGATTACCATTACATGACCTCCACATTTAAGACTACAAGAATTAAAGTGGGTAATAGTTTTGATTTTAAAATCCATGAATATTACTACAAGAAATATTGAGTAGAAATTAAAATCAAATAAGACAATAAGAGCACAATGAAATATTAAAGAAAAATTCTTAGTCATGTAATCCATAAAATAAAGGTGCATATCCTTAATTAGTATCAAATATAAAATTACATAGCTAAGGCTTCATCAAAAATCCTAAGTAGAAAAAATTAGTTCTCCATGGAAAAATACATAATTACCAAACTCTTGATCTCCACCATCTCTCCTTTGAGAATTTTGATCTTGATAATTTTTGTGAGAGAGGGTAATGAGAGAATTTGGAAGAAGAAAATGGAAGTGAGAAGTGGATGCCTTGGACCCTTGACTCCTAGTCCTATTTATAGGAAAACTTGCTCTCAAATAAGCTTGCTTCATGGCTAAGTAAAAGGAAAATAATTAAATTAAATAAAAAAGGATGCAGCAAGGCTTGAAGTAGGGTCCTTCAAGTCTACATGGTTGTAGAGTTGCCACTTGAGCTGGAGAAGAACAATTGTCATAAATGCCATCCAATATCCACTAGTCAGCGAAAATTAGAGTCAAAATTAGAGGCTAAAATGCCTTTTAATAAAATAGAGACGTGTGCCCTTGCTATGATTCGAGTATGGAGCAGCAGAGTTGTATGCGCAACTTCTTACCAAAAAAAAAAGAGTTGTATGCGCAACTTATACCAATTGGGCTGGCTTACAGATTTGTTGTAATTGCTATCTTAAATTTTGATAGTCAGAGGCTGAAGTCAATAATTGCGGCTGAAAAATGGTGAAAACATGTACGAAAACACATGTTAGCTGTCTTGAACTCGGGCTCTAGAATTTTCATATCAGAGCTTTTGACCACACGAGCTGCCACTTGTCCTTATCTTCAAATTACCGCATTTATTTCCTTAGTTAGCCGTGTCCCTGGTAGCCAATTCAAAGTTTACTTCTTTTTGTCAAAAGGCTTCCAGCTGGAATCAAACACATGCTCACTCTTGGAAAATTACAGGTATAACCAGTTGTGCCACCACCATTTGTCTGCCATTATTTCACATTTTCTTCCTTTAGTTTCATTGCATGAACTTCCAAGAACTTCCTAGGATAATCATGAGCTTTCATGAATTGGTCCATCAAGTTACTTTTAGCCTAAAAATTGAGAATACTCTCTGCAATAAAAGTTCACAAAAATTAAATTTTATATCAAAAATTATAATTTTTCAAGGACTAATAAATAAATATTAAGGGAAATATTTCTATTAAAATATGCATTTATCACACCCCCACATTTAAGCTTTGCTAGTCCTCAAGCAAAGGAGAAGAACTAAATCATGTAAATCAGAGAATTTAGTTACTCAAAGGTTATAACCAAATATATAGATTAAATTAAAAAGTCTTTACCTCATAGTCAACATCACCAACCAAATTTTTTTTTTAAACAATGCAATTATTGAAACCTTATTAGTCAACCATTCAAAGATATCTTTGTAACCAAGAAGTATGCATGATAGCTACATAGATCCTCACTAAGGGCATGTGTTTAACTCAACTCTCAAGTGTTTAAAGTTTACCAATGTATCACTCAAGTTCAATCAATGTAATAACACTACCATAGGCTTGCAAATTCTTCCTATCTCCACTAAAAACAACTATATCAAGCATTAATCAAAAGGACTTTGCATTTGGTTGTAATGTTGGCCAAGGGATAGGTAAGGATTTTTTAGGATAGTGGTGCTAATGACCAAGAATTTAATAGACCATAAATCCTTTTCTCTTACATATCAAATCAACTCCTTTTGCACTTATCAACACTTCTTTGTAGTCAAAATCTATTGTAATGAGATAAGAATTACATTTAAACTTTCACAATAAAGGAATTTTCCCGTTCTTCCTCATTTTTTCTTTCTTCACGTCTCATTTCTTCTTTCATTTCATTGTATTTTTCAAATCAGACCATTCTTCTTCTTTCTTTCTTTTTTCTCTCTCTCTCTTCTTCTCTTTCTTTTTACAACACATTCCCACATTAACAAAAGTAACTATACTCTATAAAATATGGTCAAGGCTATTTCATATGGTCTTTCTGGGAAAATAAGGCTTGTAATGTGGTTAAAACAACAAAATAGGCTAAAAGGCTCAAGATTGGCTCACTAGAGAAATTTGTATACAGGGTGGCTCATTTGGCTGTGGTGTTTAAAATTCAACATCCTAAGTGCCTTTATCACTTTTATGCAAGCATAGTGTCAAAGGTAGTTTCAAAAGGGACAATAAGCAAGTTCTAGAGTATTACAAACATGATTGAACAATTCTCACAAGAAATGAAAGAGTTGAATAAAAGTAAGTCAACATTATGGCTCAAACCTCACTAAGGTAATTTCATATATGTAGTTATCATGACACAGCTTCTCAAATCATGACTTAATTGATAAAAGTCAGAATTATCTTAGTGGAAGAACTAATAAATATCTTAACAATTGCAAAATAATAAAATTAAACACACATATCTCTGTTCTTTTTTTTATATAAAACTAGTCATGTTGACAATGGAAAAAGTGCTGATTCATTTTAAACTTATATAATGGTTATTGTAAGAATATGGGCCAGTCCACCCTTGGTGGATCGGACCCAAGCCCAATTGATGTTGGGGGCAAATATATAAATAAATTATAAATGTGGGTTATGGAGAGTAATTTACTCCATAAGTTTAAATTAATTTAAATAATGAGTCAGTTGCATAAAAAGAGAACGTGATAACAAGAGGTGGTGTGTAACAGATCACATTCATCCAGAGAAAACAAAAACCTCTCTTCTCCTGACTCTCTACTCTCTGCCAATATCAATTGTGGGTGCATTTGCTGTGTTGCTTGCTCGGAGTCCCTACTTGGTGACCGGAGTGCATGTGGGTACCTGAACGCGGAGTCGGAGTCGGATACGTCACAGGTACACCCGAATTCTTACAGTGGCATCAGAGCGCCAGGTTTCTTCCGCTGTGTTTCACATGTTATTCAATGAAAAGATGCATGACATACAAATAACATGTGTTAATTAGTTAATCTGATGTTATCTTCACCAAATAGTAATTTTTTGTGCAAATTGGGTTAGTGAAAATTCATGTTTTAGGCTTCGAATTTGTTCCCATTGCGTAGAGCGCGGAAAATCGATATAAAATTTGTATGAAACGGACTCCGAACGGCATCGAAACGATGATCGAAATTTCGGGTTTAAAATTTAGGTTTCCGAAAACTACGATTTTAGGCTTCGAGAATGCTCCCATTGTGTTGAGCACGAAAAATCGTGCGAAATAGACATAAAATTTGCAGAAAACGGAGTTCGGACGACTGAGATATTGACGTCCGAAGTTTTCCGGCGAGCTTCACCGTTTTCCGGTCGCCGGATTCTGGAAAACGGAGGTTGAAGGTTGAAGATGACGGTTAGCGACAGTTTTGGAAACTGCTGCTAAAAAACCGCCACTAAATAAAATTAAAACCGTCACTTGGCGCGGCAGTTTGAAAAACCGCCGCCTAAAATTAAATTTTGAAAATTCAAAATTTCAAAATTCAAAATTCAAAATTCAAAATTCAAAAAAAAAAAAATAATATTACAGAACTGCCACGTGGCGCGTGCAGCCACGTGGCGGACCAGTCCGGCGCGTGGGCCACACCGCCGGACTGCTGCCGGCGCGCCGCAGCCGGTGGGGCGGCGCGTGTCGCCGCCGGCGGCCGGCACGGCGGCGCGTGGGGCCCACGCGCTGCCACACAAAAAAAAAAAAAAAAAAAAATTTTTGGGGGCGCGTGAGGGAGCGTGTGACCTCCGATTGAGGTCCCGTCTGTCTCTATAAATCCGTAAAATTGAGATCTTCAATTTGACATATAATTCGACTATGTTTGGGGATCATTTGGGATCTGCTTATGTGTTTTAGTGCTTTTCTGGTATTTTTTGTTTCCAGAAACAATTAAAATAATATTATTATTATTATTTTTAGGTAAATTGAGGCAAATGGCTTCTCATAGCACTGAAAACAATGATAATAGTGCGTTAAACTACTCATATTTAAATGAGGCAGTTCCTGAATACGTACCTATGGATGAAGACCCCGAGGAGGATCCTGAAGAGGATCCTGAGGAAGATCCAGAGGAAGATCCCGAGGAGGATCCTGAAGAGGATCCTGAGGAAGATCCAGAGGAAGATCCCGAGGAGGATCCTGAAGAGGATCCAGAGGAAGATCCCGAGGAGGATCCTGAAGAGGATCCTGAGGAAAATCCAGAGCAAGATCCCGAGGAGGAACCTGTAGAGGATCCCCAACCACTCCCGGAAGAGACAATACTTTCCGGACCAACGTCGGAAACATTATTTCCACTGGAGCCCCTCAACGTAGATCCTCAATTAAACTACAACGATCCGTTAAATCCAATAGTGGTCCAAGATATTGTGGTGGAGGAAGGCGAGGAAGTCAACCAACCTTTAACCCCTGCATTAGCTATGGATATAGCTGAAAGAGATGCAGCGCGACTAACAGATATAAAAGACATAAATGGCGTACTTTCCAAATACGTCAAAAACATGACTGATAAGGAAAACACTAAATTTTACGTCAAAGTCATATTGGAATACATAAGAGCTGTAAGGGTTAGAAGCAAACCTAGAGGCCGACCTCCTAGCAAACTATACTGGTTTCTGATGATAGAAATGGTATGCCGAATAGCCGACAGACCACACCGACATAAGATATTAAGAGACGCAGTGATTGATTATATGCGAGCTTTTTTACTATGATTTTTTTTTATGTTTGAAGTTTTTAAGCTCATGTATTTTCTTTGGATTTTAATGGTATTGAACATGATATTCATGCTTTTGTGATTTTTTAGTTAATGAACATTTTAATTTTATTCAATGCAATCATTGAGAATTCCATGTTCATATGCATGAATTTGTGTATACTTTTTGTGAGTGGGAGCTCTTTTAGAAGATGAGACTTCTAAGAGTCGTAATTTCATAAAAGCACTTATATAGAATTCTTGATAAGATATAATGATTATTGCTTGTATCTGTGTGATGGGAGATACAAACGTATGCTCTTGATCATTGATCTTGAAATATCATTGTTTTCTACTCAAGAATAATATAAGGGCATGGCATTGTATACTTTATGTGCTAAATATAACCAAACTAAAATGTTCTTTGGAACGTATCTCTATTAAAGAGATCGTTGAATAATGTGGGATCGATTTGTCACAGACTTAACAATGGCATCAAAGAACATAATAGCTGAGCTAAACAAGGGGGATAAGCTTAACGGGGACAATTGGGACATATGGCATCGTAAAGTTCAATACATCTTGGAGGAACAAGATGCAATTGAACCTCTTACCGTGGTCTTGGTCGAACCTGAGATTGGGAATACGGCCCAACACAGGAGGGACCAAGAAGCATACCAGGTTTGGAAAAGAAATAATAGCATTGCGAGAATTACCTTGTTGAGTGCAATGGCTGATGATCTGATGTGTGAGTTTGAGAGTCACAAAACCGCACAAGCTATGTGGATAGCTTTGAAAGACAAGTTTGGTGGTACTTCTACCTCCAAACTGAGAAGGTTGACGATTAAGTTCGATACCTATAAACTCAAGCCTAACACTCCAATTAAACAACATCTAAGAGAGATGGCCAACATGATCAGGGAACTGAAAGAAGCTGGACATACACTGTCTGATGAACAGCAAGTACAAGCAGTTATCAGATCGCTCCCTGGGAGTTGGGAGCACATGAAGGTGAATTTAACCCACAATGAGAACATCACTACTTTCAGTGATGTAGCCAAGCACTTGGAGCTGGAAGATGAACGCTTGGAGGCTTATAAATCATCTGGGCAAGCCTATTACACTGAGACTGCAAGTTCTTCTCAGGCAAAGCCCAATTCCAAGAAGGGCAAATTTTTCCAGAGAAAAGGGAAAAAGGGTGTTTTTCAACCCAAGAAAGGCAAGAAACAATTCAAGAAAAAGGGAAACAAATGTGGCAAGAAGAAGATAGACCTAAAGAAGGTCAAGTGCTTCGCCTGCCAAAAGATGGGCCATTTCGCACGGGACTGTTCCAAACAGACCGAGAGCGAAAAGGTATTAGTGAATTATGTGAATTCACATGTTTCATATGTTTCTAGCACTGTTTTTCTAACAGAACCTATTTCTTTTTCTTGGATTATTGACTCAGGCTCCACAGACCACGTAACGAGGGATCGAGGATCCTTCATCGAATACCGTCGATTGCCAAATCATAGCAGGTGGCTATATGTTGGAAACAACGCAAGGATCGAGGTCAAAGGTCTTGGCACTTGCCAATTCACTTTGCGTGGTGGAAAAACTTTGATGCTTCATGATGTGCTTTATACTCCTGACATTCGACGGAATTTGATATCTGTTAATTGTCTTTTAAAGTTTGGGTTTCATTTAAACTTTCATGACAAAGTTGTAGACTTTTTTAAAAACTCAGTTTATTATGGTTCGGCTTTTCTCTTAGAGAAGTTCTTTGTTTTGGACATTGTTGGAGATTGTAATTATAATGAATGCTTTGCTGTTTCTTCTACTAATGTTGATATGAATGTTTGGCATTCTAGACTGGGACACATTAGTCAAAATAGAATGATTAAATTGGCCAAAGAAGGCATGTTAGGTACAATTCCAAACATGGAAATGTCACTATGTGAAAATTGTCTGGCTGGTAAGGCAACAAGAAAACCTTTCGGTAAGGGAACTAGAGCTGAAAATCCATTACAATTAATCCATTCTGATATATGCGGTCCTTTGAGTGTGAGGGCGAGACACGGAGCGTGGTATTTCATTACTTTTATCGATGACTATTCACGGTATGGTCACATTTATTTGATTTCACATAAGTCTGAAGCTCTTGCGTGCTTCAGACGATACCTAAACGAGGTAGAAAATCAAATGGATAATAAAGTCAAAGCATTACGCACTGATCGAGGTCGTGAATATTTGTCTGAACAGTTTAAACAACTCTGTGAAGAAAAAGGGATAATCAGGCAACTGACTATCCCTGGCACTCCACAACAAAATGGTGTTGCCGAAAGAAGAAACAGAACTCTTCTAGACATGATTAGATCAATGATGGCCCAAGCAAACCTACCAATTTCATATTGGGGTGATGCTTTATTGACGGCAACCTTCATACTTAATCGTGTGCCCTCAACATCAGTCGCTTCCACACCCTATGAGTTATGGACGAAACGTAAACCAGATTTAAGCATCTTAAGGCCCTGGGGGTCAGCTGCGTACATCCATGACAATTCCCATAAGTATGGAAAATTGGGTCCCAGAGGAAAGAAATGTATCTTTATTAGATACTCAGAACAATCAAAGGGATACGTTTTCATAGGTGAAAACGAAGATGGCACGGTGACTGAGATAGAATCAAGAGATACAAGATTCATTGAAACTGAATTTCCTAATCGAGGAGATGTTGACCGCACTGTTTCCCTTTATGAAACAACAGAACAAGACAGTGCAGAACAAATTGACAAACCAGAATCGTCTAGGATTGTCAATCTGAGTGGGAGCCAAGAAAGGTCAACACCAAGACCTGAACAAGAAAAGAAAGATAAGGAGATTGCTTCTATTAGAAGGAGCAATAGGGAAAGTGTTCCCAAACGACGCTTTCAAATCGAAGGCGAATCTTTCTTAGTCACTCCAGAGGGAGATGATGAACCTCGTTCTGTACACGAAGCCTTGTCAAGTCCTGCCAAGGAAGAATGGAAGAAAGCAATGGAAGAAGAAATGGACTCAATGAAAAAGAACCAAGTTTGGGTGTTAATTGATCTACCAAAAGGGCGTAAAGCCATTGGGAACAAATGGGTTCTCAAAATTAAAAGAAAAGTTGATGGATCAGTTGACAAATATAAGGCTAGGCTAGTAGCAAAAGGTTACACACAACAAGAAGGCATAGATTACGATGACACGTTCTCGCCAGTTGTGCGTTTTAACTCCATTAGACTTATTCTGGCAATAGTAAATAGTTTAGACCTAGAATTACATCAGATGGATGTAAAAACCGCATTTTTGAATGGTGATCTGGATGAAGAAATCTATATGGAACAACCATTAGGTTTCATTGAAAAAGGAAAAGAGTCAAAAGTTTGTAAACTTAAAAGATCCATTTATGGATTAAAACAATCATCCAGACAGTGGTATTTGAGGTTTCACAAAGCAGTAACCTCATATGACTTCCAAATGATAGAGGAAGACCACTGCGTCTACATCAAGAGGTTTGAGGGTAATTTTGTTATTTTATCCTTATATGTAGACGATATACTATTGGCCGGTAATAGTCTAGGCTCTGTAACAACCATAAAAGAATGGCTTTCATCAAACTTTGAGATGAAAGACATGGGTGAAGCAGAATACATACTTGGAGTTAAAATCCAAAGAAATCGTTCAAAAAGAATCTTGTCTCTTTCACAAGAGAATTACATCAACAAGATTCTTGAGCGATTTAACATGAAGGATTGCAAACCTATGAGCACTCCTGTAGCTACTGGATTAGCCTTGAGTCTCGATATGTGTCCCAAAACCGAATCAGACAAGAAGAAAATGGAAAGAGTTCCATATGCCAGTGCAGTTGGCAGTCTGATGTACGCAATGATGTGTACAAGACCAGACATCTGCTATGCAGTAGGATTGGTAAGCAGATTCCAATCTAACCCCGGTGAAAAGCATTGGAAAGCAGTGAAGAGGATCTTGAGATACTTAAAGGGCACTTCTGACTATGCATTGTGCTATAAAGGAAGTGATTTGCGCCTTGTTGGGTATTCCGATGCCGACGTAGGCGGAGATGAAGAGGAACGAAGGTCAACTTCAGGTTATATCTTCTTACTCAACAATGGCGCCATATGCTGGAGCAGCAAAAAGCAAACGTGCATCGCCTTACATTCAATGGAAGCCGAGTTTGTGGCATGCACTGCTGCCGTACAAGAGGCATTATGGCTGAAGAGATTTATAGAACATCTTGGATTTGGAAATGAGAGTACCAATCCAGTGTTATTATACTGTGACAATACTGCAGCCATAGCCTATACTAAGGATCCTAAGTATCACAGCAAGACCAAGCACATTGATATTAAATATAATTTTGTCAGGGATTATATAGCACAAAAGATTGTAACTGTACAATACATTTCGACAAAATGTATGATAGCAGATCCCCTGACAAAGCCAATAGGTGAAAGAGTGTTTAAAGAACATATGCAAGCCATTGGCATGCGTAACATGTAATATGCAGAATTCATAAATAAAGAATGATGTTCTAATTTTCTGTTATTACTTTATGCATCTATTTTGGAGTATACAATGTCTAATATGTCGTACAGGTTGAAAGGTTGGCTCTCTCACACGGGCAACCGCCTTTGACACTCAAGTGGAGTGTGTAAAGATGAGACATTTGTGTTCACCAGTAAAGCAGCCAAGAGTGCTGATATGGTAGAGAAGAAACACAAACTATATGTCGCCTTGACTAACGTGTAGCAAGTCAAGATGAGATCCGCATAAAATAAAGTTGGATCGAAGTTTGGAATCCCACTTCCAAAATACCTGTAGTCAGATAACAAACTCTTCAACGTCGACGTCGTAAATGGAAGTAGAGTTGAAGAATTTGGGCCTAGATACTGGGTGTATCTAGACTTAAGTCTGTACGGTGTTAAGATAAGAATAAAACGACATATGCTCTTATAATAAAAGAGTAACACCGTAGCATGTGTTTCATACCACATGTACTGAGAGAACCGCAAGAGGGAAGCAAGTGAATGATCCCTGCTTCATTGCTGTGTGAGTCCCAGGGAAGAACAATTTTCCCAGTGTTGTCCTTTGAACTTTGACAGTATCACGGAGATATGTTTCAGTGACTGCTACTTTAGCATTTTTACTATGATCATGATAGATGCGATCTAAAGTACTATGCTAAGAAAGCGACTGATTCATATTAAAGTGTTATTTGGGCGAAAGGAAGATTAACTGAGATATACACAACTATGCTAGTGTCTGTGACATGTCCCTTATGACATTTTTGTTGTCGTAAGTGTGGATACTAGACATATGAGGAAGGCAATCTAAATCATACATTGATTCGAGGGGGATTAGTTCTTGCCACGTGAAAATGTATATAGTTAAATCTAGGACATCTGAGGCATCATTTAAAATTCTAGCTACACGAAGGAGACGGTTACTTGTACTGGTCCTATAAAAAGGATTGCTAGCACAAGTACCTAAGTGAAGACGTCATGCCCACGCGGTCACGGCAAAGCACTAAGTATGAAATTGAAAGGAGGCTGAGAGATTTAACCCACGACATCTAATCCACCAAGTGTGAGTGGGAGATGTAAGAATATGGGCCAGTCCACCCTTGGTGGATCGGACCCAAGCCCAATTGATGTTGGGGGCAAATATATAAATAAATTATAAATGTGGGTTATGGAGAGTAATTTACTCCATAAGTTTAAATTAATTTAAATAATGAGTCAGTTGCATAAAAAGAGAACGTGATAACAAGAGGTGGTGTGTAACAGATCACATTCATCCAGAGAAAACAAAAACCTCTCTTCTCCTGACTCTCTACTCTCTGCCAATATCAATTGTGGGTGCATTTGCTGTGTTGCTTGCTCGGAGTCCCTACTTGGTGACCGGAGTGCATGTGGGTACCTGAACGCGGAGTCGGAGTCGGATACGTCACAGGTACACCCGAATACTTACAGTTATAATAATGAAAGACTTAATCATCCAGCTTCCATTCAAATTTTCTTCCCCCACGCTTAGTTTTTGCACTATCATCAATAATAGGGGTTAGAAATTATCACAAAATCAAAGGAGAATGGAACAATACAACCTGGAGAGTTGTAGGAAAGATTTTCTTGAAGTCCAAAGATCAAAGTTCTCACCATGTACCATGTTCTTTTTGAATTCTGCAAAAAGTATTTAAACCACTAGCCAAGACAAGTAAGTAGCAAACATATTGTAAATATATCAAAAGCCTAGGTTGCTTCCTAGTCAGCGCTAAGTTTAAAGTCTTCAGCCAGACTCAGAAATAACTTTTTCAGTTAATCAGAATATAGATGATCTACTAAATTAATATATTCTAAATCAACTCCCGCTTCAGCATTTGAAATCACTGGTTTTAAACGATGACCATTAACAGTTAATATCCTACCATCCTTAGGATCCATTATTTGAATAGCTCCTTATGGATAAACTTGTTGAACAAAATAAGGACCATACCATCTTGATCTAAGCTTACCAGGGAACAATTTCAATTTTGAATTGAAAAGCCAATCCTTTTGATCAAGTTCAAAAGTTTTACGAGAAATCATTTTGTCATGGAAAGCTTTGGTTTTGGCCTTGTAAATCTTAGAATTTTAATAAGCTTCATTACGCATCTCATCTAATTCATTTAACTGTAATTTCCTATGAGAGCCAGCTTGTTTCATATTAAAATTCAAAGCTTTTATTGCCCAAAATGCTCGATGTTCTAATTTTACTGGTAAATGACATGCTTTCCCATAAACTATTCTAAATGGAGACATTCCTATAAGAGTTTTATATGCAGTACGATAAGCCCATAAAGCGTCATTCAGTCTTAATGACCAATCTTTTCTATCAGGACGAACAGTCTTTTCTAAGATGGAGTTAATCTCACGATTTGATAACTCTACTTGACCACTTTTTTGTGGATGGTATGAGGTAGCTACTTTATGTGTAACAGAATACTTCCTAAGAAGTGTTTCTAACGAACGATTACAAAAGTGATTACCTCCATCACTAATCAAAGCTCTAGGAGTACCAAATCGACTAAAAATATTATCTTTCACGAATTGCATTACCACCTTATGATCATTAGTTCTTGTGGCTATAGCTCCTATCCATTTTGAGACATAATCTACAGCAACCAAGATATATACGAAGCCAAATGAAGGTGGAAAAGGACCCATAAAATCAATGCCCGATACATAAAAAATTTCTACAATTAAAATGGGTTGTAAAGGCATCATGTTTCGCCTAGATAATGAACCAGTGCGTTGACATTTTTCACAAGCAAGACAAAATTGGTGGGCATCTTTGAATAAAGTTGGCCAATAAAAGCCACTTTGTAGAACCTTAGCAGCAGTTCTGCGACCTCCAAAATGTCCACCAAAAGCAGATGAGTGGCACATTGATAAAATACTATCATACTCATATTCAGGGACACACCTACGAATGATTTGATCTGAACAATGCTTAAACAGATAAGGGTCCTCCCAATAGTAATGTTTTACTTGAGAGAAGAATCTATTCTTATCTTGCTTTGAGCAATGCGAAGGAATTTTACCTATGGCAAGGTAATTAACAATGTTTGCGAACCAAGGTAATTTTTATCTGGTTACCCAGAATAGTTGTTCATCTGGAAAGGTATCTTGTATGACTAAGTCATCTTTATTTTCAATGTGAATCCTAGACAAATGATCAGCTACAAGATTCTCACAACCCTTCTTATCGTTAATTTCAATATCAAATTCTTGCAACAATAAAACACATCTAATTAACCTAGGTTTTGTCTCCTTTTTAGATAATAGATATTTCAAAGCAGAGTGATCAGTGAAGACAATAACCTTAGATTGTAGCAGATAAGGACGAAATTTTTCAAGAGTAAATACAACAGCTAGTAATTCTTTTTCAGTAGTATTATAATTCTTTGAGCATCAGTAAGTGTTTTCCTAGCATAGTAAATCACATGTGGCATTTTATTCACTCTTTGACCTAGAACAGCACCGACAGCATAATCAGAAGCATCACACTTAATCTCAAAAGGCATAGAAAAATCTGGAGGTTGTACTATAGGTGCTGAAACAAGAAGAGATCGAAGCTTTTCAAAGGCCTCTAGACATGACTCATTGAAATTAAAAGGGACATCTTTTCCAAGAAGATTAGTTAAGGGTCTAGCAACCTTGCTAAAGTCTTTAATAAATCTTCTATAGAAACCTACATGACCAAGAAAAGATCTTATTTGCTTGACAGATGCAGGTGGTGGAAGATTGGTAATACGGCCAACTTTAGCTTTGTCTACCTCAATTCCCTTTTTAGACACCTTATGACCTAGTACTATGCCATCTTGAACCATAAAATGACTTTTCTCCCAACTTAAAACCAAATTGGTTTCTTCACATCTCTTTAGCACTTTTGACAAGTTATGCAAACATTCATCAAAAGTTGGACCAAAAATTGAAAAATCATCCATGAACACTTCTAGAAAGTTCCCAACCATATCAGAGAATATAGAAATCATACATCTTTGAAAGGTAGCAGGTGCGTTACATAACCCAAAAGGCATTCTACGATAGGCAAAAGTACCAAAAGGACAAGTGAAAGTAGTTTTCTCTTGATGCTCAGGGTACACAGGCACTTGTATGTAACCAGAATATCCATCTAGAAAGCAATAATAACTATGACCAGCTAACTTTTCTAAGATTTGATCAATGAATGTTAAAGGAAAAGGATCTTTCCTAGTCATGGAATTTAACTTTTTGTAGTCTATACAAACCCGTAGTTTCCCAATGTAATACCCCAGAAAAATTTCAAGGATTAAAGAATGATTTATTTAAAATTTCGAGGATTTAAGAATGATTTATTTCGGGACTAGGAATTAAAAATTTTTTAAAAAAAGAATATAGAAAACGTATGAAAGTTAAAAGAAATCGAAAAGGAATTTTTTTCGAAGATTGTAATACTCGAGGGGTATTTTTGGAATCAAGTCAAATATATAGTAAGACTTAGAATGGTCATCATTTGGACTTGGAATGTAAAATAATAATAATAATAATAATAATATATAAACAAGTAAATAAATAGAAATATGTATATATATATATATATAGACAAATAATCCTAATTAAGAAATGATGGGATAATATGAAATTGATAGAATTTTTATGCTGATGTTGGACATTTTGACTAAATAAAATAAAAATAATTTTTTGGAATGAAATAAGAATTTTTGGGTTATTATTAAGATTTTAATTGATTTAGATTTGGGAATTTGATAAATTAAAATAAATAATAAATTCAAATACAAAAATATAAATTGGCTTAAATATGAATCATATGAATTATTTCGAGCTTATAGTTTAAATTTGAGAATTTTTCAGAAATAAAAATTGTACTAGATAGAAAATTCTCATTTGCTAGAGACTCAGTGACAGATATTTTTAATAGGCCTATCATTACCCAAAATTTTCTAAATTTTCCTATTCTTACCCAAAAATAAATCTAGATGAGAAAATCCAATCAAAACTCTATTTTACCATATCCCAAAAGTTGTCAAATGTCTAAATTACCCATAAATCTCCCAACAACTCATTAGAAGACATTTTTTTTAACTCCAGAGGAGCATTCTCACGCCACTTCCCTTCCATTCATCTTCTTCCTCTTCCTCCCAACTGTCTCTTAGGGCATGGAAGATTTTGCAAAATCTTCACATTCCTACTAGATTTGTTGCTTCCTACCACCAATCTAAGACTCTCTCAAGCTTCCTCCACCATTGTTAAGCATCAAGGAGCTTGGGCAATCTCCCACAAACTCCAAAATCGGATTTCCTCAAGGTGAGTCACTAAAATCTTGTCTCCACCACTTAAATCATAGATTTCTTGTTAGAAATGAGTTATCTATCAATAGTAAATCACCTTAGAATCATTTTTGAGCATAGAGATCATCCAAATATTGAGTTTTATGGAGATTTCTACTCTATGGTTCATGGACCTACGAATTTGGAGAAAGTTTTGGAAATTGTGGATTTCCTTGATGCTTGTTGGTATGGTTGAACTTTAAATTATATGTTTAGATTTAAATGATTTGGAATGATGCCCAATGGTTAGGTTGGTGATATGTGAACCCTTGATGAAAGTTAGGACTTCCCATATTTGGCAAAATTTCCATTAATGGAGCTTGGAGAGTGAACAAGGTTGTGAGATTAATTAATTATGTATTATATTGTGTTTAATCTAGAAAGAACACCAAATGATGACCATAGGCTAAGTAAATGAACTTGGGGGTTGGATAAATGTAAGAAGTCATAACAAAAGAAACTAGGAAATGGTATGAATATCGATTGAATTGGTTGTATGTGATAGGGTTCAAGTACTTACTTGGAGACCAGAGTGCTCAAAGGGAATGCTAAGTGAAACGGCCAAGGTGAGGGTTCTTCCATCTCTGCTCCTAGGGTTGTATACTTGTGTGGATTACATGAGTATGTACATTCACTGCTTGTTTGGTATGTGATAGCTAGAGGTATAGGATGTTAAAAGAATAAAGGAACTAGAAAATAGGTTGTGGAAAGTAACTTCGATAGGAAGACATAGGAGTAGAGAGTAATTGTTTGCTAAGATTGGTGTGTTACAAATCCAACTCATACACTCCGGAGGCATGATAAGTATTTTATTAAATCTTTTTCATGACGGTGGCAAGAGTCCTTGTACAGAAGGATTAACTTTTTATTTTGAAAACTCGTCACGACGGTGCTTAAATTATAATCATGCAAAGGGAGTTATTGGTGGGTTTCGGATTTGGTTATGCTAGCGATGTGAGACATCGACTAGAACAACGTCATATGGCACTTGAGACCTCAGTTTTATAATCACCATGACAATGGTCATTGCCCTATCCTGGCAATAGGGTCAGAAAGGTTTTATATTGCTATGATGATAGCTTGAGGCTCAGAGAGTGCATCTGGACGGGTATATGAGTTATATCCTGTTGAGGATACTTGTACATATTAATAAGGAGAGGAATTGTTGATCCTTCGGGAAAGATACAAAGAATCCTTTTAATATGTGAGACCAAGATAAGGAGACACGAGAGGAACCTACGGGTGAACCGTGAGCCTGATCTTACAGAAGAGAAATCATCCTGTGGAGTTGGTTCAGGGTGTGACAGTGGCCATGCTTCGAGACGTCGTGCCATGCCTGCCATGTGGCCTGGTTGGGTAATGGACGAGTGGGCTCAAGCTGTTGCCCCGCAGCAAGGGGTCAGAACGTGCCACGTGGTGGCTACGTATCAGTTGTTTGATTGATAGAAGTTGATTGTGTTTGATTAATAGAATTGTCACGAGGTGACTAGTACCCAAGTGAATGGGTTAAGTATATTTTGCCACCTGGTGGCTAGCAACCCGAGTGCACGGGTTCGAGGTAGAAAAGCCATGTAGTGACTAGTAAATACCCCAGAGTAGGGGAAGTTAAGTATATGTATGTTATAGTGTCTGCGTGTACTTAAAGAATTGTCTGTGTTTGAATATAATTGTTGATTGTGCAGCAGAGTGGTGACGTACAGGATTACGTCATCACAAAGTCTTGTTTGATTCAAACATGCTGAACATGAGAAGACTGGTAAGTAAAAGCCGGCACTATATGCTACATGTTTACTTGTTGATTGATGACGTGGAATAAATTGCTGCATGTTTACAATTATTAAATGTATGTGAGTGTTTGGATGAAAATTTTGTTGTTGTGTGATCACCAAGAATGTATGCTAACAACAGTAACTAGTTGTTTTTGCATGTGGTTGTGTATGACTCCCAAACCCAGTGCTATGGCACCCACCTTGCGCCGGGGATGGGAGAGTTCTCACTGAGTCGCGTGGTTAAGACTCACGCCTCATTTTTACTACACAGAGACAGGTTAAGTACAGGTGGAAGAAGTCTCGGTGGAACGAGGGTTGAGCAACACTTTTCCAAGACCCACAACTTGTTCATGTGTGTGAATAAAGTGTAATTGTAATTTAATTTACTTTATTATTGTATCATAAAGTAAAGGGTAGACGTACCCAATTATATTGTATCACAAAATCTAGAACTGTCAGCTTCACACACCTTAAAGGTCAGGATCTGTTAGATTACGATGCAGGGAAAACTTGTTTCCAAAAATATATATACATATATCTGTTGCATGTGAATAGGATAGGCAGCATCTTCGGATGTGTAGCCAGTACACAGGTTATATATTATGTGTGTTTTCCTATATCTATATTCTGAAGCGGCACTGGCCGTTGATTTGCTTGCCTAGGATAGGCCACCATTTCGGTGTAGCCATGGTATTATATTGCTTGTGGATGTATTTTTAATAATAGACATTCTGTCAATTAGGTGATAAGGCTTATAGGCATAGGGATATTCCTTATGTCTATGCCGGTCACGGTCCTCTAAACGGGGGTCGTGATAAACTTGGTATCAGAGCCAAGTTGTTCTTTAAGGGTGTGAAGCTAACTAGTAGTCTCGGGTGTCAGTTGGGTTATCCATTACGAATCCGAACGTAACGGTGGATCCGACAGGCACTTGTGAGGTTGCTCAGGATGTTGAGTCATAAATTCTTTCGAGTCATCGCTTTAGGCATAGAATTTGTATGTGAAATTCTATGCAAAGCATATAACCTGTACAGTACACAAGTGCCAATGAGCACCAAGGCCTAAGGTGGGGTGGTAGTGACCCCGGGAACCTTCAGACGCCGTAATATGGAAAGAAGATATCCATGGAGGATGCTACCTAGACACAGACATATTTGGTTGAATTGTATGCAGGAATGCGCTATAATGTGTGATTGTTTTGCAGGTGTTAAATGAGACGATGCGTCTGCTTTGTTAGTGGTGCATTGTGTGCTATGGTATAGGCACAAGTTGTTTGATTATCGTATGGAATCCAAATAGAATAGAAATATGCAGTGAATGGTAGTTTAGGCTAGGAATGGGTTGTAAAGTGAAAGAAAAGACACGCTTGGCGTGTAGAAAAGAAAGTAAGCCCATGAGGCGATTGAAATGGAAGGTTTACAGACAAGATTAAATAGGGCCAGGGGGCATGAGACTGACAGGATGATGACTACGTGAATGGGTCACGACTGTGCGGTATGCTATGGCTGAAGGAAGTGAGTTGTCCTTCCTAGAAAGTAATTAGAAAAGAAGTGGTGTATGCCACAGTATAAAAGTAGAAATCTACGGACTAGAAAAATCAGGATACGGTATATGAAAGGGCAAAGTGGTCGAACCATATGCCGTAGAGATAGATGTTAAGAAGTAGAGGCATATGTAACCGTGTGGAACGTGACCATATGCCGAGCAGGAAACAGAGTAAATGGTAAGGCAGAGGGAAGGAGCCTAGTCCAACCCTGCGCTCAATCTAGGACCTGTTACTTCCTTAAGCAAACAAGGGGGAAAAGAAGGGATTAAGCCCAACCAAACTCTCTTGGGTTGCTTAAGGAAGAGCATAAAGAATAGGATATTGATCACATGAGAAATTTTTATAAAAATCTTTTTGGTCTTTCCGGATGAGAGATTCTGAAAGACCCTCAAACGTTTCTTGAAAATACTAGGGATAACCATTGGAAGGAAAATTTCATGAAAACTCTTTCTCAATTTGTCTCATTCCAATTGGTTAAACCCTAACCATTTACGAAAACCTTAGGCGTCATTTTCTAAGAAATAAACTTGAATTAATTTAAAAAAAAAACTGTAGGGTGCCTAAGAAAACTAACTCATGTGACCAATACCCTACCAAACAATAGTCCTTTTACAGGTAAGTCGTATAAGAATGGTAGATGTAGTTGAGAAATCACTCGCTTGGAGTGATTAAAGTTAAGTACACATCGAAAAGCACTAGAGAGTGCTAAAGTGCCAAGGGAGTATACAGGTAAACCTAGTGGTTACCAGTTAAGGGACCATAGGGTGATTATGGACCCGAAAGTATTAGACCGGAGCAGGTCTAGAAGTGGAAATGGGCGTAGACCTTCGAGTACCGTCCAGAGATAAGAAAATGAGTGTTATGGCGATAGATAGCTCTCGAACGAGATAACGTAAGAGATAAACCCCAAAGAGACTCACGGAGGCCCGAGGGGAGAGAAAGTAGACATGGATAAGTAGTCCCATAAGGGGGTAAGAGCGGAAGCCTATAGGACCCCAAAGGATAAGAGTCAAGTAGGAGGTGGAGAACCAACTACTACCGTAAGTGCATGTATAGTACACAGATTGTAGTGGACATAGCTAGGTAAGCTAGTTCCACAGGTTGGTGAACCGTAAATCCGTTAGTCTCAAGCCGTGTATGGGTGGAGACTGAGTGGAAAAACCAAACGTATAAATGGTTATGTCGATGCCATAAAAGGAAAATTTATCGTAAGGACGGTTAATCGAGAAGGAGAATTTAGTGAGTAACGAGAATTGAGAAATACTCGAGGAAAGAGTACCACACGTAGGTACGAAATGGAAAAGAAGAGAGTGAATACGGGAACGGAGTCGGGTAAGCATCTGGGGATGTGAGCCAAAATGATAAAACATGTATGCTACTGTTGGGGGCGATTGGAACCCAATAGGTAACACACTTGCAAGAGGCAGTATATATTTGTGAACATATGCCACACCGTAAGAAAGGAAAGAGTCAAACCGTGGCAGCGGATCCCGTTTGGTCAAGGGGAGCAGAGCATGCCCAGAAAAGTTTATACTGGAATTAATGGATCAAGTATTCTAGGTAGGAATACAGGATTTAAGTGAATTGAGGAGTCCGAGTGGGCCAAGTTAGGGAAAAAGCCAACGGAAATCCAAAGAGTAGAGTTAGCATAGGATGTGCAACTCTAGGTGGACTAACCTGAGGATGGTATAGATGCACAGTCATAGTCGTGTTAAGCGAGGTCTTCGGATGTGAAGACTAAACTGAGCCTGAGGCAGAGTAATGAGTATGATGGTAAGGAGAAGACTGGTGAGTTTCCATCATAAACAGAAATGACTACAAGTAGTAGTCAGAGAAGAGTCTAAGTCAGTCAGACATGGGATGTCGACAGGGAGTAACCTGGAGTGGTTATGGAAACCACTAAGGGTAAGTATAGAAGTCCGGAAAAGAAAGGGAAACATGAGTCATAAATGTAAGATCCCTTACCGTTTGGTGGAGAAACGGTAAGTGTAATACATAGTGGTGCTAGTGTCATGACATATAGCTTCGTTAGGACACGAGAAGGGTAAACCGAGTCGGCAGTGAGTGTAACAACCTCGGAAAGGTTGGGTACACTGATGGCATAGGGTATAAACACCTACGTAGGGTGTATGCCGTGTAAGCGGTAAGTCTAAATGTAGAGTAGAGGGTGTTGTAAGATGTAAACGGACTTTTCTGGAGAAGTCGTTTACAAAGAATATATCGGGGGAATACCGGCAGAAGGGTAGCTGCTTGATAGTAGAGGATACTTAGGTACAGGGACTCTGAGGTAGGGGAGTACTTTATAGAAATAGAACCTAGTGTGCTATGCAAATAGCTAGTGTCTTGGCGTGTTCCAAGATGGATATAAGAAGTCACTACGAAGGTAGTTAGTCGGACAAGCAGAATGAGTCAAGGTAAGCCTCACTAGAGAAGGCAATAGTTAACTCCACAGAGAACTAAAATGGAGCATGGCATGTGGTGCGTGTCAGACACTCCATTGCAAAATTAGTAACGCAAAGTGAATTGAAATTAGGAAAGTTAGGTATCCTCAGGGAAGGATGCGATGACAGATGGAGCCTGTCGGTTAACACCTCGCGGAGGGGTGGTTAACGACGAAACTAGGAATACAAACCGTCACAGAAAGAAGATGCAGAGACCAGATAGAGACCTTGAGTCTCTAGGAAAGAAAGTTGAAACCGTAGGGTAAAACGATAAAACTTCCACATTGAGAGGAACCATAGGTGAAATTGAGCCAAGGGGATGACAGCAAGCCAACAACCCCATGAAGGAGATGAAATTCGGGGACCGAATTTCTTAAGGGGGGAAGAATGTAATATCCCGTAAAAATTTCAAGGATTAAAGAATGATTTATTTAAAATTTTGAGGATTTAAGAATGATTTATTTCGGGGCTAGGAATTAAAACTTTAAAAAAAAAGAATATAGAAAATGTATGAAAGTTAAAAGAAACCGGAAATAAATTTTTTTCGAAGATTGTAATAGCCGAGGGGTATTTTTGGAATCATGTCAAATATATAGTAAGACTTAGAATGGACATCATTTGGAGTTGGAATGTAAAATAATAATAATAATATATAAACAAGTAAATAAATAGAAATATTATATATATATATATATATATATATATATATAGACAAATAATCCTAATTAAGAAATGATGGGATAATATGAAATTGATAGAATTTTTATGTTGAGGTTGTACATTTTGACTAAATAAAAAAAAAATAATTTTTTGGAATGAAATAAGAATTTTTGGGTTATTATTAAGCTTTTAATTGCTTTAGATTTGGGAATTTAATAAATTAAAATAAATAATAAATTCAAATACAAAAATATAAATTGGGTTAAATATGAATCATATGAATTATTTCGAGCTTATAGTTTAAATTTGAGAGTTTTTCAGAAATAAAAATTGTACAGGGTAGAAAATTCTCATCTGCTAGAGACTCAGTGACAGATATTTTTGATAGGCCTATGATTACCCAAAATTTTCTCTTACCCAAAAATAAATCTAGATGAGAAAATCCAATCAAAACTCTATTTTACCATTTCCCAAAAGTTGTCAAATGTCTAAATTACCCATAAATCTCCCAACAACTCATTAGAAGACATTTTTCTTAACTCCAGAGGAGCATTCTCACGCCACTTCCCTTCCACTCATCTTCTTCCTCTTCCTCCCAACTGTCTCTTAGGGCATGGAAGATTTTGCAAAATCTTCACATTCCAACTAGATTTGTTGCTTCCTACCACCAATCTAAGACTCTCTCAAGCTTCCTCCACCATTGTTGAGCATCAAGGAGCTTGGGCAATCTCCGACAAACTCCAAAATCGGATTTCCTCAAGGTGAGTCACTAAAATCTTGTCTCCACCACTTAAATCATAGATTTCTTGATAGAAATGAGTTATCTATCAATAGTATATCACCTTAGAATCATTTTTGAGCATAGAGATCATCCAAATATTGAGTTTTATGGAGATTTCTACTCTATGGTTCATGTACCTACGAATTTGGAGAAAGTTTTGGATATTGTGGATTTCCTTGATGTTTGTTGGTATATATGAACTTTAAATTATATGTTTAGATATTTTAAATGATTTGGAATGATGCCCAATGGTTAGGTTGGTGATATGTGAACCCTTAATGAAAGTTAGGACTTCCCATATTTGGCAAAATTTCCATTAATGGAGCTTGGAGAGTGAACAAGGTTGTGAGATTAATTAATTATGTATTAAATTGTGTTTAATCTAGAAAGAACACCAAATGATGACCATAGGCTAAGTAAATGAACTTGGGGGTTGGATAAATGTAAGAAGTCATAAGAAAAGAAACTAGGAAATTGTATGAAATTTGATATCGATTGAATTGGTTGTATGTGATAGGGTTCAAGTACTTCCTTGGAGACCAGAGTGCTCAAAGGGAATGCTAAGTGAAGCGACCAAGGTGAGGGTTCTTCCATCTCTGCTCCTAGGGTTGTATGCTTATGTGGATTACATGAGTATGTATATTCTCTGCTTGTCTGGTATGTGTTAGCTAGAGATATAGAATGCTAAAAGAATGAAAGAACTACAAAATAGGTTGTGGAAAGTAGCTTGGATAGGAAAACATAGGAGTAGAGTATAATTGTTTGCTATGATTGGTGTGTTACAAATCCAACTCATACACTCCGGAGGCATGATGAGTATTTTATTAAATCTTTTCCACGACGGTGGCAAGAGTCCTTGTACGGAAGGACTAACTTTTTATTTTGAAAACTCGTCACGACGGTAACTTAAATTATAATCATGCAAAGGGAGTTATTGGTGGGTGTCGGATTTGGTTATACTAGCTTTGTGAGAACTCGACTAGAACAACGTCATATGGCACTTGAAACCTCAGTTTTACAATCACCATGACGATGGTCATTGCCCTATCCTGGCAATAGGGTCAGAAAGGTTTTATATTGCTATAATGATAGCTTGAGTCTCAGAGAGTGCATCTGGACGGGTATATGAGTTATATCCTGTTGAGGATACTTGTACATATTAATAAGGAGAGGAATTGTTGATCCTTCGGGAAAGATACAAAGAATCCTATTAATATGTGAGACCAAGATAAGGAGACACGTGAGGAACCTACGGGTGAACCGTGAGCCTGATCTTACACAAGAGAAATCATCTTGTGGAGTTGGTCCAAGGTGTGACAGTGACCATGCTTCGAGACGTCGTGCCATGCCCGCCATGTGGCCTGGTTGGGTAATGGACGAGTGGGCTCAAGCTATTGCCCCGCAGTAAGGGGTCAGGACGTGGCACGTGGTGGCTACGTATCAGTTGTTTGATATATAGAAGTTTATTGTGTTTGACTAATTGAATTGTCACGAGGTGACCAGTACCCAAGTGAATGGGTTAAGTATATTTTTCCACCTGGTGGCTAGCAACCCGAGTGCACGGGTTCGAGGTAGAAAAGCCATGTAGTGACTAGTAAATACCCCAGAGTAGGGGAAGTTAAGTAGATGTATGTTATAGTGTCTGCGTGTACTTAAAGAATTGTTTGTGTTTGCATATAATTGTTGATTGTGCAGCGGAGTGGTAACGTACAAGATTACGTCATCACAAAGTCTTGTTTGATTCAGACATGCTGCACGTGAGAAGACCGGTAAGTAAAAGCCGGCAATATATGCTACATGTTTACTTGCTGATTGATGACGTGGAATAAATTGTTGCATGTTTATAGTTATTAAATGTATTTGAGTGTTTAGGTGAAATTTTTGTTGTTGTGTGATCACCAAGAATGTGTGCTAACAACAGTAACTAGTTGTTTTTGCATGTGGTTGTGTATGACTCCCAAACCCAGCGCTATGGCACCCACCTTGCACCGGGGATGGGAGGGTCCTCACTGAGTCGCGTGGTTAAGACTCGCGCCTCATTTTTACTGCACAGAGACAGGTTAAGTACAGGTGGAAGAAGTCTCGGTGGAACGAGGGTTGAGCAACACTTTTCCAAGACCCACAACTTGTTCATGTGTGTGGAGGATACTTAGGTACGGGACTCCGAGGTAGGGGAGTACTTTATAAAAATAGAACCTACTGTGCTATGCAAATAGCTAGTGTCTTGGCGTGTTCCAAGACGGATATAAGAAGTCACTACGAAGGTAGTTAGTCGGACAAGCAGATTGAGTCAAGGTAAGCCTCACTAGAGAAGGCAATAGTTAACTCCTCAGAGAACTAAAATGGAGCATGGCATGTGGTGCGTGTCAGGCACTCCATTGCAAAATTAGTAGCGCAAAGTGAATTGAAATTAGGAAAGTTAGGTATCCTCGGGGAAGGATGCGATGACAAATGGAGCCTGTCGGTTAACACCTCGCGGAGGGGTGGTTAACTACGAAACTAGGAATACAAACCGTCACAGAAAGAAGATGTAGAGACCAGATAGAGACCTTGAGTCTCTAGGAAAGAAAGTTAAAACCGTTGGGTTAAAACGATAAAACTTCCACATTGAGAGGAACCATAGGTGAAATTGAGCCAAGGGGATGACAACAAGCCAACAACCCCATGAAGGAGATGAAATTCGGGGACCGAATTTCTTAAGGGGGGAAGAATGTAATACCCCGGAAAAATTTCAAGGATTAAAGAATGACTTATTTAAAATTTCGAGGATTTAAGAATGATTTATTTCGGGGCTAGGAATTAAAACTTAAAAAAAAAAGAATATAGAAAATGTATGAAAGTTAAAAGAAACCGGAAAGAAATTTTTTCGAAGATTGTAATACCCGAGGGGTATTTTTGGAATCAAGTCAAGTATATAGTAAGACTTAGAATGGTCATCATTTGGAGTTGGAATGTAAAATAATAATAAAAATATATAAACAAGTAAATAAATAGAAATATGTATATATAGACAACTAATCATAATTAAGAAATGATGGGATAATATGAAATTGATAGAATTTTTATGTTGAGGTTGGACATTTTGACTAAATAAAATAAAAATAAATTTTTGGAATGAAATAAGAAATTTTGGGTTATTATTAAGATTTTAATTGCTTTAGATTTGGGAATTTAATAAATTAAAGTAAATAATAAATTCAAATACAAAAATATAAATTGGGTTAAATATGAATCATATGAATTATTTCGAGCTTATAGTTTAAATTTGAGAACGTGCCACGTCGTGGCTACGTATTAGTTGTTTGATAGATAGAAGTTGATTGTGTTTGACTAATAGAATTTTCAGGAGGTGACCAGTACCCAAGTGAATGGGTTAAATGGGTTAAGTATATTTTGCCACCTGGAGGCTAGCAACCCGAGTGCACGGGTTCGAGGTAGAAAAGCCATGTAGTGACTAGTAAATACCCCAGAGTGGGGGAAGTTAAGTAGATGTATGTTATAGTGTCTGCGTGTACTTAAAGAATTGTTTGTGTTTGCATATAATTGTTGATTGTGCAACAGAGTGGTGACGTACAGAATTACGTCATCATAAAGTCTTGTTTGATTCAAACATGCTGAATGTGAGAAGACCGGTAAGTAAAAGCCGGCACTATATGTTACATGTTTACTTGCTGATTGATGACGTGGAATAAATTGTTGCATGTTTATAGTTATTAAATGCATGTGAGTGTTTGGTTGAAATTTCTGTTGTTGTGTGATCACCAAGAATGTATGCTAACAACAGTAACTAGTTGTTTTTGCATGTGGTTGTGTATGACTCACAAACCCAGCGCTATGGCACCCACCTTACGCCGGGGATGAGAGAGTCCTCACTGAGTCGCGTGGTTAAGACTCACGCCTCATTTTTACTACACAGAGACAGGTTAAGTACAGGTGGAAGAAGTCTTGGTGGAACGAGGGTTGAGCAACACTTTTCCAAGACCCACAACTTGTTCATGTGGGTGATTAAAGTGTAATTGTAATTTAATTTACTTTATTATTGTATCATAAAGTAAAGGGTAAACATACCCAATTATATTGTATCACTAAATCTAGAACTGTCAGCTTCACACACCTTAAAGATCAGGATCTGTTAGATTACGATGCAGGGAAAACTTGTTTTCAAAAATATATATACATATATCTATTGCATGTGAATAGGATAGGCAGCATGTTCGGATGTGTAGCCAGTACACAGGTTATATATTATGTGTGTTTTCCTATATCTATATCCTGAAGCGGCACTGGCCGTGGATTTGCTTGCCTAGGATTGGCCACCATTTCGGTGTAGCCATGGTATTATACTACATGTGGATGTATTTTCAATAATAGATATTCTTTCAATTAGGTGATAAACAGGCATAGGGATATTCCCTGTGTCTGTGCCGGTTACGGTCCTCTAAATGGGGGTCTTGATACCCTAGTAGGCACTAATTCTCCCTCTTTATTTTGGAGTACTGTGATTCTAGATTTCTTAGGGACAACTTGGATAGGACTAACCCATTGACTATCAGAAATAGGATATATGACACCAGCATCTAATAATTTCACTATTTCCTTTTTTTCAACTTCCATCATATGTGGGTTTAGCCTACGTTGTGATTCCCTAGAGGGTTTGGCATTATCGTCTAAATAAATTTTATGCATGCATACTGAAGGATCTATTCCTTTTAAATCAAACACAGACCACCCTATAGCCTCTTTTTGTTTTGACAAAACCTTGACTAATTCATTTTCTTGTTCATCAGTTAATTGACATGAAATAATAACATGCAAGGTCCCATTATCACCAAGAAACACATATTTTAGTGTAGAAGGTAGAGGCTTTTTCTTCATTTGCTTTATTATTGTCTAAACCTACCTTGTTATCAATTATTTTACCACTCCTAAGAGTTGTAACTGCTTTGGTTTCTTCCTGATAAGTTTGAGCTATAGGATTTTCCATTGGAAAACTCGGAAGCTGATAACTCTATGGAAATAGAGTTAAAGAGGGTAAATTATAAGCCTTTTTGAGAGTATATTGATCATTGGGTGTGAATTTGGTGTGATTTTAGTGGTTTACGCATTCTGATATACTAGTGAAGCATGTCTCAAGACTTAAAGGAAATATGCATGATTGTGATTGATTTTTGTATTTATTTGGCATATTCAGTTAATGGCCAAGGTCTTGATTTAGTTTCTTGAATTTTCAGGTGCCAAATTAGTAATTCAAAAAGCCGAGTTCATGGTATTGAGGGAGCTGGAGTTAAGTTGGAGTCAACCGGAGCTAATTTGGAACCTTTGGATTGAAGAAAACCTCACTCTTTAAGCTTGGAACAGTGTGACGGCGCTACAGCGCTATCCAACGGGGCTATAGCGCCGTATTAGAGAAAGAACCAAAAAAAAGAAGAAGAAAAGTACAGAGACACAGCGCTATAGCACTGAAAAAACTTGTTGGTTGCCAAATTAACGGGTGCAAGTATACACCGCCAACAAGTAATACAATGACAAGTAGAGTATCGTCCACAGGGAACTAAGCTAAAACGAATTAATTACCAATGCGTTCATATTTCACCCAAGTCAAGCAACCAGAATCGAATGTTTTAATTCAAATCAAACGAACAACACAATTTAGCAAAATCAATGCGAAAATAAATCAAGAGGGTAAATGAGATTAAGAGCTCCTAGGATTGTAGTTTCACCTAGCACTTCACTAATGGAATTACGTCTTTTTTTCACTACTCAATTCATTGGTTTGGTGTTAGTCTTAGCCCTATTTTCGTTATATGAATCTTCCAATCCTATATAATTTCTACCTCTCTAAAAACTCCACATATGCCTATGGAAGTCTAAGTTCAAGAGATGCATTAAGTACAAGCTAAATCCAACTCCTCAAGGCCCTTGGGTATATACCTATCCCTTGGGCAAATCAAGAATAATCAGCATCGATCAAGAAGTATTCAACTCAAAGACTAAATTTATGGGTCCTTTCCCAACGAAACCCCAAATCCTCTAATTTCCCTAAGTGATGGCCAAACAAATAGGGTTCATCAAGCACAAAGTTGAATAAACACCACAATCCATTAAATCAAGCAATCAAAATAACAAATCCATTAGTTTACATGCTAGGGAACCACAATCCTAAGACAAGAAGAGCCTAGCCTATCATTGTCATCAATATAAACACAGCCCTAGAGTGATACATCAGAAAAATCACAAGAGTAAAGAAGAAGAAGAAGAAGAAGAAGAAGAAAACTCCGTTTCCAAGGCCTAAATCAACTCCTTGCTTGCCTCCGGACCATGAAAATCACTCCAAGAACTCGCAAAACTCTAACCCTAGCACAGCTCCAGTTCCAAGCCTCTTTTCCAGCTCTGCCTCCGTCAAAACGCGCAGCCAAAACCCTCTTTAATTAGCAAAAACATGAAATCGCTGAAGTGCCCCTGCGACACGGCGCTATAGCGCTGTTTATGGCGCTATAGCGCCAACAACGCTATAGCGTTGAGTCCAGCGCTATAATGCTGGTATACGGCGCTATAGCGCCGTGTCTCTGTACTTTTCTTCTTTTTTTTGTTCTTTCTCTAATACGGCGCTATAGCACTGTTGGATGGCGCTATAGCACCGTCACACTATTCCAAGCTTAAAGAGTGAGCTTTTCCTCAATCCAAAGGTTCCAAATTAGCTCCGGTTGACTCCAACTTAACTCCAGCTCCCTCAATACCATGAGCTCGGCTTTTTGAATTACTAATTTGGCACCTGAAAATTCAAGAAACTAAATCAAGACCTTGGCCACTAACTCTATATGCCAAATAAATACAAAAATCAATCACAATCACGCATATTTCCCTTAAGTCTTGGTACATGCTTCACTACTATATCAGAATGCGTAAACCATTAAAATCACACCAAATTCACACCCAATGATCAATATACTCTCAAAAAGGCTTATAATTTACCCTCTTTAACTCTATTTCCATAGAGTTATCACACCCCCAAACTTAAACCTTTGCTCGTCCTCGGGCAAATCAAAATCAAAATCATACAAAAAGGATAAATGCATGCACTAATTCCCATAAAAGCTTCATAAATGACTTACTTGGATCCTCAGCTGCTTCATCCTTCACTGCTATTAACAGAAAACTTACCTATCCAAGCTCATTAATAAAAAGATTCAAAATTAGGGACATGTTTCTTGCCTACTTCTGGAGTGTGTGTGTGCTTATAACTAATGATCTCTCCTACATGATTTATTGGTTTAGTTTAGCATTACCTTGATTGCTTAACAACTCAAGATTGAGACTTCATATGCTTAAGTTTCTACTCTTTCTCCACTAATGTAGACAACACATGAACTTAAGATCCTTAGGACTTATTAGGCTTGTAACGTGGCCAAGGGTTTGGGCTAACAAGAAAAGGATTAGGATTCAAACACATTCAAGAGTTAGCAAAAATTTACTTCAAAGCATAAATCGCCACACGGGAACTTCCCGTTTCCACAAGCACAGATATTTTTTTTTTACTTTACATTTTCTAATTTTTTTTTCGTTACCTATAAACGGCAACTTTTCTTTCTTTCATTCATCTTTCCCTTGTTACATAGTTACTAACTATGTCTTTCTTTCTTTCTTTTCCTTCATTCTCCTATCTAGGCATGTGCTTCAACTAACCTCTTGAAGGGTGTGTTCTTTGTTTTTTATTTCGGGTTAGAGGGGTGGCTCATGCGGCTACCAAAGAAATAAATTTATGGTTTTTCACATTAGGCTCAACAGTAGGGTGATAGGGAGTAAATGAATAAGGGTAGTCTTGAAAGGCTCAAACGCAGAAACAACTGCCTCAATCATATCCCTAGTTCATGCATTGCCTAGGATTTCGCCTCGAAAGAGTATGAGATCAGTTCTAGAGTCCCAAAGTTGAATTAATTATGCAACCTAAGTCCTGCTATTCCTTTCCCCTAAACATGCATTTGATCCCACTAGTGATCCTGTGCGTGAAAATTTTCCAGAAATATGTGCAAAACAAATCACTAATTAAGGAACTAAGTAATGATGAACAAGAACAAGGTTTCCCATTAATTGCAAAAGAAAAGAATGCAACTAATTTCCTCATTGGAGTTAAATCAAAATGAAGCCAAAGGAAAAGAAAAATGCAAACATTTAAGCTCAAACTAAATAAAAATTGCCCTGGATTTAACAGAAGCAAAAATTTAGGAGAGTTCATAAGAAAATCTTCCCCACCCCCAAACTTAAAATGAACATTGTCCCAATGTTCAAAGCATATATATTGGGCAAAGGGAATGGGTACCTGGGTAAACTAGAAAGTATATAACAATTGGTGTCATAAACAAACAAACAAAACAAAACAGAACAAAAGAACAGAATCCAACAAAATTAAATGATTACAGGGATAATTCAAATCACTAGACCCATCAAGCATAAGCAAATGAATATTACAGTAACTTCAATATACTGATGGGTACCAGTATAATTATCACGAGCTCTCATAAAACACAAGAAAGCAACACATAAGCACAACTAAAGAAAAAAACAAAGACAAAAACAAAAAACACAAAAACAGGGATAGGGGTAGCAGGGGCATCCTGAATCAGTGCTCTCGGAAGTTTTGGTGAATAACACCATTACAATCTGTGAGGTGCTGAGTTTGCGCCTCGAGATATGCCATCCTAATTCTCCTTTTTATGCTCCATTATGTTTCCTTGAATCCTGGTAGTTTCACCCTTTGTGCATTTGGTCCTTGCTTGGCAACCACATTTGCCCTGTAATTCAAACAAGAAAAAATTAATCAAAAACTAGCTGGGGACCTCTTTGGCTTGGACTTGGAGATTGGAAGCCATGGAAGGGAAAAGTTGAAAGCTAGAGAGAAGAAGAAGAAGAAGAAGAGTCTAAAAAGAAAGAAAATCAGAGACCGAGTTGAACGAAGATGGACTCAGCGGCTACAATGAGAGGTAAGGTTGGAGGTGGTCTTTGAATATACTGTAGCTATAGGTTTTTTATTTTTAGTAACAGCTATTGTTATAAGACTGCTAGTATATTAATAAATTTTACTAACAATTATAAAAATACTGTGATTAAAAATAATATCTATACTAACAATTTAAAAAATAGCCACAATAATTCATTTTTAGTAGCTATTCTTAAAAAAGATACTAAAAAAATAGCCACTAAAACTTAATTTTCTAGTAGTAACGTGATATTCATTTTTCTTTATTTAATTAGTTTTCACCGATGAGTGTTTCAGAAACTTTATATTCATTTTTCTTTTTTTATTCAGTTTTCACCGATTAGTGTTTCGAAAACTTGATATTCATTTTTCTTGTCACGACCCCCGTTTAGAGGACTGTGACCGGCACAGACACAGGAAATATCCCTATGCCTGTAAGCCTTATCACCTAATTGACAGAATATCTATTAATGAAAATACATCCACGTGCAGTATAATACCATGGCTACACCGAAATGGTGGCCTATCCTAGGCAAGCAAATCCACGGCCAGTGCCGCTTCAGGATATAGATATAGGAAAACACACATAATATATAACCTGTGTATTGGCTACACATCCGAAGATGCTGTCTATCCTATTCACATGCAACAGATATATGTATATATATATTTTTGGAAACAAGTTTTCCCTGCATCGTAATCTAACGGATCCTGATCTTTAAGGTGTGTGAAGCTGACAGTTCTAGATTTAGTGATACAATATAATTGGGTACGTCTACCCTTTACTTTATGATACAATAATAAAGTAAATTAAATTACAATTACACTTTATTCACCCACATGAACAAGTTGTGGGTCTTGGAAAAGTGTTGCTTAACCCTCGTTCCACCGAGACTTCTTTCACCTGTACTTAACCTGTCTCTGTGTAGTAAAAATGAGGTGTGAGTCTTGACCACGCGACTCAATGAGGACTCTCCCATCCCCGGCGCAAGGTGGGTACCATAGCGCTGGGTTTGGGTGTCATACACAACCACATGCAAAATCAACTAGTTACTGTTGTTAGCATACATTCTTGGTGATCACACAACAACCGAAATTTCACCCAAACACTCACATGCATTTAATAACTGTAAACATGCAGCAGTTTATTCCACGTCATCAATCAACAATTAAACACGTAACATATAGTGCCGGCTTTTACTTACCGGTCTTCTCACGTTCAGCATATCTGAATCAAACAAGATGTTGTGATGACGTAATCCTGTACGTCACCACTCCGCTGCACAATCAGCAATAATATGCAAACACAGACAATTCTTTAAGGACATGCAGATACTATAACATACATCTGCTCAACTTCCTCCACTCTGGGGTATTTACTAGCCACTACATGGCTTTTCCACCTCGAACCCGTGCACTCGGTTTGCTGGCCACCACGTGGCAAAGCATACTTAACCCATTCACTTGGGTACTGGTCACCTCGTGACAATTCTGTTAATCAAACAATACTTAACCCCTTCACTTGGGTACTAGTCACCTTGTGACAATTCTATTAATCAAACACAATCAACTTCTATCTATCAAATAACTGATACGTAGCCACCACGTGGCACGTCCTGACCCCTTGCTGCGGGGCAATAGCTTGAGCCCACTCATCCATTACCCAACCAGGCCACATGGCGGGCACGACACGACGTCTCGAAGCATGGCCACTGACACACCCTGGACCAACTCCACAAGATGATTTCTCTTTTACTAGGCTAGGCTCACGGTTCACCCGTAGGTTCCTCCCGTGTCTCCTTACCTTAGTCTCACATATTAATAGGATTCTTTGTATCTTCCCCGAAGGATCAACAATTCTTCTCCTTATTAATATGTACAATTATTCTCAACAGGATATAACTCATATACTCGTCCAGATGCACTCTCTGAGCCTCAAGCTATCGTCATAGCAATATAAATCCTTTCTAACCCTATTGCCTAGATAGGGCAATGACCATCATCATGGTGATTATAAAATTGAGGTCTCAAGTACCATCTGACGTTGTTCTAGTCGATGTCTCACATCGCTAGCATAACCAAATCCAAAATCCACCAATAACTCCCTTTGCATGATTTTAATTTAAGTCACCGTCGTGACGAGTTTTCAAAATAAAGTTTAGCCCTTCCGTACAAGGACTCTTGCCACCGTCGTGGAAAAGATTTAATGAAATACTCATCATGCCTCCGAAGTGTATGAGTTGGATTTGTAACACACCAATCATAGCAAACAATTATACTCTACTCATATGTCTTCCTTTCCAAGCTATCTTCCACAACCTATTTTCTAGTTCTTTCATTCTTTTAGCATTCTATACCTCTAGCTAACACATACCAGACAAGCAGAGAATATGCATACTCATGTAATCCACATAAGCATACAACCCTAGGAGCAGAGATGAAAGAGCCCTCACCTTGGTCACTTTACTTAACATTCCCTTTGAGCACTCTTGTCTCCAAGAAAGTACTTGAATCCTATCACATACAACCAATTCAATTCATATCAATTTTCATACATCAACTTCTATTTCACCACATAAATCCTATCACATATTATCCTTTCCACCATATTCTAAATTCATAATTACATAGCAACTTAAAACTACATTCAAGGCTAACCCAAAACCCCTTATTAAGCTAAGGTCATCATTTTCTTTTTAAGTTAAAAACAATTTATGCTTAAGTAAACAAGTCTTGCCACTTGCTCACTCTCCAAGCTCCTTCAATGAAGGATTTTGCCAAATATGGAAACTTCTCATTTTCACCATGGGTCCACACATAAAAAAAAAATCCAACCATTGGGCAATCTCTCATTTCATTTAAAAAGTGTAAGCAATTCATTTGGAACCCAAACAAACCAACAATTTTTTTATCTAGGATTTTGTTTGATCATTGAAATGACACTTAAAAGTTGGTTAAAATCATTTTAGTTGAAGGAAAAGGAACCATTCAAATTAAGGAAGAAATAACAACTTTTCAAAAACTAGAAACTTGGTAGTGTGTAAAACAGAACTGCTAACTTTTGAGAAACTTCCCAGAAAATCTAACCGTTGGAATTTTTAGTAAAAATACAACTTAGAAAGCTTAGGATGTTAGCTTTCATATGGCTTTGGAATCACTCAAATCCATTAAGTAATGAATTCAGAAAATACATTTAACCAGAGAAAGATCAGATTCAAAACAGCATGCCACATTTGGCAAGCTTCAATGAAATGGTCATATCTCCTTCCATACTTAACGAAATTATTTGATTCTTCTTTCTAATTCAAGCTTAGAGATAAAATATTCTAATTATCAATTCATTACAGAAAGTATTTGAGCCATTTAAGAGCAGTAATTTAAAAACAGTAGCCAATTATACAAAAATTCCGCATCAGTTTAGAAAACAGAACCTCTGACTTTCGAGGCAATTTCCAGAAGATCTAACCGTTGGAATATTTTGGAGAAATACCATTTATAAATCTTAGGATGTTAGCTTTCATATGGATTTGGAATCATGCAAATCCATCAAGTAACGAATTCAGGAAACACGTTTAAACAGAGGAAGGTCAAATTCAAAATCTCAGTTTTTGACAATAAACATGTTCCACGAATTTCTTCTGTCTTATACCATCAAAGATGGGTGTTTTTAGAAGAACATGATGAACAAACTCAAACCCTAAACTCAAATCTCTAACCCAGCAAAATCTCAGCACATCCAACAATTAAAACATCCAATAGAAATGTTCATAACATCAAGAATGCAAAGTTTGAGCCTCCATTGTTCATAAATTCAAGAAATGGTGAGGATGAGAAAAATTATAGATGGAGGAGATTACTAAACCTACCTCAAGAGAGTAAAACAAGATGAAGAGAAGGTTGGGGGCGGCTTCCTTATCCTTGCTTCGGCTCGCCGGATTTGCTCCCTCATCCAAGCCCTAGCTCCCCCTCTCTCTCCTTTCCTTTCTTTTTCTTTTCTGATTGTGTGTGTGAGTGGCGTGGAAGGGGTGTAAGTGGGGAGAAACATGTTTTCTCTTCACTTTAGTCCCTCCATCCTCCAACTCTACGTTTTCCTTTGTTTTAGTCCCCGGTTCCTTTTTAACTTTCATACTTTTTTTTCTATATATATATATATATTTTTTAAAGTTTTAAATTCCTAGCCCCGGAATAAATCCTTCTTTAATCCTCAAAAAAAAAATTTTTTAAATAAATCATTCTTAAATCCTCAAAATTTTTCGGGGTATTACAATTAGACAAAATCACACTTTAAAATTAAAAGTAATGGGACTCAAGACGTCTTGGGTTGCCTCCCAAATAGCGCTAAGTTTAAAGTCTTCAGGCAGACTTTCATATTTTCTTTCTTATCCTGGATCAATTGGAGTAAAGGGAGTTGGCGTGGCATTGCAGAAATTCCATGTGATAGCACTTTCATGGACTATATTGTCTTGCAACCCTTGCATGAAAATCCAATCTTGTTCCATTGAATATGATGGTGAAGGTTTATGGCACCAAGGCGGTGCTATGATTTTCCAAGGTGGGGCTTCTAGTATCTTTGCACACCCAACAAAGTCAACATCACAAGTCTCAGCATAAGGATACTTGAAAACTTCACTAGGATCAATTGGGTGGTATTTTAATTCATCATCCTGAACTGAACAATCTACCACATTCTCCACCACATTAACATGAAAACATTCTTCAGTTTCTCCCGGCAACTTCATTGCTTTGAACATGTTAAATTTTACCTCTTGATCTTGGACTCGCATTGTCAGCTCACCTTTCTGCACATCAATAATAGTTCTTCCTGTAGCTAGAAATGGTCTGTCCAAAATGATTGGTACATTTTTGTCTTCCTCGTAGTCAAGAACAATGAAATCAGCTGGGAGAATGAGCTTATCAACCTTCACTAACACATTCTCAATAATGCCTCGCGGATAAACTATTGACCGATCAGCCATCTGCAACATAATAGTAGTGGGGCTAGCTTCCTATAATACCCCGGAAAATTTCGAGGATTAAAGAATGATTTATTTAAAATTTCAAGGATTAAAGAATGATTTATTCCGGGGCTAGGAATTAAAACCTAAAAAAAATATAGAAAAAATATGAAAGTTAAAAAAAAGAAACCGGAAAGGAAATATTTTTTTTTCAAAAATTGTAATACCCAAGAAAATTTTTCGAAGTTTAAAATAAAATAAAAGGAAAGGAAAAAGAAGTAGAAAATAATTTTTGGATTTAATTCGGGACCTAAGAACTTAGAAACCCGAATTAAATAGGAAAAGAGATTAAATTAAAAATACAAATTTGTTATTATTTACATAATTATTAATTTATTTATTAATTAATTATTAATTATTTTATTTTAATTATATTTATTTATTTATTATAATATTATTATTATTATTTAATTAGTGGTAGGTGAAACCATGGGTTTTAATTTAATAGATTGAAAGAATATATATATATATATATATATATATATATATATATAGAAAAAGAAAGGAAGGAAGTATTAGAAAAAGAGATTAGAGAGAGCTACGGGCAGAAAGAAGAGAAAGAGAGAGAAAGAAGAGAGAGAGAGGAGGAGAGGCGTGAAGAAGAAGAAGAAGAAGAGTTGTGGTCCGCCAGAAAAGTGATCGGGGAGAGCTAGCTAACGCCGGAGAAGTCACCGGAGCTCAGGTACGTTGTCTCCTACACCTTCCACCAATCGAATCAAAGGTTGGTAACCCCAATTTCATTCGAAACCCCCAATTTCTTCATTTTTAGGGATTTCTTCTATCCACCTTCGATTGGATTGTTTCGAGGGTAGATTGAGACCTAGAAAGTGTTCTTGAACACTTAGTTGGGGTAGGAATCAAGAATATATTCTCGGATTTGCTCAAATTCGAATTTGGAAGGATTTGGGGTTGAAATTATAATTATTTCCAGATTGGGGAAAATTGTTGATAATTAGGATTGAGCTTGGATTTGAGTAAATAGGCTTGGATTGATATTATTAAAATTATATAGTTGAAATATTAGCTGAACAAGACCCGTGAAGAGCTGGTCCGAGGTTACTAAGGTTGAACCTTGACGTTAACGTACTAGGTCCCTGCTCGGGTTGCCCAAATACACTTTAAGGGTGATTTTGAGGGCTCCAAACCTCTTCTTTTCAATATTAAACACCCTAGAATAATTCTAAATATGCTATCAAGCATCAAGGATTATTTTTAGGTACCTTCTTGTTTCTCAAGGATGGAAACTTGCTGAACAATGAAGTCCGAATTTTAAAATAGTAATTTTATTCCTTCATAATTATTAGGAAGCCTTAAGTAGGATGAATTAGAGGTGTATTGAGGTTTAGAAACTAGATTTCTTAGAACCCGAGTAAGAACACAAGTTGAAACAAAAATGCGTAGACCTTCCTAAAATTAGGATTCCTTCCAATGAAATCAGATAAGCTTCTTTAGATGTGAATACAAGTTGGATAGAGGTTTAATACTCAAATCCAAGTATGTGAAACACTCAAGTAGAGTGTTATATACGAGTAAGTCAAGTGTCCAAGGAAGGATACGCATAAATTGGGATAGAGAAGTCCGATAAGACCAAGAGCTTGACTCTGTGGCAACCATGGACTACAGGTGAGAGTAATGGAGAGATAAATAACAAGTTAAACTAAGTTATAACTTTAATGAAATAAATGTTGTCCATATAGGAACAACGACGCGCAATAGAGTGCAACAGGAACTCCAAGGAGACTTAAGTTACAGGAGAGGATTGCATGGAAGGTTGGCCAAGGTGAGGGTTCTTCCATCTCTGCTCCTAGGGTTGTATGCTTATGTGGATTACATGAGTATGTATATTCTCTGCTTGTCTGGTATGTGTTAGCTAGAGATATAGAATGCTGAAAGAATGAAAGAACTACAAAATAGGTTGTGGAAAGTAGCTTGGATAGGAAAACATAGGAGTAGAGTATAATTGTTTGCTATGATTGGTGTGTTACAAATCCAACTCATACACTCCGGAGGCATGATGAGTATTTTATTAAATCTTTTCCACGACAGTGGCAAGAGTCCTTGTACGGAAGGGCTAAACTTTATTTTGAAAACTCGTCACGACGGTGACTTAATTATAATCATGCAAAGGGAGTTATTGGTGGATTTCGGATTTGATTATGCTAGCGATGTGAGACATCGACTAGAACAACGTCAGATGGCACTTGAGACCTCAGTTTTATAATCACCATGATGATGGTCGTTGCCCTATCCTGGTAATAAGGTCAGAAAGGATTTATATTGCTATGACGATAGCCTGAGGCTCAGAGAGTGCATCTGGACGGGTATATGAGTTAGATCCTGTTAAGGATACTCATCCATATTAATAAGGAGAAGAATTGTTGATCCTTCGGGAAAGATACAAAGAATCCTATTAATATGTGAGACTAAGGTAAGGAGACACGGGAGGAACCTACCGGTGAACCGTGAGTCTAACATAGTGAAAGAGAAATCATCCTGTGGAGTGGTCCAGGGTGTCTCAGTGGCCATGCTTCGAGACGTCGTGCCGTGCCCGCCATGTGGCTTGGTTGGGTAATGGACGAGTGGGCTCAAGCTATTACCCCGCAGCAAGGGGTCAAGACGTGCCACGTGGTGGCTATGCGTCAGTTGTTTGATAGATAGAAGTTGATTGTGTTTGATTAACAGAATTTTCATGAGGTGACCAGTACCCAAGTGAATGGGTTAAGTATGTTTTGCCACTTGGTGGCCAGTAACCCCAGTGCAAGGGTTCGAAGTGAAAAAGCCACGTAGTGGCTAGTAGATACCCCAGAGTGGGGAAGATCAAGTATATGTATGTTATAGTATCTGTATGCATGTATAAATTGTCTGTGTTTGCATATGATTGCTGATTGTGCAGCGTAGTAGTGACGTACAGGATTACGTCACCACAACGTCTTGTTTGATTCAAATATGCTAAACGTGAGAAGACCGGTAAGTAAAAGCTGGCACTATATGTTACGTGTTTAATTGCTGATTGATGACGTGGAATCAACTGTTGCATGCATGTATCTGTTAAATGCATGTTAGTGGTTGGATGAGATATTTGTTGTTGTGTGGTCGCCAAGAATGTATGTTTATTAATAGTAACCAGTTGTTTTTGCATGTGGTTGTGTATGACTCCCAATCCCAGCGCCATGGTACCCGCCTTGCGCCGGGGATGGGAGAGTTCTCACTGAGTCGCGTGGTTAAGACTCACACCTCAGTTTTACTACATAGAGACAGGTTAAGTACAGGTGGAAGAAGTCTTGGTGGAACGAGGGTTGAGCAACATTTCCCAAGACCCACAACTCGTTCATGTGGGTGAATAAAGTGTAATTGTAATTAAATTTACTTTATTAATGTATCATAAAGTAATGGGTAGACGTACCCAATTAGATTGTATTACTAAATCTAGAACTGTCAGCTTCACACACCTTAAAGATCTGGATTTATTTTACTGCGTTACAGGGAAAATTTGCTTTCAAAATATATATATATACATATATCTGGTGCATGTGAATAAGATAGGCAGCATTTTCGGATGTGTAGCCAGTACACAGGTTATATATATTATGTGTGTTTTCCTATATCTATATCCTGAAGCGGCACTGGCCGTGGATTTGCTTGCCTAGGATAGGCCACCATTTCGGTGTAGCCATGGTATTATACTGCATGTGGATGTACTTTCAATAATAGATATTCTGTCAATTAGGTGATAAGGCTTACTGGCATAGGGATATTCCCTGTGTCTGTACCAGTCACGGTCCTCTAAACGGGGGTCGTGACACTTCCCCTAAACCCAACTTCTTGAATATAGAAAGAGGCATTAGGTTACACTTGCCCCTAAATCACATAAAGCTTTGCCACAAAACTGATTGCCTATAGTTCAGGGAATATTAAAACTGCCTGGATCCTTAAGCTTTGGTGGAAGCTTATTTTGTAAAACGGCTCTGCATTCTTCAGTGAGAGCTACGGTCTCAAAATCAACCAATCTCGTCTTCTTTGAAAAAATATCCTTCATGAATTTCACATAAGAAGGCATATGCTCCAAGGCTTCAGCAAAATGTATGTTGATATGCAGCTTTTTAAACACATCTAAGAATTTCTTGAACTGTTGATCTGAATTATGCTTTTGGAGTGTTTGAGGGAACGGTGATGGAGGTCTATAATTTGTAGGCACCTTCTTAGGCATGTCCCCATGTGCCTCTTCAACAGGTTTCTCAATCACCACTGGTTTGGCCTCCTTACTTGCTTCATATTTCGTTGTCTCAGGATTCCCTTCTATTTCTTTCCCACTTCTCAAAAATATTGCATTGCAATGCTCCTTGCCTTCTTTCCTAGGATTAGGCTCAGTGTCACTAGGAAGGGTACCTTGTTGTCTATTGTTCAGAGAAGTTGCCAACTGACCCACTTGAGTTTCAAGACTTCTCAAAGATGATGCTTGGCTTTGGATTAGTGCAGTTTGATTTTGAATAACTGCATTTTGACTTTGCATGAGGGCGTCATTCATAGATATGTAAGACATCATCATTTCCTCCAAGGATGGCTTCTTTTCAACTGGTGGAGGTAGTCCATGCGGGTAGTTAGGATGTGCAGCAGATGAAGACGGTCCCGTACCTTGATTTTGGCTCCATGAGAAATTTGGATGATTTCTCCACCCCGGATTATATGTGTTAGAGTAGGGATTATTAGCATTCCTGTTCGCCAGATACTGAACACTCTCCAAGACAAGAGGGCATTGCTCTGAAGTGTGACTTTCTCCACAATTCTCACAAGGTTGGACAAAAGGGCTCACAGCTTTAACTGCTCCCTGAATACCCAAAGATTTAACATCTTTAGTCAAAGCAGCAATTTGAGAAGATAGGGATGCAAACATATCAGAGTCTTGTACTCCGGCAACTCTTGCATGCACATTTCTATCTGAGTGCCATTGGTGATTGTTAGATGACATTGTCTCTAACAAAGTATAAGCAGCATCTATTGGTTTGGACATTAGAGTCCCACCAGCTGCAGCATCAATAGACGTTCTGATCTCAGAAGATAACCCATTATAGAATGTTTGCACTTGAAGCAATTTTGGTAGCCCATGATGTGGACATTTTCTCAATAATTCCTTGAATCTTTCCTAAGCTTCATAGAGACTTTCATTGTCCAAAAGCACAAAAGAAGTTATGTCATTTCTCATCTTGGCAGTTTTCCCAGGTGGAAAATACTTAGTAAGAAATTGTTGTGCCAACTCTTCCCAAGTAGAGATCGACCCCTCTGGTAAAGATTGTAGCCAAACTTTTGCCTTATCCCTTAATGAGAAGGGAAAGAGCCTTAGACGAATGGCATCATCAGAAACACCATTGTGCTTGAAAGTATCACAGATCTCCAGAAAATTAAGGATGTGGTTGTTGGGGTCTTCAATAGGTGAACCCCCAAACTGCCCATTAGCTTGCAAAAGTTGGATAGTAGCCGGCTTGATTTCAAAATTATTTGCTTGAATAGACGGCCTCTGGATACTATGTTGCAACCCATCAAGTTTTGGGGTTGCATAGTCAGAAACATTGCGGTTGTTTTGCTCAGCCATTTCAGCTTCTTCAGAATGAGTGCTCTCTGGTGAAGATGGAGAAATGGGACTTCTAACTGGAGAATGAGAGATAGCACGCCCTCTCCTTTTCCTTCCACGCACAGGAGGTGGTTAAGTTTCAACAACTTTCTTCTTCTTCTTCTTACCACGAGGCATACACTAAAAAGAGCACCTGAAAAGATACACAAACAACTGAATTTCAACTAGCAATTACTAAAATCAGAGAAAAAATAAAATGCTTGATCTAAGGCGCGTATTTAGCACTAATATCAAATAAATTTCAACTAAGCTCCCCGGCAACGGCGTGAAAAAACTTGTTGGTTGCCAAATTAACCGGTGCAAGTATACACCGCCAACAAGTAGTACAATGATAAGTAGAGTATCGTCCATAGGGAACTAAGCTAAAACGAATTAATTACCAATGCGTTCATATTTCACCTAAGTCAAGCAACCAGAATCGAATGTTTTAATTGAAATCAAACGAACAACACAATTTAGCAAAATCAATGCGAAAATAAGTCAAGAGAGTAAATGAGATAAAGAGCTCTTAGGATTGTAGTTTCACCTAGCACTTCACTAATGGAATTACGTCATTTTTTCACTACTCAATTCATTTGTTTGGTGTTAGTCTTAGCCTTATTTTCGATATATGAATCTTCCAATCCTATATAATTTCTACCTCTCTAATTAAACTCCACATATGCCTATGGAAGTCTAAGTTCAAGAGATGCATTAAGTTCAAGCTAAATCCAACTCCTCAAGGCCCTTGGGTATATACCTATCCCTTGGGAAAATCAAGTTAATCAAGAATAAACAACATCGATCAAGAAGTATTCAACTCAAAGACTAAATTTATGGGTCCTTTCCCAAGGAAACCCCAAATCCTCTAATTTCCCTAAGTGATGGCCAAACAAATAGGGTTCATCAAGCACAAAGTTGAATAAACACCAAAATCCATTAAAATCAAGCAATCAAAATAACAAATCCATTAGTTTACATGCTAGGGAACCACAATCCTAAGACAAGAAGAGCCTAGCCTATCATTGTCATCAATATAAACACAACCCTAAAGTGATACATCAGAAAAATCACAAGAGTAAAGAAGAAGAAGAAAACTTTGTTTCCAAGGCCTAAATCAACTCCTTGCTTGCCTCCGGACCATGAAAATCACTCCAATAACTTGCAAAACTCTAACCCTAGCACAGCTCCAGCTCCAAGCCTCTTTTCCAGCTCTGCCTCCGTCAAAACGCGCAGCCAAAACCCTCTTTAATCAGCAAAAACACGAAATCCCTGAAGTGCCCCTGCGACACGGCGCTATAGCGTTGTTTATGGCGCTATAACGCTGAGTCCGGTGCTAGAATGACGAGTGTTTCGAAACCGTCAAATATTTAACAGTTTTTGCTGACGTGGCATCCTATGTGGCAAAACTTTTTTTTTCTGTCAATTGTACCCCTAACGTTTTACATTTCTGCCAATGTCACCCTTTTCACTAGCACCATCAAATATTTAATAGTTTTTGCTTACGTGGCATCCTATGTGGCATAAATATCTGACTTGGTATATTTTTTTTCCACATCAGATTTCGTACTCATCTTTTTCCCATCAAAGTTGTGTCGTTTGGACCTCGGCCTATTCCTTCTAAAATATAACTCAAACGCACGCGCTATTTTGCTCATAAAAACATTGGAGACGTTATCCATTCTCTATTTTAGGGTAACGTCTCCGACAAAGTAGAGAATGGATAACGTCTCCGATGATTTTGTCTGCAAAATGGCACGTGTGTTTGAGTTATATTTCAAAAGGAATATAGTGAGGCTAAAACGACACGTGGTTTTGATGGGAAAAAGATGAGTAGGAAATCTGGTGTGGAAAAAAATATGCCAAGTCAGATATTTTTGGTAGAAATGTAAAACGTTAGGGGTACAATTGACAGAAAAAAAAGGTTTTGCCACATAGGATGCCACGTCAACAAAAACTGTTAAATATTTGACGGTGTCTGTGAAAAGGGTGACATTGGCAGAAACGTAAAACGTTAGGGGTACAATTGACAGCGAAAAAACGTTAGGGGCAAAACTGACAGGACCCCCAAACGTTGGGGGTAGGAAAAATACTTTTGCCTTTTTTTAATCAGTTTTCGTAGATTAGTGTTTTGAAAACTTGATATTCATTTTTCTTTTTTTAATCAGTTTTCGCCGATGAGTGTTTCAAAAACTTTATATTCCTTTTTATTTTTTTTAATCAGTTTTCGTAGATTAGTGTTTCGAAAACTTGATATTCATTTTTCTTTTTTTAATCAGTTTTCGCCGATAAGTGTTTCGAAAACTTGATATTCATTTTTCTTTTTTTAAATCAGTTTTCGTCAATTAGTATTTCGAAAACTTGATATTTATTTTTCTTTGCTTAATCAGTTTTCACCGATTAGTGTTTCGAAAACTTGATATTCATTTTTCTTTTTTAATCATTTTTCGTCGATGAGTGTTTGAAAACTTGATATACAGTTTTCGCCGATGAGTGTTTCGAAAACTTTATATTATTTTTAATTTTTTTAATCAGTTTTCGTAGATTAGTGTTTCGAAAACTTGATATTCATTTTTCATTTTTTTAATCAGTTTTCGTCGATTAGTGTTTCGAAAACTTGATATTCATTTTTCTTTTTTTAATCAGTTTTCACCGATTAGTGTTTCGAAAACTTGATATTCATTTTTCTTTTTTTATTCATTTTTCGTCGATGAGTGTTTCGAAAACATGATATTCATTTTTCTTTTTTAATCAGTTTTCGCCGATGATTGTTTCGAAAACTTTATATTCATTGTTATTTTTTTAATCAGTTTTCGTAGATTAGTGTTTCGAAAATTTGATATTCATTTTTCTTTTTTTAATCAGACTTCGCCGATGAGTGTTTCGAAAACTTGATATTAATTTTTCTTTTCTTCATCAGTTTTCAACGATGAGTGTTTCAAAAATGTGATATTCATTTTTCTTCATTTAATTAGTTTTCACCGATGAGTGTTTCGAAAACTTGATATTCATTTTTCTTTTTTTATTATTTTTTCGCCGATGAGTGTTTCGAAAACTTTATATTCGTTTTTCTTTTTTTAATCAGTTTTCGTAGATTAATGTTTCGAAAACTTGATAATCATTTTTTTTATTAGTTTTCACAGATGAGTGTTTTGAAAACTTGATATTCATTTTTCTTTTTTAGTAAGTTTTAGCTAATGAGTGTTTCGAAAACTTGATATTCATTTTTCATTTTTCATTTTTTAATCATTTTTCGTCGATGAGTGTTTCAGAAACTTGATATTTATTTTTCATTTTTAATCAGTTTTCGCCGATGAGTGTTTCGAAAACTTTATATACATTTTTATTTTTTTTAATCAATTTTCATAGATTAGTGTTTTGATAACTTGATATTCCATTTTTCGTTTTTGAATCAGTTTTCGCCGATGAGTGTTTCGAAAATGTAATATTCGTTTTTCTTTTTTTAAAATAGTTTTCGTCGATGAGTGTTTCGATAACTTGATATTCATGTTTCTTTTTCTTAATCAGTTTTCGCCGATGAGTGTTTCGAAAACGTGATATTCATTTTTCTTTATTTAATTAGTTTTCACCGATGAGTGTTTCGAAAACTTCATATTCATTTTTCTTTTTTTAATCAGTTTTCGCCGATGAGTGTTTCGAAAACTTGATATTTATTTTCTTTTGTTAATCATTTTTCGTCGATGAGTGTTTCGAAAACTTGATATTCGTTTTTCTTTTTTAATCTATTTTCGCCGATGAATGTTTCGAAAACTTGATATTTATTTTAATTTTTTTTAATCAATTTTCGTAGATTAGTGTTTTGAAAACATGATATTTATTTTTCTTTTTTTAATCAATTTTCGCCGATGAATGTTTCGAAAACTTTATATTCATTTTTATTTTTTTAATCAGTTTTTGTAGATTAGTGTTTCGAAAACTTGATATTCATTTTTCTTTTTTTAATCAGTTTTCGCCGATAAGTGTTACGAAAACTTGAAATTCATTTTTCTTTTTTTTATCTGTTTTCGTCGATTAGTGTTTCGAAAACATTATATTCATTTTTCTTTTTTTAATCAGTTTTCACCGATTAGTGTTTCGAAAACTTGATATTCATTTTTCTTTTTTTAATCAGTTTTTGTCGGTAAGTGTTTCGAAAACTTGATATTCATTTTTTCTTTTTTTTAATCAGTTTTTGTCGATTAGTGTTTCGAAAACTTGATATTCATTTTTCTTTTTTTAATAAATTTTCGTAGATTAGTGTCATATCTGAGATATTAATATTTATTATTATCATTATTATTAAATAATTTTTCTTAGGGAAAGAAAAATATATTAAATTAAAAAGTTAAAGAGTTAAAAAAATAAAATGGAGAAGGAAAGGAATGAGATTTTTTGAAATTTATTTTAGGACTTAAAAGAAAGTGGGATTAAAAACAAAGGAAGGAATTAGGATTTAAATGATATATTAGTTTTTATTATTATTATTTTTTGGGTAAAAACCGTGTACCCCATATCCTAATAAGTAAAACAAAATATAAAACATATATATATATATATATATATAATAAAATAGATGGGGGGGGGGACCGTGACCCCCTTACCAATTAATTAACACACAATAAAAAAAATGAGCAGAAGCAAAAAAACGAGACCCTCCCCCATTCAGTAAACACACGCACATGAGAGCAGAAAAGAAACAGAGGCAGCCACGCACGAGACGCACGAAGCAACCGAGAAGGAGAAGAAGAAGCACACACGGTGGTTTGGCGCCGGATTTTCGTCGGAGAACGCGTCGCGCCGCCGGTGAAGGCCACCGGACTTCACCTTCACCACCCATTAAGCTCCCCATCCGATTGAATCAAGGTATGGAAGCCCCAATCCTTCAAAACCCCAATTTCTCCAATTTTGGGTATTTTAGAAATTCTTTAATCTCTTCCAATCGGGGCATTTCGGGGTTAAATTTGAGCTTAGTAGGTGTTATTGAAAGCTTAGTAAGGTTCAGAATCGAAGTTAAACCGTAGGAATTAACCGAGTATGGAAATTAGGAAAATTGGGTTAGGAAATTGCTCTAAAATTCGAAATTGATAGGTTGGTGCATGTTTAGGCTCGGATTGGAGTAGTATAAGTGTTGTAGTTGCTGGAAATAAACAAGGGAATAAAGCCCGAGTATTTACCGTCTCAATCGGAACCCTATCCGGTGAAAAAGAGGTGAAATACTAAGCCACCGTACAGTAAGGAGTTGTGCGGTGGGTTGAACACCTCGGTCTAGTCCGTGGTGAACACCTAAGACCCGCTAAATTGGTTCCAAGGTTCTAATTATACCCAATTATATTTTTGTATATAATTAAAGATGTTGTAATTAAGCTTTTACTCGGCGAATAAGGGAGACGGTGGAATGAGTAAGCTAAAGCCTCTTTTGAGCCGTGAATTTAATTCTTTTATTAGCTAAATACTCTTAAGAACACGTAAAATGAAATTTAGACAAATGGGAATCTCTAACCTAAGCATTTAGAGGTTCTAAATAGCTCGGATGTGTGGAAGTCGATATAACATAGTATGGACTTTCAAAAAGACAAAAATATGACAACGTAACAAACTAAATAATTAGTTCTTGGAAATATCTAGAGGGTGCATGAGCATTAGCATGAAACGTTCATCGTAGATGCTTAGTTACGCGTTTCTAAATTGCTTAAGTACATGTGTATAGGGCACCACAAAGTGATTGGAGCTTCAGGTACTCCGAGGACTGATCAGGAGGGCCAACGAGGTAAGGGGCTCTCCCATCCCTGCCCACAGGGTTGGATGACTACGTAGAAATGTGGTTTGCTCTGTTTTGTGTAATTATTATATGAAATTTATTTATATGAATAAATTTGTATTACACGTGTATGATTTGCAAGTAAGCAGTCAGCGTGCAATTGTACATGTGCTTATATGATTAGTATCAAGTGTTTATGTGCTATTGTGGCTCACTGAGCTATATATGTTACTGTGGGTAGGATTGAGTCATAATTTCATATGTGAGAAGTTCAGTAACATTAAAAACCAATCACATCGATCGTCACTGTTAAGATCTTGTTCGTATGGTTTGTTGAGGAAAACTGAACTTAGGATTGTTGAATGTGAGTGAGAGTGTTGCATAATTGGAACGGGGGAATCTAGGCCTAACTAATGAACATGTATAAAATTCAGTTAGTTACTAATAGGGCGTCTTTCAAGGTTAAATTGTTAGTTGAACTTGTTAGGTTAGTCCGGGTAGATCGAGTCGATTATCCTGGTCGGACAAACATGATTCAGTTAACAGTAAGCATGCCACATAGTGGCCATTACCTTGGGTTAACCGAGGTCAGACAAGTTGCTGGCTATTACTCTAAGCGTGCCTTAGAGTTAGAAAGTTCCTGGTGTGATCAACCAGGTTCGAACATGAAATTGCCTTCGGGCCAGTATTTCTCTTAGCGTAATGCGGGAGACAGAAATTGAATGCCTATGTGCATAAGTATATGTTAACTATGGAACCATATGTTATATGTTTATGATTGGTTTACATGCAGATTAATAAATATGTTAGTAACATGAATTAGGATTTTTAATTGTGAATATGATACATTGATTGCCTGATCATGTTAAAGGTCACAATATAAATCGGTTTCATGCGTTTGTGGTTGTGGTTGCTCCCTTCCCCCAGCTGTAGTGGTACCCGCTGCTACGCCAGGGATGCGGGAGCTTCTCACTGAGTCTGTTCGACTCACCCCCCTGTTTACATGTTTCAGATACATGTGGTTCAAGAGTCGGGAACGCGTCCACTTCTTCTCAAGGAGGCGGACAACTCTAAAGACCGCACGCTTTGTCCGCGTCGGTAGTTATTTTGGTTATGTACATGTGTTGTGATGTATATATATATAAATCGTTTTTGGACGTAGCGTTGGTACGTTTACATCTGCTGTGCATATATATATATATCATACTTGAATTCTAGCAATGTCGGCTTCATACAGATTAAGGTTAGGTCTTGGTATTGGGACTTTAGGCTATGATGTAGCATATATCATGTATATATATATATATATATATATATGACTTCCGCATGCGACTAGGATAGATCACACGCCTTGAGGGGTGTGATCAATATGTAACTTATATATATATATGTGTGACTGAATACCTGATTGTATGAAAATATGGCTTCTGCATGTGAATAGGATAGATCACACGCATTGAGGCATGTGATCAATATGTAAACTATATGCAAGCGTGTGATTGAATATATGTATGACTGTACACAGGATTTCTGCATGTGAATAGGATAGATCACCCGCCCTGAAGCGCGTGATCAATATGTATACTATATGTACGTGTGGGTGATTATGTGTATATGTATAGACTGAAGCGGCGTTGAGCGAGCCGTGAATTGCACACTACTTAGGTTGTAATACCCGGGAATATTTTAACTAGCGTCATTAATAGGAGCACCCACTATCCTACTACTTATTAATTTGTAGATACAAGTTATTTTAAGTTATAAGCATTCCAACTTTTAATATTGTTATATTACATCAGATTTTTTTTAATAAGTATATATATATATTAACTAATTAAATATATATATATATATATTATATAATGAAAGAGAAAAGGAGTCAGACGTGATATGTTTGTATGTATTAATTTAATATATATATATAAAAAGAAAAACAATAGGAAGGAATAAAAAAAAAGAGAGCAGATAAGAAAAGAAAGAGAATTGGGCGTGAAAGAGAAAGGAGCACGAGAGGGGAGAGGGGAAACGTGAGAGACGAGGGGGAGCCAAGAGAAGTGGAGGAGCAGCTGGTGGCATGAACGGCGGACGACGGCGAACGCGTGGTGGTGGTCGGACGTCCACCGGAGCGGGAAAACGCCATCGTGGTGGCTGGAGGAGAGAGAGTGGCGGACTAGAGAGAGAAATAGGAGGAAGAGAGCTCTCTCGCCGGAAAATGTCGTTTCTTCACCGGGAAAGATAGCTGGGAGTCTCCTCTACTCCATATCGTCCTTCTAACCGGTTGAATCGAGGTGAGAAGTCCCGAAATTCTCAAACCCCAATTTTAGGGATTTTTGGAAAGACCCCAATTGATTCAATATGAGTATTTTGGGTCCTAAATTGAAGTATCTGCATGCTAGGAAGTGAGTTGGAAGCTTAGGAACCGGAACCAAATTGATGGAATTCATCCGGGTTCGAAAAAGTGTAGGAAAATGTGATTGTTAAGGTTTAAGGGTGTTGTGGAATGACTTGGGGTGCATTGAAAGGTTGAATAATAATTATATAATTATTAAAAATTATTGGAATGTACGAGGGATTAAAACCCGAGTAATTTCCGTCTCACCCGGAACCCCGTTCGGGGAAAAAAGAGACAATTCTCTAATTTTACGCGTATTCGGGTATGTGTATTCATGGGTAGGTAAAGTGTTCAAGGTTGTTTTGATAAATGGAAATTTTGGACAAGTAGAATTTATGACTCTTGAGCCATAAATTCAAGACTTGGGTAATAGGAACTTCACATGGACACATAGAGGTGAAATTGGGTAACCTTGCATTCCCAAATTCAACGTTTCCGAATAGCGTGATTAAGAGAGGGTTGGGCACGAATTAGAAGCATGCTAGGTGTTCCGAAAACTAGTTGAGGGCATTCCAAGCCAACAACTAGTCTATGAAATTAATTACAAAGGACATGAGCATTAGCGTTACATGTACACGAAAGTGGTTGAATTTTCAAGTCTCTGAATCTCTCAAGTATATGTGTATAGGGCACCATACTGTGAGTGGACTTTCGGGCGCACCGAGAGCCGATCAGAGGGGCCAACCAGGTGAGGGGCTTTCCTATCCTTGTCCTATAGGGTTGACTGCGGATATGGATATATGGTTTGCCTTCTTGCCTAATTGTAGGAATTACATATTAGATAACATGCTATTGTTGTTCCTAAATTGCAATATATGTGATGACGTGCTGTATGTGTATATGTGAACTGTAAAAGCAATGGTGGCCCAAGGAGCCTTATATGGAAAGAAGGTCCTCCGGACCTATACGATATCGGGGGTAGGATCGAGTAAATAGTATCCGAAGGGTGTGGTTTTGTAAGTAAGTCCTTAAAGAGAATAAACCTAGGTGACCTTGTTCTGAACCAAGGTTCCGAATTAGAAACCACTTGGAAATCTAAATTTGCCTAAGAAGAAGTAAAATGAACAAGTAGTGGTCCATAGGGGTCATTTATGGTACAACGTGGAAACCGAGTCTATCACGGGTGGTCCGGGTAGATCGAGTCTCTTGTCTTGAGTTAACCCACAGAAATACAGAGTATATGAGTACACCACCTTGTGGCTATTGCCTTGGGTAAACCGAGGTCAGATGTGTCGCTGGCTATGCTCCAAGTGAAGTCTTGGGGTCAGACTAATGTTCCAAGTTAAGTCTTGGGGCCAGGGGTTCCTAGAATGATCAACTAGGTTCCCATACCACTCACGTGAGATATGCCTTCGGGCCAGATTCTCTCCTAACGGAGATATGCCTTCTGGCCAGTTTATGATTACGGTTAATTGAATATGGACATCCACTTGGAATTATATGTTAAACTATGATATGATGTATGTGTGAATTTAAATGTATGTAAATCCATGCTTTAAATTCTTTATTGTGAATATGATATAAGTTAATTGCCTGACCACTAAATATATAGAAGTTCAAATCTGTTATATGCGTATGTGTTTGTGATTGGCTCCTCTTCCCCAGTTGTAGTGGTACCCACTACTACACCAGGGATGGGAAAGCCTCTCACTGAGTCTGTTTGACTCACCCCAATTTTAAATGTTACAGACACAGGTGGTATAGGCATCGGGAGCGCTTCCACTTCATCTTAGGGAGGCGGACAAACTTAGAGACCGCATGCATTGTCCGCGTGGGTAGTATTGATATATGTATTTTGTCAGGATGTATATGTATATGATTCTTTTGGTATAGCATTGTTTTGTACAGTTGCTATATGCATATATGTATATGTCACACTCTAGAACTGTCGGCTTCATACAGATTAAAGATTGGTTTGGTTGTTGGGATCATAGGTTATGATATGATGAATATCATGTGTATATATATATATATGGATGTGACTTTCGCATGTGAATAGGATAGACCACTCGCACTGAGCGTGTGGTCAATATGTAAACTTATATATATGTGTGACTAAATACTTGATGGTATGAAAATACAGCTTCCGCATGTGAATAGGTAGGGGTGTTCAAAGGCTTGGTTTGGTTCGGTTTTGCCAAAAATTTGAACCGAACCAATATAATCGGTTTTCAAAATGCGCGGACCTTGTCGAATTTATTTTCGAGCGGTTTGGTTCGGTTTTAAGGTTGGTTTGGTTCGGTTTTAGAGTCGGTTTGGTTCATGCTAATTTGGTATTTTCATGTTGAAATATATTAAAAAAACTCTAACTTTATAATGCCTAAAAAATAATAAATTTTAAAAATATCAAACTTATAATACTATACTAAATAACTAATTATAAGTTATTAAATGAAGATTTTATAAAAATTAATAAAAATTCAAAATATTACAACAAATTAATTCACTAAAAAAACTAATTTTAGCGGAAGTGAATTAATGTCATTTGCCGAAAATGTTATTTGTTAATTTGATTGTTATAACTAACATTAAAATGATCTCAACATAATCTCTAAGTTAACGTCGATTGTAGAACTGAAATAGTCATAACGTTAAAAATAATTTTAAACTAACGCTAAGGATATAATTTTTTTTGTAGAGATTATATTATCTAATATAATTATATCAAATGTTCTTATCTTTATCAATATATATATATATATATATATATATATATATATATATATATATTCACTTAACAAAAGAACAAATAATAACTAATAGCTATAAAGTACAATTACAAGATATACTATAATTTTTATTATTAAGAGATAAAATATATATATATATAGATGTTTGTAGTAGGTGCGGTTCGGTCGGTTAACCGAGAAAAAACTTAAAAACCGACAACCGAACCAACATAATCGGTTATGCAATCATAGAAACCGAAAGTGGACCTTCGTTTTTCGGTTTTGATCGGTTTTTTATTGCTTTGGTTTGGTTTGGGTCGGTTGGATCGGTTTGGTTCGGTTTTGAACACCCCTATGAATAGGATAGGTCACACGCATTGAGGTGTGTGATCAATATGTATATTCTATGCAGGTGTGTGATTGAATATATATGCTTGACTGTACACAGGGATTCTGCATGTGAATAGGATAGATCACCCGCCCTGAAGCGCGTGATCAATATGTATATTATATGTATGTGTGATTGACTATGTGTATATGTATAGACTGAAGCGGCGTTGAGCGAGCCGTGGATTGCCTGCTACTTAGGTCATCGGATAGGGATGACCATATATACTATATATTGTTTGTAATAGAAATGGGTAGTTATGCATATATAAGAATGTCAATCAGGGATTAGAGGCTTACGAGATAGGAGAAATCCTACCTCCCGTGCCGGTCACGGACGTCCAATAGGGGGTCGTGACATAGGTCACCGGATAGGGATGGCCATAAATACTATATATTGTTTGTATTAGAATTGGGTAGTTATGAACATGTCAAAATGTTAATCAGGAATCAGAGGCTTACGGGATAGGAGAAATCCTACCTCCCGTGTCGGTCACGGACGTTCGATAGGGGGTTTTGACAATTAGTGTTTCAAAAACTTGATATTCATGTTTTTTTGTTTTTAATCAGTTTTCGCCGATGAGTGTTTTCGAAAACTTGATATTCATTTTTCTTTTTTTTAATCAGTTTCGCCGAAGACTGTTTTGAAAACTTGATATTCAATTTTCTTTTTCGTAATCAGTTTTCGCCGATGAGTGTTTCGAAAACGTGATATTCATTTTTCTTTATTTAATTAGTTTTCACCTATGAGTGTTTCGAAAATTTGATATTTATTTTTCTTTTTTTAATCATTTTTCGTCGATTAGTGTTTCGAAAACTTGATATTCATTTTTTTATTAAGTTTTTGCTAATGAGTGTTTTGAAAACTTCATATTCATTTTCCTTTTTTTTAATCAGTTTTTGCCGATAAGTGTTTCGAAAACTTAATATTCATTTTTCTTTTTTAATCAGTTTTCAACTATTAGTATTTCGAAAACTTGATATTCATTTTTCTTTTTTTAATCAGCTTTCACCGACGAGTGTTTCGAAAAACTTGATATTCATTTTTCTTCTTCTTAATCAGTTTTCAACGATGAGTGTTTCGAAAACGTGATATTCATTTTTCTTTATTTAATTAGTTTTCACCGATTAGTGTTTCAAAAACTTTATATTCATTTTTCTTTTTTTAATCAGTTTCCACCGATTAGTGTTTTGAAAACTTGATATTCATTTTTCTTTTTTTAATCAGTTTTCGTCGATGAGTGTTTTGAAAACTTGATATTCATTTTTATTTTTTCAATCAGTTTTCACCGATTAGTGTTATGAAAATTTGATATTCATTTTTCGTTTTTTAATCAGTTTTCACCCATTAGTGTTTCGAAAACTTAATATTCATTTTCCTTTTTTAATCAGTTTTCGCCGATGAGTGTTTCGAAAACTTTATATTCATTTTTATTTTTTTTAATCAGTTTTTGTAGATTAGTGTTTCGAAAATTGGATATTCATTTTTCTTTTTTAATCAGTTTCCACCGATGAGTGTTTCAAAAACTTGATATTCATTTTTCTTTTTTAGTAAGCTTTAGCTAATGAGTGTTTCGAAAACTTGATATTCATTTTTCTTTTTTTAATCATTTTTCACCGATAAGTGTTTCGAAAACTTGATATTAATTTTTCTTTTTTTAATCATTTTTCGCCGATGAGTGTTTCGAAAACACGATATTCATTTTTCTTTTTTTAAAAATTTTTCGCCGATTAGTGTTACGAAAACTTGATATTCATTTTCCCTTTTTTATCAGTTTTCGCCGATCAGTGTTTCGTATACATGATATTCATTTTATTTTTTTTAATCAGATTTCGTCGATGAAGGTTTCGAAAACTTGATATTCATTTTTCTTTTTTTAGTAAGTTTTCGATAATGAGTGTTTCAAAAACCTGATATTTATTTTTCTTTTTTTAATCAGTTTTCACCGATGAGTGTTTCGAAAAATTGATATTCATTTTCCTTTTTTAATCAGTTTTCAGCGATGAGTGTTTCAAAAACTGTATATTCATTTTTATTCTTTTTAATCAGTTTTCATCGATGAGTGTTTCGAAAACTTGATATTCATTTTTCTTTGTTTAGTAAGTTTTCGCTGATGAGTGTTTCGAAAACTTGATATTCATTTTACTTTTTCTAATCAGTTTTTGCTAATGAGTGTTTTGGAAACTTGATATTCATTTTTCTTTTTTTAATCAGTTTTCGCCGATGAGTGTTTTCGAACACTTGATATTCATTTTTCTTTTTTTAATCAGTTTTCGCTGATTAGTGTTCTGAAAACTTGATATTTATTTTTCTTTTTTTTAATAAGTTTTCGCTGATGAGTGTTTTGAAAACTTGATATTCATTTTTCTTTTTTTGAATCAGTTTTCGCCGATGAGTGTTTCGAAAACTTGATAGTCATATTTCGTTTTTCAATTAGTTTTCGCCGATGAGTGATTCGAAAATGTAAAATTCGTTTTTTGTTTTTTTAAATAGTTTTCGCCAATGAGTGTTTCGAAAACTTGATATTCATATTTCTTTTTCTTAATCAGTTTTCGCTATGTGTGTTTCGAAAACGTGATATTCATTTTTCTTTATTTAATTAGTTTTTACCAATTAGTGTTTCGAAAACTTGATATTCATTTTTCTTTTTTTAATCATTTTTCGCCGATGAGTGTTCGAAAACTTGATATTCATTTTTCTTTTTTTAATGAGTTTTCGCCGATCAGTGTTTCGAAAAATTGATATTCATTTTTCTTTTTTTAATCAGTTTTCGCCGATGAGTGTTTCGAAAACTTGATATTCATTTTCCTTTTTTGATAAGTTTTCGCCGATGAGTGTTTCGAAAACTTTATATTCTTTTTTATTTTTTTTAATCAGTTTTCGTCGATGAGTGTTTCGAAGACTTGATATTCATTTTTGTTTTTTCAATCAGTTTTCACCGATTAGTGTTTTGAAAATTTGATATTCAATTTTCGTTTTTTAATCAGTTTTCACCAATTAGTGTTTCGAAAACTTGATATTCATTTTCCTTTCTTGATCAGTTTTCGCCGATGAGTGTTTCGAAAACTTTATATTCATTTTTATTTTTTTTAATCAGTTTTCGTAGATTAGTCTTTCGAAAATTGGATATTCATTTTTCTTTTTTAATCAGTTTTCACCGATGAGTGTTTCAAAAACTTGATATTCATTTTTCTTTTTTAGTAAGGTTTAGCTAATGAGTGTTTCGAAAACTTGATATTCATTTTTCTTTTTTTGATCATTTTTCACCGGTAAGTGTTTCGAAAACTTGATATTAATTTTTCTTTTTTAATCATTTTTCGCCGATGAGTGTTTCGAAAACATGATATTTATTTTTCTTTTTTTAAAAAGTTTTCGCCGATTAGTGTTACGAAAACTTGATATTCATTTTTCCTTTTTTATCAGTTTTCGCCGATCAGTGTTTCGAATACATGATATTCATTTTTATTTTTTTTAATCAGATTTCGTCGATGAGGGTTTCGAAAACTTGTTATTCATTTTTCTTTTTTTAGTAAGTTTTCGCTAATGAGTGTTTCGAAAACTTGATATTTATTTTTCTTTTTTAATCAGTTTTCACCGATGAGTGTTTCGAAAACTTGATATTCATTTTCCTTTTTTAATCAGTTTTCAGCGATGAGTGTTTCGAAAACTGTATATTCATTTTTATTTTTTTAAATCAGTTTTCGTCGATGAGTGTTTCGAAAACTTGATATTCATTTTTCTTTTTTAGTAAGTTTTCGCTGATGAGTGTTTCGAAAACTTGATATTCATTTTACTTTTTCTAATCAGTTTTTGCTGATGAGTGTTTCGGAAACTTGATATTCATTTTTCTTTTCTTAATCAGTTTTCGCCGATGAGTGTTTTCGAAAACTTGATATTCATTTTTCTTTTTTTAATTAGTTTTCGCTTATTAGTGTTCTAAAAACTTGATATTCATGTTTCTTTTTTTTAATAAGTTTTCGCCGATGAGTGTTTTGAAAACTTGAGATTCATTTTTCTTTGTTTGAATCAGTTTTCGCCGATGAGTGTTTCGAAAACTTGATAGCCAAATTTCGTTTTTTAATCAGTTTTCGCCGATGAGTGTTTCAAAAACGTAATATTCGTTTTTCGTTTTTTTAAATAGTTTTCGCCAATGAGTGTTTCGAAAACTTGATATTCATATTTCTTTTTCTTAATCAGTTTTTGCCGATGTGTGTTTCGAAAACGTGATATTCTTTTTTCTTTATTTAATTAGTTTTTACCAATTAATATTTCGAAAACTTGATATTCATTTTTCTTTTTTTAATCATTTTTCGCCGATGAGTGTTCGAAAACTTGATATTCATTTTCCTTTTTTTTAATGAGTTTTCGCCGATCAGTGTTTCGAAAAATTGATATTCATTTTTCTTTTTTTAATCAGTTTTCGTCGATGAGTGTTTCGAAAACTTGATATTCATTTTTCTTTTTTGATCAGTTTTCGCCGATGAGTGTTTCGAAAGCTTTATATTCATTTTTATTTTTTTTAATCAGTTTTCATTGGTGAGTGTTTCGAAAACTTGATAGTCATTTTTCATTTTTTAATCATTTTTCGCCGATTAGTGTTTTGAAAACGTAATATTCATTTTTTTTTCTTTTTTTAAATAGTTTTCGCCGATGAGTGTTTCAGAAACGTGATATTCATTTTTCTTTTTTAATCATTTTTCGCCGATTAGTGTTTCGAAAACTTAATATTCATTTTTCTTTTTTTCAATCAGTTTTCGCGGATGAGTGTTTCGAAAACGTAATATTCATTTTTCTTTTTTCAATCAGTTTTCGCCGCTGAGAGTTTCGAAAACTTGATATTCATTTTTATTTTTTAAATTAGTTTTCGCCGATGAGAGTTAAGAAAACTTGATATTCATTTTTCTTTTTTAATAAGTTTTCACCGATGAGTGTTTCGAAAACTTATTCTTCATTTTCATTTTTTTTAATTAGTTTTCGTCGATAAGTGTTTCGAAAACTTGATATTCATTTTTTTTAGTAAGTTTTTGCCGATTAGTGTTTCGAATACTTGATATTCATTTCTCTTTTTTTAATAAGTTTTTGCTCATGAGTGCTTCGAAAACTTGATATTCATTTTTCTTTTTTTAATCAGTTTTGACCGATGAGTGTTTCGAAAACTTGATATTCTTTTTTTATTTTTAATCAGTTTTCGCCGATAAGTGTTTCAAAAACTTTATATTCATTTTTATTGTTTTTAATCAGTTTTCGCCGATGAGTGTTTCGAAAATTGGATATTCATTTTTCTTTTTTAGTAAGTTTTCGCTGATGAGTGTTTCGAAAACTTGATATTCATTTTCCTTTTTTAATCAGTTTTCGCCGATGAGTGTTTGGAAAACTTTATATTCATTTTTATGTTTTTTAATCAGTTTTCGTCGATGTGTGTTTCGAAAACTTGATAGTCATTTTTCAATTCTTAATCATTTTTCGCCGATGAGTGTTTCGAAATATTCATTTTTCTTTTTTTAATAAGTCTTCGCTCATGAGTGCTTTGAGAACTTGCTATTCATTTATCTTTTCTTAATCAGTTTTCACCGATGAGTGTTTCGAAAACTTGATATTCTTTTTCTATTTTTAATCAGTTTTCGCCGATGAGTATTTCGAAAACTTTATATTCATTTTTATTCTTTTTAATCACTTTTCGCCGATGAGTGTTTCGAACACTGGATATTCATTTTTCTTTTTTTAGTATGCTTTCGCTGATGAGTGTTTCGAAAACTTGATATTCATTTTTCTTTTTTTAATCAATTTTTGCCGATGAGTGTTTCGAAAACTTGATATTCAATTTTCTTTTTTTAATCAGTTTTCGCCGATTAGTGTTCTCGAAAACTTGATATTCATTTTTCTTTTTTTAATCAGATTTCGCCGATTATGTAATACCCCGAAAAAATTTCGAGGATTAAAGAATGATTTATTTAAAATTTCGAGGATATAAGAATGATTTATTCTGGTGCTAGGAATTAAAACCTTAAAAAGAATATAGAAAAAGTATGAAGGTTAAGGGAAACTGGAAAGGAACTGAGAATTCTTCGAAATTTCAAGTAAAATAAAAGGTGAAAGAAAGGAGTAAAATACTTTTTCGAAATTAGTTCAGGACTTACGAAATTAGAAACCTAAAATAAATAGGAGTGGGAACTAAATTAAAATAAAATAAAAGGGAAAGAAAAGAAGTAGAAAATAATTTTTGGGATTAATTCAAAACCTAAGAAATTGGAACCTGAATTAAATTGAGAAAGGGATTAAATTAAAAAATACATATTAATTATTATTTATATAATTATTAATTATTTTATTAATTAATTATATTACTTTTATTAGTTATTTATTTAATTATTTTATTTAATTTAATTATTTTTAAAATGGGGTGCAGTGGGTGGTCTTATATTAAAAAAGAGGTAGGTAGATAAAAAAGAAAAGAAAAGTAAAGGAAATAAAAGAGAGGAAAGGAATAAAAAGAGAAAAAGAAAAAGAAAGAAATAAAAATAGAAGGAGGGTGACTTGGGCGTGAGAAGGAAAGAAAGAAGAGAAAGGAAGAGAGAGAGAGAGCCGAGGAGAGAGAGAGAGAGGGCACACGGAGAAGAAGAAGAAAGGAGGAGGGGAAGGAGGAGGATCGCTGGAAACCGGCCGGAGGTGAGCGGTCCGACGCCGACCACGACCACCGGAGCTTGACTCCAACATCTCCTACACTTTCCACCAATCGAATCAAAGGTTGGTAACCCCAATTTCATTCGAAACCCTCAACTTCTCCATTTTTAGGGATTTCTTTGATTGACCTTCGATTGAGTTATTTCGAGGGTAGATTGAGACCTAGAAAGTGTTCTTGAACACTTAGTTGGGGTAGGAATCAAGATTATATTCTTGGATTTGCCCAAATTCGAATTTGGAAGGATTTGGTGTTGAAATTATAATTATTTCCAAATTGGGGAAAATTGTTGATAATTAGGATTGAGCTTGGATTTGAGTAAATAGGCTTGGAGTGATATTATTGAAATTATAATTATTTCCAAATTGGGGAAATTGTTGATAGCTTAGGAATTGACCTTGGATTTGAGTAAATAGACTTGGATTGGTCCTATTGAAATTATATTGTCTGATATGTGTTAGCTAGAGGTATAGAATGCTAAAAGAATAAAAGAACTAGAAAATATGTTGTGGAAAGTAGCTTGGATAGGAAGACATAGGAGTAGAGTGTAATTGTTTGCTATGATTAGTGTGTTACAAATCCAACTCATACACTCCGAAGGCATGATGAGTGTTTTATTAAATCTTTTCCACGATGGTGGCAAGAGTCCTTGTACGGAAGGACTAAGCTTTTATTTTGAAAACTCGTCACGACGGTGACTTAAATTATAATCATGCAAAGGGAGCTATTGGTGGGTTTCAGATTTGATTATGCTAGTGATGTGAGACATCGACTAGAACAACGTCAGATGGCACTTGAGACCTCAGTTTTATAATCATCATGACGATGGTCATTGCCCTATCCTGGCAATAGGGTCAGAAAGGATTTATATTGCTATGACGATAGCTTGAGGTTCAGAGAGTGCATCTGGACGGGTATATGAGTTATATCCGGTTGAGGATACTTGTCCATATTAACAAGGAGATGAATTGTTGATCCTTTGGGAAAGATACAAAGAATCCTATTAATATGTGAGACTAAGGTAAGGAGACACGGGAGGAACCTACGGGTGAACCGTGAGCCTAACCTAGAAAAGAGAAATCATCCTGTGGAGTTGGTCCACGGTGTGTCAGTGGCCATGCTTCGAGACGTCGTGCCGTGCCCGCCATGTGGCCTGGTTGGGTAATGGACGAGTGGGCTTAAGCTATTGCCCCGCAGCAAGGGGTCAGGACGTGCCACATGGTGGCTACGTATCAGTTGTTTGATAGATAGAAGTTGATTGTGTTTGATTAATAGAATTGTCACGAGGTGACTAGTACCCAAGTGAATGGGTTAAGTATTGTTTGATTAACAGAATTTTCACGAGGTGACCAGTACCCAAGTGAATGGGTTAAGTATGCTTTGCCACGTGGTGGCCAGTAACCCGAGTGCACGGGTTCGAAGTGGGAAAGTCACGTAGTGGCTAGTAGATACCCCAGAGTTGGGGAGATTAAGTAGATATATGTTTAGCATCTGTGTGTGTGTACAATTTGCCTGTGTTTGCTTATAATTGCTTATTATACAGCGTAGTGGTAACGTACAAGATTACGTCACCACACGTCTTGTTTGATTCAGACATGCTGAAACGTGAGAAGACCGGTAAGTAAACACCGGCACTATATGTTACATGTTTACTTGCTGATTGAAGACGTGGAATAAACTGCTGCATGGTTACAGTTATTAAATGCATGTGAATGTTTGGGTGAAATTTATATTGTTGTGTGATCACCAAGAATTTATGCTAACAACAGCAACTAGTTGTTTTTGCATGTGGTTGTGTATGACTCCCAAACCCAGCGCTACGGTACCCACCTTGCGCCGCGGATGGGAGAGTCCTCACTGAGTCACGTGGTTAAGACTCACACCTCATTTTTACTACACAGAGACAAGTTAAGTACAGGTGGAAGAAGTCTCGGTGGAACGAGGGTTGAGCAACACTTTTCCAAGACCCACAACTTGTTCATGTGGGTGAATAAAGTGTAATTGTAATTTAATTTACTTTATTATTGTATCATAAAGTAAAGGGTAGACGTACCCAATTAGATTGTATTACTAAATCTAGAACTGTCAGCTTCACACACCTTAAAGATCAGGATTTATTTTACTGCGATACAGGGAAAAATTTCTTTTCAAAATGTATACATATACATATATCTGTTGCATGTGACTATGATAGGCAGCATCTTCGGATGTGTAGCCAGTACACATGTTACATATATTATGTGTGTTTTCCTATATCTATATCCTGAAGCGGCACTGGCTGTGGATTTGCTTGCCTAGGATAGGCTACCATTTCGGTGTAGCCATGGTATTATACTGCATGTGGATGTATTTTCAATAATAGACATTCTGTCAATTAGGTGATAAGGCTTACAGGCATAGGGATATTTCTTGTGTCTGTGCCGGTCACGGTCCTCTAAACGGGGGTCGTGACAAACTTGGTGTCAGAGCCAGGTTGTTCTTTAAGGGTGTGAAGCTAACTAGTAGTCTCGGGTGTCGGTTGGGTTAGCCATTACGAATCCGGACGTAACGGTGGCTCCGACGGGCACTTGTGAGGTTGCTCAAGATGTTCAGTCATAAATTCTTTCGAGTCATCTCTTTAGGCATGGAATTTGTATGTGAAATTCTATGCAAAGCATATAACCTGTACAATACACAAGTGCCAAAGACCACTAAGGCATATGGTGGGGTGGCAGTGACCCCGGGAACCTTAGGACGCCATAATAGGGAAAGGAGACATCCATGGAGGATGCTACCTAGACACAGACACGTTTGGTTGAATTGTAGGTAGGAATGCGCTACAATGTGTGATTGTTTTACAGGTGTTAAATGAGACAATGCGTCTGCTCTGTTAGCGTCGCATTGTGCGCTATGGTATAGGCGCAAGTTGTTTGATTATAGCATGAAATGCAAGTAGAATAGAAATATGCAATGAATGGTAGTTTAGGATAGGAATGGTTTGTAAAGTGATAGAAAAGACACGCTTGGTGTGCAGAAAATAAAGTAAGTTCATGGGGCGATTGAATTGGAAAGTTTATAAAAAAGAGTAAACAAGGCGTTAAGGCATGAGGACTATAGGAAGATGACCAAGTGAATGGGTCACGACTATGTAGTATGCTATGGCTGAAGGAAGTGAGTTCTCCTTCCTAGAAAGTAAACAGAAAAGAGGTGGTGTATGCCGCAGTATGGAAATAGACGTCTATGGACTAGAAAATTAGGATACGGTATATGGAAGGACAAAGTGGCCGAACCATATGCCGTAGAGATAGATATTAAAAAGTAAAGGCATATGTAAGCGTGTAGAGCGTAACCATATGCCGAGCAGGAAACAAAGTAAATGGTAAGGCACAGGGAAGGAGCCTAGTCCAACCCTGCGCTCGATCCATGAACTGCTAGTTCCTTAAGCAAACAAGGGGGAAAAGAAGGGATTAAGCCCAACTAAACTCTCTTGGGTTGCATAAGGAAGAGAATAAAGAATAGGATATTGATCACATGAGAAATTTTTGTAAAAATCTTTTTGGTCTTTCCAGATGAGAGATTCTGAAAGACCCTCAAAAGTTCTTGAACGTACTAGGGATAACAATTGGAAGGCAAATTTTTCATGAAAACTCTTTCTCAATTTGTGTCATTCCAATTGGTTAAACCCTAACCATTAACGAAAACCTTAGGCGTCATTTTCTAAGAAATAAACTTGAATTAAATTTTAAAACCGTAGGGTGCCTAAGAAAACTAACTCATGTGACCAATACCCTACCAAACAATAGTCCTTTTACAGGTAAGCTGTATAAGGATGGTAGATGTAGTTGAGAAATCACTCGCTTGGAGTGATTATAGTTGAGTAGACATCGAAAAGCACTAGAGAGCGACAAAGTGCCAAGGGAGTATACAGGTAAACCTAAGGGTTATCCATTAAGGGGCCATAGGGTGATTATGGACTCGAAAGCATTAAACCGGAGCAGGTCTAGAAGTGGAAATGGGCGTAGACCTTCGGGTACCGTCCAGAGATAAGAAAATGAGTGCTATTGGGGCAGATAGCTCTCGAACGAGATAACGTGAGAGATAAACCCCAAAGGGACTCGTGGAGGCCCGGGGGGAGAGAAAGTAGACAGGGATAAGTAGTCCTATAAGGGGGGAAGAGTGGAAGCCTATAGGACCCCATAGGATAAGAGGCAAGTAGGAGGTGGAGAACCAACTACTACCGTAAGTGTATGTATATTACACAGATTGTAGTGGACATAGCTATGTAAGCTAGTTCCACAGGTTGGTGAACTGTAAATCCGTTAGTTTGAAGCCCGTGTATGGGTGGAGACTTAGTGGACAAACCAAACGTGTAAATGTCCATGTGGGTGCCATAAAGGGAAAATTTACCGTAAGGACGGTTATTCGAGAAGGAGAATTTAGTGATTAGTGAGTATTGAGAAATACTCGAAGAAAGAGTACCACGTAGGTATGAAATGGAAAAGAAGAGAGTGAATACGGGAACGAAGTCGGGTAAGCATCTGGGGGTGCGAGCCAAAATGATAAAACAAGCATGCTATCGTTGGGGGTGATTGGAACCCAACGGGTAACACACTTATAAGAGGCGGTATATGTTCGTGAACATATTCCACACTGTAAGAAAGGAAAGAGTCAAACCGTGGAAGTGGATCCCGTTTGGTCATGGGGAGTAGAGCATGTCCGGAAAGGTTCATGCTGGAGTTAACGGATCAAGTATTCCAAGTAGGAATACAGGATCTAAGTGAGTTGAGGAGTCCGAGTGGGCCAAGTTGGGGTAAAAGCCAACGGAAACCCAACGAGTAGACTTAGCATAGGATGTGCAAGTCTAAGTGGACTAACCTGAGGATAGTATAAATCCATAGTCATAGTCATGTTAAGCGAGGCCTTCGGATGTGAAGACCGAACCGAGCCTGAGGCAGAGTAATGAGTAAGATGGTAAGGAGGAGACTGATGAGTTTTCATTATAAATAGAAATGACTATAAGTAGTAGTCAGAGAAGAGTCTAAGTTAGTCAGACATAGGATATCGAACGGGGAGTAACCTGAAGTGGTTATGAAAACCACTCAGGGTAAGTGTAGAAGTCCGGAAAAGGAAGGGAAACACAAGTCATAAATGTAAGATCCCTTACCGTTTGGTGGAGAAACGGTAAGTGTAATACATAGTGGTGCTAGTGTCATGGCATGTAGCTTCGTTAGGACACGAGTAGGGTAAACTAAGTCGGCAGTGAGTGTAACAACCTTGGAAGGGTTGGGTACACTGATGGTCCAAAGTATAAACACCTACGTAGGGTGTCCATGTAAGCGGTAAGTCTAGATGTAGAGTAGAGGGTGTAGTAAGATGTAAACGAACTTTTCTGGAGAAGTCGTTTACAAGGAATATATCGAGGGAATACCGGCAAAAGGGTAGCTGCTTGGTAGTAGAGGATATTTAGAAACGGGGACTCCGATGTAGGGGAGTACTTCGTCAGTTAGAGTTTATAGAAATAGAACCTAGTGTGCTATGCAAATAGCTAGTGTCTTGGTGTGTTCCAAGACGGATATAAGAAGGCACTACGAAGGTATCTAGTCGGACAAGCATATTGAGTAAAGGTAAGCCTCACTAGAGAAGGCAATAACTAACTCCTCAGAGGACTAAATTGGAGTATGGCATGTGGTACGTGCCAGACACTCTGTTGCAAAATTAGTAGCACAAAGTGAATTGAAACTAGGAAAATTAGGTATCCTCGGGGAAGGATACGACGACAGATGGAGTCTGTCGGTTAACACCTTGCGGAGGGGTGGTTAACTACGAAACTAGAAATACAAACGATCACAGAAAGAGTATGTAGAAACCAGATAGAGACTTTGAGTCTCTAGGAAAGAAAGATGAACCGTAGGGTAAAACGATAAAACTTCCACATTGAGGGAAACCATAGATGAAACTGAGCCAAGGGATGGAAACAAGCCAACAACCCCACGAAGGAGATGAAATTCGAGGACCGAATTTCTTAAGGGGGGAAGAATGTTATACCCCGGAAAATTTCGAGTATTAAGGAATAATTTATTTAAAATTTCGAGGATTAAAGAATGAATTATTTAAAAAAAATTTCGAGGATTTAAGAATGATTTATTCTGGGGCTAGGAATTAAAACCTTAAAAAGAAGATAGAAAAAGTATGTAAGTTAAAAGAAACCGGAAAGGAATTCTTTTTTCAAAGATTGTAATACCCGAGAAAATTTTTCGAAGTTTAAAATAAAATAAAAGGGAAAGAAAAGAAGTAGAAAATAAATTTTAGGATTTAATTCAGGACCTAAGAAATTAGAAACCTGAGTTAAATAGGGAAAAGGGAGGAAAAGGGATTAAATTAAAAATACATATTAGTTATTATTTATTTAATTATTATTTAATTTATTTTTAATTATATTTATTTATTTAATTATTATAATTATTATTTATTATTTATCTTATTATTTAATTATTTATTTATTTTTAATATATATATATATATATATATATATATATATATATATATATATATTATTTAATTTTATTTATGGGGTGCCGTGGGGGTTGGTGAAATAAGAAGGAAGGTAGAAGAATTAAAAAGGAAACAAAAAGAAAAGAAAATATAAATGAAAGGAAAGGAATTAATAAAGAAAAGAAAGAAAAAGAAAGAGATAAAGAGCGGAGAGTCATGCGTGTGAAGAACAAGAGAAAGAGAGAGAGAGAGAGAGAGAGAGAGAGAGAGAGAGAGAGAGGAGTGGAAGGAAGAAGAAGGGGGAAGGAGGAGGAATTTCGCCGGGAAATCGCCGGAGGAGAGCGGTCCGACGCCAGCCACGACCATCGGAGCTTGACCCCAACATCTTCCACACCTCCCACCAATCGAATCAAGGTTGGTAACCCCAATTTCATTCGAAACCCTCAATTTCTCCATTTTTAGGGATTTCTTCGATTGACCTTCGATTGAGTTATTTCGAGGGTAGATTGAGACCTAGAAAGCGTTCTTGAACACTTAGTTGGGGTAGGAATCAAGATTATATTCTCGGATTTGCCCAAATTCGAATTTGGAAGGATTTGGGATTGAAATTATAATTATTTCCAAATTGGGAAAAATTGTTGATAATTAGGATTGAGCTTGGATTTGAGTAAATAGGCTTGGATTGATATTATTGAAGTTATAATTATTTCCAAATTGGGGAAATGGTTGATAGCTTAGGAATTGACCTTGGATTTGAGTAAATAGGCTTGGATTGGTCCTATTGAAATTATATTGTTGAAATATTAGTTGAACAAGACTCGTGAAGAGCTGGCTCGAGGTTATTAAGGTTGAACTTGAACGTTAACGTGCCGGGTCCCTGCTCGATTTTCCCAAATACACTTAAGGGTGACGTTGAGAGTTTTAAACCTCCTCTCTTCGATCTTAAACACTCGTGGATAATTATGAATATTTATTAAGAATTATTTTAGGTACCTTCTTGTTTCTCAAGGATGGAAACTTGCGGAACAATGAAGTCCAAATTCTAAAATGGTAATTTTATTCCTTCATAATTATTAGGAAGCCTTAAGTAGGGTGAATTAGAGGTGTATTGAGGTTTAGAAACTAGATTTCTTAGAACCCGAGTAAGAACACAAGTTAAATCATAATGCTTAGACCTTCCTAAAATTAGGATTCCATCCAACCAAGCTTGATAAACCAAGCTTGATAAGCTTCCTTAGATGCGAATACAAGTAGATAGAGGTCTAATACTCAAATCCAAGTATGTGAAACACTCAAGTAGAGTGTATATTCGAGTAAGTCAAGTGTCCGAGGAAGGATACACATAAGTTGGGATAGAGGAGTCCAATAAGACCAAGAGCTTGACTGTGTGGCAACCATGGACTAAATGTGAGAGTAATGGAGAGATAAATAACGAATTAAGTTAAGTAATAACCTTAATGAAGTAAATGTTGTTCTTATAGGAACAACGACACACAATAGAGTGCAACAGGAACTCCGAGGAGACTAAAGTTATAGGAGAGGATTGCATGGAAGGTGGGCCAAGGTTAGGGCTCTTTCATCTCTGCTACTACGGTTGTATGCTTATGTGGATTACATGAGTATGTATATTCTCTGCTTGTCTGATATGTGTTAGCTAAAGGTATAGAACGCTAAAAGAATAAAAGAACTAGAAAATAGATTGTGGAAAGTAACTTGGATAGGAAGACATAGGAGTAGAGTGTAATTGTTTGCAATGATTGGAGTGTTACAAATCCAACTCGTACACTCCGGAGGCATGATGTGTATTTTATTAAATTTTTCCCACGACGGTGGCAAGAGTCCTTGTACGGAAGGACTAAGCTTTTAATTTGAAAACTCGTCACAACGATGACTTAGATTATAATCATGCAAAAGGAGTTATTGGTGGGTTTCAGATTTAATTATGCTAGCGATGTGACACATCGACTAGAACAACGTCAGGTGGCACTTGAGACCTCAGTTTTATAATCATCATGACGATTGTCATTGCCCTATCCTGGCAATAGGGTCAGAAAGGATTTATATTGCTATGACAATAGCCTGAGGTTCAGAGAGTGCATCTGGACGGGTTTATGAGTTATATCCTGTTGAGGATACTTGTCCATATTAAGAAAAAGAGGAATTGTTGATCCTTCGGGAAAGATACAAAGAATCCTATTAATATGTGAGACTAAGGTAAGGAGACACGGGAGGAACCTATGGGTGAACCGTGAGCCTAACCTAGAAAAGAGATATCATCCTGTGTAGTTGGTCCAGGGTGTGTCAGTGGCCATGCTTCGAGACGTCGTGCCGTGCCCACCATGTGGCCTGGTTGGGTAATGGACGAGTGGGCTCAAGCTATGGCCCTGCAGCAAGGGGTCAGAACGTGCCACTTGGTGGCTATGGATCAGTTGTTTGATAGATAGAGGTTTATTGTGTTTGATTAATAGAATTGTCACGAGGTGACCAGTACCCAAGTGAATGAGTTAAGTATGTTTGCCACGTGGTGGCCAGCACACAGGTTATATATATTATGTGTGTTTTCCTATATATATTATGTGAGATCTTGGCAAATCCCTGAAGACGGCATACTATTCGCTCCTGCCTTTTGCCATGCGACCTATTTGCTTTTCCACATAGATCCCTTCACCTAGTTTGCCATACAAGAAAGCAGTCTTGACATCCTAATTGACGTACCCCCAGACTTAAACTGGTGACCAAAGCTAGAATCAAACTCTTACCACACAATAAACGAGAAGGTTTCGTCACAGTCGATACCTTTTTGTTGTATGTACTTCTTCACTGCTTAATGTGCCTAGTAGTGGTCGATTGACCCATCTGTCTCCCCTAACTTTTGAGAGCACACTTGTTCTCAAAATGCCTTGTGACGCGGGGCAGAGTCACCAAGTCTTATACTTGGTATGTCCTTATAGACTTCATCTTTTCTTCTTCCATCGTCTTAGTCCACCTTTTAATAGTAGGGCCGGAGAGAGCCTTTTGAACTATCAAAGGCTCTACTTGATCATTTAGTACTTCTCTAGTACTCTTCTTGGATTGTGCTTCATGGAAAATATGCTACTCGTAAACATTACTCCCACTGGACACAGCAACTGGAGATGCGTCTATACGCTTCTCTCAACGTGTTGTAGGTCCGCCTCCTTTCAATAAAGATGCACATCCCAAAATCCATCTCCCTTGCTCTAGAAAGGTTTGTCTTAAGGACCATTACATCCTTAGACTTAAATTATGTGACCGGAATGTCTTCATTCTCGCTAATGAAGACGTATCCTTTTGAGTGACCAAGCTATCTTACCAAGACACGCTACTTGCCTCTAGGGTCAAGCTTGCCATACTCATAGGAAGGATCAAGTGTGCTCTATACCCTCATGGTCTCAACATACTCTTATCAGGTCATTTACCTAACTAGAACTCATAAGGAATCACTCGCATAATTTGGGGGGGGGCATATGGTTAAGTATGAAAGCGACTGTTAGCAAAGCATCTCCCTAAAGGGAACGTTCACTTGAGTCATTATCAACTTAACCAACTCCATGAATAATTCATTTTTGCTATGGAGTGTGTGGAATAGTTAGTTATCTAACAATTCCAATTTCATCACGTAACTGTGTGAAAATACTAGGCCACTTGCCTTGCCCCCACGCTTATCGGACCACTGATGTCCGAGTGGACTAATTTGATCGAAGTGGGTTGTCTGGTTTCATGATTGAATGGATTTCAGGTTGATTTGTCTGTAAGGCAATGTTTACAAACTAGCATTGGGAATTTGTCCTCACAAAATCTCCTTTGCAAATACGTAATTGCGTCCCACACGCATTTTCCAAATAAGTGTCTCAACCACAGAGAAAGACACAGCAAAGCAACTAGTTGAATTACTGGAATGTAATTCAAAGTGCATCACAACACAACCATTTTCATAAAATTAGAACTAACACTAAGGAGTCATGATAAACATGTAGATCACATTATATCATAAATTCTCTCACGGAAAAACAGCTTATAATAAGCTCCGTTCAGTATCTAGAACACATAACATATATAAAGATAAAGAGTGGCCACTACGAAATTTCGTTTTGTAGCTGCCCAACCTCTTAACTTTAATAATGTTTTTTCCCATGAGGATACTTCTGCTCCCACTAGGTAGAGGACGGAAATCCATGAACCAATGTTCATGGGTGAGAGGAAAATGATTGCTGCAAACAATTTTTGCGCATAGTGCCTTATGGATTGGCACAAGCAACATTTGACCTTGGCCAAAATCTATTTTCCTCTCTTGCTTTTCCTTTGAACTGAGGCTACTTACCTTACACTTACCCTTTTTATTCCTAGCACCACGTCTCTTAGACCCATTGTCCTTGTTCTTTGAGCCTATAGCTCTAGGAATCTTTAGCCACTTAGGCTACATGCTCGGTGGATTTCGCAGCCTTGTGCCACAAATCCTTGAGCATTAGGTCGGAATGACCTATATGCACTCCCAATAGGAGGGAAGAGATCTGGCAATAGTTTGAACTCAATGTTTACCAGTGGGGAGTGTTCAGGCTTACTCACACTCCCAAATTATGTTTGATTTCTCCCTTAGATGCGTCTTCATTCTCTTGTCAGAGCGCATCTTGGAGGCATCAAACTTGATTGTAAGCTGCCTCAGTTTGGTGGCCACAGTGTCACCAAAGCGATATCTCTAATGTGATATACATTTACAAGTTTTGTAGTTATACTATCAGTCAATCCTAAACGCTAACACTAATTACACAGTTCCTTATTACACAACACACAACTCTTGAAAATTGTAATCAACGCAAGACGAGTGTAGATATAGTCAGTCTCTGCATTCGAGAAGTGGGGTCAACCACCCTCATCACACAGAGAGCCTATATATGTACACCTTTCTCTGCTTGACTCAACCATTTTCATAAAATAGTCACAAATTATTCAAAATACCCTTTGGATTCCCACTAAGAAAGCGATCAAGAAGGCCATTGAGTCGCCACAGGCACGACCTCGAACTTCAACTTGATTACAACGCTTACGATCATTTAAATAGTCACTTACTATTCAAATTCCCTCGTGGATAAGCATTAAATCGAGTTATGGGTTTGCCACATGCTACCCCTAGCTCCCACTCGAGCAAAACGCTTAAGATAATTTAAACGATCACAAACCGCTTAAATCTTCTCTCTCGTTGTGCATGTAAATGAGTCATCCGCTCTTTAGACTCCGATTCACCCTAATTGCTCCCCATATTTGTATTCATCTCGCGAAAACAAGAAAAACTACTAAAAAATCGTCGAAATCGGAGCTAAAACGGAGAAATTATGCGCAACAGAAAACTTCGGGACGTTGGTCAACGGTCAGCGTTGACCTCCGGCAGTCAACCCCGGCCGGCCGTCAGACATCAGCCGGCACCGCTATCCGAGGTGGTGGCGATCGCCGGACATCTACCGTCATCGGCAACCTGCGGCGGCGGAGGTTGTTCGACCTCCGCCGGCGACAACGCCTGTCACCGGTAAACACCGCCGACCACCGTCGGAGGCTTCCTGACCTTCAACGGCACCGGCGACCCGCGGGCGGCCCCAGTCACTGGACCTCCGCCGGCGACCGCGCCGGTCGCTGGTCAACACCGCCGACCACCGTCGAAGGCTGCCAGACCTTCGCCGGCCGGCTACCGTCGGTGACCTATTTTGCCGGTCAACTTCGTTAGTCAACGTTCCCCTTCCCCAAAGCAGTAGCATACATCCACAGGTATATATCTAATTCGTAGGGTACACATACCTTAAATAATATAAACATGCATGCAAATTAGGGTCTTTAATAAGAAAGGGGAACCTAAACATGTTTCTAGGTTTTAGGGTATGGGTTACCAGTCAATATTGAATTAAAAATTAACACATAATATAAATTCAAAAATTATGGGACCCTACCGTACAATATATGACTATCTCATGTTTTAATTCAAAATTAAAACATTTAATTAAAAATGGGAACCTAAGCATGTTCCTAAGTTTTTAAACAAACAAGCCCTAAACATGTTTCTAACCCTTTTCGGTTCATCAATCCCTGGAGAACAGAGATCTAGCATAACCTGGCTCTGATGCCAATGTAGGGAAAGGCCCGTATCCACATGATTCGACCCGACCAAGGGATCGAAAAGAAAAACCGAAAGATAAACCAGGCAGAAGTTAAATATTGCGGAAGCTACTAACCTGGACGCCATTGTTAAAACCTTGGATCTTGCCAGTGCCTCTGCTCCACCAGGGCTGACCTCCAATCGACGAACACCAAAAAGGGTCGCACCAAACGAAGAACTCTACCTACGAGGTAGAACCACATGTCCACGACTGATGCGCGGAAGAAGACTCAAGAGAATGAGAAAATTATACTGAGTGGGGTTTCCCAAATGGGACCCCCCTTTCCAACACATGGAATGAGCAACTGGAAAGGTGTGGAGTCACTCCTATTTATAGGAGGATGAGAGAGCTCCCATCAGTGACGCAAGCAATGTGGGACTTGGAATATGAATAAAATATCATGCTTCTATCATGATCACCTAGCCCACTTTGGGCCATGAGTGCGGGCTCGTGTGACCTCCGATGAGTATCATCTTGGTGTCATTTCGTTCATCTCTCAGCAAGCTTTCCAATGGATCCTCACTCGACCCGATCAGACTCCCACATGGGTGGATTTTTAATCCCGAAGACCCCAATATATCCAACATACTCCTACTCGCACATGGTGGGAGGCCCATGACTATCCTTATCACGAAGGACTTCTCTATTTCTCTTTCTCTCGTTGTCTTCTTTCATACTTCGTGTCAGTCGTGACCGCTTGGCACGATATGTGGAAGCCTTATACTAGAAGCCTGTTAGGGCCCAGCAATAAGTGATGCTACAACCTAAGTGTCTGATGGTGTGACCACATGTCTCACCGAAAAATAGTGTCATGGGTTCCCTAGACGTGTTCACATACATGGCTAGTCCAATCCCTCTCAGTTTCCGCCGATGGGTGTTTCGAAAACGTAATATTCATTTTTCTTTTTTTTATATAGTTTTCGCCAATAAGTGTTTCGAAAACGTGAAATTCATTTTTCTTTATTTAATTGGATTTCACCGATGAGTGTTTCGAAAACCTAATATTTATTTTTCTTTTTTTAATCATTTTTCGCCAATGAGTGTTTCAAAAACTTGATATTCATTTTTTCTTTTTTTAATCAGTTTTCGCTGATGAGTGTTTCGAAAACTTGATTTTGATTTTTCTTTTTTCTTAATCAGTTTTCGTCGATGAGTGTTTCGAAAACTTGATATTCATTTTTCTTTTTTTAATCAGTTTTCGCCTGAGTGTTTTGAAAACTTGATTTTCATTTTTCTTTTTTAATTAGTTTTCATCGATGAGTGTTTCGAAAACTTGATATTCATTTTTCTTTTTCTTAATCAGTTTTCGTCGATGAGTGTTTCGAAAACGTGATATTCATTTTTCTTTTACTTAATCAGTTTTTGCTTATCAGTGTTTTGAAAACTTGATATTCATTTTTCTTTTTTAATTAGTTTTGGTCGATGAGTGTTTCGAAATCTTAATATTCATTTTTCTTTTTTTAATAAGTTTTCACCGATGAGTGTTTTGAAAACTTGATGTAACTTTGGAATATTCCACCTTGGGAGACATGGCACTGGCGTTCTAGAAGCATGGCCCCAACACCCACTGGAGACACGTGGCACCATTCGTCCCTCCATTACGTGGCCCTCCCTCACGTCACCACACGGAGCTTCCCCTCAACTAGACGTGGGATCTCCACAAAGCCTCATGGGACGACCCACGCCCCACGAGGTCGTGGGTCGAGCACGATCTTCCCACACACAAGTATAAATAGACCCTCACTCAGAGGACTCATAGACATTCAACCCTGAACAGGATTACATACAACCCAAAGGATTATCGCACATCACCCTCAGATACACCTCACGTATACTTTCACCTCCTCGAGCCCTGCCGTTGGCCTTCCGTCCAGGCCAACCTCCGACCGGCTCACCTCCTCCTTGGAGCACACTGCTTACAGGGCTTCCAGCAGCCCTCAGAGACTACAGCTCTCTCCCATTAAGGCAACCTCCCACAGAGCGGCTTGCCCGCCTAGAGTACCTAAGACATGTCTTAGCCGCACACGGACCAATACAGGTAACAACCTTGTCTAACGGCTTCGATAGATGTCACCATGACAAACTACGTGGACTCTGATCCCTCCAGAAGAGTACGTAGGCACCTAGGTGCATCACCTAAGGACAAGTCCCCCAAGGTTAAGACCCCTTGCGGTCCTAAATTCATATTACAATTGTCTGAGCCAAAAATGACAGTTACAGTGGCGCCCACCGTGGTCTTATCTAGACCACAATGCCTTGCGCACTCTGTCGCTAAACGGCATTTCTTTTTTCGGGGAGTAGGAGTATACGCCTAACATTCAGAAACCCGCACTTGTTTTTGTCTTGATCTCCAATACAGATACAGAACACGATACGTCATGACCGACTTGAACGTCCCTACCACCACGACTGACGCCAGCGCCCTGAGGTGCAGCGTGAGGAATCGTCAAGGAACGGCCGAACCGGTCACAACCGAGGCAGGCGGATCAGGTGCAACTCAGCCTCAAAGCTCCTCAATAACACAAGTAGCCGTTACGGAGACCGTGGTCCAGAACCCGGCATCTAGAGAGGAAACTTGCCCTCAGCACCCGTACGGCATGCCACACGTCCCTTGCCCCACAACCGGTGGTCAAGAAGTCACAGTTAGCGAGGAACCCGCGAGACGCTAAGATCGCCCGCCTCGAGGCAGAAATAACGGCTCTACGCCAACAACGATGGGAAGAGGACTGGAGCCTCGCCCCAGCAAATATGAGCGCTCAGCTACCCATAGTGCCACGCGGTGCAACGGCAGGGACCTCTAGCGACCTTACCGGCTTGCCCACAATTCAATTTGGGACCTTACCCATAGAGTTCGCACGGTTGTCGCTGACGGCGGCACCACCCCCAACGGTGATCGCTGGGCAAGCAACACGACCCGTTATGAACTTTCCACGACCACCGGTCCCAAACTACCCTCCAGGGTCCTACCTCCACATGCCATAGGCTGCGGTCCACAACCCGTACGCAGCCATCGGCGCAAATGCGTACCAGTGGCCCGCGATCGACTTCCAGGGAAGAGGGAGACACCCCTTCACCCAGCTAGTCATGAACGAGCACGTGCCCATGGGTTTCAAGATGCCCTTCCACATAGAGCCTTACGGACGAGAAACCGATCCAAGAGATCACCTGAATACCTTCAACTCGGCCATGTCGATACTGGGTATGACGGACGGCCATCAATGCCAGGTCTTCTCATCAATTCTATAGGAAGCCGCCTTGAGATGGTTCTCCTTGCTGCCCACCAATTCGATCCACAGCTTCGAACAACTGGCTCAGAACTTTCTTACACAGTTCACCAGCAGCAAGGAGTATCAGAAACCCTGAAAGCCTTCTTGGCCCGCTTCACCAAACTCTCGCTCCAAGTTCGATGCCTCCAGGACGCTGTCGCCATCTTTGTCATAAAGCTGGGTCTTCGATGCTCACAGTTCTACGGGGAACTAAACAGGTGCCCCGTCTCCACCTTACAGGAACTCATGGACTATGCGGAATGCTTCATTCAAGAGGAGAAGGCTCAGATCGCTAAGGACAAGATGAGGAAGTTCCTGATAAGCAGGGCCAATATGGAATGAGCAGAAAAGAAGAAAGAGAAAACAGGGACCGAGAACCAAGCCCCCAAGGAAAAGAGCGGTAGGAAAAGGTCGCCTCCTCGACCACAAACACCTCCCCGAGGACGGTTCACAAGCTACACTCCCCTCAACAGATCTCGCGTTGGGGTGTTGGAAGAGATTTATCATTCTGACATTCTCACATTCCCCCCGCAAGTCAAAAGGTGAAAAACGGGATGACCGGTGACAAGTCCAAATACTGCCAGTTCCACAAGGATCACGGACATGAAACCGACGACTACATCCACCTGAAGGATCAGATCGAGGACCTAATCCGGAAAGGGCAACTCGGCAGGTTCATCAAGGATGAAAGCAGGGCCAATTTCGAGCACCCCCGGGAAGCTGAGGGCCAAGCGCCTACCCGCGGGGCCATCAGCGTCATAGCGTGAGGATTACAGCGCGGGACCTCCTCCCTACCACAGAACAAGAAGAGGATGGAACGCTCCATACTCGCTCTAGACTACGCTCCAAAGCACAAGAAGAAGAGCGAGGCCAAGGGAGACCCCATCACCTTCGACCTCACTAACCTAGAGGGACCAGTCCACGACGACCCCATGGTAGTGACCGCGATTATCGCCAACTACGAAGTTAAGAGAGTCTTGATCGACAAAGGATCCTCAGCAGACTTTCTCTACTTCGATACCTTCAGAAAGTTCGGGTTGAACGAGGCCAACCTAAGGCCGTTCCCCGGCACGCTCATTGGGTTCTCAGGAGCCTAGGTTCCAGCAGAAGGAATCATCACTGCCCGAACAACAATGGGCAATCTGCCAAAGGTCACGAGCCTTGATGTAGACTTCATCATTGTCTCAGCACCATCAGCATACAATGCCATCCTAGGGCAACCGTCCCTAAACAAGCTCAGAGGTGTAGTGTCTACCACGTAGCTCACAATGAAGTTCCTAACACCCCACGGGGTTGGAGAAATTATGGCGGACCAGAAATTGGCGCGAGCATGCTACGCAGCTAGCCTAACCAAGACCGTCAAGGTTGCCCGCCTGGGTCCCAAAGAAACACGCGAGGAACCCCTCGAGGCTAAAGAGTCAGGAGGAAAGAAGCCAGAGTCTGCCCGCCCGGACCTAACCTCCGCTTAAGACTCCGAACGCACTTTGCATTTTACCTTTAAGTCAAGTCGTACGTCTCTACTTTGAATTTAGGATTTCCAGCCTGACCAAGGCTCGCCTGACTTAGGCAATCCGAATGTAAACATTTTGCTTACCTTCAGCCTACCTAAGGCTAGCCCGACTAAGGCTGCACGAATGTACTCATTTTGTTTTATTGAAAGCACTTCATTTTCAATTAGAGACAAGACTTCAACTTTGCAAAGTACTCGCGTAAGTCCTACCACGGACGACGGGCTCAATCGCCCAAGAAACACTAAGCGCCCCCAGGGCCAAGCTAAAATTTCCCCAAGAACGCGGTAAACTAACCCCGTTGGTGCGAAAACCACAAAACGAACGTTCGACGAACCATGCTAGCAACACGCATACAAACTGTCCTGATCACACGGTGCTCATGCAAAAATCTTTTTACCCAGACGTAAAGAGATAACCACGAAAAGAGAAACTGCAAACGCATACAACTTTTTACCCCGAAGTAAAAAAGGAAAGCAGGAGAACCTATTCGCAAAAACCATGCTCATTAATACCAAAAATGAGAGGGCGTCCGCCCATTTACAAAGGGTAAACACCCTAAAAATTACATAAACCTAATCTTGGGCATCCCTAAGATCTACCTAAGTCTCGGCCCTAGCCGACTGCACGTGGTCAACACCTCCCGACGACCCCCGCCTGGTCGCCTCAGCCAGCTGCTGAGAAGTAGGTCCAATCCCTAGAGCTCGCCCACCAATTTGGGACAACACTTGGTGATCCACTAAGCGATCCGTCAGTTGACGAAGATAAGCAAGATTCAACGGAGCGTCAGTTTCCGTCTGACCGCGAAGCTCACCCTCAAAAAACTCCAGGGAAGGATGCAAGGAAGCCACACACTTCACTGGGAATCTCTCCCCACAGAGACGCTTGAGCTGCTCAACCGCTAGGAGCATGCCATACATCCTCTGTGCGGATAGCTCCTCCTGACGATCGGCGATGTCGGCAACCTTGCCCTCAACCGCCAGCCAACTAGAAAGATTCTCAGCACCACGAGCCTTCGCATCTCGCAGAGCCTCACGGAGTGAATGCAACTCCTGCTGACGACTCTCAGCGTCATCGCGATGGACTGCCAACTCCCTGCGAGCCCTCTCCAACTCCGAGCGGAGAAATGCAACCTCGGAAGGGCGACCAGCTTCAGCCTTGAGATGGGCGACCTCCTTAGTCAAGGACTTAACTTCCCGTTCTTGACCCTCACACTCCAGCTCCTCGGCAGACAGCTGCTCCCGCACGTCCGCCAACCGCTTCTGGGAGACCTCTAGAGCCCGACTCTTAGAGGCCGCGACGACAGAAAATTGATCCTGATCGCGACGAATCTCCTCCTACAAGAAGCACACACATACAACAGAGTCAGGAATACAAACATATCAAAAAACGGGAGAAACACCAAGACAAGGGAACTTACCACACGCTTCTCCCACTCAAGTCCAGCTTGATGGAAGTCGGCCAACGCCTCAGCAACCCGGATGAAGCCTCGAACGGCAATATTCAGGGGCAAAGTGTCCAGCCCCCTGGCCTCCCTCTCCCGCATCTCCATGGGGAAGCGTGTGCCCAATGCCACCAGTTCAAAAGCCAATCCCCACTTCGGTGGCCCAAGGGATTCAGAAGGGTCGGCACTCGACCCAAGAACAACATCTCTCGTGGCAGCCGCTTGACTCACCACTACATTCCCTCCGTCTGAGGGAACTCTGGCCTCCACGACCGCATCTCCAGATCCAACGACCTCCACAGCCGCAGGATCACCCGCCGCAGTCCAAGGTACGGAAGAATCTCGGACAGGCTCCTCAACGGCCACCCTGGCCCTCTTAGCAGGAGGCTGACTCACCCCCTCAACAGGGCTGAGGACGGGTAGAAAGGATCATCCTCATGGGTGATTGAAGGACGGAAGCGAAAGTGGTAATAGAGGAAGGAAAAAGAAAAGCATCCCCTGCCGGGGCCTCCGCCTGGGCACCCTCCTGGTTAGTACTCCGCCGTACGACCTGCGGAGACGGTCGCAAGTCAGCCCCAACAGGACGTCTCTTGGGACCACGTTCCTGCTTTCAGCCGGCTCCGTCGGAGAAGTTCCTCTCCTTCCACCTTCCCAGGGTCTGCTAGCGCCGACATTCTCGTCTTTCTTCCTCCTCTCCTTCGGAAGAACCTCTTGACGACGCTCCCCTTTGGAGGACGGAGGCACTGGAAGCCGTTTTTCCCTCTCACCACCAGCAAGCACCATGGCAGGTACCACAACTGAGAAATCAGCAGCAACCCCCGGTGACAGACCCTGCTGACCATTCTTCCTCCCCCTACTCCGGACAGTATCACGAGTCAACACCAGAGGAGGAGGAAGAGGGATAGAGGAAGGAAGATCTTCCAAATCAGTGAAATCAAATGGGTAGTAGCTGTAATCATCACCTCCTTCGGCCATCACGAGAATACAATTCAAGAGAAGCGGGGATAAAAAAAGCAAGGAACAGAGGCAATGGAGAAAGGTGAAGGCAAGCGTAAAGCCACGAACTTTCAAACGTTGGGCATTTATAGGGCACCAGAGGCGCGACGATTCAAAAATTTTAACCCCTCGAATCCCGCAACAGATAAAACCCCTTATCCTCTACAGTCAAACCCAGTTGCAACCGCCTGCCTCAACCGCACACGTGAAAAGAAGCAACGGACGAGATACATAGCCAGGGCAAAGGAGAGGCAAAGACCGAAAAGCCCCCTCGAACCGAAGAGTCACTTCAAAACATTCGAAGGTCTTTTCGCGAAACTCTCCACCTGGGCTAATGATGGCTACCCTCGGAAACAAACCTGCTTTAATGAGGGAGAAACAGCGGCAAAACGCTTTAATGACAGAAACACTCGTTCAAGCCCTGACGCGTGGCACCAGCAACAAAGCCCGCTCCCTCAATAAAATAGCCCTCTGCAAGGAAGCCACCGTCAGCTGCCAACCACTGGCCAGAGGAGAGCTCTTCGGAAAAATGACAAAAGCAGGCACTCACTTTTGGATTCCCTTCACTAACCCTCAAGGGGTATTTTGGGAAAGGCCCCTTTGAGCAATGATGACTCCACCTCGGTAAGTCACTTACTTCCTGCAGAGACGGCTCAGTAACCTGTTGAGGAAGCCAAGCGGCCAGCCACCCAAAAAGCGACGCGTGTCCTCTCCAAGACACCTCCTTTCCTGCGGGGCAATGCAAGAAGGCCAACTTCACGAGTCGGACGGCCAGCCCCCCAAACTCCTAGCGGTCGAGCTATCCCACGAGTAGAGGCAGCGAAAATTCCCAAGTGTCTTACAGGCAAAGGAACTTAAGTCCACAGGCGCCCGACACCCGTAGACTTGGGAGACTTATGTAACTTCGGAATATTCCACCTTGGGATTATCGCACATCACCCTCAGATACACCTCACGTATACTTGCACCTCCTCGAGCCCCGCCGTTGGCCTTCCGTCTAGGCCAACCTCCCATAGAGCGGCTCGCCCGCCCGGAGTACCTTAGACACGTCTTAGCCGCACACGACCCAATACAGGTAACAACCTTGTCTAACAGCTCCGATAGACATCACCATGACGAACTACGTATGGACTTTGATCCCTCCAGAAGGGTACGTAGGCACCTAGATGCATCACCTAAGGACAAGTCCCCCAAGGTTCAGGCCCCTTGCGGTCCTAAATTCATATTACAATTGTCTGAGCCAAAAATGACAGTTACACTTGATATTCATTTTTCTTTTTTAATTAGTTTTTGCCGATGAGTATTTCGAAAATTGGATATTCATTTTTCTTTTTTAATCATTTTTCGCCGATAAATGTTTCGAAAACTTGATATTCATTTTTCTTTTTTAATTAGTTTTGGTTGATGATTGTTTCGAAAACTTGACATTCATTTTTCTTTTTTTAATAAGTTTTTCGCCAATCAGTGTTTCAAAAACTTGATATTCATTTTTATTTTTTTAATCAGTTTTCGCCGATAAGTGTTTCAAAAACTTTATATTCATTTTCATTTTTTTTAATCAGTTTTTGCCGATGAGTGTTCCGGAAACTTGATATTTATTTTTCTTTTTTTAATTAGTTTTTGCCGATGAGTGTTTCGAAAACTTGATAGTCATTTTTCATTTTTTAATCATTTTTCGCCAATGAGTGTTTCAAAAACATAATATTCATTTTTCTTTTTTTTAAATAGTTTTCGCCGATGAGTGTTTCGAAAACTTAATATTTACTTTTCTTTTTTTAATCAGTTTTCGCCAATAAGTGTTTCGAAAACTTGATATTCATTTTTCTTTTATTAATCAGTTTTTGCCGATGAGTGTTTTGAAAACTTGATATTAATTTTTATTTTTTAATCAGTTTTCGCCGATAAGTGTTTCAAAAACTTGATATTCATTTTTCTTTTTTTAATCAGTTTTTGCCAATGAGTGTTTCGAAATCTTAATATTCATTTTTCTTGTTTTTTATCAGTTTTCGCCGATGAGTATTTCGAAAACTTGATATTCATTTTTCTTTTTTAATAAGTTTTCTCCGATGAGTGTTTCGAAAACTTAATCTTCATTTTTATTTTTTTAATAAGTTTTTGTCGATGAGTGTTTCGAAAACTTGATATTCATTTTTCTTTGTTTAGTAAGTTTTCGCTAATGAGTGTTTCGAAAACTTGATATTTCTTTTTCTTTTTTTAATCAGTTTTTGCTGATGAGTGTTTTGAAAACTTGATATTCATTTTTCTTTTTTTAATCAGTTTTTTCCGATTAGTGTTTCGAAAACTTGATATTCATTTTTCTTTTTTTAATAAGTTTTCGCCCATGAGTGTTTCGAAAACTTGATATTCATTTTTCTTTTTTTAATCAATTTTCACCGATGAGTGTTTCGAAAACTTGATATTCATTTTTCTTTTTTTAATCAGTTTTTGCCAATGTGTGTTTTCGAAAACTTGATATTCGTTTTTCTTTTTTAATTAGTCTTCACCGATTACTGTTATGAAAAGTTGATATTCATTTTTTTAATCAATTTTCGCCGATGAGTATTTTGAAAACTTGATATTCAGTTTTCTTTTTTTAGTCCATTTTTGCCGATGAGTATTTCGAAAACTTGATATTTATTTTTCTTTTTTTGAATCAGTTTTCGACGATGAGTGTGTCGAAAACTTGATAGTCATATTTCATTTTTTAATCCGTTTTCGCCGATGAGTGTTTCGGAAACGTAATATTCAATTTTCTTTTTTTAAAAAAAAAGTTTTCGCCGAAGAGTGTTTCGAAAACTTGATATTCATTTTTCTTTTTTTAAGAAGTTTTCGCCCATGAGTGTTTTGAAAACTTGATATTCATTTTTCTTTTTTTAATCAGTTTTCATCGATGAGTGTTTCAAAAACATGATATTCATTTTTCTTTTTCTTAATCAGTTTTCGCCGTTGAGTGTTTCTAAAACATGATATTCATTTTTCTTTATTTAATTAGTTTTCACCGATTAGTGTTATGAAAACTTGATATTCATTTTTCTTTTTTTAGTAAGTTTTTGCTAATGAGTGTTTCGAAAACTTGATATTCATTTTTCTTTTTTTAATCAATTTTTGTCGATGAGTGTTTCGAAAACTTGATATTTATTTTTCTTTTTTTAATCATTTTTCGCCAATGAGTGTTTCGAAAACTTGATATTCATTTTTCTTTCTTTAATCAATTTTCGCCGATCAGTGTTTCGAAAACTTGATATTCATTTTTCTTTTTTTAATCAATTTTCGCCGAGGAGTGTTTCGAAAACTTGATATTCATTTCCCTTTTTTATTCAGATTTCGCCGATGAGTGTTTCGAAAACTTTATTTTCATTTTTTTAATCAGTTTTCGTCGATGAGTGTTTCAAAAACTTGATAGTCATTTTTCATTTTTTAATCGTTTTTCGCCGATGAGTGTTTCGAAAACGTAATATTCATTTTTCTTTTTTTTAAATAGTTTTTGTCAATGAGTGTTTTTGAAAACGTGATATTCATTTTCTTTTTTTAATCATTATTCGCCGATGAGTTTTTCGAAAACTTGATATTCATTTTTTTTTTTTAATCAGTTTTCGTCGATTAGTGTTTCGAAAACTTGATATTCATTATTCTTTGTTTAATCAGTTTTCGCCGATGAGTGTTTCGAAATCTTGATATTCATCCTTCTTGTTTTTTATCTATTTTTGCCGATGAATATTCCGAAAACTTGATATTCATTTTTCTTTTTTAATAAGTTTTCACAGATGAGTGTTTCGAAAACTTAATGTTCATTTTTATTTTTTTTAATCAGTTTTCGTCGATAAGTGTTTCGTAAACTTGATATTTATTTTTCTTTTTTTAGTAAGTTTTCGCTAATGCGTGTTTCGAAAACTTGAAATTTATTTTTCTTTTTTTAATCAGTTTTTACCAATTAGTGTTTTGAAAACTTGATATTCATTTTTCTTTTTTTTAATAAGTTTTCGTTCATGAGTGTTTCAAAAATTTGATATTCATTTTTTTATTTTTAATCAGTTTTCACCGATTCGTGTTTCGAAAACCTGATTGTAATACCCCAAAAAATTTTGAGGATTAAAGAATGATTTATTTAAAAATTTTGAGGATTAAAGAATTATTTATTTCGGGGCTAGGAATTTAAAACTTCAAAAAGAATATAAAAAAAATGAAAGTTAAAAGAAACAGGAAAGGAATTTTTTTTCGAGGATTGTAATACCCGAAATTTTTTTCCGAGGTTTAAAATAAAATAAAAGATGAAAGAAAGAAGTAGAAAACATTTTTGGGATTTAATTCGGGACCTAAGAAATTGGAAACCTAAATTAAATAGGGAAAGGGAGTAAATTAAAAACACATATTAGTTATTATTTATTTAATTACATTTATTCGTTTATTTATTTATTATTTATATATTTAATTATTATAATTATGTTAATTAAAATTATATATTATTATTATTTTAAAAAGGGGATTGGGTGCCGTGGGTTTTGCTATAGGTAGATAGAAGCAAAATTTATATATATATATATATATATAAAGGAAAAGAAAAATAGAAGAAAAGGAAAGAAAAAGAGAAAGAAAAGAGAAAGAGAGGGCACGAGAGAGAGAGAAGTCGAGAAGAAAGGGAGAGAAAGAAAACAGAGAAGAGAGAGAGGGTGGAGAGGTGAGGGAGGAAGAAGGGGAGAGGAGGATTTTGCCGGAAAAGTGACCGGAGAATAGCTAGCTGATGCCGGGAAAAGTCATCGGATCAAGGTTGGTAACCCCAAGGTTATTAAGGTTGAACCTTGACGTTAACGTGCCGGGTCCCTGCTCGATTTGCCCAAATACATTTTAAGGCTGATTTTGAGGGCTCCAAACCTCTTCTTTTCAATCTTAAACACCCTAGAATAATTTTAAATATGCTATCAAGCATCAGGAATTAATTTAGGTACTTTCTTGTTTCCCAAGAGTGGAAGCTTGCGGAACAATGAAATCCAATTTCTAAAATTTCAACCTTCTCCCCTCATAAATATTTAGGAAACCTTAAGAAGGATAAATTGGAGGTATATTGAGGTTTAGAAACTAGATTTCTAGAACCCAAGTAGGAACACAAGTTGAATCAAAATGTTCAGACCTTCCTAAAATTAGGATTTCTTCCAATTAAGTTAGATAAGCTTCCTTAGATGTGAATACAGTGGAGATAAAAGGTTTAATATTCAAATCCAAGTATGTGAAACACTCAAGTAGAGTGTTATATTCGAGTAAGTGAAGTGTCCGAGGAAGGATACACATAAGTCGGGATAGAGAAGTCCAATAAGACCAAGAGCTTGACTCTGTGGCAACCATGGACTACACGTGAGAGTAATGGAGAGATAAATAACAAGTTAAGCTAAGTAATAACCTTAATGAAATAAATGTTGTTCTTATAGGAACAACGGCACACGATTGAGTGCAACGAGGAACTCCGAGGAGACTAAAGTTACAGGAGTGGATTGCATGGAAGGTTGGCCAAGGTGAGGGTTCTTCCATCTCTGCTCCTAGGGTTGTATGCTTATGTGGATTACATGAGTATGTATATTCTCTGCTTGTCTGGTATGTGTTAGCTAGAGATATAGAAAGCTAAAAGAATGAAAGAACTAGAAAATAGGTTGTGGAAAGTAGCTTGGATAGGAAGACATAGGAGTAGAGTATAATTGTTTGCTATGATTGGTGTGTTACAAATCCAACTCATACACTCCGGAGGCATGATGAGTATTTTATTAAATCTTTTCCACGACGGTGGCAAGAGTCCTTGTATGGAAGGACTAACTTTTTATTTTGAAAACTCGTCATGACGGTGACTTGAATTATAATCATGCAAAGGGAGTTATTGGTGGGTTTCGGATTTGGTTATGCTAGTGATGTGAGACATCGACTAGAACAACGTCATATGGCACATGAGACCTCAGTTTTATAATCACCATGACGATGGTCATTGCCCTATCCTGGCAATAGGGTCATAAAGGTTTTATATTGCTATGACGATAGCTTGAGGCTCAGAGAGTGCATCTGGACGGGTATATGAGTTATATCCTGTTGAGGATACTTGTACATATTAATAAGAAGAGGAATTGTTGATCCTTCGGGAAAGATACAACTATTAATATGTCAGACCAAGATAAGGAGACACGGGAGGAACCTACGGGTGAACCGTGAACCTGATCTTACAGAAGAGAAATCATCCTGTGGAGTTAGTCCAGGGTGTGACAGTGGCCATGCTTCGAGACGTCGTGCCATGCCCACCATGTGGCCTAGTTGGGTAATGGACGAGTGGGCTTAAGCTATTGCCCCGCAGCAAGGGGTCAGGACATGCCACGTGGTGGCTACGTATCAGTTGTTTGATAGATAGATGTTGATTGTGTTTGATTAATAGAATTGTCACGAGGTGACTAGTACCCAAGTGAATGGGTTAAGTATTGTTTGATTAATAGAATTGTCACGAGGTGACCAGTACCTAAGTGAATGGGTTAAGTATGCTTTGCCACGTGGTGGACAGCAACCCGAGTGCACGGGTTCGAGGTAGAAAAGCCATGTAGTGGCTAGTAAATACCCAAGAGTGGGAGAAGTTAAGTAGATGTATGTTATAGTGTCTGCGTGTACTTAAAGAATTGTCTGTGTTCGCATATAATTGTTGATTGTGCAGCAAAGTGGTGACACAGGATTACGTCATCACAAAGTCTTGTTTGATTCAAACACGCTGAATGTGAGAAGACCGGTAAGTAAAAGCCGGGACTATATGTTACATGTTTACTTGCTGATTGATGACGTGGAATAAATTGCTGTATGTTTAAATTTATTAAATGCATGTGAGTGCTTGGGTGAAATTTCTGTGGTTGTGTGATCACCAAGAATGTATGCTAACAACAGTAACTAGTTATTTTTGCATGTGGTTGTGTTTGACTCCCAAACCCAGCGCTATGGCACCCACCTTGCGCCGGGGATGGGAGAGTCCTCACTGAGTTGCGTGGTTAAGACTCACACCTCATTTTTACTACACAGAGACAGGTTAAGTACATGTGGAAGAAGTCTCGGTGGAACGAGGATTCAGCAACACTTTTCCTAGGCCCACAACTTGTTCATGTGGGTGAATAAAGTGTAATTGTAATTTAATTTACTTTATCATTATATCATAAAGTAAAGGGTAGACGTACCCAATTATATTGTATCACTAAATCTAGAACTGTCAGCTTCACACACCTTAAAGATCAGGATCCGTTAGATTACGATGCAGGGAAAACTTGTTTCCAAAAATATATATATACATATATCTGTTGCATGTGAATAGGATAGACAGCATCTTCGGATGTGTAGCCAGTACACAGGTTATATTTTATGTGTGTTTTCCTATATCTATATCCTGAAGCGGCACTGGCCGTGGATTTGCTTGCCTAGGATAGGCCACCATTTTGGTGTAGCCATGGTATTATAATGCATGTGGATGTATTTTCAATAATAGATATTCTGTCAATTAGGTGATAAGGCTTACAGGCATAGGAATATTCCCTGTGTCTGTGCCGGTCACGGTCCTCTAAACGGGGGTCGGGACGCTGATATTCATTTTTGTTTTTTTTAATCAGTTTTCGCCGATGAGTGTTTTCGAAAACTTGATATTTTTTTTTTAATCAGTTTTCGCCAATTAGTGTTCTGAAAACTTGATATTCATTTTTCTTTTTTTTTAATCAGTTTTCGCCGATGAGTGTTTTGAAAACTTGATATTCATTTTTCTTTTTTTAATCACTTTTCGCCAATGAGTGTTTCGAAAACTTGGTAATTATTTTTCTTTTTTTGAATCAGTTTTCGCTTATGAGTGTTTCGAAAAGTTGATAGTCATATTTCGTTTTTTAATCAGTTTTCGCCAATGAGTGTTTCGAAAAAGTAATATTCATTTTTCTTTTTTTTAAATAGTTTTCGACGATGAGTGTTTTGAAAACTTGATATTCATTTTTCTTTTTCTTAATCAGTTTTCGTCGATGAGTGTTTCGAAAGCGTGATATTCATTTTTGGTTATTTAATTAGTTTTCACCGATGTGTGTTTCGAAAACTTGATATTCATTTTTCTTTTTTTAATCATTTTTCACCGATGAGTGGTTCGAAAACTTCATATTCATTTTTCTTTCTTTAATCAGTTTTCGCCAATCAGTGTTTCGAAAACATGATATTCATTTTCCCTTTTTTAATCAGTTTTCGCCGATAAGCGTTTCGAAAACTTGATATTCATTTTCCTTTTTTAATCAGTTTTCGCCGATGAGTGTTTTGAAAACTTTATATTCATTATTATTTTTTTTAATCAGTTTTCGTCGATGAGTGTTTCGAAAACTTGATAGTCATTTTTCATTTTTTAATCATTTTTCGCCGATGAGAGTTTCGTAAAACGTAATATTCATTTTTGTTTTTTTAAATAGATTTTGCCGATGAGTGTTTCAAAAACGTGATATTCATTTTTCTTTTTTTAATCATTTTTCGCCGATGAGTGTTTCGATAACTTGATATTCATTTTTCTATTTTTTTAAACAATTTTCGCCGATGAGTGTTTCAAAAACTTTATATTTCTTTTTCTTTTTTTTAATCAATTTTCGCCGATAAGTGTTTCAAAAACTTGATATTCATTTTTCTTTTTTTAATCAGTTTTCGCCGATAAGTGTTTCGAAAATTTGATATTCATTTTCATTTTTTTATTAGTTTTCGCCGATTAGAGTTTCGAAAACTTGATATTCATTTTTTTAATCAGTTTTCGCCGATGAGTGTTTCGAAATCTTGATATTCATTTTTCTTTTTTAATAAGTTTTCACCGATGAGTGTTTCGAGAACTTAATCTTCATTTTTATTTTTTTTAATCAGTTTTCGTCGATGAGTGTTTCGAAAACTTGATATTCATTTTTCTTTTTTTAGTAAGTTTTCGCTAATGAGTGTTTCGAAAACATGATATTTATTTTTCTTTTTTAATCAGTTTTTACCGATTAGTGTTTCGAAAACTTGATATTCATTTTTCTGTGTTTAATAAGTTTTCGCTAATGAGTGTTTCGAAAACTTGATATTCATTTTTCTTTTTTTAATCAGTTTTCAGTGATTCGTGTTTCGAAAACCTGATATTCATTTTTCTTTTTTTAATCAGTTTTCGCCGATTAGTGTTTTCAAAAACTTGATATTTATTTTTATTTTTTAATCAGTTTTCGCCGATTAGTGTTCTAAAAACTTGATATTCATTTTTCTTTTTTTTAATCAGTTTTCGCCGATGAGTGTTATGAAAACTTGATATTCATTTTTCTTTTTTTTAATCAGTTTTCGCTGATGAGTGTTTCGAAAACTTGATATTTATTTTCTTTTTTTGAATCAGTTTTCGCTAATCAGTGTTTGGAAAACGTGATAGTCATAATTCGTTATTTAATCAGTTTTCGCCAATGAGTGTTTCGTAAACATAATATTCATTTTTCTTTTTCTTTTTTAAATAGTTTTCGCCCATGAGTGTTTCGAAAACTTGATATTCATTTTTCTTTTTCTTAAACAGTTTTCATTGATGAGTGTTTCGAAAGCATGATATTCATTTTTCTTTATTTAATTAGTTTTCACCGATGTGTGTTTCGAAAACTTGATATTCATTTTTATTTTTTTAAAAATTTTTCGCCGATGAGTGGTTCGAAAACTTGATATTCATTTTTCTTTCTTTAATCAATTTTCGCCAATCAGTGTTTCGAAAACTTGATACTCATTTTTCCTTTTTTAATCAGTTTTCGCTGATGAATGTTTCGAAAACTTGATATTCATTTTCCTTTTTTAATCAGTTTTCACTGATGAGTGTTTCGAAAACTTTATATTCATTATTATTTTTTTAATCAGTTTTCGTCAATGAGTGTTTCGAAAACGTGATAGTCATTTTTCATTTTCTAGTCATTTTTTGCTGATGAGTGTTTCGAAAACGTAATTTTGATTTTTTTTTAAATAGATTTTGCCGATGAGTGTTTCGAAAACGTGATATTAATTTTTCTTTTTTTAATCATTTTTTGCCGATGAGTGTTTCGAAAATTTGATATTCATTTCTCAGTTTTTTAATCAGTTTTCACCGATGAGTGTTTCAAAAACTTAATATTTATTTTTCTTTTTTAATCAATTTTCGCCGATAAGTGTTTCGAAAACTTGATATTAATTTTTCTTTTTTATAATCAATTTTCGCCGATGAGTGTTTCGAAAACTTGATATTCATTTTTATTTTTTATTAGTTTTCGCCGATTAGAGTTTTGAAAACTTGATATTCATTTTTTTAATCAGTTTTCGCCGATGAGTGTTTCGAAATCTTGATATTTATTTTTCTTGTTTATTATCAGTTTTCGCCGATAACTATTTTGTAATACCCTGGAAAATTTCGAGGATTAAAGAATGATTTATTTAAAATTTTGAGGATTAAAGAATGATCTTTTTCGAGGCTAGGAATTTAAACTTTAAAAAGAATATATATATATGAAAGTTAAAAGAAACCATAAAGGAATTTCTTTTTCGAAGATTGTAATACCCGAAATTTTTTTCGAGATTTAAAATAAAATAAAAAGAGAAGGAAAAGAAGTAGGAAATAATTTTTGAGATTTATTCAGGACCTAAGAAATTAGAAACCTAAAATAAATATGTAATACCCGGGAATATTTTAACTAGCATCGAAAATTAAATCAAATTAATTAATTTAAGTGAGGAAAATGAGATGAAAAAAATACACTAGCTTATCATTTATTATGTTATAAATATAAAATTTTTAAATCCTAATTTTACATTATTATTATTACTCCATCAGATTTCTTTTTTTATATATGTATATATATAATTATTTATTAAGTATATATATATATATATATATATATTATAGAATAAGAAAAAAGAAATAAAAGAGAAAAGGAAGTAAAAGAAAGAAGAAAAAGGAAGCACATATATAAATGTATATATATATATAATATATATAAGTAAAGAATAAGGAAAAAGAAAGAGATAAAAAAAAGGAAACAGAGAGGAGAAGCTACGTGCACGAGACAAAAGGGGTAGGAAGAGAGCAAGACGCGAGAGAGAGGGCAGAGCACGAACGGGACAGAGCTGGACGGAGAAGACGCACGCGTGGGTGGCCGGACGTGCGAGCCGGTGCCGGAGTGAGAGCCGTCGCCGGAAAATGCCACGGTTGAGTTGAAGGAGAGAGAGAGTTCGGGTTAGAGAGAGAAACAAGAGGGAGAAAGCTTTCTCGCCGGAAAACGCCATCTCTTCACCGGGGAAGGTAGCTGGGAGTCTCCTCTACTCCATATCGTCCTTCTAACCGATTGAATCGAGGTGAGAAGTCCCGAAACTCTCAAACCCCAATTTTATCAATTTTAGGGTTTTTTGGAAAGACCCCAATTGATTCAATCTGAGTGTTCTGGGTCCTAAATTGAAATATATGCATGTTAGGAAGTGAGTTGGAAGCTTAGGAACCGAAACCAAATTGATGGAATTTATCCGGGTTGGAAAAAGTGTAGGAAAATGTCGTTGTTAAGGTTTAAGGGTGTTGTGGAATGATTTGGGGTGCATTGAAAGGTTGAATGAGAATTATATAATTGTTAAAAAAATTATTGGAATGTACGAGGGATTAAAACCCGAGTAATTCTCGTCTCACCCGGAACCCCGTTCGGGGAAAAAGAGACAATTTTCTAATTTTACGCGTATTCAGGTATGTGTATTCATGTGTAGGTGAAGTGTTCAAGGTTAGTTTGATAAATGCAAAGCTTGGAGAAGTAGGATTTATGATTCTCTTGAGCCATAAATTCAAGACTTGCGCAGTGGAAACTTCGCATGGACACATAGAGGTGGAATTGGGTAACCTTGCTTTCCCAAATTCAACATTTATGAATAGTGTGATTAAGCAAGGGTTGAATACGAATAGAAGCATGATAGGTGTTCCGAAAACTAGTTGAGGGCATTCCAAGCCAACAACTAGTCTATGGAATTAATTAGAAAGAACATGAGCATTAGCGTTACATGTACACTATAGTGGTTGAAATTGCAAGTTTCTGAATCTCTCAAGTATATGTGTATAGGGCACCATACTGTGAGTGGACTTTCGGGCGCACCAGAGCCGATCAGAGGGGCCAACCAGGTGAGGGGCTTTCCTATCCTTGCCCTATAGGGTTGACTGCGGTTATGGATATATGGTTTGCCTTCTTGCCTATTTGTAGGAATTACATGTTAGATAACATGCTATTGTTGTTCCTAAATTACAGTATATGTGAAAACGTGCTATATGTGTGTATGTGAATTGTAAAAGCAATGGTGGCTGAAGGAGCCTTATATGAAAAGAAGGTCCACGGGACCTATACAATATCGGGGGTAGGATCGAGTAAATATTATCTGAAGGGTGTGGTTTTGTACGTAAGTCCTTAAAGAGAAAAAACCTAGGTGACTTTCTTCTGAACCAAGAGTCCGAATTAGAACCACTTGGAAATCTAGATTTGCCTAAGAAGAAGTAAAATGAACAAGTAGTGGTCCATAGGGGTCATTTATGGTACAACGCGGGAACCGAGTCTATCACGGGTGGTCCGGGTAGATTGAGTCTCTTGTCTTGAGTCAACCCACAGAAATACAGAGTACATGAGTTCACCACATTGTGGTTATTGCCTTGGGTAAACCGAGGTCAGATGAGTCGCCGGCTATGCTCCAAGTGAAGTCTTGGGGTCAGATTATTGTTCCAAGTATAGTCTTGGGACCAGGGGTTCCTAGAATGATCAACTAGGTTCCCATATTGCTCACGTGAGATATTGTCTTCGGGCCAGATTCTCTCCTAACGGAGATATTGCCTTCGGGCCAGTTTATGATTACGGTTAATTGAATACGGATGACCACATGGAATTATATGTTAAATCATGATATGACGTATGTATGAATTTAAACGTATGTAGACCATGCTTTAAATTCTTTATTGTGAATATGATATATGCTAATTGCCTGACCACTTAATATATGGAAACTCAAAACCTGTTATATGCGTATGTGTTTGTGATTGGCTCCTTTTCCCCAGTTGTAGTGGTACCTGCTACTACACCAGGGATGGGAAAGCCTCTCACTGAGTTTGTTTGACTCACCCCAATGTTACATGTTACAGACACAGGTGGTATAGGCATCGGGAGCGCTTCCACTTCATCTCAGGGAGGCGGACAGACTTAGAGACCGCACGCATTGTTCGCGTGGGTAGTATTGATATATTTATTTTGTTAGGATGTATATGTATATGATTGTTTTGGTATAGCATTATTTTGTACAGTTGCTATATGCATATTTGTATATGTCACACTCTAGGTCTGTCGGCTTCATACAGGTTAAAGATTGGTCTGATTGTTGGGATCATAGGTTAAGATATGATGAATATCATGTGTATATATATATATATATGAATGTGACTTCCGCATGTGAATAGGATAGATCACACGCACTGAGCGTGTGGTCAATATGTAAATTTATATATATGTGTGACTGAATACTTGATTATGTGAAAATACGGCTTCCGCATGTGAATAGGATAGGTCACACGCATTGAGGCGTGTGATTAATATGTATATTTTATGCAGGTGTGTGATTGAATATATATGCTTGACTGTACACAGGGATTCTGCATGTGAATAGGATAGATCACCCGCCCTTAAGCGCGTGATCAATATGTATATTATATGTACGAGTGATTGATTATGTGTATATGTATAGACTGAAGCGGCGTTGAGTGAGCTGTGGATTGCATGCTACTTAGGTCACCGGATAGGGATGACCATATATACTATATATTGTTTGTAATAGAAATGGGTAGTTATGCATATATAAGATTGTCAATAAGGAACTAGAGGCTTACGAGATAGGAGAAACCCTACCTCCCGTGCCGGTCACGGACGTCCAATAGGGGGTCGTGACAAACTTGGTATCAGAGCCTGGTTACTTTAAACTGTATGAAGCCATAGGTATGACCGGGTGTCGGTTTACCCCTCTTTGTGTACCCGGGCACAACGTGGTAGTAAAAAGCCACTTGTGGAAGTAACCAGGAAATTGTGTCAGCCTTTCTTTCTACTCTCTTTGATATGAAATGTCATAAGTATATGTGTACTTATTAGGTGTGGTCCTTGTGCAGTATAGGGATGCCACCTATCACGAGACGGACTAGGCGTGGAGGGAGAACTCCTACTGAAATTGATCGAGAATCAGTTCGGGAGGAGGGAATGCCCACCCGAGGCCGAGGTAGAGGCTGTACCCGAGGCCGAGGTAGAGGTTGTGCTCGAGCTCGAGGTAGAGCACAAGTGAGAGGGAAGAGAGGGGACAGTCGTCGGAACCTCAACCTCAAGTAGAGACAGGTGCACCTTCCGTGGCGGAAATGCTCACGGCAGGATTTCAGGAACTAAGGGAAGAAATGACAAGACAAATACAAAGGGAAGTACGCCGGTTAGTAGTCGGCGAGGAAGAACAAGAGAGGGTTCCTAGCAATCAAGAGATGGAGGCTGTTGAGGAACAGGATAGGGAATGGCAACAACCACAGGGAATGCCTCGTGAGTCACGGCTAGCACCCAGAGAGTTGCCAATTTCAAAATTTCTGAAGCTTCATCCACCCACTTTCTGCGGAACTAGTGAGAAAGAGGATCCGCAATACTTTATCAGAGATGTGGTCAGAATTGGGCGCATGCTGAGGTGCTCAGGCCATGAATTGGTGGAATTAGCTTCATTCTAGCTGAGGGGAGCAGCTAGAGTATGGATAGAGTCCGTACAGACGAGGTATTCACGCAGAGTGGCACCGATGACCTGGGAAGATTTTCAGAGGGAATTCCTGGGTCGGTTTCTACCTGAAGGCACCAAAGATGCAAAGCGTCAGCAATTCGAGGAATTGTGGATGACGCCTAACATGACCGTGACGGAGTATGAATTACTTTTTACGGAGCTGGCTCAATTCTCACCTGAGTTAGTTCCTGATGAAGAGGCGAGGATCGAGAGATTCATACACCGACTCACGGAGCCGTTGTTTACTGCTTTATTACCTCAGAGGAGGCAGTTTGAGACTTTAGCTCAAGCAATAGACTGTGCTAGAATGATTGAAACCAGGAAGAGGTATGGGACATCTGTTGATCCCATAGTGAAGTTAATTACAAGCAGTGACAACCAAGGAGGTGGGAGTAAGAAAAAGAAGACAACAGGTGGAGGTGCAGGATATTCAGGGTCCGCAGGAGGACAATCCTCAACTACCACCTACGAAACAGGTACAAGAGGTAATGCTCAAGGAGGACAGAGGGAACAAGGGGGTGGAAATGCCGGTAAAAAAAAGCCTCAGTGTGCGACTTGCGGTAGATTTCATTCTGGTATATTCGGAGACTGACAGGTGGATGCTACCACTGCGGCCAGCTGGGCCATATGGCTAGAGAGTGTCCAAACAAGATAGAGGGTACAAGTGTGAGAAGCAATCAGACGCCGAGGAGTACACCTATTCCAGCTCCACCAGTGAGAACCGTGCCACCACAGGCAGCAAGCACAGGTGCAGCTAGAGGCCGTGGTGCAGGGTCTAGTGGCCGAGGGCCAGGGGCGGTAGGTGGAGGACAAGCGCGGGTATTTGCACTCTCTCATCAGGATGCTCACGCATCAAATGTAGTTGTGACAGGTACTCTTATTGTTTGCTCTCTTGAAGCACGAGTTTTATTTGATTCCGGCTCCACTCATTCCTATGTGTCGCATGCATTTGCCTCTAAATTCAACGAAAGTCCATCTAGAATGGAAGAAACAGTACTGGTCTCTACTCCAATGGGAGAATCGGTACAAGTAGAGTGTGTGCACAAGTCTTGCATTGTGGAGGTCGATGGTCATGAGACTGTGGTAGACCTTCGGTTGTTGTGTATGGTTGATCTCGATGTGATCCTCGGAATGGATTGGTTGTCGTCTTGCCATGCGGTTGTTGATTGCAGGGCTAAATGCTTGAAATTCAATATGCCAAACGAGGAGCCTTTTGTGATCTCACATATAACACTCTACTTGAGTGTTTCACATACTTGGATTTGAGTATTAGACCTCAATCTAACTTGTATTCGCATCTAAGGAAGCTTATCTAACTTAATTACAAGGAATCCTAATTCTATGAAGGTCTAAGCATTTTGATCCAACTTGTTTTCCTACTTGGGTTGTAAGAAATCTAGTTTCTAAACCTCAATACACCTCTAATTCATCCTACTTAAGGCTTCCTAATAATTATGAAGGAATAAAATTACCATTTTAGAATTTGGACTTCATTGTTCCTCAAGTTTCCCTCCTTGAGAAATAAGAAGGTACCTAAAATAATTCTTGATGCTTGATAGCATATCTAGAATTAAAGTAAAGGGTAGACGTACCCAACTATATTTTATCACTAAATCTAGAACTGTCAGCTTCACACACCTTAAAGATCAGGATTTATTATACTGCGATACAGGGAAAGTTTGCTTTCAAAATATAAATATATATACTTATATCTGTTGCATGTGAATAGGATAGGCAGCATCTTCGGAGGTGTAGCCAGTACACAGGTTATATACTTTATGTGTGTTTTCCTATATCTATATCCTGAAGCGGCACTGGCTGTGGATTTTCTTGCCTAGGATAGGCCACCATTTCGGTGTAGCCATGGTATTATAATGCTAGTGAATGTATTTTCAATAATAGCTATTCTTTCAATTAGGTGATAAGGCTTACAGGCATAGGGATATTCCCTGTGTCTGTGCCGGTCACGGTCCTCTAAACGGGGATCGTGACAAACTTGGTATTAGAGCCTGGTTGTTCTTTAAGGGTGTGAAGCTAACTAGTAGTCTCGGGTGTCAGTTGGGCTAGCCATTACGAATTCGGACGTAACGGTGTTTCCGACGGGCACTTGTGAGGTTGTTCAGGATGTTGAGTCATGAATTCTTTCGAGTCATCGCTTTAGGCATAGAATGTGTATGTGAAGTTCTATGCAAAGCATATAACCTGTACAGTACACAAGTGCCGATGAGCACTAAGGCATAAGGTGGGGTGGAAGTGACCCCGAGAACCTTAGGACGCCATAATAGGGAAAAGAGACATCCATGGAGGATGCTACCTAGACACATACACATTTGGTTGAATTGTAGGCAGGAATGCGCTACAATGTGTGATTGTTTGCAGGTGTTAGATGAGATGATGCGTATGCTCAGTTAGCGGCGCATTGTGTGCTATGGTATAGGCACAAGTTGTTTGATTATAGTATGGAATGTAAGTAGAATAGATATATGCAGTGAATGGTAGTTCAGGCTAGGAATGGTTTGTAAAGTTAAAGAAAAGACACGCTTGGCGTGTAGAAAAGAAAGTAAGCCCATGGGGCGATTGAAATGGAAAGTTTACAGACAAGAGTAAACAGGGCCATGAGGCATGAGATCGACAGGAAGATGACCATGTGAATGGGTCACGACTGTGCGGTAAGCTATGGCTGAAGGAAGTGAGTTGTCCTTCCTAGAAAGTAAACAGAAAAGAGGTGGTGTATGCCACAGTATAGAAGTAGAAGTCTACGGACTAGAAAATCAGGATACGGTATATGGAAGGGCAAAGTGGCCGAACCATATGCCATAGAGATATATGTTAAGAAGTAGGGGCATATGTAAACGTGTAGAGCGTGACCATATGTCGAGCAGGAAACAAAGTAAATTGTAAGGCACAGGGAAGGAGCCTAGTCCAACCCTGCGCTCGATCCATGAACTACTAGTTCCTTAAGTAAACAAAGGGGAAAAGAAGGGATTAAGCCCAACCAAACTCTCTTGGGTTGTTTAAGGAAAAGCATAAAGAATAGGATATTGATCACATGAGAAATTTTTTTGTAAAAATCTTTTTGGTCTTTCCGGATGAGAGATTCTGAAAGACCCTCAAACTTTTCTTGAAAATACTAGGGATAACCAATGGAAGACAAATTTTCATGAAAACTCTTTCTCAATTTGTGCCATTCCAATTGGTTAAACCCTAACCATTTATGAAAACCTTAGGCGTCATTTTCTATGAAATAAACTTGAATTAATTTTTAAAACCCCAGGGTGCCTAAGAAAACTAAGTCATGTGACTAATACCCTACCAAACAATAGTCCTTTTACAGGTAAGCTATATAAGGATGGTAGATGAAGTTGAGAAATCACTCGCTTTGAGTGATTAAAGTTAAGTAGACATCGAAAAGCACTAGAGAGTGCTAAAGTGCCAAGGGATTATACAGGTAAACCTAAGGATTACCAATTAAGGGGGCCATAGGGTGATTATGGACCCGAAAGCATTAGACCGGAGCAGGTCTAAAAGTGGAAACGAGCGCAGACCTTCGGGTACCGTCCAGAGATAAGAAAATGAGTGATATTGTGGTAGATAGCTCTCAAACGAGACACCGTAAGAGATAAACCCCAAGGGGACTCATGGAGGCATGAGGGGAGAGAAAGTAGACAGGGATAAGTAGTCCCATAAAGGGGAAGAGCGGAAGCCTATAAGACCCCATAGGATAAGAGTCAAGTAGGAGGTGGAGAACCAACTACTACTGTAAGTGCATGTATAGTACACAGCTTGTAGTGGACATAGCTATGTAAGCTAGTTCCACAGTTTGGTTAACCATAAATCCGTTAGTCTGAAGCCCGTGTATGGGAGGAGACTGAGTGGACTAACCAAATGTATAAATGGCCATGTGGGTGCCATAAAGGGAAAATTAACTGTAAGGACGGTTAATTGAAAACGAGAATTTAGTGAGTAGCGAGTATTGAGAAATACTTGTAGGAAGAGTCCCACGTAGGTATGAAATGGAAAAGAAGAGACTAAATACGGGAACGGAGTCGGGTAAGCATCGGGGGATGCGAGCCAAATGATAAAACAGGTATGCTACCGTTGGAGGCGATTGGAACCCACCGGGTAACACACTTGCAAGAGGCGGTATATGTTTGTGAACATATGCCACACCGTAAGAATGGAAAGAGTCAAACCATGGGAGCGGATCCCGTTTGGTCAAGGGGAGTAGAGCATGTCTGGAAAGGTTCATGCTGGAGTTAATGGATCAAGTATTCCAAGTAGGAATACAGGATTTAAGTGAGTTGAGGAGTCCGAGTGGGCCAAGTTGGGGTAAAATCCAACGGAAACCTAACGAGTAGAGTTGGCATAGGATGCGCAACTCTAAGTCGACTAACCTGAAGATGGTATAGATCCACAGTCATAGTCGTGTGAAGCGAGGTCTTCAGATGTGAAGACCGAACGGAGCCTGAGTCAGAGTTATGAGTATGATGGTATGGAGGAGACTGGTGAGTTTCCATTGTAAAGAGAAATGACTACAAGTAGTAGTCAGAAAAGAGTCTAAGTCAGTCAGACATAGGATGTCGACGGGGAGTAACCTGAAGTGGTTATGGAAACCACCAAGGGTAAGTGTAGAAGTTCGGAAAAGAAAGGGAAACACGAGTCATAAATGTAAGATCCTTTACCGTTTGGTGGAGAAACGGTAAGTGTAATACATAGTGTGCTAGTGTCATGGCATTTAGCTTCGCTGGACACGAGTAGGATAAACCGAGTCGGTAGTGAGTGTAACAACCTCGGAAGGGTTGGGTAAATTGATGTCACAAAGTATAAACACCTACGTAGGGTGTATGTCGTGTAAGCGGTAAATCTAGATGTAGAGTAGAGGGTGTAGTAAGATGTGAACGGACTTTTCTGGAGAATTCGTTTACAAGGAATATATCGAAGGAATACCAGCAGAAAGGTAGCTGCTTGGTAGTAGAGGATACTTAAGTACAGGGACTCCGATGTAGAAGAGTACTTCGTCAGTTAGAGTTTACAGAAATAGAACTGAGTGTGCTATTCAAATAGCTAGTGTTTTGGCGTGTTCCAAGACGAATATAAGAAGTCACTACGAAGGTAGCTAGTCGGACAAGCAGATTGAGTCAAGGTAAGCCTCACTAGAGAAGGCAATGGTTAACTCCTCGGAGAAGTAAATTGGAGCATGGCCTGTGGTACGTGCCAGACACTCCATTGCAAAATTAGTAACACAAAGTGAATTGAAATTAGGAAAGATAGGAATCCTTGGGGAAGGATACAACGACAGATGGAGTTTGTTGGTCAACACCTCGCGGAAAGGGTGATTGTCACGACCCCCTATCGGACGTCCGTGACCGGCACGGGAAGTAGGATTTCCCCTATCTCGTAAGCCTCTAATCCCTGATTGACATTTTAATATGTGTATATCTACCCATTTCTAATGCAAACAATATATAATACATATGGTCATCCATTTCCGGTGACCTAAACAGTTTGCAATCCACGGCTCGCTCAGCGCCGCTTCAGTCTATATATATAAACATATTCATTCACACGTACATATAGTATACATATTGATCACGCACTTCAGGGCAAGTGATCTATCCTATTCACATGCAGAAGTCCTGTATACAATTATACATATATTCAATCACACGCCTGCATATAGTTTACATATTGATCACACGCCTCAATGCGTGTGATCTATCCTATTCACATGCGGAAGCCGTATTTTCATACATTCAGGTATTCAGTCACACATATATATAATTTGCATATTGATCACACGCCTCAATGCGTGTGATCTATCCCATTCACATGCGGAAGTCATATATATATACACATGATATATATCATATCATAGCCTATATTCCCAACACCAAGACCTAACTTTAATATGTATGAAGCCGACAATGCTAGAATTCAAGTGTGATATGTATATATACATAGCAGATGTAAACGTACAACGCTACGCCCAAAAAAGGATTCATATATACTTATACATCACAACATATATATAGAATCAAAATAACTACCGACGCGAACAAAGCGTGCGGTCTTCAGAGTTGTCCGCCTCCTTGAGAAGAAGTGAACGCGTTCCTGACTCCTGAACCACCTGTATCTGAAACATGTAAACAGTGGGTGAGTCGAACAGACTCAGTGAGAAGCTCCCCCATCCCTGGCGTAGCAGCGGTTACCACTACAGCTGGGGGAAGGGAGCAACCACAACCACATGCGCATGAAACAGATTCGTATTATGATCCTTAACATGATCAAGCAATCAGTAAATCATATTCACAATTTAAAATCATATTTCATGCTTCTAACATATTTATTAATCCGCATGTAAATCAATCATAAACAATATAACATATGGTTCCATAGTTAATATATACTTGTGCGCGTCGGCACTCACTTTCTGTCTCCCGCATTACGCTAAGAGAAATACTGGCCCAAAGGCAATTTCATGTACGAACCTAGTTGATCACACCAGGAACTTTCTAACTCCAAGGCATGCTTAGAGTAATAGCCGGCAACTTGTCTGACCTCAATTTAAACCAAGGTAATGGCCACTATGTGGCATACTTGCTGACGTCATAATCTTGTCTGTCCGATCAGGATGACCGACTCGATCTACCCAGACAGCCTAAACAAACTCAACTAACATATTTAACCTTGAAAGACGCCCTATTTGTAACCTACTAATATCATACGTGTTCTTTAGTTAGGCCTAGATTTCCCCCGTTTCAATTATGCAACACTCTCACTCACATTTAACAACTTAGGTTCATTTTCCTCAATGTACCATATGGTCAAAACCTTTGCACGATGATCAATTTAAATGGGTTTCTAATATTAATAAACCATCACATATGAAATTCCGACTCAATCCTACCCACGGTATCATATAAGGCTGGGTGAGCCACAATATCGCATATTCACTTGAGAATGAACATATAAACATATAAACAGTTTGCACGTCCATTGTTTACTCACTAATCATATGCGCGTAACATAAATACATTCATATAAATATATTCCATATATCAATTTGCACAAACTAGAGCAAACCACATTTTCCACGTAGTCATCCAACCCTGTGGGGCAGGGATGGGAGAGCCCCTCACCTCGTTGGCCCTCCTGATCAGTACTCGGAGTACCTGAAGCTCCAATCACTCTGTGGTGCCCTATAGACATTATATTTAAGAAATTTAGAACGTGTAACTAAGCATCTACCATGCATGTGTCATTCTAATGCTTATGCACCCTTTAGCTATTTTCCAAGAATTAATTATTTAGTTCGTTACGTCGTCTTATTTGCTCTTTCTGAAAGTCCAGAATGCCCCATATTCGACTTTCACACTTTCGAGCCATTTAGAACATCTAATTGCTTAGGTTAGAGATTTCCACTTGTCTAAATTTCACTTCATGTGTTCATATGGGTATTTAACTAATAAAAGAATTAAATTCACGGTTCAAAAGAGGCTCTAGCTTACTCATCCCACCGTCTCCCTTATTCGCCGAGTAAAAGCTTAATTATTACCTTTTTAATTATATATAAAAATATAATTGGGCATAATTAGAGCCTTGGAACCAATTTAGCGGGTCTTAGGTGTCCACCACGGACTAGACCGAGGTGTTCAACCCACCGCACAGCTCTTTACGATACTGCGGCTTAGTATTTCGCCTCTTTTTCACCGGATTGGGTTCTGGTTGAGACAGTAAATACTCGGGCTTTATTCCCTTGACTATTTCCAGCATGTATAACACCTATACTACTCAAATCAAAGCCTAAACATGCATCAAACTATCAATTTCGAATTTATAGCAATTTTCTAGCTAAATTTTCCTAATTTCCATACCCGGTCAATTCCTACGGTTTAGTTTCGATTCTGAACCTCACTAAGCTTTCAATAACACCCACTAAGCTCAAATTTAACCCCGAAATGCCCCGATTGGAAGTATTTGAAGAATTCTTAAAATACCCAAAATTGGAGAAATTGGGGTTTTGGGAGTTTGGGGCTTCCATACCTTGATTCAATCGGATGGGGAGCTTGGTGGGGATGAAAGAAGACTCCAGCCACCATTTCCGGTCACCGGCGCACGTCCTCCGACGAGAAAACGGCCCAAAACCACCGGCCATGCTTCTCCTTCTTCTTCTCGGTTGTGGGCTGGGTTCGTGCGTCTGCTTGTACGTTTCACTTTTCTTTTCTTTTGTTATAATGTGTGTTTTAATGAATTGGTAAGGGCCCCCCATATGTGTTATTATATTATTATTTTTGTTTTACTTGTTTTGTTGCTTGCTGGAAGGGGTGGGTATTAAATATTAGGTAATTAAAATCATGGGGTGTGTGTGAGTAATGGGGGTGGGTCACGGTTGGCCCTCCCCATATATTCTAATATATATTATTTTTTTGTTGCTTAGTAATTAATAATAATAATAATATATAGATATATTTTATTTAGTTATTTTATTTTCTTTCCCCCATCTTTCTTTTTTTTATTCCTATTCCTTTTAGGTCCTAGAAAAAATTCATGTATTTCCTATTACTTTCTTCTTTATTCTATTTTTAACCCTATAATTATTTAATTTGATTTATTTTTATTTCTGAAAGAAAAATAAATTTAATATTAATGAAAATAATCAAATCTAAATATCTCGGATATTACAGTGATTAACTACGAAATTAGAAATGCAAACGATCACAGAAAGAATATGTAGAAACCAGATATAGACCTTGAGTCTCTAGGAAAGAAAGATAAACTGTAAGGTAAAACAGTAAAACTTCCACATTGAGAGAAACCATAGGTGAAATTGAGCCAAGGGATGGCAACAAGCCAACAACCCCACGAAGGAGGTGAAATTCGGGGACCGAATTTCTTAAGGAGGGAAGAATGTAATACCCCGGAAAATTTCGAGGATTAAAGAATGATTTATTTAAAATTTTGAGGATTAAAGAATGATCTATTTCGGGGCTAGGAATTTAAAACTTTAAAAAGAATATAATATATATATATATATATATAAGTTAAAAGAAATCAGAAAGGAATTTTTTTTTCGAAGATTGTAATACCCGGAAAAAATTTTCGAGATTTAAAATAAAATAAAAACAGAAGGAAAAGAAATAGGAAATAATTTTTGGGATTTAGTCAGGACCTAAGAAATTAGAAACCTAAAATAAATAGAAGTGGGAACTAAATTAAAACATTTTTAATTATTAATTAATTATGAATATATTATTATTTTATTATTAAATTTAGTACACCAGTCACCCCTTTATACCCGTGACCCCTTCCCCTTAAACAATTAAAACCCAAATAAAAAAAAAGAGAAAAGAGAACGAGAGGGAGGGCACAGGATTGAGGAAGAAGAGAAAGAGTGAGAAGAGAGAGAAATAGACGTGAGGTAGAGAGAGAGAGGAGGATTCATCGAAATTCCGCCGAAAACTCGCTGGAGAAGAGCTAGCCGACGCCGGGAAAAGTCACCGGAGCTCGGTTACAATATCTTCCACACCTCCCACCAATCGAATCAAGGTTGGTAACCCCAATTTCATTCTAAACCCTCAATTTTTCCATTTTTAGGGATTTCTTCGATTGACCTTCGATTGAGTTGTTTCGAGGGTAGATTGAGACCTAGAAAGTGTTCTTGAACACTTAGTTGGGGTAGGAATCGAGATTACATTTTCGGATTTGCCCAAATTCGAAATTGGAAGGGTTTGGGGTTAAAATTCTAATTATTCATAAATTGGGGAAATTGTTGAAAATTAGGATTGAGATTGGATTTGAGTAAATAGGCTAGGATTGATATTATTAAAATTATATAGTTGAAATATTAGCTGAACAAGACCCATGAAGAGCTGGCCCGAGGTTACTAAGGTTGAACTTTGACATTAATGTACCGGGTCCCTGCTCGAGTTGCCCAAATACACTTAAAGGGTGGTGTTGAGGGCTCCAAACCTCTTATTTTCAATCTTAAACACCCTAGAATAATTCTAGATATGCTATCAAGCATCAAGAATTATTTTAGGTACCCTCTTGTTTCTCAAGGAGGGAAACTTGCGGAACAATGAAGTCCAAATTCTAAAATGGTAATTTTATTCCTTCATAATTATTAGGAAGCCTTAAGTAGGATGAATTAGAGGTGTATTGAGGTTTAGAAACTAGATTTCTTACAACCCAAGTAGGAACACAAGTTGGATCAAAATGCTTAAACCTTCCTAGAATTAGGATTCCTTCCAATTAAGTTAGATAAGCTTCCTTAGATGCGAATACAAGTTAGATTGATGTCTAATACTCAAATCCAAGTATGTGAAACACTCAGGTAGAGTGTTATATGTGAGTAAGCCAAGTGTCCGAGGAAGGATACGCATAAGTCGGGATAGAGAAGTCCAATAAGACCAAGAGCTTGACTCTGTGGCAACCATGGACTACACATGAGAGTAATGGAGAAATAAATAACAAGTTAAGCTAAGTAATAACCTTAATGAAGTAAATGTTGTTCTTATAGGAACAATGACACGCAATAGGGTGAAAAGGAACTCCGAGGAGACTAAAGTTACAGGAGAGGATTGCAAGGAAGGTTGACCAAGGTGAGGGTTCTTCCATCTCTGCTCCTAGGGTTGTATGCTTATGTGGATTACATGAGTATTTACATTCTCTGCTTGTTTGTTATGTGATAGCTAGAGATATAGAATGCTAAAAGAATGAAAGAGTTAGAAAATAGGTTGTGGAAAGTAGCTTGGATAGGAAGACATAGGAGTAGAGTATAATTGTTTGCTTTGATTGGTGTGTTACAAATCCAACTCACACACTCCGGAGGCATGATGACTATTTTATTAAATTTTTTCCCACGACGGTGGCAAGAGTCCTTGTACGGAAGGACTAAGCTTTTATTTTGAAAACTCGTCACGACGGTGTCTTAAATTATAATCATGCAAAGGGAGTTATTGGTGGGTTTCGGATTTGATTATGCTAGCGATGTGAGACATCAACTAGAAAAACGTCAGATGGCACTTGAGACCTCCGTTTTATAATCACCATGACGATGGTCATTGCCCTATCCTGGCAATAGGGTCAGAAAGGATTTATATTGCTATGATGATAGCTTGAGGCTCAGAGAGTGCATCTGGACGGGCATATGAGTTATATCCTGTTAAGGATACTTGTCCATAGAAGAAATATTGACCCTTCGGGAAAGATACAAAGAATCCTATTAATATGTGAGACTAAGGTAAGGAGACACGGGAGGAACCTACGGGTGAACTGTGAGCTTAACCTAGTAAAAGAGAAATCATCCTGTGGAGTTGGTCCTGGGTGTGTCACTGGCCATGCTTCGAGACGTCGTGTCGTGCCCGCCATGTGGCCTGGTTTGGTAATGGACGAGTGGGCTCAAGCTATTGTCTCGCAGCAAGGGGTCAGGACGTGTCACGTGGTGGCTACGTATCAGTTGTTTGATAGATAGAAGTTGATTGTGTTTGATTAATAGAATTGTCACGAGGTGACTAGTACCCAAGTGAATGGGTTAAGTATTGTTTGATTAACTGAATTGTCACGAGGTGACCAGTACCCGAGTGAATGGGTTAAGTATATTTGCCACGTGGTGGCCAGTAGCCCGAGTGCATGGGTTCGAAGTAGAAAAGCCACGTAGTGGCTAGTAGAAACCCCAGAGTTGGAGAGATTAAGTAGATGTATGTTTAGCATCTGTGTGTACGTACAAATTATCTGTGTTTACATATAATTGTTGATTGTACAGCGTAGTGGTAACGTACAGGATTACGTCACCACACGTCCTGTTTGATTCAGAGATGCTAAAACGTGAGAAGACCGGTAAGTAAAAGCTGGCCCTATATGTTACATGTTACTTGCTGATTGATGACGTGGAACAAACTGCTGCATGCTTATATCTGTTAAATACATGTGAGTGTTTGGGTGAAATTTCTGTTGTTGTGTGATCACCAAGAATCTATGCTAACTAACAGTAACTAGTTGTTTTTCCATGTGGTTGTGTATGACTCCCAAACCCAGCGCTATGGTACCCACCTTGCGCCGGGGATGGGAGAGTCCTCACTGAGTCACAGAGACAGGTTAAGTACAGGTGGAAGAAGTCTCGGTAGAACGAGGGTTGAGCAACACTTTCCAAGACCCACAACTTGTACATGTGGGTGAATAAAGTGTAATTGTAATTTAATTTACTTTATTATTGTATCATAAAGTAAGGGATAGACGTACCCAATTAGATTGTATTACTAAATCTAGAACTGTCAGCTTCACACACCTTAAAGATCAGGATTTATTTTACTGCGGTACAGGGAAAATTTGTTTTCAAAATGTTTAATATACACATATATCTATTGCATGTGAATAGGATAGGCAGCATCTTCGGATTTGTAGCCAGTCCACAGGTTATATATATTATGTGTGTTTTCCTATATCTATATCCTGAAGCGGCACTGACCGTGGATTTGCTTGCCTAGGATAGGTCACCATTCCGGTGTAGCCATGGTATTATACTGCATGTGGATGTATTTTCAATAATAGATATTTTGTCAATTATTTGATAAGGCTTACAAGCACAGGGATATTCCCTGTGTCTGTGCCGGTCACGGTCCTCTAAACGGGGGTCGTGACAGAGTGTTTCAAAAACTTGATATTCATTTTTCTTTTTTTAATCAGTTTTTGTCGATTAGCGTTTCGTCGATGAGTGTTCCGAAACACTCATGAGCGAAAACTTATTAAAAAAAGAAAAATAAATATCAAGTTTGCAAAACACTAATCGGCAAAAACTGATTAAAAAAAGAAAAATGAATATCAAGTTTTCGACACACTCATTTGCGAAAAGGCCAAATTACTCTTTTGGTCCTCAACGTTTGCACGAAGTTTAATATTAGACCTCAACGTTTCAAAAAGTTTTTTTAGGTTCTCAACGTTTTTTTTGGTCAAAATTGGTCTTCTAGCGTAACATCCGTCTGATTTTGCCATTAAATGCTGACGTGGAAGGCTTATGTGGTACACCCTCTCTCCTACGTGTCATATTTAAACGACATGGCATCCTCTCTCGCTCCAACTCAGCAAAACGATGCCGTTTTGATTAAAGTCTTGTTGAATTTAAATGGCAAAATGAAGTCGTTTTGCTGAGTTTAAGTGAGAGAGGGGGCCATGTCATTTAAATATGACACGTAGGAGAGAGAGTGTGCCACATAAGCCTTCCACGTCAGCATTTAATGGCAAAACCAGACAGATGTTATGCTAGAGGACCAATTTTGATAAAAAAAAACGTTGAGGACCTAAATTAACTTTTTCAAAACGTTGAGGATCAATATTAAACTTCGTGCAAACGTTGAGGACCAAAAGAGTAATTTGGCCTTTTCGCTAATAAGTGTTTCGAAAACTTGATATTCATTTTTCTTTTTTTAATAAGTTTTCGCTCATGAGTGTTTCGAAAACTCTATATTCATTATTCTTTTTTAATTAGTTTTCACCGATGAGTGTTTCTAAAACTTGATATTCATTTTCTATTTTTAATCAGTTTTCGCCGATGAGTGTTTCGAAAACTTTATATTCATTTTTATTTTTTTTAATCAGTTTTCGCTGATGAGTGTTTCGAAAACTTGATATTTATTTTTCTTTTTTTAATCAGTTTTCGCCGATGAGTGTTTTGAAAACTTGATAGTCATTTTTCTTTTTTTAACCATTTTTCGCCGATGAGTGTTTCAAAAACTTGATACTCATTTTTTTTAATCAGTTTTCGCCGATCAGTGTCTCGAAAACTTGATATTCATTTTTCTGTTTTTAATCAATTTTCGCCGATGAGTGTTTCGAAAACTTGATATTCATTTTCTGTCACGACCCCCTATCGGACGTCCGTGATCGGCACGGGAAGTAGGATTTTAATAGGGGGTGAGTCGAAAAGACTCAATGAGGAGCTCCCCCATCCCTGGCGTAGTAGAGGGTACCACTACAGATGGGGAAAGGGAGCAACCACAACCACATGCACATGAAATGGATTCTTATTGTGATCTTTAACATGATCAAGCAATCAGTAAATCATATTCACAATTAAAACCCTAATTCATGCTCTTAACATATTTATTAATCCGCATGTAAATCAATCATAGACATATAACATATGGTTCCGTAATTAACATATACTTGTGCACGTAGGCACTCACTTTCTGTCTCCCGCATTACGCTAAGAGAAATACTGGCCCGAAGGCAATTTTATGTTCGAACCTAGTTGATCACACTAGGAACTTTCTGACTCCAAGACACGCTTAGAGTAATAGCCGGCAACTTGTCTGACCTCGGTTAAACCAAGGTAATGGCCACTGTGTGGCATGCTTGTTGTTAACTGAATCCTGTCTGTCCGACCAGGATAAGCGACTCGATCTACCCGAACTAAGATAAGCCAGTTCAACTAACTTATTTAAACTTGAAAGACACCCTATTAGTAACAAACTGAATATTATGCGTGTTCCTTAGTTAGGCCTAGGTTTCCCCCGTTTCAATTATGTAACACTCTCACTCACATGTAACAACCTAGGTTCATTTTTCCTCAATGTACCATACGGTCAAAACCTTTACAACGATGATCAATTTAAATGGGTTTCTAAAGTTACCGAACTCTCACATATGAAATCACGTCACAAACCTACCCACGGTAACACATGAGGCTCATTGAGCCACATTATCTCATAAACACATAATTGATTTGCATTTCCACCATTTTCTTACTAAACGTACACATGTAGCGCAAACTCATACAGATAAGTATATTTCATATAATAACTGCAATAAATAGGGCAAACCACATTTGCACGTTGTCATCCAACCCTGTGGGGCAGGGATGGGAGAGCCCCTCACCTCGTTGGCCCTCTTGATCAGTCCTCGGAGTGCCTGAAGCTCCAATTACCCTGTGGTGCCCTATACACATATATATTTAAGAAATTTAGAACGCATAACTAAGCATCTACCATGCACGTGTCATTCTAATGCTTATGCACCCTCTAGATATTTTCCAAGAACTGTTATTTAGTTCGTTTCGTCGTCTTATTGCTCTCTGAAAGTCTAGAATGTCTCATATTCTACTTTCACACTTTCGAGCCATTTAGAACCTCTAATTTCTTGAGTTAGAGATTTCCACTTGTCTAAATTTCCCTTCATGTGTTCATATGGGTATTTAACTAATAAAAGAATTAAATTCACGGTTCAAAAGAGGCTCTAGCTTACTCATCCCACCGTCTCCCTTATTCGCCGAGTAAAAGATTAATTACTACCTCTTTAATTATATATAAAAATATAATTGGGTATAATTAGAGCCTTGGGACCAATTTAGCTGGTCTTAGGTGTCCACCACGAACTAGACCAAGGTGTCCAACCCACCGCCCAGCTCCTTACTGTACGGTGGCATAGTATTTCGCCTCTTTTTCACCGGATTGGGTTCCGGTTGAGACGGAAAATGCTCGGGCTTTATTCCCTTGACTATTTCCAGCATTAATAACTCCTATACTACTCTAATCAAAGCTTATACATGCATCCAACTAGCAATAATTGAATTTATAAGAATTTTCTAACTAAATTTTCCTAATTTCCATACCCGGTCAAATCCTACAGTTTAACCTCTATTCTGAACCTTACTAAGCTTTCAACAACATCCACTAAGCTCAAATTTAACCCCGAAATGCCCCGATTGAAAGTATTTGAAGGATTCCTAAAATACCCAAAAATTGGAGAAATTGGGGTTTTGAAGGATTGGGGCTTCCATATCTTGATTCAATCGGATTGGGAGCTTATGGGTGTTGAAAGATGAACTCCGGTGGCCCTCACCGGCGGCGGAGTGAAATCTCCGGCGTGATTCCGGCCGTTTCCTCCATCCGTGGCTTGCTCTTCTCTCTCGGCTTCCCATGCGTCTTGTCTCGTTGACGTTGCTGCTTCTTGCGTTTTGTATTGCGTTTTGCTTCTGCTTTGTTTGTTTATTTATTTTTTTATGTGTTTAATTAAAATGGATGGGGGGTCACGGTCTCCCCCCCATTAGTTATATATATATATATATATTATTTTCATGTGTGTTGCGTTTTGCTGCCTTTGTTCCTTATATTTTTTTTTTCTACTATGCGTTTTTGCTAAATGGAATGGGGGGTCACGGTTTTTTACCCCCTATTCACTAGTTAATATTTATATAATTATTATTTAATTAAAATAAATTAATAATTAATAATAAAAAACTAAGTTGTATAAAAATCCCAATTTTTCCATCCTTTTAGTTCCACCATTCTTTTAAGTCCTAGAAAAATTATACTTATTCCCTACTTTTATTATTTAAATTTTTTTTAACATAGGTAAAATTTTAAATTTTCTATTTCTTCTCTCTTCTTCATTTTATTTCAACTTTCTAATTTAATTCATTTTTCTTTCCCAAAGAAAAATAAATTAATAATAATAATAATAATTAATATCTCGGATATTACATTTTCCTTTTTTAATCAATTTTCGTCGATAGGTGTTTCAAAAACTTGATAGTCATTTTTCATTTTTTAATCATTTGTTGCCGATGAGTGTTTCGAAAACGTAATATTCATTTTTCTTTTTTTTTTTAAATAATTTTCGCCGATGAGTGTTACGAAAACGTTATATTCATTTTTCTTTTTTTTAATCATTTTTCGCCGATGAGTGTTTCGAAAACTTGATATTCATTTTTCTTTTTTAAATCAGTTTTCGCCGATGAGTGATTCGAAAAGTTGATATTCATTTTTCTTTTTTTAATAAGTTTTCGCTAGTGAGTGTTTCGAAAACTTGATATTCTTTTTTCTTTTTTTAATCAGTTTTTGACGATTAGCTTTTCGAAAACTTGATATTCATTTTTTAATAAGTTTTCGCTCATAAGTGTTTCGAAAACTCTATATTCATTTTTCTTTTTTTAATCAGTTTTCCTCGATGAGTGTTTCGAAAACTTGATATTCATTTTTCTTTTTTTTAATCAGTTTTCACCGATGAATGTTTCGAAAACTTAAAATTTATTTTTCTTTTTTTAATCAGTTTTCGCCGATGAGTGTTTTGAAAAGTTGATATTCATTTTTCTTTTTTAATTAGTTTTGGTCGATGAGTGTTTCGAAAACTAGATATTCATTTTTCTTTTTCTTAATCAATTTTCACCGAAGAGTGTTTCGAGAAGTTGATATTCATTTGTCTTTTTTAAATCATTTTTCACCGATAAGTGTTTCCAAAACTTGATATTCATTTTTCTTTTTTAATAAGTTTTCACCGATGAGTGTTTTGAAAACATGATATTCATTTTTCTTTTTTTAATCAGTTTTCACTGATAAGTGTTTCGAAAACTTTATATTCATTTTTATTTTTATTAATCAGTTTTTGCCGATTAGTGTTTCGAAAACTTGAGATTTATTGTTCTTTTTTTAATCAGTTTCCGCCGATGAGTGTTTCGAAACCATGATAATCATTTTTCATTTTTTAATCATTTTTTGCCGACGAGTGTTTCGAAAACGTAATATTCATTTTTCTTTTTTTAAATAGTTTTCGCCGATGAGTGTTTCGAAAACGTGATATTCATTTTTCTTTTCTTAATCATTTTTCGCCGAATAGTGTTTCAAAAACTTGATATTCATTTTTTTGTCTTTTATTCGGTTTTTGCCGATGAGTGTTTCAAAAACTTAATATTTATTTTTCTTTTTTTTAATCATTTTTTGCCGATGAGTGTTTCGAAAACTTGATATTCATTTTTCTTTTTTTAATCAGTTTTCGCCGATGAGTGTTTCGAAAACTTGATATTCATATTTATTTTTTTAATTAGTTTTCGCCGATGAGAGTTTCGAAAACTTGATATTCATTTTTCTTTTTTTAATCAGTTTTCGCCGATGAATGTTTCGAAATCTTGAAATTAATTTTTCTTGTTTCTTATCAGTTTTCGCAAATGAGTATTTCGAAAACCTGATATTCAATTTTATTTATTAATAAGTTCTCACCGATGAGTGTTTCGAAAACTTAATCTTCATTTTTATTTTTTTTAATCAGTTTTTGTCGATGAGTGTTTCGAAAACTTGATATTCATTTTTCTTTTTTTAGTAAGTTTTCGCTAATGGGTGTTTCGAAAACTTGATATTCATTTTAAGCTTTTTAATCAGTTTTTGCCGATTAGTGTTTCGAAAACTTGATATTAATTTTTTTTTAATAAGTTTTCGCTCATGATTGTTTCGAAAACTTTATATTCATTTTTCTTTTTCTAATCAGTTTTCACTTATGAGTGTTTCGAAAACTTGATATTCATTTTTCTTCTTTAATAAGTTTTCGCCGATGAGTGTTTTCGAAGACTTGATATTCATTTTTCTTTTTTTTAATCAGTTTTCGCCGATTATTGTTCTGAAAACTTGATATTCATTTTTCTTTTTTTTAATCAGTTTTCGCCGATCAGTGTTTTGAAAACTTGATATTCATTTTTTGTTTTTTTAATCAATTTTCGCCGATGAGTGTTTCGAAAACTTGATATTTATTTTTTTTTTGAATCAGTTTTCGCCGATGAGTGTTTCGAAAATATGATAGTAATTTTTTATTTTCTAATTAGTTTTCGCCGATGAGTGTTTCGAAAACGTAATATTAATTTTTTTAAAATAGTTTCTTCGATGAGTTTTTTGAAAACGTGATATTCATTTTTCTTTATTTTATTTTTCGCCGATGAGTGTTTCGAAAACTTGATATTCATTTTTCTTTTTTTAATCAGTTTTCGCCGATGAGTGTTTCAAAAATTTGATTTTTATTTTTATTTTTTTAATTAGTTTTCGCCGATGAGCGTTTCGAAAACTTGACATTCATTTTTCGTTTTTTAATCAGTTTTTGCCGATGAGTGTTTCGAAATCTTGATATTCATCTTCCTTGTTTTTTATTAGATTTCGCCGATGAGTTTTTTGAAAACTTCATATTCATTTTTCTTTTCTAATAAGTTTTCACCGATGAGTGTTTCGAAAACTTAATTTTCATTTTTATTTTTTTAATCAATTATCGTCGATGAGTGTTTCGAAAACTTGATATTCATTTTTCTTTTTTTAGAAAGTTTTCGCTAATGAGTGTTTCGAAAACTTGATATTCATTTTTTCTTTTTTAATCAGTTTTTTCTGATTAACGTTTCGAAAACTTGATATTCATTTTTCTTTTTTTAATCAGTTTTCGCCGATAAGTGTTTCGAAAATTTTATATTCATTTTTATTTTTTTTACTCAGTTTTCGACGATTAGTGTTTCGAAAACTTGAGATTTATTTTTCTTTTTTTTAATCAGTTTTCACCGATGAGTGTTTCGAAAACTTGATAGTCATTTTTCATTTTTTAATCATTTTTCGGCGATAAGTATTTCGAAAACGTAATATTCATTTTTCTTTTTTTAAATAGTTTTCGTCGATGAGTGTTTCGAAAACGTGATATTCATTTTCTTTTCTTAATCATTTTTCGCCGATGAGTGTTTCGAAAACTTGATATTCATTTTTTTGTTTTTTAATCAGTTTTCGCCGATGAGTGTTTCAAAAAATTAATATTTATTTTTCTTTTTTTAATCATTTTTCACCGATGAGTGTTTCGAAATTTTGATATTCATTTTTCTTTTTTTAATCAGTTTTCGCCAATGAGTGTTTCGAAAACTTGATATTCATATTTATTTTTTTAATTAGTTTTCGCCGATTAGAGTTTCGAAAACTTGATATTCATTTTTTTTTAATCAGTTTTCGCCGATGAGTGTTTCGAAAACTTGATAGTCATTTTTCATTATTTAATCATTTTTTGCCGATGAGTATTTCGAAAACGTAATATTTATTTTTCTTTTTTTAAATAGTTTTCGCCGATGAGTGTTTCGAAAACGTGATATTCATTTTTCTTTTCTTAATCATTTTTCGCCGATGAGTGTTTCGAAAACTTGATATTCATTTTTCTTTTTTTAGTAAGTTTTCGCTAATGAGTGTTTTGAAAACTTGATATTCATTTTTCTTTTTTTAATCATTTTTCATTGATGAGTATTTCGAAAACTTGATATTCATTTTTCTTTTTTTAATAAGTTTTCACTTATGAGTGTTTCGAAAACTCTATATTCATTTTACTTTTTTAAATCAGTTTTCATCGATGAGTGTTTCGAAAAGTGGATAGTCTTTTTCTACTTTTAATCAATTTTCGCCGATCAGTGTTTCGGAAACTTTATATTCATTTTTCTTTTTTTAATCCGTTTTCGCCGATGAGTGTTTCGAAAACTTGATATTTATTTTTCTTTTTTTAATCAGTTTTCGCCGATGAGGATTTCGAAAACTTGATAGTTATTTTTCTATTTTTAATCATTTTTCGCGGATGTGTGTTTCGAAAACTTGATATTCATTTTTCTTATTTTAGTTAGTTTTCACTGATGAGTGTTTCGAAAACTTGACATTCATTTTTATTCTTTTTAATCAGTTTTCGTCGATGAGTGTTTCGAAAACCTGATAGTCATTTTTCATTTCTTAATCACTTTTCGCCGATAAGTGTTTCGAAAACGTAATTTTCATTTTTATTTTTTTTAATCACTTTTCGCCGATGAGTGTTTCGAAAACCTAATAGTCATTTTTCATTTTTCAATGATTTTTCGCCGATAAGTGTTTCGAAAACGTAATATTCATTTTTCTTTTTTTTTAATTGTTTTCGCCGATGAGTGTTTCGAAAACGTTATATTCATTTTTTTTTAATCATTTTTCGCCGATGAGTGTTTCGAAAACTTGATTTTCATTTTTTTTAATCAGTTTTCGCCGATGAGTGTTTCGAAAACTTGATATTCATTTTTATTTTTCTAGTTAGTTCTCGCCGATTAGCGTTTCGAAAACTTGATATATTTATTTTCCTTTTTCAATCAGTTTTCGCCGATGAGTGTTTCGAAATCTTGATATTCATTTTTGTTTTGTTTTTTATCAGTTTTCGCTGATGAGTATTTCGAAAACTTGACATTCATTTTTTTTTAATAAGTTTTCACCGATTAGTGTTTCGAAAACTTAATATTCATTTTTATTTTTTTAATCAGTTTTCGTCGATGAATGTTTCGAAAACTTGATATTCATTTTTCTTTTTTAATCAGTTTTTGCCGATTATTGTTTCGAAAACTTTATATTCATTTTTCTTTATTTCAATCAGTTTTCGCCGATGAGTGTTTCGAAAACTTTATAGTCATTTTTCATTTTTAAATCATTTTTCACCAATGAGTGTTTCAAAAACGTGATATTCATTTTTCTTTTTTTTTTAAATAGTTTTCGCCGATGAGTGTTTCGAAAACGTGATATTCATTTTTCTTTTTTTAATAATTTTTCACCGTTGAGTGTTTCTAAAACTTAATATTTATTTATTTATTTATTTTAATCACTTTCGCCGATGAGTGTTTCGTAAACTTGATATTCATTTTTCTTTTTTTAATCAGTTTTCGCAGATGAGAGTTTCGAAAACTTTATATTCATTTTTATTTTTTTAATTAGTTTTCGCCGATGAGAGTTTCGAAAACTTGATATTCATTTTTCTTTTTTTAATCAGTTTTTGCCGATGAGTGTTTCAAAATCTTAATATTCATTTTTCTTGTTTGTTATTAGTTTTCGCCGATGAGTATTTCGAAAACTTGATATTCATTTTCCTTTTTTAATAAGTTTTCACAGATGAGTGTTTCGAAAACTTAATATTCATTTTTATTTTTTTAATCAGTTTTCGCCGATGAGTGTTTTGAAAACGTTATATTCATTTTTATTTTTTTAATAAGTTTTCACTCATGAGTGTTTCGTAAACTTGATATTCATTTTTCTTTTTTTAATCAGTTTTCGCAGATGAGTGTTTCGCAAACTTTATATTCATTTTAATTTTTTTTAATCAGGTTTCGCCGATGAGTGGTTCGAAAACTGGATATTCATTTTTCTTTTTTTAGTAAGTTTTCGCTGATGAGTGTTTCGAAAACTTGATTGTCACGACCCTTATCGGACGTCCGTGACAGGCACGGGAAGTAGGATTTCCCCTACTCTGTAAGTCTCTAATCCCTGATTGATATTTTAATATGTGTATATCTACCCATTTTTAATATAAACAATATATAATACATATGGTCATCCATTTCCGGTGACCTAAGCAGTTTGCAATCCATGGCTCGCTCAGCGCCGCTTCAGTCTATATATATACACATATTCATTCACAGGTACATATAGTATACATATTGATCACGCACTTCAGGGCGGGTGATATATCCTATTCACATGCAGAAGTCCTTTATACAGTTATACATATATTCAATCACACACCTGCATATAGTTTACATATTGATCACACGTCTCAATGCGTGTGATCTATCCTATTCACATGTGGAAGCCGTATTTTCATACAATCAGGTATTCAGTCACACATATATATTATTTACATATTGATCACACGCCTCAATGCGCGTGATCTATCCTATTCACATGCGGAAGTCATATATATATACACATGATATATCATATCATAGCCTTTATTCCCAACACCAAGACCTAACTTTAATCTGTATGAAGCCGACAATGCTAGAATATGACGTATATATATACTGCGACTGTATCTGTACAAACGCTACACCCAAAAAGGATTCATATATATATACATCACAACATATGTACGTAATCAAAATAACTACCGACGCGAACTAAGCGTATGGTCCTCAGATCTGACCGCCTCCCTGAGAGAAGTGGACGCGTTTTCGACTCCTGAACCACCTGTATCTGAAATATGTAAACAGGGGGTGAGTCGAACAGACTCAGTGAGAAGCTCCCCCATCCCTGGCGTAGCAGCGGGTACCACTACAGCTGGGGGAAGGGAGCAGCCACAACCACATGCGCAAGAAACAGATTTATATTGTGACCTTTAATATGATCAGGCAATCAGTATATCATATTCACAATTAAAAATCCTAATTCATGCTCCTAACATGTTTATTAATCCGCATGTAAACCAATCATAAACATATATCATATCTTTTCATAAGTCATACATAGTTATGCTCGTAGGCATTCACTTTCTCTCTCCTGCATTACGCTAAGAGAAATACTGGCCCGAAGGCATTCACTTTTTGTCTCCCGCGTTACGCTAAGAGAAATACTGGCCCGAAGACAATGTCTTATTCGAACCTAGTTGATCAAACTAGGAACTTTCTGACTCCAAGGCACGCTTAGAGTAATAGTCGGCAACTTGTCTGACCCCGGTTAAACCAAGGTAATGGCCACTATGTGGCATACTTACTATTAACTGAATCCTGTCTGTCCGACCAGGATAATCGACTCGATCTACCCGAACTAACCTAAACAAGTTCAAATAACCTATTCGACCTTGAAAGGCGCCCTATTAACAACTAACTGAATATTACATGTGTGAATTAGCTAGGCCTAGTTTGCCCCGTTTCAATTATGCAACCCTCTCGCTCACAATTAACAACCTAGGTTCATTTTCCTCAATGTACCATACGGTCAAAACCTTTGCACGATGATCAATTTAAATGGATTTCTAATATTAATAAAGCCTCACATGTCAAATTCCGACTCAATCCTACCCACGGTATCACATAAGGCTCGGTGAGCCATAATAGCACATATACACCTTGCGGTTAATCATATAAGCACATATACTATTGCACGTTGACTGCTTATTTGCAAATCATATACGTGTAACACAAATTTATTCATAGAAATATATTCCATAAATCAATTTGCACAAAATAGAGCAAACCACATTTTTCACGTAGTCATCCAACCCTATGGGGCAGGGATGGGAGAGCCCCTCACCTCGTTGGCCCTCCTGATCAATCCTCGGAGTGCCTGAAACTCCAATTACCCTGTGGTGCCCAATACACATATATATTTAAGAAATTTAGAATGCGTAACTAAGCATCTACCATGCATGTGTCATGCTAATGCTTATGTACCCTTTAGCTATTTTCCAAGAACTATTTATTTAGTTCGTTACGTCCTCTTACTTGTTCTTTTTGAAAGTCAATATTGTCTCATATTTGCCTTTCACATTTTCGAGCCATTTAGAACCTCTAATTGCTTAGGTTAGAGATTCTCACTTGTCTAAATTTTCCTTCATGTGTTCATATGGGTATTTAACTAATAAAAGAATTAAATTCATGGTTCAAAAGAGGCTCTAGCTTACTCATTCTACCGTCTCCCTTATTCGCCGAGTAAAAGCTTAATTATTACCTCTTTAATAATATATAAAAATATAATTGGGTATACTTAGAGCTTTGGAACCAATTTAGCGGGTCTTAGGTGTCCACCACGGACTAGACCGAGGTGTCCAACCCACCGCACAACTCCTTACTATACGGTAGCTTAGTATTTCGCCTCTTTTTCACCGAATTGGGTTCCGGTTGAGACGGTAAATACTCGGGCTTTATTCCCTTGTATATTTCCAGCAATTACAGCACTTATTCTACTCAAATCGAAGCCTAAATATGCATCAAACTATAAACTTCGAATTTTAAAGTAATTTCCTAACCCAATTTTCCTAATTTCCATACCCGGTAAATTCCTACGGTTTAACTTCGATTCTAAACCTTACTAAGCTTTCAATAACATCCACTAAGCTCAAATTTAACCCCGGAATGCCCTGATTGGAAGTATTTGAAGAATTCCTAAAATACCCAAAATTGGAGAAATTGGGGTTTGAAAGATTGGGGCTTCCATACCTTGATTCAATCGGATGGGGAGCTTGTAGGTGTTAAAAGAGAGCTTCGGTCACCATCACCGGCGTCGGAGCGTGATTTTCGGTGAGATTCCGGCGCCCAACCACCGTCTTCGTGTTTCTTCTCTTACCCTTGAGCTTCTCGTTTGGACCACGGCTGCGTGCGTTTTTGCTGCTTATGTCTGCTTCTTTTTGTTTTTCTTTTATTATGTTTGTTGCTTTAGTGAATGGGTGTGTGACTATGTGTGTTATTATTAAATGGGGGGGTCACGTTTTTGCTTCTGCACTTATCTCTTTTCTTTTTTTTTATTTGTTTAATTGTGAGTGTGTGTAATGGGAGGATGGGTGTGTGTAAATGGGAGGGGGTCACGTTCCCCCCCCCCCCCCCATATATTTTAATATATATATATATATATATATATATATTATATATACTTTTTTTTTTGAAAAATTTATTTATTTGTTACATCCTCTTTTTCTTTTAGGTCCTAAAAAGAATATTAAGATTTCCTATTTTTCTCCCTTTAATTTTATTTTATCTTTAATTTAATTTATTTTTCTTTCTGAAAGAAAAATAAATTTAATAATAATTAAAATAATCCAATCTAAATATCTCGGATATTACATTGTTATTCGTTTTTCTTTTCTTAATTAGTTTTTGCCAATGAGTGTTTCGAAAACTTGATATTCATTTTTCTTTTTTTTAATCAGTTTTCGCCGATGAGTGTTTCGAAAACTTGATATTCATTTTTCTTTCTCTTAATCAGTTTTCGCCAATGAGTGTTTCGAAAACGTGATATTCAAGTTTCTTTATTTAATTAGTTTTAACCGATGAGTGTTTCGAAAACTTGATATTCATTTTTTCTTTTTTTAATCAATTTTTGCTGATCAGTGTTTCGAAAACTTGATAATCATTTTTCTTTTTTTAAATAGTGTTCGCCGATGAGTGTTTCGAAAATGTTATATTCATTTTTCTTTTTTTAATCATTTTTCGCCGATGAGTGTTTCAAAAACTTGATATTCATTTTTCTTTTTTTAATCAGTTTACGCTGATGAGTGTTTCGAAAAGGCTAAAATGCACATACACCCCCTGAGTTTTAAAACGTTGCACATAGACCCCCTGAGTTTTCACTTTGGGGCAGAGACACCCCTTCTGTTAAGGTTCCGTGAAAATTAGCCGTTAAGTGCCACGTCAGCAAATATGTGTGACGGCACAAACACCCCCTGAGTTTTCACTTTAAGGGCACATACACCCCCTAAGTTTTCACTTTAGGGGCACATAAACATGCTTGCTGACGTGGCACTTAACGCATAGTTTTCACGGAACCCTAACAGAAGGGGTCTCTCTACCCCAAAGTAAAAACTAAGGGGGTCTATGTGCAACGTTTTAAAACTCAGGGGGTGTATGTGCCCCTGACTCAAAACTCAGGGGGTCTATGTGCATTTTAGCCTTTCGAAAACTTGATATTTATTTTTATTTTTTTAATTAGTTTTTGCCGATGAGCGTTTCGAAAACTGGATATTCAATTTTCTTTTTTTAGTAAGTTTTCGCCTATGAGTGTTTTGAAAAAATGATATTTATTTTTCTTTTTTTTAATCAGTTTTCGTCGATGAGTGTTTCGAAAACTTGATATTTATTATTCTTTTTTAGTCAGTTTTCGCCGATGAGTGTTTCGAAAACTTGATAGTCATTTTTCATTTTTTAATCATTTTTCGCCGATGAGTGTTTCGAAAATGTAATATTTATTTTTCTTTTTTTTTTTAAATAGTTTTCGCTGATGAGTGTTTCGAAAACGTGATATTTATTTTTCTTTTTTTTAAATAGTTTCGCCGATGTAGAAACCAGATAGAGACCTTGAGCCTCTAGGAAAGAAAGATGAACCGTAGGATAAAACAGTAAAACTTCCACATTTAGAGAAACCATAGATGAAAATGAGCCAAGGAATGGCAACAAGCCAACAACCCCACGAAGGAGATGAAATTCAGGGATCGAATTTCTTAAGGGGGGAAAAATGTAATACCTCGGAAAATTTCGAGGATTAAAGAATGATTTATTTAAAATTCGAGGGTTAAAGAATGATTTATTCCGAGGCTAGGAATTAAAACCTTAAAAAGAATATAGAAAAAGAAAAAAAAAATGAAAGTTAAAAGAAAACGGAAAGGAAATTTTTTCAAAGATTATAATACCTGAGAAAATTTTTCGAAGTTTTAAAATAAAATAAAAGGAAAAGAAATAAAGAAAAAAAATTTCTAGGATTTAATTCGGGACCTAAGAAATTGAAAACCTCAATTTAATAGGGATTGAAGGGATAATATGAAATTGATAAAATTGTGAAATTGAAGTTAAACATTTTGGCTAAAGAAAATAAAAATAATTTTTTTTAGAGTGAAATAAAATTCTTTTTGGGATATAATTAAGATTTTAATAGTTTTAGAGTTGAGAATTTAAGAACTTAAAATAAATATGAAAATTAGGTAGAAAATTATAATTTTGTTTAAAAGTAGTCATATGAATTATTCAAAGCTTATAGTTTAAATTTGAGATTTTTTCGAAAATAAAAGTTATACTGGGTAGAAAATTTTCATTTGCAAGACACTCAATAATAGATATTTTTAATAGGCTTATGATAAGCCAAAAATTTCAAAATTTTCCTCTTCTTACCTACAAATAAATATAGTTAAGAAAATCCAATCAAAACTCTATTTCACTATACCCCAAAAGTTGTCTATTGCCCAAACTACCCTTAAATTCTCAAACACCATTTATGAACCACGAATTGCTCCAGACGCAGCTTCTTCTTCTTTTCATTTAACTTTCTTATTCATCTCTTCTCCATTTCTCCTCCACAACCTTCATCTCTCAACCATTTTCCTTGCTTCCTCCCACCATTTCCAAGTTTCATCAAGCTTCCTCAACCATTGTGGGGCATCATAGAGCTTCAGCAACTCTCCCAAAACCCCAAATTCGGACTTGTAAGAGGTAAGTCCCAAAAATCATGTCTCCACTTCTTAATCATGGTTTTCTTGTTAGGAATGAGTTACTCATTGATAATATAGCACCCTAGGACTCCTTTAGGACATGGAGAACCCACAAATCATAACTTACATAGATGTTTTTACTCTATGAACCCTAAGGTGCGGATTTTGCCATTTTGGAAAGAATTGTGGATTTTATTAGAATTGTCGGTTTATTTGGGTTCCAAATGAATTGCTTACACTTTTTAAATGAAATGAGAGATTGCCCAATGGTTGGATTTTTTTTTATGTGCGGACCCATGGTGAAAATGACAAGTTTCCATATTTGGCAAAATCCTTCATTGCAGGAGCTTGGAGAGTGAGCAAGTGGCAAGACTTGTCTACTTAAGCATAAATTGTTTTTAACTTAAAAAGAATTATAAATGATGACCTTAGCTTAATAAGGGGTTTTGGGTTAGCCTTGAATCTAGTTTTAAGTTACTATGAAATTATGAATTTAGAATATGGTGGAAATGATTATATGTGATAGGACTTATGTGGTGAAATAGAAGTTGATGTATCAAAATTGATATGGATTGAATTGGTTGTATGTGATAGGATTCAAGTACTTCCTTGGAGACAAGAGTGCTCAAAGGGAATGTTAAGTAAAGTGACCAAGGTGAGGGCTCTTTCATCTTTGCTCCTAGGATTGTATGCTTATGTGGATTACATGAGTATGTACATTCTTTGTTTATTTGGTATGTGTTAGCTAGAGGTATAGAATGTTAAAAGAATAAAGGAACTAGAAAATAGGTTGTGAAAAGTAGCTTAGATAGGAAGACATAGGAGTATAGAGTAAATGTTTGCTATGTTTGGTGTGTTACAAATCCAACTCATACACTCCGGAGGCATGATGAGTATTTTATTAATCTTCTCCACGACGGTGGCAAGAGTCCTTGTACGGAAAGGACTAAAATTTTATTTTGAAAACTCGTCACGACGGTGACTTTAACTATAATCATGCAAAGGGAGTTATTGGTGGGTTTCGGATTTGGTTATGCTAGCGATGTGAGACATCGACTAGAACAATGTCAGATGGCACTTGAGACCTCAGTTTTTATAATCACCATGACGATGGTCATTGCCCTATCCTGGCAATAGGGTCAGAAAGGTTTTATATTGCTATGACGATAGCTTGAGGCTTAGAGAGTGCATCTGGACGGGTATATGAGTTGTATCCTGTTGAGGATACTTGTACATATTAATAAGGAGAGGAATTGTTGATCCTTCGGAAAAGATACAAAGAATCCTATTAATATGTGAGACCAAGGTAAGGAGACACGGGAGGAACCTACGGGTGAACCGTGAGCCTGATCTTACAGAAGAGAAATCATCCTGTGGAGTTGGTCCAGGGTGTGTCAGTGGCCATACTTCGAGAAGTTGTGCCGTGCCCGCCATGTGGCCTGGTTGGGTAATGGACGAGTGGACTCAAGCTATTGCCCCGCAGCAAGGGGTCAGGACGTGCCACGTGGTGGCTACGTATCAGTTGTTTGATAGATAGAAGTTGATTGTGTTTGATTAATAGGATTGTCACGAGGTGACCTGTACCCGAGTGAATGAGTTAAGTATATTTGCCACGTGGTGGCCAGTAGCCCGAGTGCACAGGTTCGAAGTAGAAAAGCCACGTAGTGGCTAGTAGAAACCCCAGAGTTTGGGAGATTAAGTAGATGTATGTTTAGCATCTGTGTACGTACAAATTATCTGTGTTTGCATATAATTGCTTATTGTGCAGCGTAGTGGTAACGTACTGGATTACGTCACCACACGTCTTGTTTGATTCAGACATGCTAAACGTGAGAAGACCGGTAAGTAAAAGCTGACCCTATATGTTACATGTTACTTGCTGATTGATGACGTGGAACAAACTGCTGCATGCTTATGTCTGTTAAATGCATGTGAGTGTTTGGGTGAAATTTAAGTTGTTGTGTGATCACCAAGAATGTATGCTAAATAACAGTAACTAGTTATTTTTGCATGCGGTTGTGTATGACTCCCAAACCCAGCGCTATGGTACCCACCTTGCGTCGGGGATGGGAGAGTCCTCACTGAGTCGCGTGGTTAAGACTCACACCTCATTTTTACTACACAGAGACATGTTAAGTACAGGTGGAAGAAGTCTCGGTGGAATGAGTGTTAAGCAACACTTTCCAAGACCCACAACTTGTTCATGTGGGTGAATAAAGTGTAATTGTAATTTAATTTACTTTATTATTGTATCTTAAAGTAAAGGGTAGACGTACCCAATTAGATTGTATTACTAAATCTAGAACTGTCAGCTTCACACACCCTAAAGATCAAGATTTATTTTACTGCGATACAGGGAAAATTTGTTTTCAAAATGTATATATATACATATATCTATTGCATGTGAATAGGATAGGAATCATCTTCGGATGTGTAGCTAGTACACAGGTTATATATATTATGTGTGTTTTCCTATATCTATATCCTGAAGCGGCACTGACCGTGGATTTGCTTGCCTAGGATAGACCACCATTCCGGTGTAGCCATGGTATTATACTGCATGTGGATGTATTTTCAATTATAGATATTTTGTTAATTAGGTGATAAGGCTTACAAGCACAGGAATATTCCCTGTGTCTGTGCCGGTCACGTTCCTCTAAACGGGGGTCGTGACAGTTTTCGCTGATGAGAGTTTCGAAAACTTGATATTTATTATTCTTCTTTTAATCATTTTTTGCCGATGAGTGTTTCGAAAACTTGATATTCATTTTTATTTTTTTAATTAGTTTTCGCCGATGAGCGTTTCGAAAACTTGATATTCATTTTTCTTTTTTTAATCAATTTTCGCCGATGAGTGTTTCGAAAACTTGATATTCATTTTTCTTGTTTTTTATCTGTTTTCGCCGATGACTATTTCGGAAACTTGATATTCATTTTTCATTTTTAATAAGTTTTCACCAATGACTGTTTCGAAAACTTAATCTTCATTTTTTAATCAGTTTTCGTCGATGAGTGTTTCGAAAACTAGATATTCATTTTTCTTTTTTAATTACTTTATGCCGATGAGTGTTTCGAAAACTTCATATTCATTTTTCTTTTTTAATCAGTTTTTGACGATGAGTGTTTCGCTAGTGAGTGTTTTGAAAACTTGATATTCATTTTTCTTTTTTTAATCAGTTTTTGACGATTAGTGTTTCGAAAACTTGATTTTCATTTTTATTTTTTTTAATCAGTTTTCGCCGATGAGTGTTTCGAAAACTTGATATTCATTTTTCATTTTTAATAAGTTTTCACCGATGACTGTTTCGAAAACTTAATCTTCATTTTTTTAATCTGTTTTCGTCGATGAGTGTTTCGAAAACTTGATATTCATTTTTCTTTTTTTAGTAAGTTTTCGCTAGTGAGTGTTTCGAAAACTTGGTATTCATTTTTCTTTTTTTAATCAGTTTTTTACGATTAGTGTTTCGAAAACTTGATTTTCATTTTTATTTTTTTAATCAGTTTTCGACGATGAGTGTTTCGAAAACTTGATTTTCATTTTTCTTTTTCTTAATCAGTTTTCACCGATGAATGTTTCGAAAACGTGATATTCATTTTTCTTTTTTTTAATCAGTTTTCGCCAATGATTGTTTTGAAAACTTGATATTCATTTTTCTTTTTTAATTAGTTTTGGTCGATGTTTGTTTCGAAAACTTATTATTCATTTTTCTATTTTTAATAAGTTTTCACCGATGAGTGTTTCGAAAACTTGATATTCATTTTTCTTTTTTAATTAGTTTATGCCGATGAGTATTTCGAAAACTTAATATTTATTTTTCTTTTTTAATTAGTTTTGGTCGATGAGTGTTTCGAAAACTTGATAATCATTTTTCTTTTTTTAATAAGTTTTCACAGATGAGTGTTTCGAAAACTTGATATTCATTTTTCTTTTTTTAATCAGTTTTCGCCGATGAGTGTTTTCGAAAACTTGATATTCATTTTTCTTTTTTTAATCAGTTTTCGCCGATAAGTGTTCTGAAAATTTGATATTCTTTTTTCTTTTTTTTTTAATCTGTTTTCGACGATGAATGTTTTCGAAAACTTGATATTCATTTTTCTTTTTTTAATCAGTTTTCGCCGATAAGTGTTCTGAAAACTTGATATTCATTTTTCTTTTGTTTTAATCAGTTTTCGCCGATGTGTGTTTCGAAAACTTGATATTTACTTTTCTTTTTTTAAATAGTTTTCGCCGATGAGTATTTCGAAAACTTGATACTTATTTTTCTTTCTCTTAATCAGTTTTCGCCAATGAGTGTTTCGAAAACGTGATATTCAATTTTCTTTATTTAATTAGTTTTCACCGATTAGTGTTTTCAAAACTTGATATTCATTTTTCTTTTTTTTAATCAGTTTTCGCCGATGAGTGTATGGAAAACCTGATATTTATTTATTTTTAATCAGTTTTCACCAATGAGTGTTTCGAAAACGTGATATTCATTTTTCTTTTTTTAATCAATTTTCGCCGATCAGTGTTTCGAAAACTTGATATTGTTTTTTTTTTTAATCAGTTTTCACCAATGAGTGTTTCGAAAACTTGATATTCATTTTCCTTTTTTAATCAGTTTTCGTCGATGACTGTTTCGAAAACTTTATATTCATTTTAATTTTTTTTAATCAGTTTTCTTTGATGAGTGTTTCGAAAACTTGATAGTCATTTTTCATTTTTTTAATCATTTTTCGCCGATGAGTGTTTCGAAAACGTAATATTCATTTTTCTTTTTTTTTTAAATAGTTTTCGCCAATGAGTGTTTCGAAAATGTTATATTAATTTTTCATTTTTTAATCAATTTTCGCCGATGAGTTTTTCGAAAACTTGATATTGATTTTTATTTTTTTAATTAGTTTTCGCCGATAAGCGTTTCGAAAACTTGACATTCATTTTTCTTTTTTTAATCAGTTTTCGCCGATGAGTGTTTCGAAATCATGATATTCATTTTTCTTGTATTTTATCTGTTTTCGCCGATGAGTATTTCAAAAACTTGATATTCATTTTTCTTTTTTAATAAGTTTTCGCCAATGATTGTTTCGAAAACTTGATATTTATTTTTTTTTTTTAATCTGTTTTCGCCGATGAGTGTTTCGAAAACTTGATAGTGATTTTTCTTTTTTTAATCATTTTTCGCCGATGTGTGTTTCGAAAATTTGATATTCATTTTTCTTTTTTTAACCAGTTCTGGCCGATGAGTGTTTTCGAAAACTTGTTATTCAGTTTTCTTTTTTTAATCAGTTTTCACCGATGATTGTTCTAAAAACATGATATTCATTTTTCTTTTTTTTTAATCAGTTTTCGCCGATGAGTGTTTCGAAAACTTGATATTTATTTATTTTTAATCAGTTTTCGCCGATGAGTGTTTCGAAAACTTGATAGTCATTTCACTTTTTTTAATCATTTTTCGCCGATAAGTGTCTCGAAAACTTGATATTCATTTTTCTTTTTTAAATCAATTTCCGCCAATGAGTGTTTCGAAAACTTGATATTCATTTTTAATTTTTTAATTAGTTTTCGCTAATGAGCGTTTAGAAAACTTGATATTCATTTTTCTTTTTTTAATCACTTTTCGCCGATGAGTGTTTCAAAATCTTGATATTCATTTTTCTTGTTTTTCATCTATTTTCGCCGATGAGTATTTCGAAAAATTGATATTCATTTTTCTTTTTTAATAAGTTTTCACCGATGAGTGTTTAGAAAACTTAATCTTCATTTTTATTTTTTTTAATCAGTTTTCGTCGATGAGTGTTTCGAAAACTTGATATTCATTTTTCTTTTTTTAGTAAGTTTTTGCTGGTGAGTGTTTAGAAACTTTATATTCTTTTTTCTTTTTTTAATCAGTTTTCGCCGAGAAGTGTTTCGAAAACTTTATATTGATTTTTATTTTTTTAATATTTTTTCGCCGATTAGTGTTTCGAATATTTGATATTCATTTTTTTTAATCAGTTCTCGCCGATGAGTGTTTTCGAAAACTTGATATTCAGTTTTCTTTTTTTTTAATCAGTTTTCACCGATGAGTATTCTAAAAACTTGATATTCATTTTTCTTTTTTTAATCAGTTTTTTCCGATGAGTGTTTCGAAAACTTGATATTCATTTTTCTTTTTTCAATCAGTTCTCGCCGATGAGTGTTTTCGAAAAGTTGATATTCAGTTTTCTTTTTTTAATCAGTTTTCGCCGATAAGTGTTCTGAAAACTTGATATTCATTTTTCTTTTTTTAATAAGTTTTCGGCGATGAGATTTTCTAAAACTTGATATTCATTTTAATTTTTTTAATTAGTTTTCGCCGATAAGCGTTTCGAAAACTTGATATTCATTTTTCTTTTTTTAATCAGTTTTCGCCGATGAGTGCTTCGAAATCTTGATATACATTTTTCTTGTTTTTTATCTGTTTTCGCCGATGAGTATTTCGAAAAATTGATATTCATTTTTTTATTAAGTTTTCGCCGATGATTGTTTCGAAAAATTGATATTTATTTTTCTTTTTTTTAATCTATTTTCGCCGATGAGTGTTTCAAAAACTTGATAGTCATTTTTCTTTTTTTAATCATTTTTCGCCGATGAGTGTTTCTAAAACATGATATTCATTTTTCTTTTTTTAATCAGTTCTTGCCGATGAGTGTTTTCGAAAACTTGATATTCAGTTTTCTTTTTTGAATCAGTTTTCACCGATGAGTGTTATAAAAACTTGATATTCATTTTTCTTTTTTTAATCAATTTTCGTCGATGAGTGTTTCGAAAACTTGATATTTATTTTTCTTTTTTTTAACCAGTTTTCGCCGATGAGTGTTTCGAAAACTTGATAGTTATTTTTCTTTTTTTAATCATTTTTCGCCGATAAGTGTTTCGAAAACTTGATATTCATTTTTCTTTTTTTAATCAGTTTTCGCCAATGTGTGTTTCAAAAACTTGATATTCATTTTTATTTTTTTAATTAGTTTTCGCCGATGATTGTTTCGAAAACATGATATTCATTTTTCTTTTTTTAATTAGTTTTCGCCGATAAGTGTTTCGAAATCTTGATATTCATTTTTCTTGTTTTTTATCTGTTTTCGCCGATGAGTATTTCGAAAACTTGATTTTCATTTTTCTTTTTTAATAAGTTTTCACCGATGAGTGTTTCGAAAACTTAATCTTCATTTTTATTTTTTTTAATTAGTGTTCGTCGATGAGTGTTTCTAGAACTTGATATTCATTTTTCTTTTTTTAGTAAGTTTTTGCTAGTGAGTGTTTCGAAACTTTATATTCTTTTTTCTTTTTTTAATCAGTTTTCGCCGATAAGTGTTTCGAAAACTTTATATTCATTTTTATTTTTTTTAATCATTTTTCGCCGATGAGTATTTCGAAAACTTGATATTCTTTTTTTTAATCAGTTCTCGCCGATGAGTGTTTTCGAAAAATTGATATTCAGTTTTCTTTTTTTTAATCAGTTTTCACCGATGAGTGTTCTAAAAACTTGATATTTATTTTTCGTTTTTTAATCAGTTTTTCCGATGAGTGTTTCTAGAATTGTCACGAGGTGACCAGTACCCAAGTGAATGGGCTATTTATATTTTGCCACGTGGTGGCCAGCAACCTGAGTGCATGAGTTCGAAGTGGGAAAGCCACGTAGTGGCTAGTAGATACCCCAGAGTTGGGGAGATTAAGTAGATGTATGTTTAGCATGTGTGTGTATGTACAAATTGACTGTGTTTGCATATAATTGTTAATTGTGCAGTGTAGTGGTAACGTACAGGATTACATCACCGCACGTCTTGTTTGATTCAGACATGCTGATATGTGAGAAGACCGGTAAGTAAAAGCTGGCACTATATGTTACATGTTTACTTGCTGATTGATGACGTGGAATAAACTGCTGCATGTTTACAGTTATTAAATGCATGTGAGTGTTTGGGTGAAATTTCTGTTGTTGTGTGGTCGCCAAGAATGTATGCTAATTAACAGTAACCAATTGTTTTTGTATGTGGTTTTGTCTGACTCCCAATCCCAGCGCCATGGTACCCGCCTTGCGCCGGGGATGGGAGAGTTCTCACTGAGTCGTGTGGTTAAGACTCACACCTCATTTTTACAGCACAGAGACAGGTTAAGTACAGGCGGAAGAAGTCTCGGTGAAACGAGGGACAAGGAAAACTTTCCAAGACCCACAACTTGTTCATGTGGGTGAATAAATTGTACTTGTAATTTAATTTACTATATCGTTGTAGCATAAAGTAAAGGGTAGATGTACCCAATTAGATTGTATTACTAAATGTAGAACTGTCAGCTTCACACACCTTAAAGATCAGGATTTATTTTATTGCGATACAGGGAGAAACTTGTTTTCAAAATAAATATATATACATATAATTGTTGCATGTGAATAGGATAGGCTACATCTTCGAATGTGTAGCCAGTACACAGGTTATATATTATGTGTGTTTTCCTATATCTATATCCTGAAGCGGCACTGGCCGTGGATTTGCTTGCCTAGGATAGGCCACCATTTCGGTGTCGCCATGGTATTATACTGCATGTGGATGTATTTTCAATAATATATATTTTGTCAATTAGGTGATAAGGCTTACAGGCACAGGGATATTCCCTGTGTCTGTGCCGGTCACAGTCCTCTAAACGGGGGTCGTGACAAACTTGGTATTAGAGCCTGGTTGTTCTTTTAGGGTGTGAAGCTAACTAGTAGTCTCGGGTGTCATTCGGGCTATCCATTACGAATCCGGACGTAACGGTGGATCCGACGGACGCTTGTGAGGTTGCTCAGGATGTTGAGTCATAAATCCTTTCGAGTCATCGCTTTATGCATAGAATTTGTATGTGAAATTCTATGCAAAGCATATAACCTGTACAGTACACAAGTGCCCATGAGCACTAAGGCATAAGGTGGGATGGCAGTAACCCTGGGAACCTTAGGACGCCATAATAGGGAAAGGAGACATCCATGGAGGATGCTACCTAGACACAGACACATTTGGTTGAATTGTAGGCAGGAATGCGCTACAATGTGTGATTGTTTTACAGGTGTTAAATTAGACGATGTGTCTGCACTGTCAGCGGCGCATTGTGTGCTATGGTATAGGCGCAAGTTGTTTGATTATAGCATGAAATGCAAGTAGAATAGAAATATGGAGTGAATGGTAGTTTAAGCTAGGAATGATTTGTTGAGTGAAAGAAAAGACATGCTTGGCGTGTAGAAAAGAAAGTAAGCCCATGGGGCGATTAAAATGGAATGTTTATAGACAAGAATAAACAGGGCCAGGGGGCATGAGACCGATAGGATGATGACCACGTGAATGGGTCACGACTGTGCAGTATGCTATGGCAGAAGGAAGTGAGTTGTCCTTCCTAGAAAGTAAACAGAAAAGAGGTGGTGTATGCCACAGTATAGAAGTAAAAGTCTACGGACTAGAAAATCAAGATACGGTATATGGAAGGACAAAGTGGCCGAACCATATGCCGTAGAGATTGATGTTAAGAAGTAGAGGCATATGTAAACGTGTAGAACGTGACCATATGCCGAGCAGGAAACAGAGTAAATGGTACGGCACAGAGATGGAGCCTAGTCCAACCCTGCGCTCGATCCATGAACTGCTAGTTCCTTAAGAAAACAAGGGGGAAAAGAAGGGATTAAGCCCAACCAAACTCTCTTGGGTTGCTTAAGAAAGAGCATAAAGAATAGGATATTGATCACATGAGAAATTTATGTAAAAAAAAATCTTTTTGGTCTATCCGGATGAGAGATTCTAAAAGACCCTCAAACTTTTCTTGAAAATACTAGGGATAACCATTGGAAGACAAATTTTCATGAAAACTCTTTCTCAATTTGTGTCATTCCAATTGGTTAAACCCTAACCAATTACGAAAACCTTAGGCGTCATTTTCTAAGAAATAAACTTGAATTACAATTGATTTTTAAAACCCCAGGGTGCCTAAGAAAACTAACTCATGTGACCAATACCCTACCAAACAATAGTCCTTTTATAGGTAAGCTGTATAAGGATGGTAGATGTAGTTGAGAAATCACTCGCTTGGAGTGATTAAAGTTAAGTAGATATTCAAAAGCACTAGAGAGTGCTAAAGTGCTAAGGGAGTATATAGGTAAACCTAAGGTTTACCAATTAAGGGGGCCATAGGGTGATTATGGACCCGAAAGTATTAGACCGGAGCAGGTCTAGAAGTGGAACTGGGCGTAGACCTTCGGGTACCGTCCAGAGATTAGAAAATGAGTGCTATTGCGGTAGATAGCTCTCGAACGAGATAACGTAAGAGATGAGATAAACCCCAAAGGGACTCGTGAAGGCCCGCGGAGAGAGAAAGTAGACAGGGATAAGTAGACAAGGACAAGTAGTCCCATAAGGGGGAAGAGCGGAAGCCTATAGTACCCCATAGGATAAGAGTCAAGTAGGAGGTGGAGAACCAACTACTACCGTAAGTGCATGTATAGTACACAGATTGTAGTGGACATAGCTAGGTAAGCTAGTTCCACAGGTTGGTGAACCGTAAATCCGTTAGTCTGAAGCCCGTGTATGGGTGGAGACTGAGTGGAAAAACCAAACGTATAAATGGCCATGTGTGTGCCATAAAGGAAAAATTAACTGTAAGGACGGTTAATCGAGAAGGAGAATTTAGGGAGTAACGAGTATTGAGAAATATTCGAAGAAAGAGTACCACGTAGGTACGAAATGGAAAAGAAGAGAGTGAATACGGGAACAGAGTCGGGTAAGCATATTGGGATGCGAGCCAAAATGATAAAATAGGTATGCTACCGTTAGGGGAAATTGGAATCCAACAGGTAACACACTTGCAAGAGGTGGTATATGCTCGTGAACATATGCCACACTGTAAGAAAGGAAAGAGTCAAACCGTGGGAGCGGATCCCATTTTGTCAAGGGCAGTAGAGCATGTTCAGAAAGGTTCATGCTGGAGTTAATGGATCAAGTATTCCAAGTAGGAATACAGGATTTAAGTGAGTTGAGGAGTCCGAGTGGGCCAAGTTGGGGTAAAAGCAAACGGAAACCTAATGAGTAGAGTTAGCATATGATGTGAAATTCTAAGCGGACTAACCTAAGGATGGTATAGATCCACAGTCATAGTCGTATTAAGCGAGGTCTTCGTGCGTGAAGACCGAACTGAGCCTGAGGCAGAGTAATGAGTATGATGGTAAAGAGGAGACTGGTGAGTTTCCATTGTAAATAGAAATGACTACAAGTAGTAGTCAGAGAAGATTCTAAGTTAGTCAGACATAGGATATCGACAGGGAGTAACCTAAGGTCGTTATGGAAACCACTAAGGGTAAGTGTAGAAGTCCGGAAAAGAAAGGGAAACACGAGTAATAAATGTAAGAGTATTTACCGTTTGGTGGAGAAACGGTAAGTATAATACATAGTTGTGCTAGTGCCATGGCATTTAGCCTCGTTAGGACACGAGTAGGGTAAACTGAGTCGGCAGTGAGTGTAACAGCCTCGGAAGGGTTGAGTGCACTGATGGCACAAAGTATAAACACCTACGTAGGGTGTATGCCGTGTAAGCGGTAAGTCTAGATATAGAGTAGAAGGGGTAATAAGCTGTAAACGGACTTTTCTGGAGAAGTCATTTACAAAGAAAATATCAGGGGAATACCGACAGAAGGGTAGCTGCTTGGTAGTAGAGGATACTTAACTACGGGGACTCTGATGTTGGGGGTAGTTCAATGTAGGGGAATACTTAAGTCAGTTAGAGTTTATAGAAGTAGAGCCTGGTGTGCTATGCAAATAGCTAGTGTCTTGGTGAGCCTCACTAGAGAAGGCAATAGTCCCAAGATGGATATAAGAAGTCAATACGAAGGTAGCTCGTTGGACAAGCAGATTGAGTCAAGGTAAGCCTCACTAGAGAAGGGAATAGTAAACTCCTCAGAGAAATAAATTGGAGCATAGCATAAGCACAAAGTAAATTGAAACTAGGAAAGTTAGGTATCATCGGGGAAGGATACGACGACAGATGGAGTCTATCAGTTAACACCTCGCGAAGGGGTGGTTAACTACAAAACTAGAAATGGAAACGATCACAGAAAGAATATGTAGAAACCAGATAGAGACCTTGAGTCTCTAGGAAAGAAAGATGAACCGTAGGGTAAAACGAAAAAACTTCCACATGGAAGGAAACCATAGATGAAATTGAGCCAAGGGAGGGCAACAAGCCAACAACCCAACGAAGGAGATGAAATTCGGGGACCGAATTCTTTAAGGGGGGAAGAATGTAATACCCCGGAAAATTTCGAGGATTAAAGAATGATTTATTTAAAAATTTCGAGGATTTAAGAATGATTTATTCCGGGGTTAGGAACTAAAACCTCAAAAATAATATAGAAAAATTATGAAAGTTAAAAAGAAATCGGAAAGGAAATTTTTTTTCAAAGATTATAATCCAGAGAAATTTTTTCGAGGTTTAAAATAAAATGAAAGGGAAAAAAAGAAGTAGAAAATAATTTTCAGGATTTAATTCAGGACCTAAGAAATTGGAAACTTGAATTTAATAGGAATTGAAAGGATAATATGAAATTGATAAATTTGTGAAATTGAAGTTAAACATTTTGGCTAAAGAAAATAAAAATAAATTTTTTAGAGTGAAATAAAATTTTTGGGATATAATTAAGATTTTAATAGTTTTAGAGTTGAGAATTTAATGAATTAAAATAAATATGAAAATTAGGTAGAAAAATTATAATTTTTTTCAAAAGTGGTCATATGAATTATTCAAAGCTTGTAGTTTAAATTTGAGAATTTATCGAAAATAAAAATCTTACTGGGTAGGAAATTTTCATCTGCAAGACACTCAATAACAGATATTTTTAATAGGCTTATTATTCGCCAAAAATTTCAAAATTTTCCTATTCTTACCTACAAATAAATATAGATTAGAAAATCCAATCAAAATTCTATTTCACCATACCCCAAAAGTTGTCAATTGCCCAAACTACCTTTAAATTCTCAAACCCATTTTTTGAGCACCATATTTTTGCTCTAGCACGCCACTCCTTCTTCCTCTTCTTATTCTCTTCTCTTTTTCATTCTTATGTGATAGGCATAGAAGAAATCCAAAAATCTCCCACTTCCCACCACTTCCTTTGCTTCCAATCATCATTCCTAAGTTTCTTCTAGTCTCCTCCACCATTGTTGAGCTCCAAGAAGCTTGGGCAATCTTCCAAAAACCCCAAATTCGGACTTGTAAGAGGTAAGTCCCAAAAATCATGTCTCCACTTCTTAATCATGATTTTCTTGTTAGGAATGAGTTACTCATTGATAATATAGTACCCTAGGACTCCTTTAGGACATAAAGAACCCACAAATCATAACTTACATAGATGTTTTTACTCTATGAACCCTAAGGTGCGGATTTTGCCATTTTGGAAAGAATTGTGGATTTTATTAGAATTGTTGGTTTGTTTGGGTTCCAAATGAATTGCTTACACTTTTTAAATGAAATGAGAGATTGCCCAATGGTTGGATTTTTTTATGTGTGGACCCATGGTGAAAATGAGAAGTTTCCATATTTGGCAAAATCCTTCATTGAAGGAGCTTGGAGAGTGAGCAAGTGGCAAGACTTGTTTACTTAAGCATAAATTGTTTTTAACTTAAAAAGAACTCTAAATGATGACCTTAGCTTAATAAGGGGTTTTGGGTTAGCCTTAAATGTAGTTTTAAGTTGCTATGTGATTATGAATTTAGAATATGGTGGAAATGATTATATGTGATAGGACTTATGTGGTGAAATAGAAGTTGATGTATGAAAAATTGATATGGATTGAATTGGTTGTATGTGATAGGATTCAAGTACTTCCTTGGAGACAAGAGTGCTCAAAGGGAATGTTAAGTAAAGTGAGCAAGGTGAGGGTTCTTCCATCTCTGCTGCTAGGGTTGTATGCTTATGTGGATTACATGAGTATGTATATTCTCTGCTTGTCTGGTATGTGTTAGCTAGAGATATACAATGCTAAAAGAATGAAAGAACTAGAAGATAGGTTGTGGAAAGTAGCTTGGATAGGAAGACATAGGAGTAGAGTATAATTGTTTGCTATGATTGGTGTGTTACAAATCCAACTCATACACTCCGGAGGCATGATGAGTATTTTATTAAATCTTTTCTACGACGGTGGCAAGAGTCCTTGTACGGAAGGGCTAAACTTTATTTTGAAAACTCGTCATGACGGTGACTTAAATTAAAAATCATGCAAAGGAAGTTATTGGTGGGTTTCGGATTTGGTTATGCTAGCGATGTGAGACATCGACTAGAATAACGTCATATGGCACTTGAGACCTCAGTTTTATAATCACCATAACGATGGTTATTGCCCTATCCTCGTAATAGGGTCAGAAAGGATTTATATTGCTATGACGATAGCTTGAGGCTCAGATAGTGCATCTGGATGGGTATATGAGTTATATCCTATTGAGGATACTTGTACATATTAATAAGGAGAAGAATTGTTGATCCTTCGGGAAAGATACAAAGAATCCTATTAATATGTGAGACTAAGGTAAGGAGACACGGGAGGAACCTATGGGTGAACCGTGAGCCTAGCCTAGCAAAAGAGAAATCATCATGTGGAGTTGGTCCAGGGTGTGTCAGTGGCCATGCTTCGAGACGTCGTGTCATGCCCGCCATGTGGCCTGGTTGGGTAATGGACGAGTGGGCTCAAGCTATTGCCCCGCAATTAGGGATCAGGACGTGCCACTTGGTGGCTATGCGTCAGTTGTTTGATGGATAGAGATTGATTGTGTTTGATTAATAGAATTGTCACGAGGTGACCAGTACCCAAGTGAATGGGTTAAGTATGTTTTGCCACGTGGTGGCCAGCAACCCGAGTGCATGAGTTCGAAGTGGGAAAGCCACGTAGTGCTAGTAGATACCCTAGAGTTGGGGAGATTAAGTAGATGTATATTTAGCATGTGTGTGTATGTACAAATTGCCTGTGTTTGCATATAATTGTTGATTGTGGAGTGTAGTGGTAACGTATAGGATTACGTCACCGCACGTCTTGTTTGATTCAGACATGCTGAAACGTGAGAAGACCGGTAAGTAAAAGCTGGCACTATATGTTACATGTTTACTTGCTGATTGATGACGTGGAATAAACTGCTGAATGTTTACAGTTATTAAATGCATGTGAATGTTTGGGTGAAATTTCTGTTGTTGTGTGGTCGCCAAGAATGTATGCTAATTAACAGTAACCAGTTGTTTTTGCATGTGGTTGTGTATGATTCCCAATCCCAGCGCCATGGTACCCGCATTACGCCGGGGATGGGAGAGTTCTCACTGAGTTGCGTGGTTAAGACTCACACCTCATTTTTACTGCACAGAGACAGGTTAAGTATAGGTGGAAGAAGTCTCGGTGGAACGAGGGACAAGGAAAACTTTCCAAGACCCACAACTTGTTCATGTGGGTGAATAAATTGTACTTGTAATTTAATTTACTTTATCGTTGTAGCATAAAGTAAAGGGTAGACGTACCTAATTAAATTGTTTTACTAAATCTAGAACTGTCAGCTTCACACACCTTAAAGATCAGGATTTATTTTACTGCGATACAGGGAAAAACTTGTTTTCAAAATACATATATATACATATAATTGTTGCATGTGAATAGGAGAGGCAACATCTTCGGATGTGTAACCTGTAAACATGTTATATATTATGTGTGTTTTCCTATATCTATATCCTGAAACGGCACTGACCGTGGATTTGCTTCCCTAGGTTAGGCCACCATTTCGGTGTAGCCATGGTATTATACTGCATGTGGATGTATTTACAATAATAGATATTTTGTCAATTAGGTGATAAGGCTTTACAGGCATAGGGATATTCCCTGTGTCTGTGCCGGTCACGGTCCTCTAAACGGGGGTCGTGACAAAACTTGGTATCAGAGCCTGGTTGTTCTTTTAGGGTGTGAAGCTAACTAGTAGTCTCGGGTGTCAGTTGGGCTATCCATTACGAATCCGAACGTAACGGTAGATCCGACGAGCGCTTGTGAGTTGCTCAGGATGTTGAGTCATAACTTGTTTACTCGCCGATGAGTGTTTTCGAAAACTTGATATTCAGTTTTCTTTTTTTAATCAGTTTTCACCAATGAGTGTTCTAAAAACTTGATATTCTTTTTTCTTTTTTTAATCAGTTTTCGCCGATGAGTGTTTCGAAAACTTGATAGTCATTTTTCCTTTTTTAATCATTTTTCGCCGATGAGTGTTTCGAAAACTTGATATTCATTTTTATTTTTTAATCATTTTTCGCCGATGAGTGTTTCGAAAACTTGATATTTATTTTTCTTTTTTTAATCAGTTTTCGCCGATGAGTGTTTCGAAAACTTGATAGTCATTTTTCCTTTTTTAATCATTTTTCGCCGATGAGTGTTTCGAAAACTTGATATTCATTTTTATTTTTTTAATCATTTTCCGTCGATGAGTGTTTCGAAAACTTGATATTCATTTTTATTTTTTTAATTCGTTTTCGTCGATGAGCGTTTTAAAAACTTGATATTCTTTTTTCTTTTTTTAATCAGTTTTCGCCGATGAGTGTTTCGAAATCTTGTTATTCATTTTTCTTGTTTTTATCTGTTTTCGCCGATGAGTGTTTCGAAAACTTGATATTCATTTTTCTTTTTTAATAAGTTTTCACTGATAAGTGTTTCGAAAACTTAATCTTCATTTTTATTTTTTTTAATCAGTTTTCGTCGATGAGTGTTTCGAAAATTGATATTCATTTTTCTTTTTTTAGTAAGTGTTTGCTAGTGAGTGTTTCGAAACTTTATATTCTTTTTTTCTTTTTTTAATCAGTTTTCGCTGATAAGTGTTTCGAAAACTTTATATTCATTTTTTTCTTTTTTAATTAGTTTTGGTCGATGAGTGTCTCGAAAACTTTATATTCATTTTTTTAAATAAGTTTTCACCGATGATTGTTTCGAAAACTTGATATTCATTTTTTCTTTTTTTAGTAAGTTTTTGCTAATGAGTGTTTGAAAAACTTGTCCTTCATTTCTTCTTTTTTAATCAGTTTTCGCTAATGAGTGTTTCGAAAAATTGATATTCATTTTTCTTTTTTTTTTATCAGTTTTCGCCGATGAGTGTTCCGAAAACTTGATATTCATTTTTCATTTTTAATCAGTTTTTGCCGATTAGTGTTTTGAAAACTTGATATTCATTTTTCTTTTTTAATTAGTTTTGGTCGATGAGAGTTTGAAAACTTGACATTCATTTTTCTTTCTTTAATAAGTTTTCACTGATGAGTGTTTCGAAAGCTTGATATTTATTTTTCTTTTTTTTAATTAGTTTTCGCCGATGAGTGTTTAGAAAACTTAATAGTCATTTTTCTTTTTTTAATCAGTTTTCACCGATGAGTGTTTCGAAAATTTGATATTCATTTTTCTTTTTTAATCAGTTTTCGTCGATTAGTGTTTCGAAAACTTTATATTCATTTTTCTTTTTTTAATCAACTTTTGGCCATGAGTGTTTCGAAAACTTGATATTCATTTTCCTTTTTTAATCAGTTTTCGACGATGAGTGTTTCGAAAACTTTATATTCATTTTTATTTTTTTTAATCAGTTTTCGTCGATGAGCATTTCGAAAACTTAATAGTCATTTTTTATTTTTTAATCATTTTTCGCCGATGAGTGTTTCGAAAACGCAAGACTCATTTTTCTTTTTTTTTTAATAGTTTTCGTCAATAAGTGTTTCGAAAACGCAAGATTCATTTTTCTTTTTTTAATCATTTTTCGCCGATGAGTTTTTAGAAAACTTGATATTCATTTTTCTTTTTTTAATAACTTTTCGCCGATGAGTTTTTCGAAAACTTGATATTAATTTTTATTTTTTTAATTACTTTTCGCCGATAAGCATTTCGAAAACTTGATATTTATTTTCTTTTTTTAATAAGTTTTCGCCGATGAGTGTTTCGAAATCTTGATATTCATTTTTCTTGTTTTTTATTTGTTTCCGCCGATGAGTATTTCGAAAACTTGAAATTCATTTTTCTTTTTTAATAAGTTTTCACCCATTAGTATTTGGAAAACTTAGCCTTCATTTTTATTTTTTTTAATCAGTTTTCGTCGATGAGTGTTTCGAAAACTTGATATTCATTTTTCTTTTTTTAGTAAGTTTTTACTAGTGATTGTTTCGAAAATTTTATATTCATTTTTTCTTTTTTTAATCAGTTTTCGCCGATAAATGTTTCGAAAACTTTATATTCATTTTTATTTCTTTTATTCAGTTTTCGCCGATTAGTGTTTCAAAAAGTTGATATTTATTTTTCTTTTTTAATCAGTTTTCGCCGATGAGTGTTTCGAAAACTTGATAGTCATTTTTCATTTTTTAATCATTTTTTATAATTATTTTTCTTTTTTTAATCAATTTTGGCCGATAATTGTTTCGAAAACTTGATATTCGTTTCTCTTTTTTTAATCAGTTTTTCCGATAAGTGTTTCGAAAACTTGATATTCATTTTTCTTTTTTTAATCAGTTCTTGCCGATGAGTGTTTTCGAAAACTTGATATTCAGTTTTCTTTTTTTTAATCTGTTTTCGCCGATGAGTGTTCTGAAAACTTGATATTCATTTTTCTTTTTTTTTAATCAGTTTTCGCTGATGATTGTTTTGAAAACTTGATATTCATTTTTCTTTTTTTTTAACCAATTTTCGCCGATGAGTGTATCGAAAACTTGATGTTTATTTATTTTTAATCAGTTTTCGCCAATGAGTGTTTTGAAAACTTAATCTTCATTTTTAATTTTTTAATCAGTTTTCGTCGATGAGTGTTTTCAAAACTTGATATTCATTTTTCTTTTTTTAGTAAGTTTTTGCTAGTGAGTGTTTCGAAAACTTTATAATCATTTTTGCTTTTTTCATTAGTTTTTGCCGATAAGTGTTTCGAAATTTTTATTTTTATTTTTATTTTTTTATTCAATTTTCTTCGATGAGTGTTTTCGAAAATTTGATATTCATTTTTTTTAATCAGTTTTCGCTGATAAGTGTTTTGAAAACTTGATATTCATTTTTCTTTTTTTTTAATCAGTTTTTGTCGATGAGTGTTTCGAAAACTTGATATTCATTTTTCTTTCACTTAATCAGTTTTCGCCAATGAGTGTTTCGAAAACGTGATATTCAATTTTCTTTATTTAATTAGTTTTCATCGAATAGTGTTTTGAAAACTTGATATTCATTTTTCTTTTTTTTAATCAGTTTTCGCCGATGTGGATATATGGTTTGCCTTGCCTATTTGTAGGAATTACATGTTAGATAACATGCTATTGTTGTTCCTAAATTACAGTATATGTGAAAACGTGCTATATGTGTGTTTGTGAAGTGTAAAAGCGACGGTGGCTCAAGGAGCCTTATATAAAAAGAAGGTCCACGGGACCTATACAATATCGGGGGTAGGATCGAGTAAATATTATCTGAAGGGTGTGGTTTTGTATGTAGGTCCTTAAAGAGAATAAATCTAGGTGACTTTGTTCTGAACCAAGAGTCCGAATTAGAAACCACTTGGAAATCTAGATTTGCCTAAGAAGAAGTAAAATGAACAAGTAGTGGTCCATAGAGGTCATTTATGGTACAACGCGGGAACCGAGTCTATCACGAGTGGTCCGGGTAGATTGAGTCTCTTGTTTTGAGTCAAACTCACAGAAATACAAAGTATATGAGTACACCACATTGTGGCTATTGCCTTGGGTAAACTGAGGTCAGATGAGTCGCCGGCTATGCTCCAAGTGAAGACTTGGGGTCAGACTAATGTTCCAAGTAAAGTCTTGGGGCCAGGGGTTCCTAGAATGATCAACTAGGTTCCCATATTGCTGACGTGATATATTGCCTTCGGGCCAGATTCTCTCCTAACGGAGATATGCCTTCGGGCCAGTTTATGATTATGGTTAGTTGAATATGGATATCCACATGAGTGGTATGTTAAACTATGATACGTTGTATGTGTGAATTTAAATGTATGTAGAACCATGCTTTAAATTTTATATTGTGAATGTAATATATGCCAATTGCATGACCACTTAATATATGGAAATTTAAACCCGTTATATGCGTATGTGTTTGTGATTGGCTCCTCTTCCCCAGTTGTAGTGGTACCCGCTACTACACCAGGGATGGGAAAGCCTCTCACTGAGTCTGTTGGACTCACCCCAATGTTACATGTTACAAACACACGTGGTATAGGCATCGGGATCGCTTCCACTTCGTCCCAGGGAGGCGGACAGACTTAGAGACCGCACGCATTGTTCGCGTGGGTAGTATTGATATATGTATTTTGTCAGGATGTATATGTATATGATTCTTTTGGTATAGCATTGTTTTGTACAGTTGCTATATGCATATATGTATATGTCACACTCTAGAACTGTCGGCTTCATACAGATTAAAGATTGGCCTTGTTGTTGGGAATATAGGTTATGATATGATGAATATCATGTGTATATATATATGAATGTGACTTCCGCATGTGAATATGATAGATCACACGCACTGAGCGTGTGGTCAATATGTAAATTTATATATGTGTGTGACTGAATATTTGTTTGTGTGAAAATACGGCTTCCGCATGCGAATAGGATAGATCACACGCATTGAGGCGTGTGATCAATATGTAAATTATATGCAGGTGTGTGATTGAATATATATACTTGATTGTACACAGGGATTCTGCATGTGAATAGGATAGATCACCCGCCCTGAAGCGCGTGATCAATATGTATATTATATGTACGTGTGATTGACTATGTGTATATGTATAGAATGAAGCAGCGTTGAGCGAGCCGTGGAGTGCGTGCTACTTAGGTCACCGGATAGGGATGGCCTTATATACTATATATTGTTTGTAATAGAAATGGGTAGTTATGCATATATTAGAATGTCAATCAGGGATTAGAGGCTTACGGGATAGGAGAAATCCTACCTCCCGTGCCGGTCACGGACGTCCGATAGGGGGTCGTGACAACTTGATATTCAGTTTTCTTTTTTTAATCAGTTTTCGCCGATGAGTGTTCTAAAAACTTTATATTCATTTTTCCTTTTTTTAAATCAATTTTCGCCGATGAGTGTTTTGAAAACTTGATATTCATTTTTCTTTTTTTTTTAATCAGTTTTCGTCGATGAATGTTTCGAAAACTTGTTATTTATTTTTCTTTTTTTAATCAGTTTTCGCCGATTGATAGTCATTTTTCTTTTTTTAATCAGTTTTTGCCAATGAGTTTTTCGAAAACTTGATATTCATTTTTCTTTTTTTAATCAGTTTTAACCGATCAGTGTTTCGAAAACTTGATATTCATTTTTCTTTTTTTAATCAGTTTTCGCCGATGTGTGTTTTGAAAACTTGATATTCATTTTACTTTTTTAATCAGTTTTCGTCGATGAGTGTTTTGAAAACTTTATATTCATTTTTTTTAATCAGTTTTCGTCGATTAGTGTTTCGAAAACTTGATAGTCATTTTTTATTTTTTAATCATCTTTCGTCGATGAGCGTTTCGAAAACGTAATATTCATTTTTTTTAAATAGTTTTCGCCGATGAGTGTTTCGAAAACGTTATATTCATTTTTTTAATCATTTTTCGCCGATGAGTGTTTTGAAAACTTGATATTCATTTTTCTTTTTTTAATCAATTTTCGCCGATAAGCTTTTGGAAAACTTGATATTATTTTTTATTTTTTTAATTAGTTTTCGCCGATGAGCGTTTCGAAATCTTGATATTCATTTTTCTTGTTTTTTATCTGTTTTCGCCGAAGAGTATTTCGAAAACTTGATATTCATTTTTCTTTTTTAATAAGTTTTCACCGATGAGTGTTTCGAAAACTTAATCTTCATTTTTATTTTTTTAATCGATTTTCGTCGATGAGTGTTTCAAAAACTTGATATTCATTTTTGGTTTTTTAGTAAGTTTTCGCTAGTGAGTGTTTCGAAAACTTGATTTTCATTTTTGTTTAATCAGTTTTCGCCGATGAGTGTTTTGAAAACTTGATATTCATTTTTCTTTTTAAATTAGTTTTGGTCGATGAGTGTTTCGAAAACTTGATATTCATTTTTCTTTTTCTTAATCAGTTTTCACCGATGAGTGTTTTGAAAACGTTATATTCATTTTTCTTTGAGTAAATTACACTGCCCTCCCCTGAGAGATGCTGAAATTACACTGCCCTCCCCTCTAGTTTCTAAAATTACACTGCCCTCCCTTGAGAGATCAAAAGTCATTACACTTTGACCCAAAACACTATTCTCCCGCTAAAAAAAGGTCTAAAAAGTCAATATAATAAATATTCATGACTAAATTGACCATCACACAAGATAAAATATGTTTAACGTTATGCTTCATCGAAATTTATAAAACTGAATCTTTACCAAAAAAAATTTATAAAACTGAATTCTATTACACCTAACAAATTTTTTTTGATATATTTTATTTTATATATATATATATATATATATATATATTAAACTTAATTATCGAAAATTAAGTAAAAAAATAGATGTTTTATATTACATTACATTATTAATATAAAAATCTATAAATTATTTTAAGTTACAGACTTTTTTTTATAATTTTATTTCGTTAACAATAATAATTACTATAAATACTAATAAAATAATAAAATACAATAAAAAAATGAAACAATGTTATTATAAGAGGATGGAAGTATGTATAGGTCACATTTTATAGAGTTTCATTATTTTGTGAGGGGTAATTTAGCCATGAATATTTATTGTATTGGAAGTTAAAAAAATTTGACCTTTTAGACTTTTTTTTATTGGAGAATGGTGTTTTGGATCAAGGGAGGGCATTGTAATTTTGCAAACGAGACGGGAGGGCAGTATAATTTCAGCATCTCTCAGAGGAGGGCAGTGTAATTTACTCTTTTTCTTTTTTTAATCAGTTTTCGCCGATTAGTATTTTGAAAACTTGATATTCATTTTTCTTTCTTAATTACTTTTGGTCCATGTTTGTTTCGAAAACTTAATATTCATTTTTCTTTTTTAAATAAGTTTTCACCGATGAGTGTTTCGAAAACTTGATATTCATTTGTAATACCCGGAAAATTTTTTTCAAAGTTTAAAATGAAATCAAAGGGAAAGAAAATAAGTAGAAAATAATTTTTGGATTTAATTCAGGACCTAAGGAATTGGAAACCTGAATTAAATGGGAAAAAGAGAGTAGGGAATATTTTTGGGTATTTAATTTGGGATATGAGAGGAAATGAAAATTTTAATTGGAAAGAGGAGGATTTAATTGGGGATATTTTCCACCTAATCTTTATTATAATTATTATTGTTGTTATTATTATTTAGTTATTTAATTAATTATTTTATTTATTTATTTATTTTTTAAAAAAAGGGTGGGGTGCGTGAGAAAAGGTGGTAAGAGATATAAAAAAGAAATAAGAGAAAAGGAGGAGGAAGGTAGCCACACATAAGAAGAGAAAAAGAAAGAAAGAAAGAGAGAGAAAGAAGAGAGAGAAGGAAGAGTGGAGTGAGGAAGGAGAAGAAGGAGAAGAGGTTGGGGTTCGCCGGAAAAGTGACCGGGGAGAGCCAGCCGACGCCGAAGAAGTCACCGGAGCTAGGGTACGACGTCTCCTACACCTTCCACCAATCGGATCAAAGGTTGGTAACCCCAATTTCATTCGAAAACCCCAAATTTCTTCATTTTAGGAATTTCTTCAATCCACCTTCGATTGGGTTGTTTCGAGGGTAGCTTGAGACCTAGGAAGTGTTCTTGAACACTTACTTGGGGTAATAATCGAGGCTATACCCTCGGGTTTAGCCGAATTCGAATTTGAAAGGGTTTGGGGTTTGAAATTCTAAATATTCCCAATTTGGGGATTCGTTGATAAATTTGGAATCGGGCTTGGATTTGAGTGGTTAGGGTTGAATTTATGTCGTTGGATTGTAGGGGAACAAAACCCGTGAGGTGCAGAGTCGAAGCCGGGGTCGAAAGGGGGCCGGAACGGGCTCAAACCGGCCTACAGCACAACAAACGAATTGTTGTGCTGCGAACCGGCGCTATAGCACCATTTCTCTGGTTCACCAAAAGCTGCTGGGCAGCAGCTTGGCGCTATAGCGCCGGGCCCCTGTCCAACATGCTCAAAAGTCGTTTTTTGCCAATCCGGGGCGTCCGAACCTCCTATTTTCAATCCGAAACATCTTAGGATACCCCCAACCATGTTTTTAAGGATCAAAACCATTTCAAATGTCTTCTTATCCCTAAAGAATAGAAACTTACGGAATAAGCTACTCCCAACTTCATGAAATTCTAAATTCCCAGTACACCGTCATTAGGTAATCTTAAGTAGGGTAGCTTAGAAGCACGTTGAGGTTTAGTAACTCAAATCCAAGGCTCCAAAAGCAACTCAAGGAGAACGATGGTTGTATGAAACCAAGTGCAAGGCACTTGAGACTCTCATAGAAGAGAGGGAAGACGGATCAGACCAAGGGCTCGGTTCTTGGCAACGTCTAGATGCATTCAAGGCATGAGCATGTAGTATGCATATGAATTGCATGTAGATGAGTTGTTAACCACTTGAATGCATTCCTTAGGAAACCACGACTCGTCCGGAGCGGGAGTTACTCCAGGACAAGCACAAGGAAGCCGTCCAGGTGAGGGGTTTCCCATCCTTGCCCTACAATGTTGATTGAGGATGTGGATATGTGGTTTGCCTACTTGCCTATTTGTAAGAATTATTTAGTGGTTAACATGCTATTGTTGTTCCTAAACTATTATATATGAAAGTATCTGTATATGTGTGTTTGACTACAGGTAAAGAGGAACTGGAGGGTATCCATGTGATGACATGAGATACGCCGAACAGTACAAGCAAAGGGGTTAGTTGTTGATTGAGTCCAAGGTTTGGTTTACCCTATTAATTAGAAACTCATTAAAGAAATCGTATATAAGTTGTTATTGAACATCGACGTTTTACGGTAATTGAACTTAGGAAATGCCTTAGAGCTAGGTTATGATCTAATCAAGGGTATGGGTATTACATAAGGATTAAAACGATCTCATAAATTGATTAGTGAGTCATAGGGAGGTTCACACTACCTAGGTAAAGTCAGCCTAGGATAGTAATGAGTAGATAGAGTCAGAATCCCAGCTGAAGGCTCGGGAAGAGAAACAACTCAGAAAAGATTGCCCGTTGAGGCCATTGCCCTAGCTTGGCACTAGGGTCAGTTAAAGAATTAAAATAATTTGCCCGTAGAGGCCATTGCCCTAGCCTGGCACTAGGGTCAGTTAAAGAGTAAAGCATTTGCCCGTTAAGGCCATTGCCCTAGCCTGGTACTAGGGTCAGTAAAAGACTAAAAGATTTGCCTGTTGAGGCCATTGCCCTAGCCTAGTACTAGGGTCAGTTAAAGATTAAGAGAAATTGCCCATTGAGGCCATTTCCCTAGCCTGGCACTAGGGTCAGTTGATTGATTTACAGTTTTCATATGATATGTTAATTATGATTGTTTGATTATGAGAAGCATGATTTCTTCGATCCACCTTCGATTGGGTTGTTTCGAGGGTAGATTGAGATCTAGGAGGTGTTCTTGAACACCTAGTTGAGGTAAGAATCGAGGCTATACCCTCGGGTTTAGCCGAATTCGAATTTGAAAGGATTTGGGGTTGAAATTCCAATTATTCCTAATTTGGGGAAATTATTGATAATTAGGAATTGAGCTTGGATTTGAGTAAGTAGGCTTGGATTGGAATTTCTAAAATTATATTATTGAAATATTAGCTGAATAAGACCCGTGAAGAGCTGGCCCGAGGTTACTAATGTGGAACCTTGACATTAACATGCCGGGTCCCTGCTCGGATTGCCCAATTACACTTTAGGGGTGATATTGAGGGCTCCAAACCTCTTCTTTTCAATCTTAAACACCCTAGAATAATTCTAAATATGCTATCAAGCAACAAGAATTATTTTAGGTTCTTTCTTGTTTCTCAGGGATGGAAACTTGCGGAACAATAAAGTCCAAAATTTAAAATGGTAATTTAATTCCTTCGTAATTATTAGGAAACCCTAAGTAGGATAATTTAGAAGCATATCGAGGTTTAGTAACTCAAATACAAGGCTCCACAATTAATTTAAGGTGAGCGATAATTATACGAAACCAAGTATGTAGCACTTGAGACTCTTATGGAAGAGAGGGAAGACGGATAAGACCAAGAACTCGGTTCTTGGCAACGTCTAGATGCATTTTTAGGCACGAGCATGTCATATGCATATGAATTGCATATAGTTTGAGATGTTAACCACATGAATGCATTCTTTAGGAAACCGCGATTCGTCCGGAGCGGGAGTTACTCCAGGACAAACGCAAGGGAGCCATCCAGGTGAGGGGTTTCCCATCCTTGCCCTACAGGGTTGATTGAGGATGTGGATATGTGGTTTTCCTACTTGCCTGTTTTTTAGAATTATTTAGTGGTTAACAATCTATTGTTATTCCTAAACTGTTATATATGGAAGTATTTGTATATGTGTGTTTGACTACAGGTAAACAGGTACTGAAGGGTATCCATGTGATGACATGAGATACGCCGAGCAGTACAAGTAAGGGGGTAAGTTGTTGACTGAGTCCAAGGTTTGGTTTACCCTATTAATTAGAAACTCATTAAAGAAATCGTATCGAAGTTGTTAGTAAACATCGACGTTTTATGGTAATTGAACTTAGGAAAGACCTTAGAGCTAGGTTACGATCTAATCAAGGGTTTGGGTATTACATAAGGATTTAAAACGATCTCATAAATTGATTAGTGAGTTATAGGGAGGTTCACACTACTTAGGTAGAGTCAGTCAAGGATAGTAATGGGTAGATAGAGTCAGAATCCCAGCTGAAGGCTCGGGAAGAGAAACAAGTCAGAAAGATTGCCCATTGAGGCCATTGCCCTAGCCTGGCACTAGGGTCAGTTAAAGAGTAAAGTATTTGCCCGTTGAGGCCATTGCCCTAGCCTGGTACTAGGGTCAGTAAAAGACTAAAAGATTTTCCCGTTGAGGCCATTGCCCTAGCCTGGTACTAGGGTCAGTAAAAGACTAAAAGATTTGCCCGTTGAGGCCATTGCCCTAGCTTGGCAATAGGGTCAGTTAAAGATTTAAAAGAAATTACCCGTTGAGGCCATTGCCCTAGCCTGGTACTAGGGTCAGTTAAGTGATTTACAGTTTTCATATTATATGTTAAAATGTGATTGCTTGTTTACGAGAAGCATGATAGAAAAGCTTGATCCGTAGGTTTATCTGTGATTTTAATGTTATATTAATATTGCCTGATCGTAATATAACATTTGATAAACTGGACTTTCATGCGCATGTGATTGTGGGTGTTTCCCTTTCCCCAGCTATAGTGGTACCCGCCGCTACGCCGAGGATGGGAAGCTTCTCATTGAGTCTGTTTGACTCACTCCCTCTGCTTCAATGTTTCAGATACAGGGATCGGGCAGGCATCGACGTCCGAACAGTGATACGGACATCAGACCATCCTTACGCACTTGTTCGCGTGGGTGGACTCATTTTGGTTATTTTGATTTATTTGGTTGTACATATTATAAGTTCTAAGGGTTGTAGATATATTTACAGCTTTCGATATGTACCTACTCTAGCCTTGTCGACTGCACATGTACTTAAAGACAGGATTCAGTTGGGGATAAACTAGGATATATGTATGAGTATATAAACTTCTGCAAGTGAATAGGATAGATCGTACGCATTGAGGCGTACGGTCAATATGATATGGATATATATATTATGTGTGTTTGTTGCATGTGAATAGGATAGATCGTACGTATTGAGACGTACGGTCAATATGATATTAATATTTACATTATGAGTGCTGCTATATATATCTATACACTGGGCTGAGCTAAAGTGGTATTGAACGAACTGTGGATTGCAGGTTAATTAGGCCACCAGTGAGGTGTGGCCACTATTATGATATATATATATTGATTGCATAGCAGGGTTGTTATAGTTATGTTTACAGGGTAAGTCTTACGGGTTTAGAGGTAAAAAGTCTATTCCCGTGCCGGTCACGTACTCCCGATTTGGGGTCGTGACAAACTTGGTATCAGAGCCTGGTTATTCTTTAAGGCATGTGAAGCCATTGGTATAACTGGGTGTCGGTTTAACTTTCGTTGTGAAACCCGGGCACAATGTTGGAATAAACAGGCACTTGTGGGAGTACCCAGGATAAATTGAGTCAGCCTTTCTTTCATTCCTTCTTAATCTATGATAGATTATGAAAATTCTTATCAGGTGGCATTCTTGTGCAGTACAGCAATGCACTAAGGCGTAAGGTGAGGTGGTAGTGACCCCGGGAACCTTAGGACGCCATAATAGGGAAAGGAGACATCCATGAAGGATGCTACCTAGACACAGACACACTTGATTGAATTGTAGGCAAAAATGCGCTACAATGTGTGATTGTTTTGCGGGTGTTAAATGAGACGATGCGTCTGCTCTGTTAGCGGCGCATTGTGTGCTATGGTATAGGCACAAGTTATTTGACTATAGTAGAGAATGCAAGTAAAATAGTGCAATGAATGGTAGTTTAGGCTAGGAATGGTTTGTAAAGTGAAAGAGAAGGCACACTTGGAGTGTAGAAAAGAAAGTAAGCCCGCAAGGCGATTGAAATGTAAAGTTTACAGACAAGAATAAACAGGGCCATGAGGCATGAGACCGACAAGAAGAGGACCACGTGAATGGGTCACGACTGTGCGGTATGCTATGGCTGAAGGAAGTGAGTTGTCCTTCCTAGAAAGTAAACAAAAAAGAGGTGGTGTATGCCACAGTATAGAAGTAGAAGTCTACGGACTAGAAAAATTCAAGATACGGTATATGGAAGGGCAAAGTGGCCGAACCATATGCCGTAGAGATAGATGTTAATAAGTAGAGGCATATGTAAACGTGTAGAGCGTGACCTTATGCCGAGTGGGAAACAGAGTGAATGGTAAGGCACAGGAAGGAGCCTAGCCCAACCCTGCGCTCGATCCATGAACTACTAGTTCCTTAAGCAAACGAGGGGGAAAGGAAGGGATTAAGCCCAACCAAACTCTCTTGGGTGCTTAAGGAAGAGCATGAAGAATAGGATATTGATCACATGAGAAATTTTTTGTAAAAATCTTTTTGGTCTTTCCGGATGAGAGATTCTGAAAGACCCTCAAACATTTCTTGAAAATACTAGGGATAACCATTGGAAGACAAATTTTCATGAAAAATTTTTCTCAATCTGTGTCATTCCAATTGGTTAAACCTTAACCATTTACGAAAACCTTAGGCGTCATTTTCTCAAAAATAAACTTGAATTAATTTTTAAAACCCACAAGATGCCTAGGAAAACTAACTCATGTGACCAATACCCTACCAAACAATTGTCCTTTTACAGTTAAGCTGTATAAGGATGGTAGATGTAGTTGAGAAATCACTCGCTTGGAGTGATTAAAGTTAAGTAGACATAGACCGGAGCAGGTCTAGAAGTGGAAATGGGCGTAGACCTTCGGGTACCGTCTAGAGATAGGAAAATGAGTGCCATTGCGGTAGATAGCTCTCGAACAAGATAACGTGAGAGATAAACCCCAAAGGGACTCGTGGAGGCCCGAGGAGAGAGAAAGTAGACAGGGACAAGTAGTCCCATAAGAGGGGAAGAACATAAGCCTATAGGAGCCCTTAAGACAAGGGTCAAGTAGGAGGTGGAGAACCAACTACTACCGTAAGTGCATGTATAGTACACGGATTGTAGTGGACATAGCTAGGTAAGCTAGTTCCACAGGTTGGTGAATCGTAAATCCGTTAGTCTGAAGCCGTGTATGGGTGGAGACTAAGTGGACAAACCAAACATATAAGTGGCCATGTGGGTGCCATAAAAAAAACCGTAAGGACAGTTAATCGAGAAGGAAAATTTAGTGAGTAACGAGTATGGAGAAATACTTGAACAAAGAGTACCACGTAGGTACGGAATGAAAAGAAGAGAGTGAATACGGGAACGGAGTCAGGTAAGCATCTGGGGATGCGAACCAAAAGGATAATAGGTATGCTACCGTTGGGGGCGATTGGAACCCAACGGGTGAAACACTTGCAAGATGCGGTATATGTTCGTGAACATATGCCACACTGTAAGAAAGGAAAGAGTCAGACCGTGGGAGCGGATCCCGTTTGGTCAAGGGGAATAGAGCATGTCCGGAAAGGTTCATGCTGGAGTTAACGGATCAAATATTCCAAGTAAGAATACAGGATCTAAGTGAGTTGAAGGAGCTACGCACGCAGTTATAGGAATTACTTGACAAGGGTTTCATCAGACCCAGTTTTACACCTTGGAGTGCACCAGTTCTATTCGTGAAGAAGAAGAATGGAACTTTAAGATTGTGTATCGATTACCGAAAGTTGAATAAGGTAACGGTCCGCAATCAATACACACTTCCAAGAATCGATGATCTGTTCGACCAATTGCAAGGTGCTAAGAGGTTTTCAAAGATCGATCGGCGATCAGGGTATCATCAGATGAAGATTAGAAAACAAGATGTGCCCAAGACTTCTTTTCGAACCCGATACGGCCATTATGAGTTTCTAATCATGTCGTTCGGGCTAACTAATGCACCAGCAGCTTTTATGGACATGATGAATCGGGTTTTCAAGCCATTCCTAGACCGGTTTGTCATTGTATTTATTGTTGACATTTTAGTCTATTCCATGAATGCTGAGGATCACGCAGAGCATTTGAGACTGCATTACAGAGGCTGAGAGAAGAGAAATTGTATGCTAAGTTTTCAAAATGCGAGTTTTAGCATGATAAGGTTGCATTTCTCGGTCACGTGGTATCTTCAGAGGGAATCCATGTTGATCCGAGCAAGGTGGAAGCCGTGAAGAATTGGTCCCAGCCTGCCTCAGTCACGGAGATCCGCAGTTTTCTAGGTTTGGCTGGATACTATAGAAGGTTTGTGCAGGAATTTTTTAGGGTTGCTGCACCTCTTACAAAGTTAACTCAGAAAGGGGTAAAGTTTGTATGGGATGACAAGTATGAAGAGAGTTTTCAAAAACTGAAGGAAAGTCTCACCACAGCACCGATGTTGGCTCTTCCTGAGGGCACCGGAGGGTATGTGGTGTACTGTGATGCTTCACGAGTTGGGTTAGGGTGTGTTCTTATGCATCATGGTAAGGTGATTGCTTATGCGTCTAGGCAACTGTGGAAGCACGAAAAGAACTACCCAACTCACGATCTTGAAATGGCAGCAGTGGTATTTGCCTTGAAAATTTGGAGGCATTACCTTTATGGCGAAACATGTGAGGTATACACAGACCACAAGAGCCTTAAGTACATTTTCGAGCAGAAAGATCTAAATTTGAGACAACGCAGGTGGATGGAGTTGTTGAAAGACTATGATTGCACGATCTTGTACCATCCCGGTAAGGCAAATGTGGTGGCAGACGCTCTGAGCCAAAAGTCAATGGGTAGTTTAGCCCATATCAATGAAGTATGAAGGCCGTTAATTCGGGAAATACATTAGCTGGAACTGTCTGGAACTCAGTTTGAAATTGGAGACTCTGACATGTTTCTAGCCCATGTCCAAGCCAAGTCAGCTCTAGTTGAAGAAGTTAAATCCAAGCAAGATCAAGACGCCGACCTCAAACAGATCAGAGATACAGTGGTTAAGGGGGGAGAAGGACGACGTCCGATTCTCCATAGGTGACAATGGCATACTCCGGTTGGAGGGACGACTATGTGTATCTATGGTGGATGGTTTGAAAGAAAGAATCCTTAGTGAGGCACACAAGACAGCGTACACAATCCATCCGGGTAGTAATAAGATGTATCAAGATCTGAGAGAATTGTACTGGTCGAATGGTATGAAGAAGGATGTGGCAGACTACGTGTCTAGATGTCTAGTGTGTCAGCAGGTTAAGGCTGAACACCAAAAGCCCGCCGGAACACTTCAACAGATAGAAATTCCTGAATGGAAGTGGGAGAGAATTAATATGGATTTTGTGACAGGATTGCCACGATCACAGAGGGGATTCGATTCAGTTTGGGTAATTGTTGATAGCATGACCAAGTCCGCCCATTTCCTGCTAGTTAAGACCACTTACGGAGTGAGTCAGTATGCCCATTGTACCTATCAGAGATAGTGAGGTTGCATAGAGTACCGGTGTCGATTATTTCTGACAGGGGGCCACAGTTTACCTCTCGATTCTGGAGAGCATTACAGGAGGCATTGGGGGTAAGGGTTGATCTGAGTACAACATTTCATCCCCAGACAGACGGGCAATCTGAGAGGACCATTCAGATTTTAGAGGACATGCTTAGGGCATGCATTATGGATTTTGGCGGAGGGCAGGAGAAATACCTGCCGTTAGGGAGTTTGCCTATAACAACGATAACCAAGCCAGTATTTAGATGGCACCCTTCGAGGCTTTGTACGGTCAGAAGTGCAGGTTCCTGATTGGGTGGTTCGAGGTTGGAGAGGCCAAGTTGGTTGGTCCAGAACTTGTGCAGGATGCTTTGTACAAGATAAAGTCCATTAGATAAAGGCTTGCCATGGCTCAGAGTAGGCAGAAGTCGTATGCTGAGAACCAGAGAAGAGAGTTAGAGTTTGTTGTGGGTGAGCAGGTTTTCTTAAGAAATTTCACCGATGAGGGGCGTGATGAGATTCGGCAAGGAAGGCAAATTAAGTCCATAACACATCGGACCGTTTGAGGTTCTAGAACGCGTGGGGAATGTTGCCTATCGTCTAGAATTGCCAGCGGAGTTGGAAGGAGTCCATCCGGTGTTTCATGTGTCCATGCTCCGAAAGTACCTGCCAGATCCCTCTCACGTAGTCCAACCCCAGGAAGTACAACTTATGAGGAGATGCCAGTGGGAATCCTAGATCGCCAGTTGAAGAAGTTGAGGTCAAAGGAGATACCCTTGGTGAAAGTCCTGTGGCGAAACCATTCGGTTGAGGAAGCAACGTTGGAAGTTGAGGCGGAGATGCGCAAGACATATCCTCACCTATTTCAAGAATAAGGTTAGTATGTTAATTGAAATTCGGGGACCGAATTTCTTAAGGGGGGAAGATTGTAATACCCGGGAAATTTTTTCGAAGTCTAAAATGAAATGAAAGGGGAAGAAAAGAAGTAGAAAATAATTTTTGGACTTAATTCAGGACCTAAGGAATTAGAAACTTGAATTTTATAGGGAAAAGTGATAAAGCTGGAATTTATTTTTCAGCCTTACTTATTTAATATTATTATTATTATTATTATTATTATATTAGAAGTAAAATAAAATAAAAAGAGAGAGAAAGGAAGTAGGAAATTAAATTAAATATATATTTTAATTATTTTAGTATAATTATTAATTATTAGTTATTTTATTATTTAAGTATTTATTTATTATATATATATTTTAATTATATATATATATATATATATATATATTAGTTTTAATTAATTTATGGAGGGGGTGCCGTGGGTTACTTTAAAGAAAGAAAAGAAAGGATTAAAGAAAGAAATGAATAAAGAAGGAATGGATAGAGAGGACAGACCAAGAAAGAAAAGAAGAAAGAAAGAGAGAGAAAGAAGAGAGAGAGAGAGAGGAGGAGGAGGAGAGGCGTGAGGAAGAAGAAGAAGAAGAGGGGTTGAGGTTCGCTGGAAAAGTGACCGAGGAGAGCTAGCCGACGCCGGAAAAGTCACTGGGGCTCGGGTACACCGTCTCCTACACCTTCCACCAATCGAATCAAAGGTTGGTAACCCCAATTTCTTCATTTTTAGGGATTTCTTCTATCCACCTTCAATTGGGTTGTTTCGAGGGTAGATTGAGACCTAGGAGGTGTTCTTGAACACCTAGTTGAGGTAAGAATCGAGGCTATACCCTCGGGTTTAGCCGAATTCGAATTTGAAATGATTTGGGGTTGAAATTCCAATTATTCCTAATTTGGGGAAATTATTGATAATTAGGAATTGAGCTTGGATTTAGTAAGTAGGCTTGGATTGGAATTTCTAAAATTATATTTTTGAAATATTAGCTGAATAAGACCCGTGAAGAGCTGGCCCGAGGTTACTAATGTGGAACCTTGACATTAACGTGCCGAGTCCCTGCTCGGAATGCCCAATTACACTTTAGGGGTGATATTGAGGGCTCCAAACCTCTTCTTTTCAATCTTAAACACCCTAGAATAATTCTAAATATGCTATCAATTAACAAGAATTATTTTAGGTTCTTTCTTGTTTCTCAGGGATGGAAACTTGCGGAACAATAAAGTCCAAAATTTAAAATGGTAATTTAATTCCTTCGTAATTATTAGGAAACCTTAAGTAGGATAATTTAGAAGCATATCGAGGTTTAGTAACTCAAATCCAAGGCTCCACAATTAATTTAAGGTGAGCGATAATTATACGAAACCAAGTATGTAGCACTTGAGACTCTCGTGGAAGAGAGGGAAGACGGATAAGACCAAGAACTCGGTTCTTGGCGACGTCTAGATGCATTTTTAGGCACGAGCATGTCATATGCATATGAATTGCATATAGTTTGAGATGTTAACCACATGAATGCATTCTTTAGGAAACCACGATTCGTCCGGAGCGGGAGTTACTCCAGGACAAACGCAAGGGAGCCATCCAGATGAGGGGTTTCCCATCCTTGCCCTACAAGGTTGATTGAGGATGTGGATATGTGGTTTGCCTACTTGCCTGTTTGTTAGAATTATTTAGTGGTTAACATGCTATTGTTATTCCTAAACTGTTATATAAGGAAGTATTTGTATATGTGTGTTTGACTACAGGTAAACAGGTACTGAAGGGTATCCATGTGATGACATGAGATACGCCGAGCAGTACATGTAAGGGGGTAAGTTGTTGATTGAGTCCAAGGTTTGGTTTACCCTATTAATTAGAAACTCATTAAAGAAATCGTATCGAAGTTGTTAGTAAACGTCGACGTTTTATGGTAATTGAACTTAGGAAAGACCTTCGAGCTAGGTTACGATCTAATCAAGGGTTTGGGTATTACATAAGGATTTAAAACGATCTCATAAATTGATTAGTGAGTTATAGGGAGGTTCACACTACCTAGGTAGAGTCAGTCAAGGATAGTAATGGGTAGATAGAGTCAGAATCCCAGCTGAAGGCTCGGGAAGAGAAACAAGTCAGAAAGATTGCCCGTTGAGGCCATTGCCCTAGCCTAGCACTAGGGTCAGTTAAAGAGTAAAGTATTTGCCCGTTGAGGCCATTGCCCTAGCCTGGTACTAGGGTTAGTAAAAGACTAAAAGATTTTCCCGTTGAGGCCATTGCCCTAGCTTGGTACTAGGGTCAGTAAAAGACTAAAAGATTTGCCCGTTGAGGCCATTGCCCTAGCTTGGCACTAGGGTCAGTTAAAGATTAAGAGATTTACAGTTTTCATATTATATGTTAAAATGTGATTGCTTGTTTACGAGAAGCATGATAGAAAAGCTTGATCCGTAGGTGTATCTGTGATTTTAATGTTATATGAATATTGCCTGATCGTAATATAACATTTGATATACTGGACTTTCATGCGCATGTGATTGTGGGTGTTTCCCTTTCCCCAGCTGTAGTGGTACCCGCCGCTATGCCGAGGATGGGAAGCTTCTCACTGAGTCTGTTTGACTCACTCCCTTTGCTTCAATGTTTCAGATACAGGGATCGGGCAGGCATCGACGTCCGGACAGTGAGACGGACCTCAGACCATCCTTACGCACTTGTTCGCGTGGGTGGACTCATTTTGGTTATTTTGATTTATTTGGTTGTACATATTATAAGTTCTAAGGGTTGTATATATATTTACAGCTTTCGATATGTACCTACTCTAGCCTTGTCGGCTTCACATGTACTTAAAGATAAGGTCCAGTTGGGGATAAACTAGGATATATGTATGAGTATATAAACTTCTGCATGTGAATAGGATAGATCGTACGCATTGAGGCGTACGGTCAATATGATATGGATATATATATTATGTGTGCTTGTTGCATGTGAATAGGATAGATCGTACGTATTGAGAGGTACGATCAATATGATATTAATATTTACATTATGAGTGCTACTATATATATCTATACATTGGGCTGAGCTAAAGCGGTATTGAGCGAACCGTGGATTGCAGGTTAATTAGGCCACCAATGAGGTGTGGCCACTATTATGATATATATATATATTGATTGTATAGCAGGGTAGTTATAGTTATGTTTACAGGGTAAGGCTTACGGGTTTAGAGGTAAAAGTCTATTCCCGTGCCGGTCACGTACTCCCGATTTGGGGTCGTGACAACAGAAGCTGAGAGAAGAGAAATTGTATGCTAAGTTTTCAAAATGCGAGTTTTGGCTTGATAAGGTTGCATTTCTCGGTCACGTGGTATCTTCAGAGGGAATCCATGTTGATCCGAGCAAGGTGGAAGCCGTGAAGAATTGGTCCCAGCCTACCTCAGTCACGGAGATCCGCAGTTTTCAAGGTTTGGCTGGATACTATAGAAGGTTTGTGCAGGACTTTTCGAGAGTTGCTGCACCTCTTACAAAGTTAACTCAGAAAGGGGTAAAGTTTGTATGGGATGACAAGTGTGAAGAGAGTTTTCAGAAGTTGAAGGAAAGTCTCACCACAGCACCGGTGTTGGCTCTTCCTGAGGGCACCGGAGGGTATGTGGTTTACTGTGATGCTTCACGAGTTGGGTTAGGGTGTGTTCTTATGCAACATGGAAAGGTGATTGCTTATGCGTCTAGGCAACTCCGAAAGCACGAAAAGAACTACCCAACTCACGATCTTGAAATGGCAGCAGTGGTATTTGCCTTGAAGATTTGGAGGCACTACCTTTATGGCGAAACATGTGAGGTGTACACAGACCACAAGAGCCTTAAGTACATTTTCGAGAAGAAAGATCTAAATCTGAGACAACGCAGGTGGATGGAGTTGTTGAAAGACTATGACTGCACGATTTTGTACCATCCTGGTAAGGCAAAAGTGGTGGCAGATGCTTTGAGCTGAAAGTCAATGGGTAGCTTAGCCCTTATCAGTGAACTGCGAAGGTCGTTAATCCGGGAAATACATGAGCTAGAACAATTTGGAACTCGGTTTGAAATTGGAAATTCCAATTTGTTTCTAGCCCACATCCAAGCTAAGTCAGCTCTAATCGAAGAGGTTAAAGCCAAACAAGAGCAAGACGCCGACCTCAAACAGATCAAAGATATAGTGGGTAAGGGGGAGAAGAACGACGTCCGATTCTCCATAGATGACAATGGCATACTCCGGTTGGAGGGACGACTGTGTGTACCTATGGTGGATGGTTTGAAAGAAAGAATTCTTGATGAGGCACAGAAGACAGCGTACACCATCCATCCGGGTAGTAATAAAATGTATCAGGATCTGAAAGAGTTATACTGGTGGAATGGTATGAAGAAGGACGTGGCAGACTACGTGTTTAGATGTCTAGTGTGTCAGCAGGTTAAGGCTGAACACCAAAAGCCTGCCGGAACACTTCAACAGATAGAAATTCCTGAATGGAAGTGGGAGAGAATTACTATGGATTTTGTGACAGGATTGCCGCGATCACAGAGGGGATTCGATTCAGTTTGGGTAATCGTTGATCGGATGACCAAGTCCGCCCATTTCCTGCCAGTTAAGACCACTTACGGAGTGGGTCAGTATGCCCAGTTGTACCTATCAGAGATAGTGAGGTTGCACGGAGTACCAGTGTCGATTATCTCTCACAGGGGGGCCACAGTTTACCTCTCGATTTTGGAGAGCATTGCAGGAGGCATTGGGGAGAAGGGTTGATCTGAGTACAGCATTTCATCCCCAGACAGACGGGCAATCTGAGAGGACCATTCAGATTTTAGAGGACATGCTTAGGGCATGTGTTATGGATTTTGGCGGAGGGTGGGAGAAATACCTGCCATTAGCGGAGTTTGCCTACAACAACAGTTACCAATCCAGTATTCAGATGGCACCCTTTGAGACTTTGTACGGTCGGAAGTGCAAGTCCCCGATTGGGTGGTTCGAGGTCGGAGAGGCCAAGTTGGTTGGTCCAGAACTTGTGCAGGATGCTTTGGACAAGATAAAGTCCATTAGAGAAAGGCTTGCCACAGCTCAGAGTAGGCAGAAGTCGTATGCTGACAACCGGAGAAGAGAGTTAGAGTTTGCTGTGGGTGAGCATGTGTTCTTAAAAATTTCACCGATGAAGGGCGTGATGAGATTTGGCAAGAAAGGCAAGCTAAGTCCAAGATATATCGGACCGTTTGAGATTCTAGAACGCGTGGGAAATGTTGCCTACCGTCTAGAATTGCCAGCGGAGTTGGAAGGAGTTCATCCGGTGTTTCACGTGTCTATGCTTCGTAAGTACCTGCCAGATCCCTCTCATGTAATCCAACCCCAGGAAGTACAACTAGCTGAGAGTCTAACTTCTGAGGAGATGCCAGTGGAAATCCTAGATCGCCAGTTAAAGAAGCTGAGATCAAAGGAGATACCCTTGGTGAAAGTCCTGTGGCGAAACCATTCGGTTGAGGAAGCAACGTGGGAAGTTGAGGCAGAGGTGTGCAGGACCCATCCTCACCTATTTCAAGACTAAGGTTAGTATGTTAATTGAAATTTGGGGACCGAATTTCTTAAGGGGGGAAGATTGTAATACCTGGGAAATTTTTTTCGAAGTTTAAAATGAAATCAAAGGGAAAGAAAATAAGTAGAAAATAATTTTTGGATTTAATTCAGGACCTAAGGAATTGGAAACCTGAATTAAATGGGGAAAAGAGAGTAGGGAATATTTTTGGGTATTTAATTTGGTATATGAGAGGAAATGAAAATTTTATTTGGAAAGAGGAGGATTTAATTGGGGATATTTTCCACCTAATCTTTATTATAATTATTATTGTTGTTATTATTATTTAGTTATTTAATAAATTATTTTTTTTTATTTTTTTTTTTAAAAAAAGGGTGGGGTGCGTGAGAAAAGGTGGTAAGAGAAAAAAAAGAAATAAGAGAAAAAGAGGAGGAAGGTAGCCACACATAAGAAGAGAAAAAGAAAGAAAGAAGGAGAGAGAAGGAGAAGAGGTTGGGGTTCGCCGAAAAAGTGACCGGGGAGAGCTAGCCGACACCGGAGAAGTCACCGGAGCTCGGGTACGACGTCTCCTACACCTTCCACCAATCGGATCAAAGGTTGGTAACCCCAATTTCATTCAAAAACCCCAAATTTCTTCATTTTAGGGATTTCTTCAATCCACCTTCGATTGGGTTGTTTCGAGGGTAGCTTGAGACCTAGGAAGTGTTCTTGAACACTTAGTTGGGGTAATAATCGAGGCTATACCCTCGGGTTTAGCCGAATTTTAATTTGAAAGGGTTTGGGGTTTAAAATTCTAAATATTCCCAATTTGGGGATTCGTTGATAAATTTGGAATCGGGCTTGGATTTGTGTGGATAGGGTTGGATTTATGTCGTTGGATTGTAGGGGAACAAAACCCTTGAGGTGCGGAGTCGAAGCCGGGGTCGAAAGGGGGCCGGAACGGGCTCAAACCGGCCCACAGCACAGCAAACAAATTGTTGTGCTGCGAACCGGCGCTATAGCGCCATTTCTCTGGTTTACCAAAAGCTGTTGGGCAGCAGCTTGGCGCTATAGCGCCGGGCCCCTGTCCAACATGCTCAAAAGTCATTTTTTTGCCAATCCGGGGCGTCCGAACCTCCTATTTTCAATCCGAAACATCTTAGGACACCCTCAACCATGTTTATAAGGATCAAAACCATTTCAAATGTCTTCTTATCCCTCAAGAATAGAAACTTACGAAATAAGCTACGCCCAACTTCTTGAAATTCTAAATTCCCTGTACACCGTCATTAGGTAACCTTAAGAAGGGTGGCTTAGAAGCACGTTGAGGTTTAGTAACTCAAATCCAAGGCCCCAAAAGCAACTCAAGGAGAACGATGGTTGTATGAAACCAAGTGCAAGGCACTTGAGACCCTCATAGAAGAGAGGGAAGACGGATAAGACCAAGGACTCGGTTCTTGGCAAAATCTAGATGTATTCTAGGCATAAGCATGTAGTATGCATATGAATTGCATATAGATGAGATGTTAACCACTTGAATGCATTCGTTAGGAAACCACGATTTGTCCGGAGCGGGTGTTACTCCAGGACAAGCGCAAGGAAGCCGTCCAGGTGAGGGGTTTCCCATCCTTGCCCTACAGGGTTGATTGAGGATGTGGATATGTGGTTTGCCTACTTGCCTATTTGTAAGAATTATTCAGTGGTTAACATGCTATTGTTGTTCCTAAACTGTTATATATGAAAGTATCTGTATATGTGTGTTTGACTACAGGTAAAGAGGTACTGGAGGGTATCCATGTGATGACATGAGATACGCCGAACAGTACAAGCAAGGGGGTAAGTTGTTGATTGAGTCCAAGGTTTGGTTTACCATATTAATTAGAAACTCATTAAAGAAATTGTATATAAGTTGTTATTGAACGTCGACGTTTTACGGTAATTGAACTTAGGAAATGCCTTAGAGCTAGGTTATGATCTAATCAAGGGTACGGGTATTACATAAGGATTAAAATGATCTCATAAATTGATTAGTGAGTCATAGGGAGGTTCACACTACCTAGGAAAAGTCAGTCTAGGATAGTAATGGGTAGATAGAGTCAGAATCCCAGCTGAAGGCTCGAGAAGAGAAACAAGTCAGAAAAGATTGCCCGTTGAGTCTATTGCCCTAGCTTGGCACTAGGGTAAGTTAAAGATTTAAAATAATTTGCCCATTGAGGCCATTGCCCTAGCTTGGCACTAGGGTCAGTTAAAGAGTAAAGCATTTGCCCGTTGAGGCCATTGCCCTAGCCTGGTACTAGGGTCAATAAAAGACTAAAAGATTTGCCCGTTGAGGCCATTGCCTTAGCCTGGCACTAGGGTCAGTTAAAGATTAAGAGAAATTGCCCGTTGAGGCCATTGCCATAGCTTGGCACTAGGGTCAGTTGATTGATTTACAGTTTTCATATGATATGTTAATTATGATTGTTTGATTATGAGAAGCATGATAGAAAATTATGATCCGTAGGTTTATCTTTGATTTTAATGTTATATTAATATTGCCTGATCGTAAATAACATTTGATAAACTGGACTTTCATGCGCATGTAATTGTGGGTGTTTCCCCTTCCCCAACTGTAGTGGTACCCGCCACTACGCCGAGGATGGGAAGCTTCTCACTGAGTCTGTTTAACTCACTCCCTCTGCTTCAATGTTTCAGATACAAGGATCGGGCAGGCAACGATGTCCGGGCAGTGATACGGACATCAGACCATCCTTACGCTCTTGTTCGCATGGGTGGACACCTTTTGGTTATTTTGATTTCACTTGTTGTATATATTTTAAAGTTGTAAGAGTTGTATACATACATTTACAGCTTTTGATATGTACTTACTCTAGAATTGTCGGCTTCACATGTACTTAAAGACAGGGTCCAGTTTGGGGAAGACTAGGATATATGTTTGAGTATATAAACTTTTGCATGTGAATAGGATAGATCGTATGCATTGAGGCGTACGGTCAATATGATATGGATATATATTATGTGTGTTTGCTGCATGTGAATAGGATAGATCGTACTTATTGAGACGTACGGTCAATATGATATTAATATTTACATTGTGAGTGCTGATAAATATATCTATACACTAGATTGAGTTGAAGCGGTATTGAGCGAACCGCGGATTGGATGTTAATTAGGCCACCAGTGAGGTGTGACCACTAGTATGATATATATATATATATATATTGACTGTATAGCAGGGTAGTTATAGTCATTTTTACAGGATAAGGCTTACGGGTTTAGAGGTAAAAATCTATTCCAGTGCCGGTGACGTACTCCCGATTTGGGGCCGTGACATCATTTTTCTTTTTTAATTAGTTTATGCCGATGAGTATTTTGAAAACTTGATATTCATTTTTCTTTTTTTAATCATTTTTCGCCGATAAATGTTTCGAAAACTTTATATTTATTTTTATTTTTTTAATCAGTTTTCGCTGATGAGTGTTTCGAAAACTTGATATTCATTTTTCTTTTTTTTAATCAGTTCTCGCCGATGAGTGTTTTCGAAAACTTGATATTCAATTTTCTTTTTTTAATCAGTTTTTGCGGATGAGTGTTTTGAAAACTTGATAATCATTTTTCTTTTTTTTTAATCAGTTTTCGCCGATGAGTGTTTCGAAAACTTGATATTCATTATTCTTTTTTTAATCAGTTCTCGCTGATGAGTGTTTTCGAAAACTTGATATTCAGTTTTCTTTTTTTAATCAGTTTGCACTGATGAGTGTTCTAAAAACTTGATATTCATTTTTTTAATCAGTTTTCGCCGATGAGTGTTTCGAAAACTTGATATTTATTTTTCTTTTTATTAATCCGTTTTCGCCGATGAGTGTTTCGAAAACTTGATAGTCATTTTTCTTTTTTTAATCATTTTTCGCTGATAAGTGTTTCGAAAACTTAATATTCATTTTCCTTTTTTTAATCAGTTTCCGCCAATGAGTGTTTCGAAAACTTGATATTCATTTTTATTTTTTTAATTAGTTTTCACCTATAAGCGTTTCGAAAACTTTATATTTATTTATTTTTAATCAGTTTTCGCTGATGAGTGTTTCGAAATCTTGATATTCATTTTTCTTGTTTTTTATCTGTTTTCGCCGATGAGTATTTCGAAAGCTTGATATTAATTTTTCCTTTTTAATAAGTTTTCACCAATGAATGTTTCGAAAACTTAATCTTCATTTTTATTTTTTTTAATAAGTTTTCGTCAATGAGTGTTTCGAAAACTTGATATTCATTTTTCTTTTTTTAGTAAGTTTTTGCTAGTGAGTGTTTCGAAACTTTATATTCATTTTTCTTTTTTTAATCAATTTTCGCCGATAAGTGTTTCGAAAACTTTATATTCATTTTTATTTTTTTTAATCAGTTTTCGCCCATAAGTGTTTCGAAAACTTGATATTTATTTTTCTTGTTTTAATCAGTTTTCGCCGATGAGTGTTTAGAAAACTTGATATTCAGTTTTCTTTTTTTAATCAGTTTTCGCCGATGAGTGTTCTGAAAACTTGATATTCGTTTTTCTTTTTTTAATCATTTAGCGCCGATGAGTGTTTCGAAAACATGTATTTATTTATTTTTTTAATCAGTTTTCGCCAATGAGTGTTTCGAAAACTTGATAGTCATTTTTCTTTTTTTAATCAGTTTTCGCCGATTAATGTTTCGAAAGCTTTATATTCATTTTTCTTTTTTTAATCAGTTTTTGGCAATGAGTGTTTCAAAAACTTGATATTCATTTTCCTTTTTTAATCAGTTTTCGCCGATGACTGTTTTGAAAACTTTATATTCATTTTTAATTTTTTTAATCAGTTTTCGTCGATGAGTGTTTCGAAAACTTAATAGTCATTTTTCATTTTTTAATCATTTTTGGCCGATTAGTGTTTTGAAAACGCAATATTCATTTTTCTTTTTTTTAAATAGTTTTCGCCAATGAGTGTTTCGAAAACGTTATATTCATTTTTCATTTTTTTAATCATTTTTCGCCGATGAGTGTTTCTAAAACTTGATATTCATTTTTCTTTTTTTAATCAGTTTTCGTCGATGAGTGTTTCAAAAACGTGATATTCATTTTTCTTTTTTAGTAAGTTTTTGCTAGTGAGTGTTTCGAAAACTTTATATTCATTTTTCTTTTTTAATCAGTTTTCGCCGATAAATGTTTCGAAAACTTTATATTCAATTTTATTTCTTTTAATCAGATTTCGCCGATGAGTGTTTCGAAAATTTGATATTTATTTTTCTTTTTTCAATCAGTATTCGCCGTTGAGTGTTTCGAAAACTTGATAGTCATTTTTCATTTTTTTTAATCACTTTTTATATTCATTTTTCTTTTTTTTAATCAATTTTGGCCGATAAGTGTTTCGAAAACTTGATATTCATTTTTCTTTTTTTAATTAGTTTTTTTCGATAAGTGTTTCCAAAACTTGATATTCATTTATCTTTTTTTTAATCAGTTCTCGCCGATGAGTGTTTTCGAAGACTTGATATTCAGTTTTATTTTTTTAATCAGTTTTCGCCGATGAGTGTTCTGAAAGCTTGATATTCGTTTTTCTTTTTTTTAATAAGTTTTCGTCGATGATTGTTTTGAAAACTTGATATTCGTTTTTCTTTTTTTTAATCAGTTTTTGCCGATAAGTGTTTCGAAAATTTGATATTTATTTTTTTTTAATCAATTTTTGCCAATGAGTGTTTCGAAAACTTGATAGCCATTTTTCTTTTTTTAATCAGTTTTCGCCGATCAGTGTTTCGAAAACTTGATATTCATTTTTCTTCTTTTAATCAGTTTTTGACAATGAGTGTTTCGAAAACTTGATATTCATTTTCCTCTTTTAATCAGTTTTCGCCGATTACTGTTTCGAAAACTTTATATTCATTTTTATTTTTTTAATCAGTTTTCATCGATGAGTGTTTTGAAAACTTGATAGTAAATTTTGATTTTTTAATCACTTTCGCCAATGATTGTTTCGAAAACGTAATATTCATTTTTCTTTTTTTTTAAATAGTTTTCGCCAATGAGTGTTTCGAAAACGTTACATTAATTTTTCTTTTTTAATCATTTTTCACCGATGAGTGTTTCAAAAACTTGATATTCATTTTTCTTTTTTTAATCAGTTTTCGCCGATGAGTTTTTCGAAAATTTGATATTCATTTTTCTTGTTTTTTATCAGTTTTCACCGATGAGTATTTCGAAAACTTGATAATCATTTTTCTTTTTTAATAATTTTTCACCGATGAGAGATTCGAAAACTTAATCTTCATTTTTATTTTTTTTAATCAGTTTTCGTCGATAAGTATTTCGAAAACTTGATATTCATTTTTCTTTTTTAGTAAGTTTTCGCTAGTGAGTGTTTCGAAAACTTGATATCATATTTATTTTATTTAATCAGCTTTTGTCGATAACTTTTCGCCGATAAGTTTTTAATCAGTTTTCGCCGATGAATGTTTCAAAATCTTGATATTCATTTTTCTTATTTTTTATCATTTTCGCCGATGAGTATTTCGAAAACTTGATAATCATTTTTCTTTTTTAATAAGTTTTCACCGATGAGAGATTCGAAAACTTAATCTTCATTTTTATTTTTTTAATCAGTTTTCGTCGATAAGTGTTTCGAAAACTTCATATTCATTTTTCTTTTTTAGTTAGTTTTCACTAGTGAGTGTTTCGAAAACTTGATATCATTTTTATTTTATTTAATCAGCTTTTGCCGATAACTGTTTCGTCGATAAGTTTTTAATCATTTTTCGCCGATAAGTGTTTCAAAAACTTGATATTCATTTTTCTTTTTTTAATCAGTTTTCGCTGATGAGTTTTTCGAAAACTTGATATTCATTTTTATTTTTTTAATTAGTTTTCGCCGATTAGCGTTTCGAAAAACTTGTTATTTATTTTACTTTTTTTAATCAGTTTTCGCCGATTAGTGTTTCAAAATCTTGATATTCATTTTTCTTGTTTTTTATCAGTTTTCGCCGATGAGTATTTCGAAAACATGATAATCATTTTTCTTTTTTAATAAGTTTTCACCGATGAGAGTTTCGAAAACTTAATCTTCATTTGTATTTTTTTTAATCAGTTTTCGTCGATAAGTGTTTCGAAAACTTGATATTCATTTTTCTTTTTTAGTAACTTTTCGCTAGTGAGTGTTTCGAAAACTTGATATCATTTTTTTTAATCAGCTTTTGCCGATAACTGTTTCGAAAACTTGATATTCATTTTTCTTTTTTTTAATCAGTTTTTGTCGATGAGTGTTTTGAAAACTTGATATTCATTTTTCTTTTTTAATTAGTTTTGGTCGATGAGTGTTTCTAAAACTTGATATTTATTTTTGTTTTTTATAATCAGTTTGTACCGATGAGTGTTTCGAAAACGTGATATTCATTTTTCTTTTTTTTTAATCAGTTTTCGCCGATGAGTGTTTTGAAAACTTGATATTCATTTTTCTTTCTCAATTAGTTTTGGTCCATGTTTATTTCGAAAACTCAATATTTATTTTTCTTTTTTAAATAAGTTTTCACCGATGAGTGTTTCGAAAACTTGATATTTATTTTTCTTTTTTAATTAGTTTATGCCGATGAGTATTTCGAAAACTTGATATTCATTTTTCTTTTTTTAATCATTTTTCGCCGATGAGTGTTTCGAAAACTTGATATTCATTTTTCTTCTTTTAATCAATTTTCGCCAATAATTGTTTCGAAAACTTTATATTCATTTTTATTTTTTTTAATCAGTTTTCGCCGATGAGTGTTTCGAAAACTATTCATTTATTTTTCTTTTTTTTAATCAGTTTTTGCCGATGAGTGTTTCGAAAACTTGATAGTCATTTTTCATTTTTTAATCATTTTTTATATTCATTTTTTTTAATCAGTTCTCGCCGATGAGTGTTTTCGAAAACTTGATATTTAGTTTTCTTTTTTTAATCAGTTTTCGCCGATGAGTGTTCTGAAAACTTGATATCCGTTATTCTTTTTTTTAATCAGTTTTCGCCGATGAGTGTTTCGAAAACTTGATATTCATTTTTCTTTTTTTTAAAAGAGTTTTCGCTGATAAGTGCTTCGAAAACTTGATATTCATTTTTCTTTTTCTTAATCAGTTTTCACCGATTAATGTTTCAAAAACGTGATATTATTTTTCTTTATTTAATTAATTTTCACCGAGAGTGTTTCGAAAACTTGATATTCATTTTTTCTTTTTTTAATCAGTTTTCGCCGATATATGTTTCGAAAATTTTATATTCATTTTTATTTTTTTTAATCATTTTTCGCCGAAGAGTGTTTCGAAAACTTGATATTCATTTTTCTTTTCTTAATCAGTTTTCGCCGATGAGTGTTTCGAAAACTTTATATTCATTTTTATTTTTTTAATCAGTTTTTGCCGATGTGTGTTTCAAAAACTATTCATTTATTTTTCTTTTTTTTAACCAGTTGGGGATAAACTAGGATATATGTATGAGTATATGAACTTCTGCAAGTGAATAGGATAGATCGTACGCATTGAGGCGTACGGTCAATATGATATGGATATATATATTATGTGTGTTTGCTGCATGTGAATAGGATAGAACGTACGTATTGAGACGTACGGTCAATATGATATTAATATTTACCTTATGAGTGCTGATATATATATCTATACTCTGGCTGAGCTGAAGCGGTATTGAGCGAACTGCGAATTGCAGGTTAATTAGGCTATCAGTGAGGTGTGGCCACTAGTATGATATAAATATATTGATTGTATAGCAGGGTAGTTATCATCATGCTTACGGGTTTAGAGGTAAAAATCTATTCCCTTGCCGGTCACGTACTCTCGATTTGGGGTCGTGACAATTTGATTAATTTTCACCGAGAGTGTTTCGAAAACTTGATATTCATTTTTCTTTTTTTAATCAGTTTTCACCGTTAAGTATTTCGAAAACTTTATATTCATTTTTATTTTTTAATCAGTTTTCGCCGATGAGTGTTTCAAAAACTTGATATTTATTTTTCTTTTTTTAATCAGTTTTCGTCGATGAGTGTTTCGAAAACTTGATAGTCATTTTTAATTTTTTATATTCATTTTTCTTTTTTTAATCAGTTTTCGCCGCTGAGTGTTTCGAAAGCTTGATATTCTTTTTTCTTTTTTTCATCAGTTCTCGCCGATCAGTGTTTCGAAAACTTGATATTCATTTTCCTTTTTTAATCAGTTTTCGCCGATGAGTGTTTCGAAAACTTTAAATTCATTTTTATTTTTTTTAATCAGTTTTCGTCGATGAGCGTTTCCAAAACTTTGTAATACCCCAGAAAAATTTCGAGGATTAAAGAATGATTTATTTCGGGGCTAGGAATTAAAACTTAAAAAAATAATAGAAAAAGTATGAAAGTTAAAAGAAACCGGAAAGGATTTTTTTTTTTGAGGATTGTAATACTCTAGGGGTATTTTTGGAATCAATTCAAATAATATATATATATATATATATATATATATATATATATATATATATATATATATATATATATATAATCCTAATTAAGAAATGATGGGATAATATGAAATTGATAGAATTTTTATGTTGAGGTTGGACATTTTGACTAAATAAAATAAAAATAATTTTTTGGAATGAAATAAGAATTTTTGGGTTATTATTATGATTTTAATTGCTTTAGATTTGGGAATTTGATAAATTAAAATAAATAATAAATTCAAATACAAAAATATAAATTGGGTTAAATATAAATCATATGAATTATTTCAAGCTTATAGTTTAAATTTGAGAATTTTTCAGAAATAAAAATTTTACTGGGTAGGAAATTCTCATCTGCTAGAGACTCAGTGACAGATATTTTTAGTAGGCTTCTGATTACCCAAAATTTTCTAAATTTTCCTATTCTTACCCAAAAATAAATCTAGATGAGAAAATCCAATCAAAACTCTATTTTACCGTATCCCAAAAGTTGTCAAATGTCTAAATTACCCATAAATCTCCCAACAACTCATTAGAAGACTTTTTTTTTTACTCCAGAGGAGCATTCTCACGCCATTTCCCTTTCACTCATCTTCTTCCTCTTCCTCCCAACTCTCTCTTAGGGCATGGAAGATTTGTTGCTTCCTACCACCAATCTAAGACTCTCTCAAGCTTCCCCCACCATTGTTGAGCATCAAGGAGCTTGGGCAATCTCCCACAAACTCCAAAATCGAATTTCCTCAAGGTGAATCACTAAAATCTTGTCTCCACCACTTAAATCATAGATTTCTTGTTAGAAATGAGTTATCTATCAATAGTATATCACCTTAGAATCATTTTTTAGCATAGAGATCATCCAAATATTGAGTTTTATGGAGATTTCTACTCTATGGTTCATGACCTACGAATTTGGAGAAAATTTTGGAAATTGTGGATTTCCTTGATTGTTGTTGGTATTATGAACTTTAAATTATATGTTTAGATATTTTAAATGATTTGGAATGATGCCCAATGGTTAGGTTGGTGATATGTGAACCCTTGATGAAAGTTAGGACTTCCCATATTTGGCAAAATTTCCATTAATGGAGCTTGGAGAGTGAACAAGGTTGTGAGATTAATTAATTATGTATTAAATTGTGTTTAATCTAGAAAGAACACCAAATGATGACCATAGGCTAAGTAAATGAACTTGGGGGTTGGATAAATGTAAGAAGTCATAAGAAAAGAAGCTAGGAAATTGTATGAAATTTGATATCGATTGAATTGGTTGTATGTGATAGGATTCAAGTACTTCCTTGGAGACAAGAGTGCTCAAAGGGAATGTTAAGTAAAGTGACCAAGGTGAGGGCTCTTTCATCTCTGCTCCTAGGGTTGTATGCTTATGTGGATTACATGAGTATGCATATTCTCTGCTTGTCTGGTATGTGTTAGCTAGAGGTATAGAATGCTAAAAGAATGAAAGAACTAGAAAATAGGTTGTGGAAAGTAGCTTGGATAGGAAGACATAGGTGTAGAGTATAATTGTTTGTTATGATTGGTGTGATACAAATCCAACTCATACACTCCGGAGGCATGATGAGTATTTTATTAAATCTTTTCCACGACAGTGGCAAGAGTCCTTGTACGAAAGGGCTAAACTTTATTTTGAAAACTCGTGACGACGGTGACTTAAATTAAAATCATGCAAAGGGAGTTATTGGTGGGTTTCGGATTTGGTTATGCTAGTGATGTGAGACATCGACTAGAACAATGTCAGATGACACTTGAGACCTCAGTTTTATAATCAGCATGACGATGGTCATTGCCCTATCCTAGCAATAGGGTCAGAAAGGTTTTATATTGCTATGACGATAGCATGAGGCTCAGAGGGTGCATCTGGACGGGTATATGAGTTATATCCTATTGAGGATACTTGTACACATTAATAAGGAGAGGAATTGTTGATCCTTCGGGAAAGATACAAAGAATCCTATTAATATGTGAGACTAAAGTAAGGAGACACGGGAGAACCGTGAGCCCAACCTAGTAAAAGAGAAATCATCCTGTGGAGTTGGTCCAGGGTGTGATAGTGGCCATGCTTAGAGACGTCGTGCCGTGCCCGCCATGTGGCCTGGTTGGGTAATGGACGAGTGGGCTCAAGTTTTTGCCCCACAGCAAGGGATCAGGACGTGCCACGCGATGGCTACATATCAGTTGTTTGATAAATAGAAGTTAATTGTGTTTGATTAATAGAATTGTCACGAGGTGACCAGTACCAAAGTGAATGGGTTAAGTATGTTTTGCCACCTGGTGGCTAGCAACCCGAGTGCACGGGTTCGAGGTAGAAAAGCCATGTAGTGGCTAGTAAATACCCCAGAGTGGGGGAAGTTAAGTAGAAGTATGTTATAGTGTCTGCTTGTACTTAAAGAATTGTCTGTGTTTGCATATAATTGTTGATTGTGCAGCAGAGTGGTGATGTACAGGATTACGTCATCACAAAGTCTTTGATTCAAACATGCTGAACGTGAGAAGATCGGTAAGTAAAAGCCGGCACTATATTTTACATGTTAACTTGCTGATTGATGACGTGGAATAAACTGCTGCATGTTTACAGTTATTAAATGCATGTGAGTGTTTGGGTGAAATTTCTATTGTGTGATCACCAAGAATGTATGCTAACAACAGTAACTAGTTGCTTTTGCATGTGGTTGTGTATGACTCCCAAACCCAGTGCTATGGCACCCACCTTGCGCTGGGGATGGGAGAGTCCTCACTGAGTCGCGTGGTTAAGACTCACACCTCATTTTTACTACACAGAGACAGGTTAAGTACAGGTGGAAGAAGTCTCGGTGGAACGACGATTGAACAACACTTTTCCAAGACCCACAACTTGTTCATGTGGGTGAATAAAGTGTAATTGTAATTTAATTTACTTTATTATTGTATTATAAAGTAAAGGGTAAACGTACCCAATTATATTGTATCACTAAATCTAGAACTGTCAGCTTCACACACCTTAAAGATCATGATTTATTTTACTGCGATACAGGGAAAATTTGTTTTCAAAATGTATATATATACATATATCTGTTGCATGTGAATAGGATAGGCAGCATCTTCGGATGTGTAGCCAGTACACAGGTTATATATATTATGTGTGTTTTCCTATATCTATATCCTGAAGCGACACTGGCCCTGGATTTGCTTGCCTAGGATAGGCCACCATTTCGGTGTAGCCATGGTATTATATTGCATGTGGAAGTATTTTCAATAATAGATATTTTGTCAATTACATGATAAGGCTTACAGGCATAGGGATATTCCCTGTGTCTGTGCCGGTCACGGTCCTCTAAACGGGGGTCGTGACAAACTTGATAGTCATTTTTCATTTTTTAATCATTTTTCGTCGATGAGTGTTTCGAAAACGTAATATTCATTTTTCTTTTTCTTTTTTTAAATTGTTTTCGCCGACAAGTGTTTCAAAAACGTTATATTCATTTTTTGTTTTTTAATCATTTTTCGCCGATGAGTGTTTCGAAAACATGATATTCATTTTTCTTTTTTTAATCAGTTTTCGCCGTTGAGTTTTTCGATAACTTGATATTCACTTTTATTTATTTAATTAGTTTTAGTCGATGAGCGTTTCGAAAACTTGATATTCATTTTTGTTTTTTTAATCAGTTTTCGCCTATGAGTGTTTCGAAATCTTGATATTCATTTTTCTTGTTTTTTATCTGTTTTCGTCGATGAGTATTTCGAAAACTTGATATACATTTTTCTTTTTAAATAAGTTTTCACCGATGAGTGTTTCGAAAACTTAATCTTCATTTTTATTTTTGTAGTCAGTTTTCGTCGATGAGTGTTTCGAAAACTTGATATTCATTTTTCTTTTTTTAGTAAATTTTCGCTAGTGAGTGTTTCGAAAACTTGATATTCATTTTTATTTTTTTTAATCAGTTTTCGCCGATAACTGTTTCGAAAACTTGATATTCATTTTTCTTTTTTTAATCAGTTTTCGCCTATGAGTGTTTTGAAAACTTGATATTATTTTTTCTTTTTTAATTAGTTTTAGTCGATGAGTGTTTCGAAAACTTGATATTCATTTTTCCTTTTCGTAATCAGTTTTCACCAATGAGTGTTTCGAAAACGTAATATTCATTTTTCTTTTTTTAATCAGTTTTCGCCGATGAGTGTTTTGAAAACTTGATATTCATTTTTCTTTTTTAATTAGTTTTGGTCGATGTTTGTTTCGAAAACTTGATATTCATTTTTTAATCATTTTTCGCCGATAAATGTTTCGAAAACTTAATATTCATTTTTTAATTAGTTTTGGTCAATAAGTGTTTCAAAAACTTGATATTCATTTTTCTTTTTTTATTCAGTTTTTGCCAATGAGTGTTTCGAAAACTTGATATTTATTTTTCTTTTTTTAATCAGTTTTCGCCGATGAGTTTTTCGAAAACTTTATAGTCATTTTTCATTTTTTTAATCATTTTTTATATTCATTTTTCTTTTTTTAATCATTTTTCGCCGATGAGTGTTTCGAAAACTTGATATTCATTTTTGAATCAGTTTTCGTCGATGAGTTTTTCGAAAACTTGATATTCATTTTTATTTTTTTTAGTCAGTTTTCGCCGATGAGTGTTACAAAATCTTGATATTCATTTTTCTTGTTTTTTATCTGTTTTCGCCGATGAGTATTTCGAAAACTTGATATTCATTTTTCTTTTTTAATAAGTTTTAACCGATGAGTGTTTCGAAAACTTAATCTTCATTTTTATTTTTTTTAATCAGTTTTCGTCGATGAGTGTTTCGAAAACTTAATCTTCATTTTTATATATGAAAGTATCTGTATATGTGTGTTTGACTACAGGTAAAGAGGTACTGGAGGGTATCCATGTGATGACATGAGATACGCCGAACAGTACAAGCAAGGGGGTAAGTTGTTGATTGAGTCCAAGGTTTGGTTTACCATATTAATTAGAAACTCACCAAAGAAATCATAAAGAAAGTGTTGCTAATGTCGACGTTTTACGGTAATTGAACTTAGGAAAGGCCTTAGAGCTAGGTTATGATCTAATCAAGGATTTGGGTATTACATAAGGATTAAAACAATCTCATAAATTGATTAGTGAGTCATAGGGAGGTTCACACTACCTAGGTAAAGTCAGTCTAGGATAGTAATGGGTAAATAGAGTCAGAACCCCAGCTGAAGGCTCGAGAAGAGAAACAAGTCAGAAAAGATTGCCCGTTGAGGCCATTGCCCTAGCTTGGCACTAGGGTCAGTTAAAGAGTAAAGCATTTGCCCGTTGAGGCCATTGCCCTAGCCTGGTACTAGGGTTAGTAAAAGACTAAAAGATTTGCCCGTTGAGGCCATTGCCTTAGCCTGGCACAAGGGTCAGTTAAAGATTAAGAGAAATTTGCCCGTAGAGGCCATTGCCCTAGCCTGGCACTAGGGTCAGTTGATTGATTTACAGTTTTCATATGATATGTTAATTATGACTGTTTGATTAAGAGAAGCAAGATAGAAAAGCATGATCCGTAGGTTTATCTTTGATTTTAATGTTATATTAATGTTGCCTGATCGTAATATAACATTTGATAAACTGGACTTTCATGCGCATGTGATTGTGGGTGTTTCCCCTTCCCCAGCTATAGTGGTACCCGCCGCTACGCCGAGGATGAGAAGCTTCTCACTGAGTCTGTTTGACTCACTCCCTCTGCTTCCACTACAAAAATTCTGCTCTTTTGCGACGCTTAATTTTGTTATTTTGTGGCACTTTAGGTGCCACTATTGTCAATTTGTGGCGCCTATTAAAGCGCCAGGACATGACGCGTCGAGACGTCAATTTGTGGCGCTTTAGAGTAAGCGTTGGAACAAACGCCACAAATGAAATTTGGTGACGCTTTGAAGGTGCCATAATTATTTTTGTTTTTATCCTTTCTTGTCAGTTTGTGACGCTTATGAAGCGTCACTAAGTGAAATTACTAGCCCTTGTGAAGCGCCAGTAGTTGAATTATTGGTACTATAAATATAATTTTTTGATACAATTTGTGACGCTTCATAAGCGCCAGAATTGTTAATTTCAATTTTTTTAAAAAAAATAAAATACTTTTTTTTAATAAAAATGATATTATTAAAAGAGAAGGAAATTACAAAATAGTCCAACCAACATTCAGAGCAGTATTACAAGCTTGCCTACTAAAAGTATTAAACAATATAAGAAGTAGAACAAGAAGCTTCAAATCCTGGGTACTGATGTTAGGAATTTGCTTAGTAAATTCTTAAGTTCTAATGTTGAAGTGATGATTGAAGCAAGATTCTTCTGAAAAACGATGACATTGCAAGTGTCCTGCTGAAAGAGCAATTTGCATACCTTTCCTAATAGCCATGAGAAAAGCAAGATTAAGAAATTAAAATATTTAACTTCACACAATATATGATTATAATAATATCATTATACTCAAAATAAGTACAATCATACTAATAACATCCTCCCTAATCATAATAGGTACAATAAATAAGGGAACAAAGTTCTTGAGATTATGGCAAAATTTATTTGTTTTGTTTTTCTCTAACTGCTTTTTACTAACTATAATATTAACATTATTTCTCACCCTTAGCATCTTTCTATAGCATCTTTCAACTGAAGTTTCTTTTAAAGACATGCATGTAATGTAACCCATTACTGAAAGAATGAAGCAGGTTATATGATTAAATACATTGAAGATAACAGAGTTTCAATAGTTATAAGGAAAAGCTGTATCAAGCACTTAATAGGGAAGAGATTGCTTATCTTCTCATGAATCAATAATACATCCTTTAATCTTCTCCATCAGATCTGGCTACCAAGAATTCTATCAACAATGGCGCCAAAACTGCAAAGAATCCAAAAACAACATATTACAAAACAAAATTAGCTCTTTATTCATATCAACAATGAACGTATCCCCATGAATCCCTCACGAATTGTAACACTACATGAAAAAGTTAAAATGCTTAGTACAAAAGAAAGACCAAACCCATAAAGACAAAGTATTAATTTATACAAACAATGCTTTGGTTAATGTGGAAAAAAGAATTGAACACAATAATAAGCCAAGTTTCACGTTAATTACTTTAATCACTGAGTAATAGAAGATTAATTGTTGAACCCAAAATTTATACCTTGTTCTCCCTTTGAAACAAATTTTCTTTGTGAGAGATCACCTCTTAGATAGATACACCAACTGAAACTAGAATCTGCATAACATTCAAAGCAATCACATGCTTCAGAAACATCTAGTAATTTAGCATTGTAGTAACATTTATCAAAATACATGTTTGGACTTTGGAGGCTTGGAGAAGTTACTTGTAATTCATCATCTTTCCTATTGATATGTAACAGAGTGGCATGCTTTGATTGTCTGATACTAAACATGTCTAAACCCGTAAGCCTTACCTATATTCATAAATTATCTACCCTTATACGCAATCATGATACAATATTCACATAGTGTATATAGTGGCCACACCATCATTGGTGGCCTAGATAACCTGCAATCCACGGCGCTCAATGCCGCTTCAGCCCATTTCACGTATATATATATCTACATCCATACACTCAAGACATTCACACATAAATATATATATACATAGTGATCAAACCCCAAAGGAATGATCTATCCTATTCACACACAATATATATATAACCTGTCATAATCACACATGTACACTCACACGCACAGTTAAGTATACATAGTGATTACACGTCTCAATACGTGTAATCTATCCTATTCACATGCAGATATTTGTATTTTTCATCCAGCATATACCAATTCACACGTATATATATAGCATATACATATTGATCACACACCATTATGTGTGATCTATCCTATCCACATACGCAGATATATATATATATAAGTATGTCAAGACCTTCCCAACACCCAGAATCCTATCAGTAAGCACATGTGAAGCCGACATGTCTAGATATAACATAATTCAAAAGCTGCAAATATTTACATCGCCTTTACAACTTTAGAATATATACAACTCAAAATAATGAAGGCTAATAATCAAAAGATGTCCACCCACGCGAACGAATGCGGTGCAAGTGGATAGATGTTCGTATCACTGTCCGGACGTCGAAGCCTGCCCGATTCCTGTATCTGTAACATTTAAACAGAGGGTGTGAGTCCAACAGACTCAGTGAGAAGCTTCCCATCCTCGGCGTAGCGGCGGGTACCACTACAGCTGGGGAAAGGGAACCACTCACAACCACATGCGCACGAAATACCAGTTTGTCAGATGTTATATAATGATCAGGCAACATTAATATAACGTTACGTCACAGATAAACCTAGGAATCATGCTTCTCAAACATGCTACTCATAAGCAACCAATAACATGAAATATTTCATATTAAAAACTATAAATCATACAATCGACCCTAGTGCCACGCTAGGGCAATAGCCTCAACGGCAAATCCTTTAAATGGTACGCACCACCCTAGTGCCAGGCTAGGGTAATAGCCACGACGGGCAACCATGAAGATGTAATGCACCACCCTAGTGCCAAGCTAGGGCAATAGCCACAACGGGCAACCATGAACATGTAATGCACCACCCTAGTGCCAGGCTAGGGCCATAGCCACAACGGGCAAATGTCTGACGTCATATTTCACTCTCTTACTTTCAGTGGGGTTTGCAACACGGACTACCCATTCCTATTCTAAAGTGTCTTTACCTCAGCAGTGTGAACTCCACTAAGAATTTCTAATCAATTATGAGATTTTCTACTCTTTGCTTAGTACCCAACCCTTGATTAGATGATAACCTAGCTCTAAGGTATTTCCTAAGTTCATTTACCACAAATCACGTCGACGTGTATAAATAAGTCAGTTTCATTTCCTTAGTGGGTTTCTAATTATTAGGACAAACCAAAAATTGAACGAAATCAATATCCTACCCCTTTTTACTTGTACTGTTTGGCGTATCCCATGTCATCACATGGATACCCTCCAGTACTACTTCAACTTTAATCAATCACATATATACAAATATTTTCACAATTAACAGTTTAGGAACAACAATAGCATGTTATTACCTAACAATTCTTACAAACAAGCAAGTAAGCAAACCACGTATTCACATCCTCATTCAACCCTGTAGGGCAAGGATGGGAAACCCCTCACCTGGACGGCTTCCTGTTTCTGGTCCTGGAGTCACTCCTGCTCCAGACAATTCGTGGTTACCTAACAAATATATTTACATCATTATCATCCTTACTGTATGCAAATTATATGCATATGCTATGCTCATGTCAAATTAATACATTAAACTTTGCCAAGAACCAAGTCCTTGGTCTTAACCTTCTTCCTCTCTCTTAATACTCATTTTCACCTACAAGTGTTCGTATGTGACTTTTCACAACCAACCTTTCAACTCATATCCACATACAACATATGTGGCCGGATATTCTTAAAAATTGATAATTCACCTAATAAAAGCATTTCACTATTTAAATCAATCCCGAGCATCCACCACGGTCTAATCTAAATTCCTACTCATATCTTAGCTCCATATTCTAGATTGGATTGAGAGGTGTCTCTTTTATTACCGAATTAGTTTCCGGTTGAGACGGAATTACTCGGCTTCAATCCCTCGTATATTCCAACAATTCCTACTATTATATAACACCAATCCAACACACCAATCAATCCCAAATCAATTTATACTACACTTTAATCCTCTTTAAAATTCCATTGTCCTATGGTTTCCAAATTGGATGACTTCTATCATCAATTTTCCAACACCTACGCTTCCAAATACCTCTAAACAACCCAATAGCTTCAAATTAGGACCCAAAATAATTTATTCATACCAATTAGGAATTTTCCAAAAATCCCTAAAATAGATAAATTTGGGTTTTGAGGGATTCGGGACTTTTTACCTCGATTCAATCGGATAGGATGATGGAATGAGGTAGAAAGAACTCCCGGTCACCTTCCCCGGCTTCGAAACGGCGGATTCCGGCGACTTTTCCGGCGAGAACACTCTCCCCCTTTGTTTTCTATCTCTAACCGAGCTCTCTCTCTCTCCTCCGTGAAGACCGGCGCCGGCCCACCTTCCTCCGGCGTCAGAGTCGCCGTCGACGGCCCTCGTCCCACACGTCTGGTTGCTTCCCGTCTCCCGCGCGCGTGCTCTTCTCCTTTCCCGTCGCAGCTCGCGTCGTTTTGGTGTGGTCCTCACTTCACTCTTTCTCTGCTTCAATTCTCGGCTTTAGCTTCTGGAGACAAAAGCATTGGGACCAATTTTTAATTAAGGGGGGTCACGTGTGTGACCCCCCCTTCCAGCCAATATTATATATATATATTTTTTAATTTGTATTTTTATATATATACATATATATATATATATATATATATATATATATATATATATATATATATATATATTTAATACATTATTATTTATAATTAAAGTAAATTTTGGGGTCAATAGACTTACACCCAATATTTCCCGTTAGGTCCTAATTTTGGTCCAAATAAAATTTCATTTATTTCAAATTCTCTCCTTTTTCTTCCAAATTAAAATAAAAAATTAAATTAGGACCTTAACGTTGATTGGAAAATTTCTGGGTATTACAAAACATTTATATATTTCTTTTGATATGGATTGACCTATCACGTAATCAGGAGACTTCAAGCACAAAAAAAAAATTCAATCATGTCTGCTTCTAATAAGTTTAATGGGTTTTCACTTTTCCTTGCATGAGGTTACAATTTGCAGTTCGCACAATTAAGAACAAGAGAATCATAAAGTAATATGCTTAGTTCACCACCTTAGATGCAACCTTGACACATACTATTATTCTTTCTTTTCAACTTTCTAATACAAGCATATGACAGTAATTTAGTAAGTTCCTTGCATATTACAAGGATTGATCTCAAGTAATTTGGGGGCAATTTCAGCCTATCAAAAAGGAATTCTAAACAATCAATCAATATTAAGTTACATTAAAAAATGATATATTCAAGAAAAAATGAAGCCCTCGTATTGGATTTGGGGTATTGACTATTAATGAAACAAGGAAAATAAATAACTAGAGTAAAAGCTTATACCTGTAAGGCTGTGTGTGTTTTATATATATATATATATATATATATATATATATATATATATATATATATATATATATGTAAGAACTCACAAGTTGTTTGGTAGAATATACTGACCTCAGCTTGCTTGTTGTCCTTTTGATTAGCATAATTTCGTCCCCTAGGAAGAGGTATGTATTGTACCTCAGCCCATAAACATTTTGAAACAAAAATCCATTGACATTAATTTTAGAAAGCTAAAAGAAACAATATTCAATGATTACTCTTAAAATATATCAAACAATAGTTCAACACACCGTTTGACTCTTGTCTTTGAGAAGCTTTCTAAAATCAAACACAAATTAATCAAATGGTTAGCAAGAAAAAACTTCACTACCAAGATATTTTAAAACAGAGTATCCCAAATTGCAGAACCCAGCAAGGCAAAACGACATCAAGACTCTAACAAGCACCCAGAGTATCACAGATTCGCATGCAAAATTTGGGGAATGGGTTTCATGCATATAAATCCCAAACGAAACCAAAACCCTAAACCAATACAAAGACCAACACTATTGAAAGGATAAATCTCATTGAGTTCATTCACTCACCTACAAAGGCTTTGAACTTTCACTAACGATGTCAAAGCATATTCTGAATATCATAATGAAGCCTGGAGAATGAATCGTGTGCATTTCTCGATGACGATGGTGATCTACTCCCTCTCGAATCGCGGCACTCGTCTTTGGTATTGTGCAAAACCTAATCGAGAGCGAATATGCCTTGTGTCGCTCTCGGCCAATAGAGATTTCGTATCTCTGCTGAAGGTCCAGATTCTTCGATGGCAACGGAGCAAGAAGATCTAGATGTTGGTAGGAGAAGCCGAAGTTGGCGATGCGAGTGAGTAGAAAGGGGAAAATGAAGGTGGTGGCAAGGGTTTGGTGAAATCTTGAAAATATTAGAAAGAAAAGAGGGAAAACGAAAAGGTAGGGGGTGGGTTTTGGCAGAAGAGTGAGAGGGAAAGAAAAATATAATAGCATTTATTTATCAACTCGTGACGCTTTAAAAGTGCCCAGAAATAACAAAAAATTTATAATTTATAATTTAGTAAATTAAAGGCGCCTAAAGCATCGCAAAATGAAAGCAAGCGTCATAAAATTCATTTACTTCTCAGCGCTTGGTAAAGCGCCACAACTTGTTACATTTTGTGGCGCCTTAAGCCAAGCGCCAGTAGAGAAGCGCCGGAAAAGAACAGATTTCTTGTAGTGTTCAATGTTTCAGATACAGGGATCGGGCAGGCATCGACATCCGGACAGTGATACGGACATCAGACCATCCTTACGCACTTGTTCGCATGGGTGAACACCTTTTGGTTATTTTGATTTCACTTGTTGTATATATTTTAAAGTTGTAAGAGTTTTATATATACATTTACAGCTTTTGATATGTACTTACTCTAGAATTGTCGGCTTCACATGTACTTAAAGACAGGGTCCAGTTGGGGATAAACTAGGATATATGTTTGAGTATATGAACTTCTGCATGTGAATAGGATAGATCATACGCATTGAGGCATACGGTCAATATGATATGGATATATATATTATGTGTGCTTGCTGCATGTGAATAGGATAGATCGTACGTATTGAGACGTACGGTCAATATGATATTAATATTTACCTTATGAGTGCTGATATATATATATATCTATACTCTGGCTGAGCTGAAGCGGTATTGAGCGAACTGCGGATTGCAGGTTAATTAGGCCATCAGTGAGGTGTGGCCACTAGTATGATATAAATATATTGATTGTATAGCAGGGTAGTTATAATGATGTTTACAGGATGAGGCTTACGGGTTTAGAGGTAAAAATCTATTCCCGTGACGGTCACGTACTCCCGATTTGGGGTCGTGACAATTTAATTAATTTTCACCGAGAGTGTTTCAAAAACTTGATATTCATTTTTCTTTTTTTAATCAGTTTTCGCCGTTAAGTGTTTCGAAAACTTTATATTCATTTTTAATTTTTTATATTCATTTTTCTTTTTTTTAATCAGTTCTCGCCGATGAGTGCTTCGAAAACTTGATATTCATTTTTCTTTTTTTAATCAGTTTTTTCCAATTAGTGTTTTAAAAACTTGATATTCTTTTTTCTTTTTTTAATCAGTTCTCGCCAATGAGTGTTTTCGAAAACTTGATATTCAGTTTTCTCTTTTTAATCAGTTTTCGGTGATAAGTGTACTGAAAACTTGATTTTTTTTTCTTTTTTTTAATCAATTTTCGCCGATTAGTGTTTTGAAAACTTGATATTCGTCTTTCTTTTTTTTAATCAGTTTTCGCCGATGAGTGTTTCAAAAACATGATATTTTTTTTTCTTTTTTTGATCAGTTTTCGCCGATGAGTGTTCCGAAAACTTGATATTCATTTTTCTTTTTTTAATCATTTTTCACTAATGAGTGTTTCGAAAACTTGATATTCATTTTTATTTTTTTAATCAGATTTCGCCGATTAGTGTTTCGAAAACTTGATATTCATTTTCTTTCTTAATCAGTTTTCGCCGATGAGTGTTTCGAAAAATTGGTATTTATTTTTATTTTTTTAATCCATTTTCGTAGATAAGTGTTTCGCCGATGAGTGTTTCGAAAACTTGATATTCGTTTTTCTTTTTTTATCATTTATCGCCGATGATTGTTTCGAAAACTTGATATTCATTTTCCTTTTTTTAATCATTTTTCGCCGATGAGTGTTTCGAAATCTTGATATCCATTTTTCTTGTTGTATATATGTTTTCGCCGATGAATATTTCGAAAACTTTATATTCATTTTTCTTTTTTAATAAGTTTTAACCGATAAGTGTTTTGAAAACTTAATCTTCATTTCTATTTTTTTAATTAATTTTCGTCGATTAGTGTTTTGAAAACTTGATATTCATTTTTCTTTTTTAATCATTTTTCGCCGATGAGTGTTTCAAAAACTTGATATTCATTTTTATTTTTTTAATCAGTTTTTTCCAATGAGTATTTCGAAAATTTGATATTCATTTTTCTTTTTTTAATCAGTTCTCGCCGATGAGTATTTTCGAAAAATTGATATTCAGTTTTCTTTTTTAATCAATTTTCGTCGATGAGTGTTCTGAAAACTTGATATTCATATTTCTTTTTTTTAATCAGTTTTCGTCGATGAATGTTTCGAAAACTTGATATTCATTTTTGTTTTTTTAATCAGTTTTCGGCGATGAGTGTTTCGAAATCTTGATATTTATTTTTCATGTTTTTTATCAGTTTTCGCCGATGAGTATTTCGAACACTTAATAATCATTTTTCTTTTTTAATAAGTTTTCACCGATGAGTGTTTCAAAAACTTAATCTTCATTCTTATTTTTTTTAATCAGTTTTCGTCGATTAGTGTTTCGAAAACTTGATATTCATTTTTCTTGTTTTAGTAAGTTTTCGCTAGTGAGTGTTTCGAAAACTTGATATTCATTTTTATTTTTTTTAATCAGTTTTTGCTAATAACTGTTTCGAAAACTTGATATTCTTTTTTCTTTTTTTTAATCAGTTTTCGCCGATGAGCGTTTTGAAAACTTGATATTCATTTTTCTTTTTTAATTAGTTTTGGTCGATGAGCGTTTCGAAAACTTGATATTCAATTTTCTTTTTCTTAATCAGTTTTTTCCGAAGAGTGTTTTGAAAACTTGATATTCATTTTTCTTTTTTTAATCAATTCTCGCCGATGAGTGTTTTCGAAAAATTGATATTCAGTTTTCTTTTTTTTAATCAGTTTTCGCCGATGAGTGTTTTGAAAACTTGATATTCATTTTTGTTTTTTTTTAATTAGTTTTTGCCGATTAGTGTTTTGAAAACTTGATATTCGTTTTTCTTTTTTTTATTCAGTTTTCGCCGATGAATGTTTCGAAAACTTGATATTTATTTTTCTTTTTTTTAATCAGTTTTCGCCGATGAGTGTTTCGAAAACTTGATAGTCATTTTTCTTTTATTAATCAGTTTTCGCCGATGAGTGTTTCGAAAACTTGATATTCATTTTTCTTTTTTTAATCAGTTTTCGCCGATGAGTGTTTCGAAAACTTGATATTCATTTTTCTTTTTTTAATCAGTTTTCGCCGATGTGTGTTTTGAAAACTTGATATTCATTTTCCATTTTTAATGAGTTTTCGCCGATGAGTGTTTCGAAAACTTTATATTTATTTATATTTTTCTTAATCAGTTTTCGTCGATTAGTGTTTCGAAAACTTGATAGTCATTTTTTATTTTTTAATCATTTTTCGTCAATGAGTGTTTCGAAAACGTAATATTCGTTTTCTTTTTTTTAAATAGTTTTCCCCGATGAGTGTTTCGAAAACGTTATATTCATTTTTTGTTTTTTTAAAAATTTTTCGCCGATGAGTGTATTGAAAATTTGATATTCATTTTCTTTTTTTAATCTATTTTCGCCGAGGAGTTTTTCGAAAACTTGTTATTCCTTTTTCTTTTTTTAATCAGTTTTTGCCGATTAGTGTTTCAAAATTTTGATATTCATTTTTCTTGTTTTTTATCTGTTTTTGCCGAAAAGTATTTCGAAAACTTGATATTCATTTTTCTTTTTTAATAAGTTTTCACCGATAAGTGTTTCGAAAACTTAATCTTCATTTTTATTTTTTTTAATCAGTTTTCGTCGATGAGTGTTTCGAAAACTTGATATTCATTTTTATTTTTTTTAATCAGTTTTCGTCGATAACTGTTTCGAAAACTTGATATTCATTTTTCTTTTTTTTTAATCAGTTTTCGCCGATGAGTGTTTTGAAAACTTGATATTCAGTTTTCTTTTTTAATTAGTTTTGGTCGACCAGTGTTTCGAAAACTTGATATTCATTTTTGTTTTTCATAATCAGTTTTCACCGATGAGTGTTTCGAAAACGTGATATTCATTTTTCTTTTTTTAAATCAGTTTTCGCCGATGAGTGTTTTGGAAACTTGATATTCATTTTACTTTCTTAATTACTTTTGGTCCATGTTTGTTTCGAAAACTTAATATTCATTTTTCTTTTTTAAATAAGTTTTCACCGATGAGTGTTTCGAAAACTTGATATTCATTTTTCTTTTTTAATTAGTTTATGCCGATGAGTATTTCGAAAACTTGATATTTATTTTTCTTTTTTTAATAATTTTTCGCCGATAAATGTTTCGAACACTTAATATTTATTTTTGTTTTTTAATTAGTTTTGGTTGATGAGAGTTTAGAAAACTTGATTTTCATTTTTCTTTTTTAATAAGTTTTCACCGATGAGTTTTTCAAAAACTTGATATTCATTTTTCTTTTTTTAATTAGTTTTCGCCGATAAGTGTTTCGAAAATTTTATATTCATTTTTATTTTTTTTAATCAGTTTTCGTCGATGAGTGTTTCGAAAACTATTCATTTATTTTTCTTTTTTTGAATCAGTTTTCGCCGATGACTGTTTCGAAAACTTAATAGTCATTTTTCATTTTTTATATTCATTTTTCTTTTTTTTAATCAGTTCTCGCCGATGAGTGTTTTCGAAAACTTGATATTCAGTTTTCTTTTTTTAATCAATTTTCGTTGATGATTGTTTCGAAAACTTGATATCAATTATTCTTTTTTTTAATCAATTTTCGCCGATGAGTGTTTCGAAAACTTGATATTCATTTTTCTTTTTTTAATCAGTTTTCGCCGAAAAGTGTTTTGAAAACTTTATATTCATTTTTTTTAATCAGTTTTCGCTGATGATTGTTTCAAAAACTATTCATTTATTTTTCTTTTATTGAATCAGTTTTCGCCGATGAATGTGTCGAAAACTTAATAGTCATTTTTCATTTTTTAATCTTTTTTATATTCATTGTTATTTTTTTTAATCAGTTTTGGCCGATAAGTATTTCGAAAACTTGATAGTCACTATTCATTTTTTATTTCCATTTTTCTTTTTTTTAATCAGTTTTCGCCGATGAGTGTGTCGAAAACTTGATATTCATTTCTCTTTTTTTAATCAGTTTTTTCCGATGAGTGTTTCGAAAACTTGATATTCATTTTTATTTTTTTAATCAGTTCTCGCCGATGATTGTTTTAGAAAACTTGATATTCATTATTCTTTTTTTAGTAAGTTTTCGCTAGTAAGTGTTTCAAAATCTTGATATTCATTTTCCTTTTTTTAATTAGTTTTTTCCGATTAGTGTTTCGAAAACTTGATATTCATTTTTATTTTTTTAATCAGTTTTCGCCAATGAGTATTTCGAAAACTTGATATTCATTTTTCTTTTTCTTAATCAGTTTTCGTCGATGAGTGTTTCGAAAACGTGATATTCATTTTTATTTTTGTTAATCAGTTTTCGCCGATGAGTGTTTTGAAAACTTGATATTCATTTTTCTTTTTTAATTAGTTTTGGTCGATGTTTCTTTCGAAAACTTAGTATTCATTTTTTTTAATAAGTTTTCACCGATGAGTGTTTCGAAAACTTGATATTCATTTTTCTTTTTTAATTAGTTTATGCAGATGAGTATTTCGAAAACATGATATTCATTATTTCTAATCATTTTTCGCCGTTGAATATTTCGAAAACTTAATATTCTTTTTTTCTTTTTTAATTAGTTTTGGTCGATTAGTGTTTCGAAAACTTGATATTCATTTTTATTTTTTTTAATCAGTTATCGCCGATGAGTGTTTCGAAAACTTGATATTTATTTTTCTTTTTTTTTAAAATTGTTTTAGCCGATGTGTGTTTCGAAAACTTGATAGTCATTTTTCATTTTTTAATCATTTTTTATAAATTTTTCTTTTTTTTAATCAGTTTTCACCGATGATTGTTTCAAAAACTTGATATTCATTCCTTCTTTTAATCTGTTTTTTCTGATGAGTGTTACGAAAACTTGATATTCATTTTTCTTTTTTTAATCAGTTCTCGGTGATGAGTGTTTTCGAAAAATTGATATTTAGTTTTCTTTTTTTAAACAGTTTTTGCCGATGAGTGTTCTGAAAACTTGATATTAATTTTTCTTTTTTTTAATCAGTTTTCGCCGATGCGTGTTTTGAAAACTTGATATTCATTTTTCTTTTTATTTAATCAGTTTTCGACGATGAATGTTTCCAAAATTTGATATTTATTTTTCTTTTTTTAATCAGTTTTCGCCGATGAATGTTTTGAAAACTTGATAGTCATTATTCTGTTTTTAATCAGTTTTCGCCGATGAGTGTTTCGAAAACATGATATTCATTTTTCTTTTTTTAATCAGTTTTCACCGATCAGTGTTACGAAAACTTGTTAGTCATTTTTCATTTTTTAATCATTTTTCGACGATGAGTGTTTCAAAAACGTAATATTCATTTCTCTTTTTTTAAATAGTTTTTGCCGATAAGTGTTTCGAAAACGTTATATTCATTTTTGGTTTTTTTAATCATTTTTCGCCGATGAGTGTTTCAAAAATTTGATATTCATTTTTCTTTTTTTAATCAGTTTTCGCCGATGAGTGTTTCAAAATCTTGATATTTATTTTTATTTTTGTAATTAGTTTTCGCCGATGAGCGTTTTGAAAACTTGTTCTTTATTTTTCTTTTTTTAATCAGTTTTCGCCGATGAGTGTTTCAAAATCTTGATATTCATTTTTCTTGATTTTTATCAGTTTTCGCCGATAAGTATTTCGAAAACTTGATAATCATTTTACTTTTTTAATAGGGTAAATTACACTTTAGTGTCCTGAGGTTTTGCTCGATTTCACTTTGGTGCCCTGTGGTTTCATTTTTGTCAGTTTAGTGCCCTGACGTTTGCACTGTTAGAACTTTAGTGCCCTAAGGTTTTCTACCGTTAGTTTTAACGGTAATTATACTATTTGAATCATTGTTGTAAGAACCGGACTGGACCGGACGGTCCGACCGGTTCAACCGTCAACCGAATACAAAGGCAAGTCGGTTGGACCAAAAAATCGTTTTTCAAGTTGGACCGGATTTAAACCGGGGTCCAACCGGTCCAATTTTATTTAAAAAATAAAAAATTGAAAAATAAAAATAAAAAATAACATAAAAAAAGAAATTAGAGAAATCTTAAAAATTAAAATTAGAAAAGTCTTAAAAATTAAAATTTAAAAGTCATGATTATCAAGAATTTCATATTTGGTTTGATTAAATTCTTTCAGAGTTTGACAAGTCTTGAAAATTAAAACTTTGAGAAGTCATGTAATCTAAAACTTCAAAATTATGTAGGCCAAATGACTATTTTGGTCGTCAACGTTTGCACCAAGTTTAATATTGGTCCTCAACGTTTCAAAAAGTTATTTTTGGTCCTCAACGTTTTTATTTTGGTCAAAATTGGTCCTCCAGCATAACTCCGTCTGGTTTTTTTTGTTAAATGCTGACGTGGAAGGCTTATGTGGCACACCCTCTCTCCTACGTGTCATATTTGGATGATATGACACCCTCTCTCACTCCAACTCAGCAAAACGATGCCATTTTACTGAGTTGGAGTGAGAGAGAAGTGATGCAAAACGGCGTCGTTTTGCTGAATTGGAGTGAGAGATGGTGTCATATCATCCAAATATGACACGTAGGAGAGAGGGTCTGCCATATAAGCCTTCCACGTCAGCATTTAACAAAAAAAACCAGACGGAGTTATGTTGGAGGACCAATTTTGACCAAAATAAAAACGTTGAGGACCAAAAATAACTTTTTGAAACGTTGAGGACCAATATTAAACTTGGTGCAAACGTTGAGGACCAAAAGAGTCATTTGGCCAAATTATGTATATTGAAACCTAAAATTTGAGTGATGTCATTTTATATATTAATAATAATTACTATTTATTATTTATTGCGTCATTTGGTTCGACCGACGGTTCAACCGGTTAAACCAATCAGACCATGAACCGAACACTTGTCCGAGTCTTTGTCCAGTTCGGTTCTTACAACATTGATTTGAATTAAAATAAAATTTAAATGTGATTTGCTAGGGATCGAACTCATGATCACTAATTTTAAAAACAATGTCTTATCCATTGGGACACAAAATCCCAATTGATTATTGTTTTCCTTTCATTACATATATATATATATATATATATATATATATATAACAATTGTGCTATTAACCCTCTCTACGTTCACTATTCTCAATATTATTTTATCTACAGTAATTTTTAATTTTATAATTTAAACCAATTAAATAAAATTAAAAATTATTTAAAAATTTATATCATTTAATTATATAAAACTGTTTTAAATATTAATATTATTTAATTATCCAATAAAAAACTATTATTTAATTAAAAATTATTATTTTAAATTACATATTATTTCATTAATTTTAAATAACATAATTATTTAATATAACATTTTAACTTGGCCAAAAAATATAACACTTTAACTATTACTATTCTTTCCACAAAAAACTATTATAATTATTTAATAACATAAAATTATTTTAAAATATGTATTATTTAATTAATTTTAAATGACATAACTATTATTTATAATAATATGTATAAATTTCATGTTTATAATATTCAATGTAACATAATTTATTGTATTTATTTTAATTAATTATAATTTATTGTCATTTAACAGAATAAATAAATTTAAAATAAAAATAATAAATTTATTTTTTTATTAGTTCGACAAATTTTTAAGTGATTAAATAATTGAATCAATGACTCAAACCTTTCAATGATTTAGTGGAAGAGAAGAGTGTAATTATGTAAAATAAATGTGAGGATGAGTATAGTTGATCTTGACATATTATATATATTTATTGAAAGAAAACTAAAATATATCAAGATTATATGGTCCAATAGTTAAGGCAATAATCTATGTTATTAGAGATTTTGGGTTCGATCCCCAATGAGCCACATTTAAGCTTTTTTTAATTCAAATAGTAAAATTATCGTTAAAAGTTAAAACTAACGGTAGAAAATCTCAGGGCACTAAAGTGCTAATGCTGCAAACCTCAGGGTACCAAACTGACAAAAATGAAACCACAGGGCACCAAAGTGAAATCGGTCGAAACCACAGGACATCAAAGTGTAATTTACCCTTTTTAATAAGTTTTCACCGATGAGAGTTTCGAAAACTTAATCTTCATTTTTATTTTTTTAATCAGTTTTCGTCGATAAGTGTTTCGAAAACTTGATATTCATTTTTCTTTTTTAGTAAGTTTCCGCTAGTGAGTGTTTCGAAAACTTGATATCATTTTTATTTTTTTTAATCAGCTTTTGCCGATAACGTTTTCGAAAACTTGATATTCATTTTTCTTTTTTTTAATCAGTTTTCGCCGATGAGTGTTTTGAAAACTCGATATTCATTTTTCTTTTTTAATTAGTTTTGGTCGATGAGTGTTTCGAAAACTTGATATTCATTTTTGTTTTTCATAATCAGTTTCGCCGATGAGTGTTTTGAAAACTTGATATTCATTTTTCTTTCTTAATTAGTTTTGGTCCATGTTTGTTTCGAAAACTTAATATTCATTTTTCTTTTTTAAATAAGTTTTCACCGATGAGTGTTTCGAAAACTTGATATTCTTTTTTCTTTTTTTTGATGAATTCATTTTTCTTTTTTAATTAGTTTATGCCGATGAGTATTTCGAAAACTTGATATTCATTTTTCTTTTTTTAATCATTTTTCGCCGATGAGTGTTTTGAAAACATGATATTCATTTTTCTTTTTTTAATCAGTTTTCGCCGATAAGTGTTTCGAAAACTTTATATTCATTTTTATTTTTTTTAATCAGTTTTCGCCGATGAATGTTTCGAAAACTATTCATTTATTTTTCTTTTTTTTAATCAATTTTCGTCGATGAGTATTTCGAAAACTTGATAGTCATTTTTCATTTTTCAATCATTTTTTATATTCATTTTTCTTTTTTTTAATCAGTTCTCGCCGATGAGTGTTTTCGAAAACTTGATATTCAGTTTTGTTTTTTAATCAGTTTTCGCCGATGAGTGTTCTGAAAACTTGATATTCGTTATTCTTTTTTTAATCAGTTGTCGCCGATGAGTGTTTCAAAAATTTGATATTCATTTTTCTTTTTTTAAAAGACTTTTCGCCGATGAGTGCTTCGAAAACTTGATATTCATTTTTCTTTTTCTTAATCCGTTTTCACCGATTAATGTTTCGAAAACGTGATATTATTTTTCTTTATTTAATTAGTTTTCACCGAGAGTGTTTCGAAAACTTGATATTCATTTTTCTTTTTTTAATCAGTTTTCGGCGATATATGTTTTGAAAACTTTATATTCATTTTTATTTTTTTAATCATTTTTCGCCGAAGAGTGTTTCGAAAACTTGATATTCATTTTTCTTTTTTTAATCAGTTTTCACCGATAAGTGTTTCGAGAACTTTATATTAATTTTTATTTTTTTTAATCAGTTTTCGCCGATGAGTGTTTCGAAAACTATTCATTTATTTTTCTTTTTTTTTAATCAGTTTTCGCCGATGAGTGTTTCGAAAAGTTGATAGTCATTTTTCTTTTTTTAATCATTTTTATATTCATTTTTCTTTTTTTAATCAGTTCTCGCCGATGCGTGTTTTCGAAAACTTGATATTCAGTTTTCTTTTTTTAATCACTTTTCGCCGATGAGTGTTCTGAAAACTAGATATTCGTTATTCTTTTTTTTAATCAGTTTTCGCCGATGAGTGTTCTGAAAACTAGATATTCGTTATTCTTTTTTTTAATCAGTTTTCGCCGATGAGTGTTTCGAAAACTTGATATTCATTTTTCTTCTTTTTAAAAGAGTTTTCGCCGATGAATGTTTCGAAAACGTGATATTAATTTTCTTTATTTAATTAGTTTTCACCGAGAGTGTTTTTCAAAACTTGATATTAATTTGTCTTTTTTTAATTAGTTTTCGCTGATAAATGTTTCGAAAACTTTATATTCATTTTATTTTTTTTAATCAGTTTTCGCCGATGAGTGTTTCGAAAACTTGATATTCATTTTTCTTTTTTAATCAGTTTTCGCCGATGAGAGTTTCGAAAACTTGATAGTCATTTTTCATTTTTATATTCATTTTTCTTTTATTTAATCAGTTTTTGCCGATGAGTGTTTCGAAAACTTGATATTCATTTTTCTTTTTTTAATCAGTTTTTTCCGATGAGTGTTTCGAAAACTTGATATTCATTTTTCTTTTCTTAATTAGTTCTCGCGGATTAGTGTTTTCGAAAACTTGATATTTAGTTTTCTTTTTTTAATCAGTTTTCGCCGATAAGTGTTCTGAAAACTTGATATTCATTTTCATTTTTTTAATCATTTTTCGCCGATAAGTATTTCGAAAACTTGATATTTATTTTTCTTTTTTTAATCATTTCTCACTAATGAGTGTTTCAAAAACTTGATCTTCGTTTTTATTTTTTTAATTAGTTTTCGCCGATTAGTGTTTCGAAAAATTGGTATTTATTTTTATTTTTTTTAATCCGTTTTCGTCGATGAGTGTTTCGAAAACTTGATATTCATTTTTCTTTTTTTAATCAGTTTTCGCCGAGGAGTGTTTCGAAAACTTGATATTCATTTTCCAATTTTTAATCAGTTTTCACCGATGATTGTTTCGAAAACATGATTGTCACGACCCCCTATCGAACGTCCGTGACCGGCACGGGAGGGATAGGATTTGTCCAATCCCGTAAGCCTCTAATCCCTGATTGACATTTTATATATGCATAACTACCCATTTCTAATACAAACAATATATAGTATATATGGCCATCCCTATCCGGTGGCCTAAGTAGCACGTAATCCACAGCTCGCTCAACGCCGCTTCAGTCTATACATATACACAGAATCAATCACACATACATATAATATACATATTGATCACGCGCTTCAGTGCGGGTGATCTATCCTATTCACATGCAGAATTCCTGTGTACAGTCAAAGTATATATATTCAATCACACACCTGCATAAAATATACATATTGATCACACGCCTCAATGCGTGTGACCTATCCTATTCACATGCGGAAGCCGTATTTTCACACAATCAAGTATTCGGTCACACATATATATAAATTTACATATTGACCACACGCTCAGTGCGTGTGATCTATCCTATTCACATGCGGAAGTCACATTCATATATATATATATATATATATATATATATATATATATATATATATATATTATATATATACACATGATATTCATCATATCATAACCTATGTTCCCAACATCGGACCAATCTTTATCCTGTATGAAGCCGACAATTCTAGAGTGTGACATATACATATATACATATAGCAACTGTACAAAACAATGCTATACCAAAAAGAATCATATACATATATATCCTGACAAAATACATGTATCAATACTACCCACGCGAACAATGCGTGCGGCCTCTAAGTCTGTCCGCCTCCCTGAGATGACGTGGAAGCGCTCCCAATGCCTATACCACCTGTGTCTGTAACATTTAATATTGGGGTGAGTCAAACGGACTCAGTGAGAGGCTTTCCCATCCCTGGTGTAGTAGCGGGTACCACTACAACTGCGGAAGGGAGCCAATCACAAGCACATACGCATATAACAGATTTTGAATTTCCATATATTAAGTGGTCAGGCAAATAGTATATGTCATATTCACAATGAAGAATTTAAAGCATGGTTCTACTTACATTTAAATTCACACATACATCATATCATAGTTTAATATACAACTTCATGTGGATATCCATGATGTACAAATAACCGAGATGATAAACTGGCCCGAAGGCATATCTCCGTTAGGAGAGAATCTGGCCCAAGGCAATATCTCACGTGAGCAGTGTAGGAACCTAGTTGATCATTCTAGGAACCCCTGGTCCCAAGACTTTACTTGGAACATTAACCTGACCCCAAGACTTCACTTGCAGCATAGCCGGCGACTCATCTGACCTCGGTTTACCCAAGGCAATAGCCACAATGTGGTGTACTCATATACTTTGTATTTCTGAGAGTTTGACTCAAGATAACAGACTCGATTTACCCGGACCACCCGTGATAGACTCGGTTCCCGCGTTGTACCATAAATGACCCCTATGGACCACTACTTATTTATTTTACTTCTTCTTAGGAAATTCTAAATTTCCAAGTGGGTTTCTAATCCGGAATCCCTCGGTTTAAAACAAGGTCACCTATGTTCATTTTCATTGAGAGTTTACATACTCCACCACACTTTTCAGATAACAATCAATAAGGTGGGTTTCTAGTACCACAAGACTCTCCCCATTAAAATTGACTCGATCCTACCCCCGCTCTCATATAGGTCCCGAGGACCTTCTTTTCATATAAGGCTCCTTGAGCCACCATCGCTTTTACAATTCACATACACACATATAGCACGTTTTCACATATAGCATGTTATCTAACATGTAATTTCTACAAATAGGCAAGAAGGCAAACCATATATCCATATTCGCAGTCAACCCTATAGGACAAGGATAGGAAAGCCCCTCACCTGGTTGGCCCCTCGGATTGGCTCTCGGTGTGCTCGAAGGTCCGCTCACTGTATGGTGCCCTATACACATATATTTTGAGAGATTTAGCAACTTGGAATTCAACCACTATCGTGTATATGTAACGCTAATGCTCATGTTCTCTCTAATTAATTCCATAGACTAGTTGTTGGCTTGGAATGCCCTCAACTAGTTTTCAGAACACCTAGCATGCTTCTAATTCATGTCCAGCCCTTGCTTAATCACACTATTCGGAAGCTTTGACTTGGGAATGCAAGGTTACCCAATTCCACCTCTATGTGTCCATATAAACTTCCATTACCCAAGTCTTGAATTTATGGCTCAAGAGAATCATAAATCCTACTTGTCCAAGCTTTCCATTTATCAAAATAACCTTGAACATTTCACTTACACATGAATACGTATACCCGAATACGCGTAAAATTAGAAAATTGTCTCTTTTTCCCCGAACGGGGTTCCGGGTGAAACGGGAATTACTCGGGTTTTAATCCCTCGTACATTCCAATAATTTTTAATAATTATATAATTATCATTCAACCTTTCAATGCACCCCAAATCAGTCCACAACACCCTTAAACCTTAACAACCACATTTTCCTACAATTTTTCCAACCCGGATAAATTCCATCAATTTGGTTCCGGTTCCTAAGCTTCCAACTCACTTCCTAACATGCAAATACTTCAATTTAGGACCCAGAATACTCAGATTGAATCAATTGGGGTCTTTCCAAAAATCCCTAAAATTGATAAAATTGGGGTTTGAGAGTTTCGGGACTTCTCACCTCGATTCAACCGGTTAGAAGGACGATATGGAGTAGAGGAGACTCCCAGCTACCTTCCCCGGTGAAGGGACGGCGTTTTCCGGCGAGAAAGCCCTCTCCCTTTGCTTTCTCTCTCTAACCCGTAGCTCTCTCTCTCCTTCAGCTCAACGACGACGACCGACTCCGGTGGACGCGACTCCGGCTCCTCCTCCGTGCGTCCGGCCACCACCACGCTTCTCCGTCCGTGAGCTCCTCCCCTCTTCTCTTGCGTTTTCTCCGTTCGTCCCTCTCTACTCTCACGTTTTTTTCTCTTCCTTTGCTTCTCTCACGGTTTCCTTTTTTTTCCTTTTCTATTCCTTTACTCTTTTCTTATCTAATATATATATATATATATATATATATATATATATATATATATATTACAAAAAGAAGAAAAAAACAAAAAAAAAATTTATATTTACCACATAATAATTGATAGGCTAGTGTGTATTTTTTATCCCATTTTCCACTTTAATTAAATGAATTTAATTTAATTAATTATGCTAGTTAAAATATTCTCGGGTATCACAATGATATTTATTTTTATTTTTTTTTATCATTTTTCGTCAATGAGTGTTTCGAAAACTTGATATTCATTTTTCTTTTTTTAATCAGTTTTCGCCGATGAGTGTTTCGAAAACTTGATATTCATTTTCGATTTTTAATCAATTTTCGGCGATGAGTGTTTCAAAAAATTAGTATTTATTTTAATTTTTTTAATCAGTTTTCGTCGATTAGTGTTTCGAAAACTTGATATTCATTTTTTTTTTTAATCAGTTTTCGCCGAGGAGTGTTTCGAAAACTTAACATTCATTTTTATTTTTTTAATCAGTTTTCGCTTATGAGTGTTTCGAAAACTTGATATTCATTTTCCTTTTTAAATCAATTTTCGCCGATGAGTGTTTCGAAATCTTGATATTTTTTTTTCTATTTTTAATCAGTTTTCGAGGTTGAGTGTTTCAAAAACTTTATATTCATTTTTATTTTTTTTAATCAGTTTTCGTCGATGAGTGTTTCGAAAACTTGATATTTATTTTTCTTTTGTTTAATCAGTTTTCACCGATAAGTGTTTCGGAAACGTGATAGTCATTTTTAATTTTTTAATCATTTTTCGCCGACGAATGTTTCGAAAACGTAATATTCATTTTTCTTATTTTTAACTAGTTTTCGCTGAGAAGTGTTTCCAAAACGTGATATTCATTTTTTTTTAATCATTTTTCGCCGATAAGTGTTTCGAAAACTTGATATTCATTTTTCTGTTTTTTAATCAGTTTTCGCCGATGAGTGTTTCAAAAACTTGATATTCATTTTTCTTTTTTTAATCAGTTTTCGCCGATGAGTGTTTCGAAAACTTGATATTTATTTTCATTTTTTAATCAGTTTTCGGCGATGAGTGTTTTGATAAATTGTTATTTATTTTTATTTTTTTAATCAGTTTTCATCGATGAGTGTTTCTAAAACTTGATATTCATTTTTCTTTTTTTATTCAGTTTTCGCCGATGAGTGTTTCGAAAACTTGATATTCTTTTTCTATTTTTAATCAGTTTTCGCCGATAAGTGTTTCGAAAATTTATATTCATTTTAATTTTTTTAATCAATTTTCGCCGAGAAGTATATCAAAAACTGGATATTCATTTTTCTTTTTTTAGAAAGTTTTCGCTGATAAGTGTTTCAAAAACTTCATATTCATTTTTCTCTTTTAATCAGTTTTTGCCAATGAGTGTTTCAAAAACTTCATATTCATTTTTCTTTTTTTAATCAGTTTTCGCCGATAAGCGTTTCGAAAACTTGATATTCATTTTTATTTTTTTTAATCAGTTTTCGCCGATGATTGTTTCAAAAACTTGATAGTCATTTTTCATTTTTTATATTCATTTTTTTAATCAGTTTTCGCCGATCAGTTTTTCGAAAACTTGATATTCATTTTTCTTTTTTTAATCAGTTTTTTTCCGATGAGTGTTTCGAAAACTTGATATTCATTTTTTTTAATCAGTTCTCGCCGATGAGTGTTTTCGAAAACTTGATATTCAGTTTCCTTTTTTTAATCAGTTTTCGCCGATGAGTGTTCTGAAAACTTGATATTCATTTTTCTTTTTTTTAATCAGTTTTCGCCGATGAGTGTTTTGAACACTTGATATTCGTTTTTCTTTTTTTTTAATCAGTTTTCACCTATGAGTGTTTTGAAAACTTGATATTTATTTTTCTTTTTTTTTTTAATCAGCTTTCGCCGATGAGTGTTTCGAAAACTTAATATTCATTTTTTTAAAATAGTTTTCGCCGAGAAGTGTTTCGAAAACTTGATATTCATTTCTCTTTTTCTTAATCAGTTTTCACCGATGAGTGTTTCGAAAACTTTATATTCATTTTCATTTTTTTAATCATTTTTCGCCGAAAAGTGTTTTGAAAACTTGATATTTATTTTTAATTTTTTAATCATTTTTCGCCAATGAGTGTTTCGAAAACTATTCATTTATTTTTTTAATCAGTTTTTCGTCGATGAGTGTTTCGAAAACTTAATAGTCATTTTTAATTTTTTAATCATTTTTATATTCATTTTTCTTTTTTTTTTAATCAGTTCTCGCCGATGAGTGTTTTCGAAAATTTGATATTTTTAATCAGTTTTCGCCGATGAGTGTTTTGAAAACTTGATAATCGTTTTTCTTTTTTTTTTTAATCAATTTTCGCCGATGAGTGTTTCGAAAACTTGATATTCATTATTCTTTTTTTAATCAGTTTTCGCCGATTAGTGTTTTGAAAACTTTATATTCATTTTTCTATTTTAATCAGTTTTCGCCGATGAGTGTTTCGAAAAATTGGTATTTATTTTTATTTTTTTTAATCCGTTTTCGTCGATGAGTGTTTCGAATTCTTGATATTCATTTTTCTTTTTTTAATCAGTTTTCGTCGAGGAGTGTTTCGAAAACTTGATATTCATTTTTGTCACGACCCCCTATCGGACGTCCGTGACCGGCACGGGAGGTAGGATTTCTCCTATCACGTAAGCCTCTAATCCCTGATTGACATTCTTATATATGCATAGCTACCCATTTCTATAACAAACAGTATATAGTATATATGGTCATCCCTATCCGGTGACCTAAGTAGCACGTAATCCACGGCTCGCTCAACGCCGCTTCAGTCTATACATATACACATAATCAATCACAAGTACATATAATATACATATTGACCACGCGCATCAGGGCGGGTGATCTATCCTATTCACATGTAGAATTCCTGTGTACAGTCAAGTGTATATATTCAATCAAACACCTGCATAAAATATACATATTGATCACACGCCTCAATGCGAGTGATATATCCTATTCACATGTGGAAGCCGTATTTTCACACAATCAAGTATTCAGTCACACATATATATAAATTTACATATTGACCACACGCTCAGTGCGTGTGATCTATCATATTCACATGCGGAAGTCACATTCATATATATATATATATATATATATATATACACATGATATTCATCATATCATAACCTATGTTCCCAACAACGGACCAATCTTTAACCTGTATGAAGCCGACAATGCTAGAGTGTGACATATACATATATGCATATAGCAGTTGTACAAAACAATGCTATACCAAAAGAATCATATACATATACATCCTGACAAAATACATATATCAATACTACCCACGCGAACAATGCGCGTGGCCTCTAAGTCTGTCCGCCTCCCTGAGATGAAGTGGAAGCGCTCTCGATGCCTATACCACCTGTGTCTGTAACATTTAACATTGGGGTGAGTCAAACGGACTCAGTGAGAGGCTTTCCCATCCTAGGTGTAGTAGAGGGTACCACTACAACTGGGGAAAGGAGCCAATCACAAACACGTACGCATATAACAGATTTTGAATTTCCATATATTAAGTGGTCAGACAAATAGCATATGTCATATTCACAATAAAGAATTTAAAGCATGGTTCTACTTACATTTAAATTCACACATACATCATATCATAGTTTAACATACAACTTCATGTGGATATCCATGTACAAATAACCGAGATGATAAACTGGCCCGAAGGCATATCTCCGTTAGGAGAGAATCTGGCCCGAAGGCAATATCTCACGTGAGCGGTATAGGAACCTAGTTGATCATTCTAGGAACCCCTGGCCCCAAGACTTTACTTGGAACTTTAGTCTGACCCCAAGACTTCACTTGGAGCATAGCCGGCGACTCATCTGACCTCGGTTTACCCAAGGCAATAGCCACAATGTGGTGTACTCATATACTTTGCATTTCTGAGAGTTTGACTCAAGATAAAAGACTCAATCTACCCGGACCACCCGTGATAGACTCGGTTCCCGCGTTGTACCATAAAGGACCCCTATGGACCACTACTTATTTATTTTAGTTCTTCTTAGGAAATTCTAAAATTCCAAGTGGTTTTCCAATCCGAAATCCCTCGGTTTAAAACAAGGTCACCTATGTTCATTTCCTTTAAGAGCCTACATACACCACCACACTTTTCAGATAATAATCAATAAGGTTGGATTCTAGTACCACAAGACTCTCCCAATAAAATTGACTCGATCCTACCCCCGATATCATAAAGGTCCCGAGGACCTTCTTTCCATATACGGCTCCTTGAGCCACCGTTACTTTTAAAGTTCACATATACACATATAGCACGTTATCACATATATTATAATTTAGGAACAACAATAGCATGTTATCTAATATATAATTCCTACAAATAGGCAAGAAGGCAAACCATATATCCATATCCGCAGTCAACCCTATAGGGCAAGGATAGGAAAGCCCCTCACCTGGTTGGCCCCTCGTATCGGCTCTCGGTGTGCCCGAAGGTTCACTCGCTGTATGGTGCCCTATACACATATACTTGAGAGATTTAGAAACTTGAAACTTAGCCAATATCACGTACATGTAACACTAATGCTCATGTTCTCTCTAATTAATTCCATAGACTAGTTGTTGGCTTGGAATGCCCCAACTAGTTTTCGGAACACCTAACATGCTTCTATTCGTGTCCAACCCTTTCTTAATCACACTATTCGGAAGCTTTGACTTGGGAATGCAAGGTTACCCAATTCCACCTCTATGTGTCCATATCAACTTCCATTACCCAAGTCTTGAATTTAAGGCTCAAGAGAATCATAAATCCTACTTGTCCAAGATTTCCATTTACCAAAATAACCTTGAACACTTCACCTACACATAAATACACATACCCGAATACGCGTAAAATTAGAAAATTGTCTCTTTTTCCCCGAACGGGGTTCCGGGTGAGACGGGAATTACTCGGGTCTTAATCCCTCGTACATTCCAATAATTTTTAACAATTATATAATTATCATTCAACCTTTCAATGCACCGCAAATCAGTCCACAACACCCTTAAACCTTAACGACCACATTTTCCTACAATTTTTCCAACCCGGAGAAATTCCATCAATTTGGTTCCGGTTCCTAAGCTTCCCACTCACTTCCTAGCATGCAAATACTTCAATTTAGGACCCAAAATACGCAGATTGAATGAATTGGGGTCTTTCCAAAAATCCCTAAAATTGATAAAATTGGGGTTTGAGAGTTTCGGGACTTCTCACCTCGATTCAACCGGTTAGAAGGACGATATGGAGTAGAGGAGACTCCCGGCCACCTTCCCCGGTGAAGAGACGGCGTTTTCCGGCGAGAAAGCTCTCTTCCTCTTGTTTCTCTCTCTAGACCGTCACTCTCTCTCTCTCTCTAGCACCAAGACGGCAACGAGCTCCGGCGGACGCGACTCCGGCCTCCGTCTCGCGTACGTCCGGCCACCACCGTCTCCTCCGTGCGCGACGCCCAGCTCCTCCGTCTCTATCCCGTGCGTTCTTCAGCCCTCTCTCTCTCTCTCTCGCGTTTCCTTCCCTTTCACGCTCGTTCACGATAGCTTCCCCTCTTTGTTTCTTTTTTATCTCTTAATCCCTTCCTTTACTCTTTACTTTATTCCTCTTATAATATATATATATTTAACTAATACATATACATATCATCAAAACAAAATAAAAAGAAATCTGATTTAATAATAAAAAGAAAAGAAATATAGGAGTATTAGGATTTAATAAAAAAATTTATATTTACAACATAATAAGTAATAGGTTAGTGTGTATTTTTATCTCATTTTCCACTTTTAAATTAATTAATTTAATTTAATTGATGATGCTAGTTAAAATGTTCTCGGGTATTACAATTTTTCTTTTTCTAATCATTTTTCGCCGATGAGTGTTTCAAAAATTTGATATTCATTTTTCAGTTTTTAATAAGTTTTCGCCGATAATTGTTTCAAAAACTTGATATTTATTTTTCTTTTTTAAAAAAGTTTTCGCTCATGAGTGTTTTGAAAACTTGATATTTATTTTTCTTTTTTTAATCAGTTTTCACCGATGAGTGTTTCGAAAACTTGCTATTCTTTTTCTATTTTTAATCAGTTTTCGCCGATGAGTGTTTCGAAAACTTTCTATTCATTTTTATTTTTTTAATCTGTTTTCGCCGATAAGTATTTCGAAAACTGGATATTCATTTTTGTTTTTTTAGTAAGTTTTCGCTGATGAGTGTTTCGATGAGTGTTTCGAAAACTTGATATTCACTTTTTTAGTAAGTTTTCGCAAGTAAGTGTTTCGAAAACTTGATATTTATTTTTTCTTCTTTAATCAGTTTTGCCGATTAGTGTTTCGAAAACCTGATATTCATTTTTATTTTTTTTAATCAGTTTTCGCCGATGACTGTTTCGAAAACTTGATATTCATTTTTCTTCTTTTTTTATCAGTTTTCACCGATGAGTGTTTTGGAAACATGATATTCATTTTTCTTTTTTAATTAGTTTTGATAGATGAGTGTTTTGAAAACTTGATATTTCTTTTTCTTTTTCTTAATCATTTGTCACCGATGAGTGTTTCAAAAACGTGATATTAATTTTTCTTTTCTTTAATCAGTTTTCGCCGATGACTGTTTTGAAAAATTGATATTCATTTTTCTTTTTTAATTAGTTTTGGTCGATGTTTGTTTCGAAAACTTAATATTCATTTTTCTTTTTTTAATAAGTTTTCACCGATCAATGTTTCGAAAACGTGAAATTTATTTTTCTTTTTTAATTAGTTTATGCCGATAAGTATTTCGAAAACTTGATATTCCTTTTTCTTTTTTTAATCATTTTTCACCGATAAATGTTTCGAAAACTTAATATTCATTTTCCTTTTTTTATTAATTTTGGTCGATGAGTGTTTCGAAAACTTGATATTCATTTTTCTTTTTTTAATAAGTTTTCACCGATGAGTGTTTTGAAAACTTGATATTCATTTTTCTTTTTCTGATAAGTTTTCGCCGATAAGTGTTTGGAAAACTTTATATTCATTTTTATTTTTTTAAACAGTTTTCGCCGATGAGTGTTTCGAAAACTTGATATTTATTTTTCTTTTTTTTAATCAGTTTTCGCCGATGAGTGTTTCGAGAACTTGATAGTCATTTTTCATTTTTTAATCATTTTTATATTCATTTTTCTTTTTTAATCAGTTTTCACCGATGAGTGTTTCGAAAACTTGATATTCATTTTTCTTTTTTTAATCAGTTTTTTCCGATGAGTGTTTCGAAAATTTGATATTCATTTTTCTTTTTTTAATGAGTTTTCGCCGATGAGTGTTTTCGAAAACTTGATATTCAGTTTTCTTTTTTTAATAAGTTTTCGCCGATAAGTGTTCTGAAAACTTGATATTCATTTTTCTTTTTTTAATCAGTTTTGACTGATGAGTGTTTTGAAAACTTGATATTCATTTTTCTTTTTTTTTAATCAGTTTTCGTTGATGAGTTTTTCGAAAACGTAATATTCATTTTTCTTTTTTTTAAATAGTTTTCGCCGATGAGTTTTTGAAAACTTGATATTTATTTTTCTTTTTCTTAATCAGTTTTCGCCGATGAATGTTTCGAAAACGTGATATTCATTTTTCTTTATTTAATTAGTTTTGACCAATGAGTGTTTCGAAAACTTTATATTCATTTTTATTTTTTTAATCATTTTTCGCTTATGAGTGTTTCGAAAACTTGATATTTATTTTTCTTTTTTTAATCATTTTTCGCAGATGAGTGTTTCGAAAACTTGATATTCATTTTTCTTTTTTTAATCAATTTTCGCCGATGAGTATTTCGAAAACTTGATATTCATTTTCATTTTTTAATCAGTTTTTGCCGATGAGTGTTTCCATAAATTGGTATTCATTTTTTATTTTTTTTAATAAGTTTTCGTCGATGAGTGTTTCGAAAACTTGATATTAATTTTTTGTTTTTTAATCAGTTTTTGCCGAGGAGTGTTTCGAAAACTTAATATTCATTTTTCTTTTTTAATCAGTTTTCGCCGATGAGTATTTCGAAAACTTGATATTCATTTTCCCTTTTTAATGAGTTTTCACCGATGAGTATTTCGAAAACTTGATATTCTTTTTCTATTTTAAATCAGTTTTCGACGTTGAGTGTTTCGAAAACTTTATATGTCACGACCCCCGTTTAGAGGACCGTGACCGGTACAGACATAGAGAATACTCCTATGCCTGTAAGTCTTATCATCTAATTGACAGAATATCTATTAATGAAAATATTATAATACCCTGGAAAATTTCGAGGATTAAAGAATGATTTATTTCGGGGCTAGGAATTTAAACTTTTTTTTTAAAAAAAAGAATATAGAAAATGTATGAAAGTTAAAAGAAACCGGAAAGGAATTTTTTTCGAAGATTGTAATACCCTAGGGGTATTTTTGGAATCAAGTCAAATATATAGTAAGACTTAGAATGGTCATCATTTGGAGTTGGAATGTAAAAAAAAAACACAAATAAATAATATATAAACAAGTAAATAAATAGAAAAATGTATATATATATATATATATATGTATATATATAGATAAATAATCTTAATTAAGAAATAATGCGATAATATGAAGTTGATAGATTTTTGAGGTTGAGGTTGGACATTTTCACTAAATAAAAAAAAAATTCTGGAATGAAATAAGATTTTTGGGTTATTATTAAGATTTTAATTACTTTAAATTTGAGAATTTAAGAAACTAAAATAAATAATAAATTCAAATAGAAAAATATAAATTGGGTTAAATATGAATCATATGAATTATTTCAAGCTTATAGTTTAAATTTGAGAATTTTTCAAAAATAAAAGTTGTACTGGGTAGAAAATTCTTATCTGTTTGAGACATAGTGACAGATATTTTTAATAGGCCTATGAATTATTTCAAGCTTATAGTTTAAATTTGAGAATTTTTCAAAAATAAAAGTTGTACTGGGTAGAAAATTCTTATCTGTTTGAGACATAGTGACAGATATTTTTAATAGGCCTATGATTATCCCAAAATTTCTAAACTTTCCTATTCTTACCCAACAATAAATCTAGATGAGAAAATCCAATCAAAACTCTATTTTACCATATCCCAAAACAAAGTCAAATATCCAAATTTTCTTTAAACCCAAATTGTAATTTAAGAGCATCAGACCACGCCTCTAGCTTCCTATCTTCTTTCTTCTTCCTCTCTTCTCCATTCCTCATTCACTCTAGGGCATCAAGAACAAATTGAAGGATCCACTCACTTCCATCAAATTTCTTGCTTCCTCCCATCAATTCCATGCCTCATCAAGCTCCCTACACCATTGTTAAGCATTAACAAGTTTGGGCAACCTCCATGGATTTCCAAATTCGGACTTCCCCAAAGGTAGGCATCAAAATCTTGTTTTCACCTCTTAAATCATAGGTTTCGTGATGGGGATGAGTTATCTATCAATAATATATCACCTTAGGATCATTTTTGAACATAGAGATCACCTAAATATTGAGTTCTATGGAGATTTCTACCCTAGGGTTTCTAACCAACGAATTTTGACAAAATTTATGGAATTTTTAAATTTTCTTAAACTTGATGGCATGTATGGACTTCAAATGAATTATTTAGGTATTCTAAATGATTTGTAAGAATGCCCAATAATTGGAATAATGATATGTGAACATTTGGTGTGCAATACACCGGAAAAATTTCAAGGATTAAATAATGAGTTATTTAAAATTTCGAGGATTGAAGAATTATTTATTTCGGGGCTAGGAATTAAAACTTAAAAAAAATATATAGAAAATGTATGAAAGTTAAAAGAAACCGGAAAGGAATTTTTTTCGAAGATTGTAATACCCAAGGGGTATTTTTGGAATCAAGTCAAATATATAGTAAGACTTAGAATGGTCATCATTTGGAGTTGGAATGTAAAATAATAATAATAATAATATATAAACAAGTAAATAAATAGAAATATGTATATATATATAGATAAATAATCCTAATTAAGAAATGATGGGATAATATGAAATTGATAGAATTTTTATGTTGAGTTTGGACATTTTGACTAAACAAAATAAAAAATAATTTTTTTGGAATGAAATAAGAATTTTTGGGTTATTATTAAGATTTTAATTGCTTTAGATTTGAGAATTTGATAAATTAAAATAAATAATAAATTCAAATACAAAAATATAAATTGGATTAAATATGAATCATATGAATTATTTCGAGCTTATAGTTTAAATTTTAGAATTTTTCAGAAATAAAAATTGTACTGGGTAGACAATTCTCATCTACTAAAGACTCAGTGACAGATTATTTTAATAGGCCTATGATTACCCAAAATTTTCTAAACTTTCCTATTCTTACCCAAAAATAAATCTAGATGAGAAAATCCAATCAAAACTCTATTTTACCATATCCCAAAAGTTGTCAAATGTCTAAATTACCCATAAATCTCCCAACAACTCATTAGAAGACATTTCTTTCAACTCCAGCATTCTCACGCCACTTCCCTTCCATTCATCTTCTTCCTCTTCCTCCCAACTCTCTCTTAGGGCATGGAAGATTTTGCAAAATCTTCACATTCCAACTAGATTTGTTGCTTCCTACCACCAATCTAAGACTCTCTCAAGCTACCTCCACCATTGTTGAGCATCAAGGAGCTTGGGCAATCTCCCACAAACTCCAAAATCGAATTTCCTCAAGGTGAGTCACTAAAATCTTGTCTCCACCACTTAAATCATAGATTTCTTGTTAGAAATGAGTTATCTATCAATAGTATATCACCTTAGAATCATTTTTGAGCATAGAGATCATCCAAATATTGAGTTTTATGGAGATTTCTACTCTATGGTTCATGACCTACGAATTTGGAGAAAGTTTTGGAAATTGTGGATTTCCTTTATTCTTGTTGGTATGTATGAACTTTAAATTATATGTTTAGATATTTTAAATGATTTGGAATGATGCCCAATGGTTAGGTTGGTGATATGTGAACCCTTGATGAAAGTTAGGACTTCCCATATTTGGCAAAATTTCCATTAATGGAGCTTGGAGAGTGAACAAGGTTGTGAGATTAATTAATTATGTATTAAATTGTGTTTAATCTAGAAAGAACACCAAATGATTACCATAGGCTAAGTAAATGAACTTGGGGGTTGGATAAATGTAAGAAGTCATAAAAAAAGAAACTAGGAAATTGTATGAAATTTGATATCGACTGAATTGGTTGTATGTGATAGGGTTCAAGTACTTCCTTGGAGACCAGAGTGCTCAAAGGGAGTGCTAATTGAAGCGGCCCAGGTGAGGGTTCTTCCATCTCTGCTCCTAGGGTTGTATGCTCATGTGGATTACATGGGTATGTATATTCTCTGCTTGTCTGGTGTGTGTTAGCTAGAGATATAGAATGCTAAAAGAATGAAAGAATTGGAAAATAGATTGTGGAAAGTAGCTTGGATGGGAAGACATAGGAGTAGAGTATAATTGTTTGCTATGACTGGTTTGTTACAAATCCAACTCATACACTACGGAGGTATGATGAGTATTTTATTAATTTTTTTTTTCGCGACGGTGGCAAGAGTCCTTGTACGGAAGGGCTAAACTTTATTTTGAAAACTCGTCACGACGGTGACTTAAATTAAAATCATGCAAAGGGAGTTATTGGTGGGTTTCGGATTTGGTTATGCTAGCGATGTGAGACATCGATTAGAACAACGTCAGATGGCACTTGAGACCTCAGTTTTATAATCACCATGACGATGGTCATTGCCCTATCCTGGCAATAGGGTCAGAAAGGTTTTAAATTGCTATGACGATAGCTTGAGGCTTAGAGAGTGCATCTGGATGGGTATAAGAGTTATATCCTGTTGGGGATACTTGTACATATTAATAAGGAGAAGAATTGTTGATCCTTCGGGAAAGATACAAAGAATCCTATTAATATGTGAGACTAAGGTAAGGAGACATGGGAGGAACCTACGGGTGAACCGTGAGCCTAGCCTAGTAAAAGAGAAATCATCCTTTAGAGTTGGTCCAGGGGTGTCAGTGGCCATGCTTAGAGACGTCGTGCCGTGCCCGCCATGTGGCCTGGTTGGGTAATGGACGAGTGGGCTCAAGCTATTGCCCCGCAGTAAGGGGTCAGGACGTGCCACGTGGTGGCTATGCGTCAGTTGCTTGATAGATAGAAGTTGGTTCTGTTTGATTAATAAAATTGTCACGAGGTGACCAGTACCCAAGTGAATAGGTTAAGTATGTTTTGCCACATGGTGGCCAGTAGCCCGAGTGCACGAGTTTGAAGAAGAAAAGCCACGTAGTGGCTAGTAGATATCCCAGAGTTGGGGAGATTAAGTAGATGTATGTTTAGCATCTGTGTGTATGTATAAATTGTCTGTGGTTGTATATAATTGTTGATTGTGTAGCATAGTGGTAACGTACAGGACTACGTCACCACGCGTCTTTTTGTTTCAAACATGTTGAACGTGAGAAGACCGGTAGGTTACTTGTTGATTGATGACGTGGAATAGATTGCTGCATGCTTATATCTGTTAAATGCATGTGAGTGTTTGGGTGAAATTTCTGTTATTGTATGATCACCAAGAATGCATGCTAACTCACAGTAACTAGTTGTTTGTGAATGTGATTGTGTATGACTCCCAGTCCCAGCGGTAAGGTATCCGCCTTGCAACGGGGATGGGAGAGTCCTCACTGAGTCGTGTGGTTAAGACTCACACCTCATTTTTACTACACAGAGACAGGTTAAGTACAGGTGGAAGAATTCTCGGTGGTGCGAGGAACGAACAAAACTTTCCAAGACCCACAACTTGTTCATGTGGGTGAATGAATTGTAATTGTAATATAATTTACTTTATCATGTATCATAAAGTAAAGGGTAGACGTACCCAATTAAATTGTATTACTAAATTTAGAACTGCCAGCTTCACACACCTTAAAGATCAGGATTTATTTTACTGCGTTACAGGGAAAATTTGCTTTCAATATATATATATATGTATATATTTATATATATACATATATCTGTTGCATGTGAATAGGATAGGCAGCATCTTCGGATGTTCAGCCAGTATACAGGTTATTTATATTATGTGTGTTTTCCTATATCTATATCCTGAAGCGGCATTGGCCTTGGATTTGCTTGCCTAGGATAGGCCACCATTTCGGTGTAGCCATGGTATTATAATGCATGTGAATGTATTTTTTCTATAATAGCTATTCTGTCAATTAGGTGATAAGGCTTACAGGCATAGGGGTATTCCCTGTGTTTGTGCCGGTCACGGTCCTCTAAACGGGGGTCGTGACAAACTTGGTATCAGAGCCTGGTTATTCTTTAAGGGTGTGAAGCTAACTAGTAGCCTCGGGTGTCAGTCAGGCTATCCATTACGAATCCGGACGTAACGGTGGATCCGACGGACACTTGTGAGGTTGCTCAAGATGTTGAGTCATAAATCATTTCGAGTCATCGCTTTAAGCATAGAATTTGTATGTGAAATTCTATGCAAAGCATATAACCTGTACAGTACACAAGTGCCGATGAGCACTAAGGCGTAAGGTGGGGTGGCAGTGACCCTGGGAACCTTAGGACACTATAATAGGGAAAGGAGACATCCATGGAGGATGCTACCTAGACACAGACACGTTTGGTTGAATTGTAGGCAGGAATGCGCTACAATGTATGATTATTGCAGGTGTTAAATGAGACGATGCGTCTGCTCTCTTAGTGGCGCGTTGTGTGCTATGGTATAGGCACAAGTTGTTTGATTATCGTATGGAATGAAAGTATAATAGAAATATGCAGTGAATGGTAGTTCAGGCTAGGAATGGGTTGTAAAGTGAAGTAAAGACACGCTTGGCGTGTAGAAAAGAAAGTAAGCCCATGGGGCGATTGAAAATAAAAAGTTTATAGACAAGAATAAACAGGGCCAGGGGGCATGAGACCGACAGGAAGATGACCAAGTGAATGGGTCATGACTGTGTGGTATGCTATGGCTGAAGGAAGTGAGTTGTCCTTCCTAGAAAGTAAATAGAAAAGAGGTGGTGTATGCCACAGTATAGAAGTAGAAGTCTACGGACTAGAAAATTAGGATACGGTATATGGAAGGGCAAAGTGGCCAAACCATATGCCGTAGAGATAGATGTTAAGAAATAGAGGCATACGTAAACGTGTAGAGCGTGACCATATACCGAGCAGGAAATAGAGTAAATGGTAAGGCACAGGGAAGGAGCCTAGTCTAACCCTGCGCTCGATCCATGAGCTGCTAGTTCCTTAAGCAAACAAGAGGGAAAACAAGGGATTAAGCCCAACCAAACTCTCTTGGGTTGCTTAAGGAAGAGCATAAAGAATAGGATATTGATCACATGAGAAATTTTTGTAAAAATTTTTTGGTCTTTCCGGAAGAGAGATTCTGAAAGACCCACAAACTTTTCCTGAAAATACTAGGGATAACCATTGGAAGGCAAATTTTCATGAAAACTTTTTCTCAATTGGTTTCATTCCAATTGGTTAAACCCTAACCAATTACGAAGACCTTAGGCGTCATTTTCTAAGAAATAAACTTGAATAATTTTTTTTAAAACCTGTAAGGTGCCTAAGAAAACTAACTCATGTGACCAATACCCTACTAAACAATAGTCCTTTTACAGGTAAGCTGTATAAGGATGGTAGATGCAGTTGAGAAATCATTCACTTGGAGTGATTAAAGTTAAGTAGACAATCGAAAAGCACTAGAGAATGCTAAGGTGCTAAGGGAGTATACATGTAAACCTAAGGGTTACCAAATTAAGGGGGCCATAGGGTGATTATGGACCCGAAAGTATTAGACCGGAGCAAGTCTAGAAGTGAAAATGGGCGTAGACCTTCGGGTACCGTCCAGAGATAAGAAAATGAGCGCTCTTGCGGTAGATAGCTCTCGAACGCGATAACGCAAGAGATAAACCCCAAAGGGACTCGTGGAGGCCCGGGGGGAGAGAAAGTAGACAGGGATAAGTAGTCTCATAAGGGGGGAAGAGGGGAAGCCTAGAGGACCCCATAGGATAAGAGTCAAGTAGGAGGTGGAGAACCAACTACTACCGTAAGTGTATGTGTAGTACACAGATTGTAGTGGACATAGCTAGGTAAGCTAGTTCCACGGGTTGGTGAATCGTAAATCCGTTAGTCCGAAGCCCGTGTATGGGTGGAGACTGAGTGGACAAACCAAGCGTATCAATGGCATGTGGGTGCCATAAAGGGAAAAAAATTAACCGTTAGGACGGTTAATCGAGAAGGAGAATTTAGTGAGTAACGAGTATTGAGAAATACTCGAAGAAAGAGTACCATGTAGGTACGAAATGGAAAAGAAGAAAGCGAATACAGGAACAGAGTCGGGCAAGCATTTGGGGATGCGAGCCAAAATGATATAAAAGGTATGCTACCGTTAGGGGCGATTGGAACCCAACGGGTAAAACACTTGCAAGAGGCGGTATATGTTCGTGAACATATGCCACACCGTAAGGAAGGAAAGAGTCAAACTGTGGGAGCGAATCCCGTTTGGTCATGGGGAGTAGAGCGTGTCCGGAACGGTTCATGCTGGAGTTAACGGATCAAGTATTCCAAGTAGGAATACAGGATTTAAGTGAATTGAGGAGTCCGAGTGGGCCAAGTTGGGGTAAAAGCCAACAGAAATCCAATGAGTAGAGTTAGCATGGGATGTGCAACTCTAAATGGACTAACCTGAGGGTGGTATAGATCCACGGTCATAGTCGTGTTAAGCGAGGTCTTCGGATGTCAAGACCGAACAGAGCCTGAGGCAGAATATCGAGTATGATGGTAAGGAGGAGACTGGTGAGTTTCCATTGTAAATAGAAATGCCTACAAGTGGTAGTCAGAGAAGAGTTTAAGTCTGTCAGACATAGGATGTCGACAGGGAGTAACCTGAAGTGGTTATGGAAACCACTAAGGGTAAGTGTAGAAGTCCGGAAAAAAGAAAGGGAAACGCGAGTCATAAATGTAGATCCTTTACCGTTTGGTGGAGAAACGGTAAGTGTAACACATAGTTCTGCTAGTGTCATGGCATTTAGCTGTGTTAGGACACGAGTAGAGTAAACCGAGTCGGTAGTGAGTGTAACAACCTCGGAAGGGTTGGGTACACTGATGGCATAAAGTATAAACACCTACATTGGGTGTATGCCGTGTAAGCGGTAAGTCTAGATGTAGAGTAGAGGGTGTAGTAAGATGTAAACGGACTTTTTCTGGAGAAGTCTTTTACAAAGAATATATCAGGGGAATACCGGCAGAAGGGTAGCTGCTTGGTAGTAGAGGATACTTAAGTACGGGGACTCCGATGTAGGGGAGTACTTCGTCAGTTGAGTTTATAGAAATGAAACCTAGTGTGCTATGCAAATAGCTAGTGTCTTGGCGTGTTCCAAGACGGATATAAGGAGTCGCCACGAATGTAGCTAGTCGGACAAGCAGATTGAGTCAAGGTAAGCCTCACTTGAGAAGGCAATAGTTAACTCCTCGGAGAACTAAATTGGAGCATGGCATGTGGTACGTGCCAGACACTCCATTACAAAAAGAAAAAAAAATTTTGATAGCACAAAGTAAATTAAAATGAGGGGAGTTAGGTATCCTCGGGGAAGGATACGACGACAGATGGAGTCTATCAGTTAACACCTCGCGAAGGGGTGGTTAATTACGAAACTGGAAATATAAATAGTCACAGAAAGGATATGTAGAAACCAGATAGAGACCTTGAGTCTCTAGAAAAGAAAGATGAACCGTAGAGTAAAACGGCAAAACTTCCACGTTGAGAGAAACCATAGATGAAATTGAGCCAATGGATGGCAACAAGCCAATAACCCCACGAAGGAGATGAAATTCGGGGACCGAATTTCTTAAGGGGGGAAGAATGTAATACCCCGGAAAAATTTCAAAGATTAAATAATGAGTTATTTAAAATTTCGAGGATTTAAGAATGATTTATTTTGGGGCTAGGAATTAAAACTTAAAAAAAATATATAGAAAATGTATGAAAGTTAAAAGAAACCGAAAAGGAATTTTTTTCGAAGATTGTAATACCCGAGGGGTATTTTTGGAATCAAATCAAATATATAGTAAGACTTAGAATGGTCATCATTTGGAGTTGGAATGTAAAATAATAATAATAATAATAATAATAATATAAACAAGTAAATAAATAGAAATATGTATATATATATATATAGATAAATAATCCTAATTAAGAAATGATGGGAGAATATGAAATTGATAGAATTTTTATGTTGAGTTTGGACATTTTGACTAAATAAAATAAAAAAAATTTTTTTTGGAATGAAATAAGATTTTTTTGGTTATTATTAAGATTTTAATTGCTTTAGATTTGACAATTTGATAAATTAAAATAAATAATAAATTCAAATACAGAAATATAAATTGGATTAAATATGAATCATATGAATTATTTCGAGCTTATAGTTTAAATTTTAGAATTTTTCAGAAATAAAAATTGTACTGGGTAGACAATTCTCATCTACTAAAGACTCAGTGACAGATTATTTTAATAGGCCTATGATTACCCAAAATTTTCTAAACTTTCCTATTCTTACCCAAAAATAAATCTAGATGAGAAAATCCAAGCAAAACTCTATTTTACCATATCCCAAAAGTTGTCAAATGTCTAAATTACCCATAAATCTCCCAACAACTCATTAGAAGACATTTCTTTCAACTCCAGCATTCTCACGCCACTTCCCTTCCATTCATCTTCTTCCTCTTCCTCCCAACTCTCTCTTAGGGCATGGAAGATTTTGCAAAATCTTCACATTCCAACTAGATTTGTTGCTTCCTACCACCAATCTAAGACTCTCTCAAGCTTCCTCCACCATTGTTGAGCATCAAGGAGCTTGGGCAATCTCCCACAAACTCCAAAATCGAATTTCCTCAAGGTGAGTCACTAAAATCTTGTCTCCACCACTTAAATCATAGATTTCTTGTTAGAAATGAGTTATCTATCAATAGTATATCACCTTAGAATCATTTTTGAGCATAGAGATCATCCAAATATTGAGTTTTATGGAGATTTCTACTCTATGGTTCATGACCTACGAATTTGGAGAAAGTTTTGGAAATTGTGGATTTCCTTGATGCTTGTAGGTATGTATGAACTTTAAATTATATGTTTAGATATTTTAAATGATTTGGAATGATGCCCAATGGTTAGGTTGGTGATATGTGAACCCTTGATGAAAGTTAGGACTCCCCATATTTGGCAAAATTTCCATTAATGAAGCTTGGAGAGTGAACAAGGTTGTGAGATTAATTAATTATGTATTAAATTTTGTTTAATCTAGAAACAACACCAAATGATGACCATAGGCTAAGTAAATGAACTTGGGGGTTGAATAAAAGTAAGAAGTCATAAGAAAAGAAACTAGGAAATTGTATGAAATTTGATATCGATTGAATTGGTTGAATGTGATAGGGTTCAAGTACTTCCTTGGAGACCAGAGTGCTCAAAGGGAGTGCTAAGTGAAGCGGCCAAGGTGAGGGTTCTTCCATCTCTGCTCCTAGGGTTGTATGCTCATGTGGATTACATGGGTATGCATATTCTCTGCTTCTCTGGTGTGTGTTAGCTAGAGATATAGAATGCTAAAAGAATGAAAGAATTGGAAAATAGATTGTGGAAAGTAGCTTGGATGGGAAGACATAGGAGTAGAATATAATTGTTTGCTATGACTGGTTTGTTACAAATCCAACTCATACACTCCGGAGGCATGATGAATATTTTATTAAATATTTTTTTTCACGACGGTGGCAAGAGTCCTTGTACGGAAGGGCTAAACTTTATTTTGAAAACTCGTCACGACGGTGACTTAAATTAAAATCATGCAAATGGAGTTATTGGTGGGTTTCGGATTTGGTTATGCTAGCGATGTGAGACATCGACTAGAACAACGTCAGATGGCACTTGAGACCTCAGTTTTATAATCACCATGACGATGGTCATTGCCCTATCCTGACAATAGGGTCAGAAAGGTTTTAAATTGCTATGACGATAGCTTGAGGCACAGAGAGTGCATCTGGATGGGTATATGAGTTATATCCTGTTGGGGATACTTGTACATATTAATAAGGAGAAGAATTGTTGATCCTTCGGGAATGATACAAAGAATCCTATTAATATGTGAGACTAAGGTAAGGAGACATGGGAGGAACCTACGGGGGAACCGTGAGCCTAGCCTAGTAAAAGAGAAATCATCCTGTGGAGTTGGTCCTGGGGTGTCAGTGGCCATGCTTAGAGACGTCGTGCCGTGCCCGCCATGTGGCCTGGTTGGGTAATGGACGAGTGGGCTCAAGCTATTGCCCAGCAGCAAGGGGTCAGGACGTGCCACGTGGTGGCTATGCGTCAGTTGCTTGATAGATAGAAGTTGATTGTGTTTGATTAACAGAATTGTCACGAGGTCACCAGTACCCAAGTGAATGGGTTAAGTATGTTTTGCCACATGGTGGCCAGTAGCCCGAGCGCACGGGTTTGAAGAAGAAAAGCCACGTAGTGGCTAGTAGATACCCCAGAGTTGGGGAGATTAAGTAGATGTATGTTTAGCATCTGTGTGTATGTATAAATTGTCTGTGGTTGTATATAATTTTTGATTGTGCAGCATAGTGGTAACGTATAGGACTACGTCACCATGCTTCTTTTTGTTTCAAACATGTTGAACGTGAGAAGACCGGTAGGTAAAAGCCGGCATTATGTGTTACATGTTACTTGCTGATTGATGACGTGGAATAGACTGTTGCATGCTTATATCTGTTAAATGCATGTGAGTGTTTGGGTGAAATTTCTGTTATTGTATGATCACCAAGAATGCATGCTAACTCACAGTAACTAGTTGTTTGTGCATGTGATTGTGTATGACTCCTAGTCCTAGTGGTAAGGTACCCGCCTTGCGCCAGGGATGAGAGAGTCCTCACTGAGTCGCGTGGTTAAGACTCACACCTCATTTTTACTACACAGAGACAGGTTAAGTACAGGTGGAAGAAGTCTCGGTGGAGCGAGGAACGAACAAAATTTTCCAAGACCCACAACTCGTTCATGTGGGTGAATGAATTGTAATTGTAATATAATTTACTTTATCATGTATCATAAAGTAAAGGGTAGACGTACCCAATTAGATTGTATTACTAAATCTAGAACTGCCAGCTTCACACACCTTAAAGATCAGGATTTATTTTACTGCGTTACAGGGAAAATTTGCTTTCAAAATATATATCTATATATATATACATATATCTGTTGCATGTGAATAGGATAGGCAGCATCTTCGGATGTTTAGTTAGTATACAGGTTATATATATTATGTGTGGTTTCCTATATCTATATCCTGAAGCGGCACTGGCCGTGGATTTGCTTGCTTAGGATAGGCCACCATTTCGGTGTAGCCATGATATTATAATGCATGTGAATGTATTTTTTCTATAATAGCTATTCTGTCAATTAGGTGATAAGGCTTACAGGCAGAGGGGTATTCCCTGTGTCTGTGCCGGTGACGGTCCTCTAAACGGGGGTCATGACATGGTGAAAATGAGAACTTTTCATATTTGGCAAATTCTCCATTGATGGAGGTTGGAGAGTGAACAAGTTTGTAAACTTGTTTATTTATGCTTTAATTGAGTTGAACTACAAGAGAACACCAAATGATGACCATAGGCCAAGTAAATGAACTTGGGGGTTGGATAAACGTAAGAAGTCATAAGAAAAGAAACTAGGAAATTGTATGAAATTTGATATCGATTGAATTGGTTGTATGTGATAGGGTTCAAGTACTTCCTTGGAGACCAGAGTGCTTAAAGGGAATGCTAAGTGAAGCGGGCAAGGTGAGGGATCTTTCATCTCTGCTCCTAGGGTTGTATGCTTATGTGGATCTCATGAGTATGCATATTCTCTGCTTGTCTGGTATGTGTTAGCTTGAGATATAGAATGCTAAAAGAATGAAAGAACTAGAAAAAAGATTGTGGAAGATAGCTTGGATAGGAAGACATATGAGTAGAGTATAATTGTTTGCTATGATTGGTGTGTTACAAATCCAACTCATACACTCCAGAGGCATGATGAGTATTTTATTAAATCTTTTCCACGACGGTGGCAAGAGTCCTTGTACGGAAGGGCTAAACTTTATTTTGAAAACTCGTCATGACGGTGACTTAAATTAAAATCATGCAAAGGGAGTTATTGGTGGGTTTCGGATTTGGTTATGATAGTGATGTGAGACATCGACTAGAACAACGTCAGATGACACTTGAGACCTCAGTTTTTATAATCACCATGACGATGGTCATTGCCCTATCCTGGCAATAGGGTCAGAAAGGTTTTATATTGCTATGACGATAGCTTGAGGCTCAGAGAGTGCATCTGGACGGGTATATGAGTTATATTCTGTTGAGGATACTTGTACATATTAATAAGGAGAAGAATTGTTGATCCTTCGGGAAAGATACAAAGAATACTATTAATATGTGAAACTAAGGTAAGGAGAAACGGGAGGAACCTACGGGTGAACCGTGAGCCTATCCTAGTAAAAGAGAAACCATCCTGTGGAGTTGGTCCAGGGTGTGTCAGTGGCTGTGCTTCGAGACGTCGTGTCGTGCCCGCCACGTGGCCTGGTTGGGTAATGGACGAGTAAGCTCAAGCTATTGCCCCCCAGTAAGGGGTCAGGACGTGCCATGTGGTGGCTACGTATCAATTGTTTTATAGATAGAAGTTGATTGTGTTTGATTAATAGAATTGTCACGAGGTGACTAGTACCCAAGTGAATGGGTTAATTATTGTTTGATTAACAGAATTGTCACGAGGTGACCAGTATCCGAGTGAATGGGTTAAGTATATTTGCCACGTGGTGGCCAGCAACCCGAGTGCACGGGTTCAAAGTGGGAAAGCCACGTAGTGGCTAGTAGAAACCCCAGAGTTGGGGAGATTAAGTAGATGTATGTTATAGTATCTGTGTGTATATACAAATTGTCTGTGTTTGCATATGATTTCTGATTGTGCAGCGTAGTAGTGACGTACAGGATTACGTCACCACAACGTCTTGGTTGATTCAAACATGTTGAACGTGAGAAGACCGGTAAGTAAAAGCCGGCATTATATGTTATATGTTTACTTGTTGAGTGATGATGTGAATTAAACTGCTGCATGCTTATATCTGCTAAATGCATGTGAGTGTTTGGGTGAAATTTCTGTTATTGTGTGATCACCAAGAATGGATGCTAACCCACAGTAACTAGTTGTTTGTGCATGTGGTTGTGTATGACTCCCAGTCCCAGCGGTAAGGTACCCGCCTTGCGCCGGGGATGGGAGAGTCCTCACTGAGTCACGTGGTTAAGACTGACACCTCATTTTTACTACACAGAGACTGGTTAAGTACAAGTGGAAGAAGTCTCGGTGGAACGAGGGTTGAGCAACACTTTCCAAGACCCAAAACTTGTTCATGTGGGTGAATAAAGTGTAATTGTAATTTAATTTACTTTATTATTGTATCATAAAGTAAAGGGTAGACGTACCCAATTAGACTGTATTACTAAATCTAAAACTGTCAGCTTCACACACCTTAAAGATCAGGATTTATTTTACTGCGATACAGGGAAAATTTGTTTTCAAAATGTATATATATAAATATATCTGTTGCATGTGAATAGGATAGGCAGCATCTTCGGATGTGTAGCAGTACACAGGTTATATATATTATGTGTGTTTTCCTATATCTATATCCTGAAGCGGCACTGGCCGTGGATTTGCTTGCCTAGGATAGGCCACCATTTCGGTGTAGCCATGGTATTATAATGCATCTGAATGTATTTTCTATAATAGATATTCTGTCAATTAGGTGATAAGGCTTACAGGCACAGGGGTATTCCCTGTGTCTGTGCCAATCACGGTCCTATAAACGGGGGTCGTGACAAATACATTCACATGAATTATAATATCATGGCTACACCGAAATGGTAGCCTATCCTAGGCAAGCAAATCCACGGCCAATGCCGCTTCATGATATAGATATAGGAAAACACACATATTATATATAACCTGTGTACTGGCTACACATCCGAAGATGCTGTCTATCCTATTCACATGCAACAGATATATGTATATATACATATATATATTTTGAAAACAAATTTTCCCTGTATCGCAGTGTAATAAATCCTGATCTTTAAGATGTGTGAAGCTGACCATTCTAGATTTAGTGATACAATCTAATTAGGTACGTCTACCCTTTACTTTAGATACAACGATAAAGTAAATTAAATTACAATTACAAATTATTCACCCACATGAACAAGTTGTGGGTCTTGGAAAGTGTTGCTCAACCCTTGTTCCACTGAGACTTCTTCCACCTGTACTTAACATGTCTCTCTGTAGTAAAAAATGAGGTGTGAGTCTTAACCACGCGACTGAGTGAGGACTCTCCCATCCCTGGCGAAAGGTGGGTACCATAGCGCTGGGTTTGGGAGTCATACACAATCACATGCAAAAACAACTAGTTACTGTTAGTTAGCATACATTCTTGGCGATCACGCAACAACAGAAGTTTCACCCAAACACTCACATGCATTTAACAGATATAAGCTTGCAGTAGTTTGTTCCACATCATCAATCAGCAAGTAACATGCAACATATAGTGCCGGCTTTTACTTACCGGTCTTCTCACTTTCAGCATGTTTGAATCAAACAAGACGTTGTGGTGATGTAATCCTGTACGTCACCTCTACACTGCACAAACAACAATTATATGCAAACACAGACAAGTTGTAGGACTTAACGTCGCGTCCTTGACCCTCACACTCCAGCTTCTTGGCAGACAGCTGTTCCCGCATGTCCGCCAATCGCTTCTGGGAGACCTCCAGAGCCCGGCTTTTAGAGGTCGTAACACCAAAAAACTGATCCCGGTTGCGACGAATCTCCTCATGTAAGAAGCGTGCACATACACAGCAGAGTTAGGAACAAAAACCTATCAAAAAACGAGGAAAAAACCAAGACGAGGGAACTTACCACACGCTTCTCCCACTCAAGACCAGCTTGGTGGAAGTCGGCTAACGCCTCAGCAACCCGGCTGAAGCCTCGAACAGCAATATTCAGGGGCAAAGTATCCAGCCCCCTAGCTTCCCTCTCCCGCATCTCCATGGGGAAGCGCGTGCCCAATGCCACCAGCTCAAAAGCCAATCCCCCTCTGGTGGCCCAAGGGGTTCAGAAGGGCTGGCAGTCGACCCAGGAACAACATCTCTTGTGGCAGCCGCTTGACTCGCCACTACATTCCCTCCGTCTGTGAGGGCTCTGGCCTCCACGGCCGCATCACCAGACTCCGCAACCTTCACAGCCGCAGGACCTCCCGCTGTTGTCTGAGGCACGGAAGAGTCTCGGGAAGAGTCCTCAACGACCACCTTGGCCCTCTTAGCAGGAGGCTGATTCACCCCTTCAACAGGGCTAAGAACAGGAGGACGGGTAGAAAGAATCACCCTCATAGGTGATTGACGAACGGTGGCAGAAGTGGTAACCGAGGTAGGAACAGTGGCAGAAACAAGAACAGCATCCCCCGCCTGAGCCTCCGCCTGAGCCTCCGCCTGTGCATCCTCCCGGTTAGTACTCCGCCGTACGACCTACGGAGACAGTCGCAAGTCAACCCCAGCAGGACGCTTCTTGGGACCACCTTCCCTGCTTTTGGCTAACTCCACCGCAGAAGATCCCCTCCTTTACCCTTCCTGGGGTCCACTCGCGACAACCTTCCCGTCTTTCTTCCTCCTCTCCTTTGGAAGAATCTCTTGACGACGCTCCCCCTTGGAAGACGGAGGCACAGGAAGTCGCCTTTCCCTCTCGCCACCAGTAGACACCATAGTAGGTACCACAACTGGGATATCGGCGGCTCCCCCCGGTGACAAGCCCTGTTGACCATTCTTCCTCCCCCTGCTCCGGCCAGTATCGCGAGTCCGGACCAGAGGAGGAGGAGGAGGGGAAGAGGAAGGAAGATCTTCTAAATTAGTGAAATCAAAGGGGTAGTAGCTGTAATCGTCACCTCCGCCAGCCATTGCGAAGATTCAATTCGACAAGAAGCAGGGATCAAAAAAGGCAAGAGCAAATGAAACATGGGCAACGGAGAAAGGTGAATGCAAATGTAAAGTCACAAACTTTCAAACATTGGACATTTATAGGGCACCCAGAGGCGCGACGATTCAAAAACTTCGACCCCTCGAATCCCGCCACGGATAAAACCACTTATCCTCTACAATCAAACCCAGCTGCAACCGCTCAATTCAACCGCACACGTGGAAAGAAGCAACGGACGGGATGCACAGCCAGGGCAAAGGAGACGTAAAGACCAAAAATCCCCTGGGAACCCAAGAGTCGCCTCGAGACACTTGAGGGCTTTTTCGCAAAACTCTCCACCCAGGCTAATGATGGCTACCCTCGGAAACGAACCCGCATTCAATGAGGGAAAAACGGCGGCAAAACGCTTTAATGAAAGAAGCACCCGTTCAAGATCTGACGCGTGGCACCTGCAACAAAGCCCACTCCCTCAACGAATAGCCCTTAGCAAGGGAACTATCGTCAGTCACTAACCACTGACGAACATGGCCAGAGGAGAGCTCTTCGAAAAATGACCAAAGCAGCCCATGACTTTTGGATTTCTCTTACTAGCCCTTGAAGGGTATTTTGGGAAATGCCCCTCTGAACAATGATGACTCCACCTTAGTAAGTCGCGTACTTCCTACAGAGACGGCTCAGAAACTTGCTGAGGAAGCCAAGCGAGCAGCCACCCGAAACGAGACGCGTGTCCTCTCCAAGACACCTCCTTTTCTACGGAGCGATGTGAGAGAGCCAACTTCGTGAGTCGGATGGCCAGCTCCCATACCCGCGACTCCAAGCGGACGAGCTACTCCACGAATAGAGGCAGCGAAAATTCCCATGTGTCTTACAAGCAAAGGAACTTAAGTCCACGGGCGCCCGACACCCGTAGACTTGGGGGACTTATGTAACTTCGGAATATTCCACATTGGGACACGTGGCACTAACGTTCTAGAAGCACGGCCCCAGCACCCGCTGGAGACACGTGGTACCACTCATCCATCCATTACGTGGCCCTCGCCCACGTCACCACACGGAGTCTCCCCTCAACCAGGCGTGGGATCTCCTCAAGCCGTGTGGGACAACCCACGCCCCACGAAGTCGTGGGTCGAGCACGATCTCCCCACACACCAGTATAAATAGTTCGTCACCCGGGGGACTAAGCAAGCAATCCAGACTCAGCAGAATCACATACGACCCAAAGGGTTATCATACGTCATCTCCGATATTCCACTCACTCTCGGTACCTGAGCACCCTCAGATATCCCTCACGAGTACGTCCAGCATCTTGAGCCCCGTCATTGGCCCCCCGTTCCGGCCAACCTCCGACTGGCTCACCTCCTCCTTGGAGAACACCGCTTACAGGGCTTCCAGCAGCCCTCAGAGACCATAGCTCTCTCCCACTAAGGCAACCTCCCAAAGAGCGGCTCGCCCGCCTGGAGTACCTTAGGCACATTTTAGCCCACACGGCCCAATACAGGTAACAACCTTGCCTAATGGCTCCGATAGACGTCACCATGACGAACTACGTGGACTTTGATCCCTCCCGAAGGGTACGTAGGCACCTAGGTGCATCACCTAAGGACAAGTCCCCTAAGGTTAAGACCCCTTGCGGTCCTAAATTCACATTACAATTGTCTGAGCAAAAAATGACAATTACATAAACTATATGTATGTGTATGGTTGAATATATGTATGAATGGATACAGGACTTCTGCATGTGATTACAATATATCACCCGCACTAAAGCGCGTGATCAATATGTAAACTATATGTACGTGTGAGTGAATATGTGTATATATATAGACTGAAGCAGTGCTAAGCGAACTGTGGATTATAAGCTTATTAGGCCACCAGAAATGGATGGCCACGTATATAATGTATATTGATTGTATTAGAAAAGGGTAGATATGAACAGGTATAAATGTTAATCAGGCATTAGAGGTTTACGGGACAGGAGAAATCCTACCTCCCGTGCCGGTCACGGACTTCCGAAACGGGGTCGTGACAGAAAACATGATATTCATTTTTCTTTATTTAATTAGTTTTCACCGATGAGTGTTTTGAAAACTTGACATTCATTTTTCTTCTTTTAATCATTTTTCGTCGATGAGTGTTTGGAAATCTTGATATTCATTTTTCTTTTTTTAATCAGTTTTCGTCGATTAGTGTTCCGAAAACTTGATATTCATTTTTCTTTTTTTAATCAGTTTTCGTCGATGAGTGTTTCGAAAACTTGATATTCATTTTCTTTTTTTAATCAGTTTTCGCTGATGACTGTTTCAAAACTTTATATTCATTTTTATTTTTTTTAATCAGTTTTCGCCGATGAGTGTTTCGAAAACTTGATATTCATTTTTCTTTTTTTAGTAAGTTTTCGCAAATGAGTGTTTCGAAAACTTGATATTCATTTTTCTTTTTTTAATCATTTTTCACCGATAAGTGTTTTGAAAACTTGATATTCATTTTTCTTTTTTTAATCATTTTTCACCGATGTGTGTTTCGAAAACTTTATATCCTTTTTTCTTGTTTTAATCAGTTTTCGCCAATTATTGTTTCGAAAACTTGATATTCATTTTTCTTTTTTTAATCATTTTTCACCGATGAGTGTTTCGAAAACTTGATATTCATTTTTCTTTCTTTAATCATTTTTCGCCGATGAGTGTTTCGAAAACTTGATATTCATTTTTCTTTTTTAATCAGTTTTCGCCGTTGAGTGTTTCGAAAACTTGATATTCATTTTCCTTTTTTAATTAGTTTTCGCCGATGAGTGTTTCGAAAACTTTATATTCATTTTTGGTTTTTAATCAGTTTTCGCCGATTAGTGTTTTGAAACCTTGATATTCATTTTTCTTTTTTTAATCAGTTTTCGCCGATGAGTGTTTCGAAAAGTTGATATTCATTTTAATTTTTTTAGTAAGTTTTCGCTAATGACTATTTCGAAAACGTGATATTCATTTTTCTTTATTTAATTAGTTTTCACCGATGAGTGTTTCGAAAACTTAATATTCATTTTTCTTTTTTTAATAAGTTTTTGCCGATTAGCGTTTCGAAAACTTGATATTCATTTTTCTTTTTTTAATAATTTTTCGCTCATGAGTGATTCGAAAACTCTATATTCATTTTTCTTTTTTTAATCAGTTTTCACCGAAGAGTGTTTCGAAAACTTGACATTCATTTTACTTTTTTTAATCATTTTTCGCCGATGAGTGTTTCAAAAACTTGATATTCATTTTTCTTTTTTTTAATCAGTTTTCCCTGATAAGTATTTCGAAAACTTCATATTCATTTTTCTTTTTTAATCAGTTTTCGCCGATTAGTGTTTCGAAAACTTGATAATCATTTTCTATTTTTAATCAGTTTTCGCCGATGAGTGTTTCGAAAACTTTATATTCATTTTTCTTTTTTTAATCAGTTTTCGCCGATTAGTGTTTCAAAAACTTGATATTTATTTTTCTTGTTATAATCTGTTTTCGCCGAAGAGTGTTTCGAAAACTTGATATTCATTTTTCTTCTTTTAGTAAGTTTTCGCAAATGAGTGTTTCGAAAACATGATATTCATTTTTCTTTATTTAATTACTTTTTACCGATGAGTGTTTCGAAAACTTGATATTCATTTTTCTTTTTTTAATCAGTTTTCGTCGTTGAGTGTTTCAAAAACTTGATATTCATTTTTCGTTTTTTAGTAAGTTTTCGCTAATGAGTGTTGTGAAAACTAGATATTCATTTTACTTTTTTTAATCATTTTTCGCCGAAGAGTGTTTCGAAAACTTGATATTCATTTTTCCTTTTTAATCATTTTTCGCCGATAAGTGTTTCAAAAACTTGATATTCATTTTTTTAATCAATTTTCGACGATGAGTGTGTCGAAAACTTGATATTCATTTTTCTTTTTTAATCAGTTTTCGCCGATGACTGTTTCGAAAACTTTATTTTCATTTTTGTTTTTTTAATCAGTTTTCGCTGATCAGTATTTCGAAAACTTGATATTCATTTTTATTTTTTAGTATTTTTTCGCTAATGAGTGTGTCGAAAACTTGATATTCATTTTTTTTTAATCAGATTTCACCGATGAGCGTTTCGAAAACTTGATATTCATTTTTCTTTTCTTAACAAGTTTTCGCTCATGAGTGTTTCGAAAATTCTATATTCATTTTTTTTTAATCAGTTTTCACCGATGAATGTTTCGAAAACTTGACATTCATTTTTCTTTTTTTAATCATTTTTCGCCGATGAGTGTTTCGAAAACTTGATATTCATTTTTTTTAATCAGCTTTTCCCGATTAGTATTTCAAAAACTTGATATTCATTTTTCTTTTTTTAATAAGTTTTCGCCGATGAGTGTTTCGAAAACTTGATATTCATTTTCCTTTTTTAATCAGGTTTCGCAGATGAGTGTTTCGAAAACTTTATATTCATTTTTCATTTTTTAATAATTTTTTGCCGATCAGTGTTACGAAAACTTGATATTCTTTTTTCTTTTTTTAATCAGTTTTCGCTGATGAGTGTTTCGAAAACTTGATATTCATTTTTCTTTTTTAGTATGTTTTCGCTAATGAGTGTTTCAAAAACAAGATATTCATTTTTCTTTTTTTAATCATTATTCACCAATGAGTGTTTCGAAAACTTGATATTCATTTTTCTTTTTTTTAATCATTATTCGGTGATGAGTGTTTCGAATACTTGATATTTATTTTTCTTTTTTAATTAGTTTTCGCCGATGAGTGTTTCGAAAACTTGATATTCATTTTCCTTTTTTAATCAGTTTTCGTCGATGAGTGTTTCGAAAACTTTATATTCATTTTTGTTTTTTTAATCAGTTTTCGCCGATTAGTGTTTTGAAACATTGATATTCATTTTTCTTTTTTTAATCAGTTTTCGCCGATCAGTGTTTCGAAAACTTTATATTGATTTTTCTTTTTGTAGTAAGTTTTCTCTAATGAGTGTTTCGAAAACTTGATATTCATACTTGATATTCATTTTTCTTTTTTTAATCATTTTTCACCAATGAGTGTTTCGAAAACTTGATATTCTTTTTTCTTTTTTTAATCATTATTCGCTGATGAGTGTTTCGAAAACTTGATATTTATTTTTCTTTTCTAATCAGTTTTCGCCGATTAGTGTTTCGAAAACTTGATATTCATTTTCATTTTTTAATCAGTTTTCGCCGATGAGTGTTTCGAAAACTTTATATTCATTTTTCTTTTTTTAATCAGTTTTCGCCGATTAGTGTTTTGAAAATTTGATATTTATTTTTCTTGTTATAATCCGTTTTCGCCGATGAGTGTTTCGAAAACTTGATATTCATTTTTCTTCTTTTAGTATGTTTTCGCTACTGAGTGTTTCGAAAACATGATATTCATTTTTCTTTATTTAATTAGTTTTTACCGATGAGTGTTTCGAAAACTTGATATTCTTTTTTTAATCAGTTTTCGTCGATGAGTGTTTCGAAAACTTGATATTCATTTTTGTTTTTTAGTAAGTTTTCGCTAATGAGTGTTGCGAAAACTTGATATTCATTTTTCTTTTTTTAATCAATTTTCGCCGATCAGTGTTTCGAAAACTTGATATTCATTTTTCTTTTTTTAATCAATTTTGGGCGATGAGTGTGTCGAAAACTTGATATTCATTTTGCTTTTTTAATCAGTTTTCGCCGATGACTGTTTCAAAAACTTTATTTTCATTTTTGTTTTTTTAATTAGTTTTCGCCGATCAGTATTTCGAAAACTTGATATTCATTTTTATTTTTTAGTATGTTTTCGCTAAAGAGTGTTTCGAAAACGTGATATTCATTTTTCTTTATTTAAGTAGTTTTCACCGATGAGTGTTTCGAAAACTTGATATTCATTTTTTTTAATCAGTTTTCGCTCATGAGTGTTTCGAAAACTCTATATTCATTTTTCAATTTTTAATCAGTTTTCAACGATGAATGTTTCGAAAACTTGATATTCATTTTTCTTTTTTTAATCATTTTTCGCCAATGAGTGTTTCGAAAACTTGATATTCATTTTTCTTTTTTTAATCAATTTTCCCCGATTAGTATTTCAAAAACTTGATATTCATTTTTCTTTTTTTAATCAGTTTTTGCCGATGTGTGTTTCGAAAACTTGATATTCATTTTCTTTTTTTAATCAGTTTCCGCAGATGAATGTTTCGAAAACTTTATATTCATTTTTTCTTTTTTTAATCAGTTTTCGCCGATTATTGTTTCGAAAACTTGATATTCATTTTTCTTTTTTTAATAAGTTTTTGCCGATCAGTGTTTCGAAAACTTGATATTCATTTTTCTTTTTTTAATCAGTTTTCGCCGATGAGTGTTTCGAAAACTTGATATTCATTTTTCTTTTTTTAATTATTATACGCTGATGAGTGTTTCGAAAACTTGATATTTATTTTTCATTTTTTGATCAGTTTTCGCCGATGAGTGTTTCGAAAACTTGATATTCATTTTTGTTTTTTTAATCAGTTTTCGCCGATTAGTGTTTCGAAAACTTTATATTCATTTTTGTTTTTTAATCAGTTTTCGCCGATTAGTGTTTTGAAAACTTGATATTCATTTTTCTTTTTTTAATCAGTTTTCGCCGATGAGTGTTTGGAAAACTTGATATTCATTTTTATTTTTTTAGTACGTTTTCTCTAATGAGTGTTTCGAAAACGTGATTTTCATTTTTTTTAATTTAATTAGTTTTCACCGATGAGTGTTTCGAAAACTTTATATTCATTTTTCTTTTTTTAGTAAGTTTTCGCTAATGAGTGTTTCGAAAACTTTATATTCATTTTTCTTTTTTTAATCATTTTTCACCGATGAGTGTTTCGAAAACTTGATATTCATTTTTCTTTTTTTAATCATTTTTTGCTGTTGGGTGTTTCGAAAACTTGATATTTATTTTTCTTTTTTTAATCAATTTTCGCCGATGAGTGTTTCGAAAACTTGATATTCATTTTCCTTTTATAATCAGTTTTCGCCGATGAGTGTTTCGAAAACTTTATATTCATTTTTGTTTTTTTAATCAGTTTTCGCCGATTAGTGTTTTGAAAACTTGATATTTAATTTTCTTTTTTGAATCATTTTTCGCCGATGAGTGTTTGGAAAACTTGATATTCATTTATTTTTTTTAGTAAGATTTCTCTAATGAGTGTTTCGAAAACGTGATTTTGATTTTTTTTATTTAATTAGTTCACCGATGAGTGTTTCGAAAACTTGATATTCATTTTTCGTTTTTTTTAAATAGATTTCGCCGATGATTGTTTCGAAAACGTGATATTCATTTTTCTTTTTTTAATCATTTTTTTCCGATGAGTGTTTCGAAAACTTGATATTCTTTTTTCTATTTTTTAATCAGTTTTCGCCGATGAGTGTTTCAAAAATTTGATATTTATTTTTCTTTTTTTAATAAGTTTTCACTCATGACTGTTTCGAAAACTTGATATTCATTTTTCTTTTTTTAATCAGTTTTCACCGATGAGTGTTTCGAAAACTTGATATTCATTTTTTTTTTCAATCATTATTCGCCGATGAGTGTTTCGAAAACTTGATATTCATTTTTTTTAATCAGTTTTCGCCGATGAGTGTTTCGAAAACTTGATATTTATTTTTCTTTTTTTAATCAGTTTTCATCGATTAGTGTTTCGAAAACTTGATATTCATTTTTGTTTTTTTAATCAATTTTCGCCGATGAGTGTTTCGAAAAGTTGATATTCAATTTCCTTTTTTGATCAGTTTTCGCCGATGAGTGTTTCGAAAACTTTATATTTATTTTTCTTTTTTTACTCAGTTTTCCCGGATTAGTGTTCTGAAAACTTGATATTCATTTTTTCTTTTTTTAATCAGTTTTCGTCGATGTGTGTTTCGAAAACTTGATATTCATTTTTCTTTTTTTAGTAAGTTTTCGCTAATGAGTATTTCGAAAATGTGATATTCATTTTTCTTTATTTAATTATTTTTTACCAATGAGTGTTTCAAAAACGTGATATTTCATTTTTCTTTATTTAATTTGTGATATCCGAGATAATTATTTTAGTTATTGTCATTATTGGTAATTTATTTTTGTTTGTGAAAGAAAAATAAATTGGATTAAAAAGGTTGAAATAAAAATGAAGAAGAGAGAAGAAATAGAAAATTAAAATTTTACCTATTTTCAAAAAAAAAGGGACCTAAAAGAAATGGGGATTCAAAAGGAAGGGGCAAAATGTGGGATTTAACAACTTAAATATTTTTTCCAGCTTAGTATATTTTATAGGGGCCAAACCGTGACCCCCATTCAGCCACTCTCTAAAACAGAAAAAAAAAAGAAGCAAGCAGACGCACGAACCCGAGACGCAACGAGAAGGAGGAGAAGAAAGGAGACGGTGCTGGACCGGTCGAAAACGCACTGCTGAGACCACTCCGGCACTAGAGAAGGTGACCGGAATCCTTCTACCACCTCCACCAAGCCTTCTATCCGATTAGAATAAGGTAAGAAAGCCCCAAACTCTCAAAACCCCAATTTCTCCAATTTTAGGGATTTCGGGAATTCTTAAATTTCTTCTATTTGGGACATTCCGGGGTTAAATTCGAGCTTAGTGGGTGCTATTGAATGCTTAGGGAGGTTCAGAATCGAAGTTAAATCGTAGGAATTGACCGGGTATGGTAATCATGGAAATTGTGTTAGAAATTTACTCTAAAATTCGAATTTGCTGGTTCGATGCATGAATAGGCTTGGATTGGAGTAGTATAGGTGTTATAATTGCTGGAATTATACAAGGGAATAAAGCCCGGGTAATTAATTACCTTAATAACCGGAACCCAATCCGGTGAAAAAGAGGCGATATACCAAGCCACAGCGCAGTTGGGAGCTATGCTGTGGGCTGAACACCTCCGCCTAGTCTGTGGTGGACACCTAAGACCAACTAAATTGGTTCAAAGGCTCTACTTATACCCAATTATAATTCTATATATAATTAAAGAGGTAGTAGTTAAGCTTTTACTCGGCGAATAAGGGAGACGGTGGAATGAGTAAGCTAAGGCCTCTTTGAACCGTGAATTTATTCCTTATTAGTTAAACGCTCTTATGAACACATGAGTGAAGTTTAGATAAATGAGAATCTATAACCTAAGCTTTTAGAGGTTCTAAATGGCTCGAATGTGTGAAAGTCGAGTATAAGACATTATGGACTTTCAAAAAGAGCAAATAAGACGACGTAACGAACTAAATACCTAGTTCTTGGAAATATCTAGGGGGTGCATGAGCATTAGCATGACACGTGCATGGTAGATGCTTAGTTACACGTTTCTAAATTGCTTAAGTGCATGCGTATAGGGCACCACAGAGTAATTGGAGCTTCAGGTACTCTAAGGACTGATCAGGAGGGCCAGCGAGGTGAGGGGCTCTCCCATCCCTGGTCCACAAGGGTTGGATGACTACGTGAAAATGTGGTTTGCTCTATTTTATGCAATTATTATATGAAATATAATCACCTGAATAAGTTTGCGTTACGTGTGTGGTTAGTAAGTAAACAGTAAACATGTGAATTGTATTTGTGCTTATATGTGTAGGCTAAGTGTATACGTGTTATTGTGGTCACTGAGCCTTATATGTTACCGTGGGTAGGATTGAGTCGTAATTTCATATGTGAGAGTTCAGTAACACTAGAAACCAATCGCATTGATCGTCACTATAAAGATCTTGTTCGTATGGTATGTTGAGGAAACTGAACATAGGTTGTTAAGTGTGAGTGAGAGTGTTGCATAATCAAAAAGGGGGAAACTATGCCTAACTAATAAGCACGTATATTATTCAATTAGTTATTCATAGAGCGTCCGTCAAGGTTAAACATGTTAGTGAGCTTGTTTAGGTTAGTCCGGGTAGATCGAGTCGGTCATCCTGGTCGAACAGACGGGATTATGTCGTCAGTAAGCATGCCACATAGTGGCCATTACCTTGGTTCAACTGAGGTCAGACAAGTTGCCGGCTATTACTCTAAGCGTGCTTGGAGTCAGAAAGTTCCTAGTGTGATCAACTATGTTCAAACATAAGTTGCCTTCGGGCCAGTATTTCTCTTAGCATAATGCGGGAGACAAAAAGTGATTGCAACATGTATAAGTGTGTGTTATCTATGGAAACACATGATATATATATTTGTGATTGATTTACGTGCAGAGTAATAATTATGTTAGAAGCATGAATTAGGGTAATTAATGTGAATATGATATATTGACTGCCTGATCATATTAAAGGTCGCAATATAATCAGTTTCATGCGCATGTGGTTGTGGTTGCTCCCCTCCCCCAGCTGTAGTGGTACCCCCTGCTACGCCAGGGATGGGGGAGCTCCTCACTGAGTCTGTTCGACTCACCCCCCCTTATTTACATGTTTCAGAAACAGGACGTTCAGGTGTTGGGAACGCGTCCACTTCTTCTCAAGGAGGCGGACAACTTTGAAGACCGCACGCTTTGTCCGCGTGGGTAGCGTATTTTGGGTTATGTAATTAAGTCTTGATGTATATATATATGAATCCTTTTTGGGTATAGCTTTTGTACTTATACAACTGCTGTATATATATGTCCTACTCTAGTTTTGTCGGCTTCATACAGATTAAAGTTAGGTCTTGGTGTTTGGGAATTGAGCTATGTTATTGTATATATCATGTATATATCTCTATGACCTCCGCATGTGACTAGGATAGATCACACGCATTGAGGCGTGTGATTAATATGTAAATTATATATATGCGTGGCTGAATATCTGTTTGTATGGAAATATGGCTTCCGTATGTGACTAGGATAGATCCCACGCATTGCGGCGTGTGACCAATATGTAAACTGTATGCATGTGTGTGATTGAATATATGTATGACTGCATACAGGACTTCTGCATGTGAATAGGATAGATCACCTGCACTGAAGCGCGTGATCAATATGTAAACTATATGTATGTGTGAGTGAATATGTGTATATATGTAGATTGAAGCGGTGTTGAGTGAGCTGTGGATTGCACGCTACTTAGGTCACTGGAAATGGATGGCCATACATATTATATATTGTTTGTATTAGAAATGGGTAGTTATGAACATGTGAAAATGTTAATCAGGGATTAGAGGCTTACGGGATAGGAGAAATCCTATCTTCCGTGCCGGTCACGAACCTCCGGAATGGGGTCGTGGCAAACTTGGTATCAGAGCCTGGTTTACTTTAAACTGTATGAAGCCATAGGTATGACCGGGTGTCGATTTATGCCTCGTTGTGAACCCAGGTGCAACGTGGGAGTAAAAAGGCACTTGTGGAAGTACCCATGAAATTGTGTCAGCCCTTTCTTTGATATGAAATATCATCGATATGCGTGTACTTATTAGGTGTGGTCCTTGTGCAATATAGAGATGCCACCGATCACGAGACATATTAGGAGAGGAGGGAGAACTGCTGCTGAAATTGATCAAAAATCAGTTCGGGAGGAGGTAATGCCCACCCGAGGCCGAGGTAGAGGCCGTACCCGAGGTCGAGGTAGAGGTCGTGGTCGAGGTAGAGCACAAGTGAGAGGAGAAGAAGGAGACAATCACCGGAACCTCATGTTGAGACAGGTGCACCCTCTGTGGTGGAAATGCTCACGGCAGGATTCCAGGAACTAAAAGAAGAGACGACAAGGCAAATACAGAGAGAAGTACGCCGGTTAGTAGTCGGCGAGGAAGAAGAAGAGAGAGTTCCTAGCAATCAAGAGATGGAGGTTGTTGAGGAAGAGGACAGAGAATGGTAACAACCGCAGGAAGAGCCTCGTGAGCCGCGGGTAGCACCAAGAGAGCTGCCAATTTCGAAATTCCTGAAGCTTCATCCACCCACTTTCTGCGGAACTAGTCAGAAAGAGGATCTGCAATACTTTGTGAGAGACGTAGTCAGAATTAGGCACATGCTGAGGTGCTCAGGGCACGAGTCGGTGGAATTAGCTTCATTTCAACTGAGGGGAGCTGCTAGAGTATGGATAGAGTCTGTACAGACGAGGTATTCAAGAAGGGTGGCACTGATGACCTGGGAAGATTTTCAGAGGGAATTCCTGGGTCAGCAATTCGAGGAGTTGTAGATGACGCCTAACATGACCGTGACGGAATATGAATTACTTTTTACGGAACTGGCTCAATTCTCACCTGCGTTGGTTCCTGATGAAGAGGCGAGGATCAAGAGATTCATACACCGTCTCACGGAGCCGTTATTTACTGCCTTGTTACCATAGAGAAGGCAATTCGAGACTTTAGCACAAGCCGCAAACTATGCCAGGATGATTGAGACCAGGAAGAGGTATGGGACGTCTGTTGATCCCAAAGTTAAGTTAATTACGGGCAGTGACAACCAAAGAGGTGTAAGTAAGAAACAGAAGACAACAGGTGGAGGAGCAGGATACTCAGGATCTGCAGGAGGACAATCCTCAACCATTACCCATGAAACAGGTATAAGAAGTAATGTTCAAGTGGGACAGAGAGTGCAAGGGGGTGGAAATGCTGGTAAGATAAGGCCCCAGTGTACAACTTGCGGTAGGTATCATTACGGAGTGTGTCGGAGATTGACAGGTGGGTGTTACAACTGCGGCCAGGTGGGCCATATGGCTAGAGAGTGTCCAAAGAGAAATGAAGGTACGAGTGTGAGAAGTAATCCGATGCCAAGGGGTACACCTATTTCAGCCCCACTAGTAAGAACTGTACCACCACAGACAGCAAGTACAGGTGCAACTAGAGGTCGTGGTGCAGGATCTATTGGCAGAGGGCCAGGGGCAGTAGGTGGAGGACATGCGCGGGTATTTTCACTTTCTCAGCAAGACGCTCATGCATCAAATGTGGTTGTGACAGGTACCCTCATTGTTTGTTCTCTTGAAGCACGAGTTTTTTTATTCTGGCTCCACTCATTCCTATGTGTCGCATGCATTTGCCACTAAATTCAAGAAAAATTCGTCTAGAATGAAAGAAATAGTACTGGTCTCTACTCCAATGGGAGAATCGGTACAAGTAAAGTATGTGCACGAGTCTTGCGTTGTGGAGGTCGATGGCCATGAGACTGTGGTAGACCTTCGGTTGTTGTGTATGGTTGATCTTGATGTAATCCTCGGAATGGATTGGTTGTCGTCTTGCCATGCGGTTTGTGAACTGCAGTGCTAAATGTTTAAAATTCAATATGCCAAACGAGGATCCTTTTGTGATACGGGGCGACGGAGCTGCACTGTATCCAAGCTTGATCTCGACGTTGAAGGCATCTAAATTACTTGCAAAGGAATGTAAAGGGTATTTGACTTTGGTCAAGGATAACACGAAAGCAGTACTTTCACCGACTCAAGTACCGGTAGTACGAGAGTTCTTGGATGTATTTCTAGAAGATTTGCCGGGGTTGCCGCCCGACCGGGAGATTAAATTTGAAATTGAGCTGCAACCTGGCACCCAACCTATCTCCACACCACCTTACCGGATGGCTCCGAAAGAGTTGAAGGAGTTACAAACGCAGTTGCAAGAATTGCTTGACAAGGGTTTTATAAGACCCGGCTTCTCTCCTCGGGGTGCACCAGTCCTTTTTGTGAAGAAGAAGGACGGATCTTTGCGGTTGTGTATCGATTACCGAAAGTTAAACAAGGTGACAATCCGCAATCAATACCCACTGCCGAGGATAGATGACCTATTTGATCAGTTGCAGGGTGCGAAGCAGTTTTCCAAGATTGATTTACGATCTGGGTATCATTAATTAAAGATTCGAGAATCAGACATACCTAAGACCACATTCCGGACCCGATATGGACATTACGAGTTCTTGGTGATGTCTTTCGGATTAACTAATGCTCCTGTAGCATTCATGGACATGATGAATAGGGTTTTCAAACCATTTTTGGACCGATTTGTCATTGTCTTCATTGTTGACATCTTGGTTTACCTGAAAAATTCTGAAGAACATGCAGAACACTTAAGATTAGCATTGAAGAAGTTGAGAGAGGAGAAATTGTATGCCAAGTTCTCCAAGTGTGAATTTTGGCTTGAGAAAGTTGCCTTTTTGGGTCACGTTGTATCATCAGAGGGAACCCACGTTGATCCAAGTAAGGTAGAAGCGGTGAAGAATTGGTCCCAGCCTACCTCAGTTACTGAAATTCGCAGTTTCTTGGGCTTGGCTGGATACTATAGGAGATTTGTGCAGGACTTATCTAAAGTTGCCGCACCCATGACTAAGTTAACTCATAAGGGGGTGAAGTTCATATGGGATGATAAGTGTGAGCAGAGTTTTCAGAAGTTGAAAGATAGTCTCACTACCGCTCTGGTGTTGGCATTACCTGAAGGCACAGGAGGGTATGTGGTATACTGTGACGCGTCGATGATCGGGTTAGGGTGTGTATTGATGCAGCACGGCAAGGTGATTGCGTATGTATCGCGACAACTGAGGAAACACGAGAAGAATTACCCGACTCACGACCTCGAGATGGCCGCTATAGTATTTGCTTTGAAAATATGGAGACATTACCTATATGGTGAGACATGTGAAATTTATACAGACCACAAGAGTCTCAAATATAATTTCGAGCAGAAAGACTTGAACTTGAGACAACGTCGATGGTTAGAGTTGTTGAAGGACTACTATTGCACGATCTTGTATCATCCAGGGAAGGCTAATGTGGTATCCGATGCTCTGAGCCGGAAATCCATGGGTAGTCTTGCCCATATAAGTAAAGAAAGAAGACCGTTGATTAGAGAACTGCACGAGCTAGAACAAACGGGAAATCAGTTTGAGATTGGGAGTTCTAACTCACTTTTAGCTCATTTTCAAGCTAAGTCCTCTTTGGTAGAAGAGGTGAAGTCTAGACAGGATGAAGATACCGACCTCAAGCAAATCAGGGATATTGTAACTAAAGAGAAGGGGGATGATGTCCGATTTTCTATTGATGATTTCGGAGTACTTCGGTTGGAGGGACGGTTGTGTGTTCCTATGGTTGATAACTTAAAAGAAAGAATCTTGAAGAAGCACACCAGACCGCTTAAACAATCCATCCAGGAGCTAATAAAATGTATCATGATCTGAAGCAGTTGTATTGGTGGAACGGCATGAAGAAGGATGTTGCAAACTATGTAGCCAGGTGTCTAGTGTGTCAGCAAGTCAAGTCTGAACACCAGAAGCCCGCTGGAACATTACAACAGATAAAAATACCTGAGTGGAAATGGGAGAGGATAACGATGAATTTTGTAATAGGGTTGCCAAGATCACAACGTGGATTCGATTCGTTTTGGGTAATAGTGGATCGCATGACTAAGTCCGTGCACTTCCTACCAGTTAAGACCACTTACGGAGTGAGTCAATATGAGCAGCTTTACCTATCAGAAATTGTTAGATTGCACGGTGTGCCAGTGTTCATAATATCTGATAGAGGGCCACAGTTCACTTCTAGGTTTTGGAAGTCATTGCAGGAAGTGTTGGGAAAGGTATTTACCTTTGGCTGAGTTTGCATACAATAACAGTTATCAAGCGAGTATCCAAATGGCACCTTTCGAGGCTCTGTACGGTCGTAGGTGCAGATCCCCGATTGGATGGTTCGAGGTCGGGGAAGCTAGCTTCATCGGCCCAGAATTGTTACAAGATGCCTTGCAAAAAGGTGAAGTGTATAAGAGAGATTGCTAACGGCTTAGAGTAGGAAAAAGTCCTATGCAGACAATCGGAGAAGAGAATTAGAATTTTCCGTTGGTGAACAGGTGTTTCTGAGAATATCGCCGATGAGAGGTGTGATGCGGTTCGATAAAAAGGGGACATTAAGTCCTCGGTACATTGGACCGTTTGAAATCCTGAAACGAATTGGGAATGTGGCGTATCGGTTGGAATTGCCTACGGAATTGCAGGGCGTACATCCTGTTTTTCATGTATCGATGCTTTGGAAATATCTTCCAGACCCCTTGCACGTGATACAATCGCAAGACGTGCAACTAACCGAAAACCTGACATATGAACAGGAACCAGTGGAAATCCTAGATCGACAGTTGAAGAAACTCAGAACGAAAGAGATTCCATTGGTTAAAGTTCTGTGGAGAAATCACTCGACCGAAGAAGCTACATGGGAAGTCGAGGGTTAAATGCGCAGGACGTATCCTCATCTATTTCAAGACTAAGGTTAGTATATTGTTTGAAATTCTGGGACTGAATTTCTTAAGGGGGGAAGATTGTAATATCCGAGATAATTATTTTAGTTATTATCATTATTGTGAAAGAAAAATAAATTGGATTAAAAAGGTTGAAATAAAAATGAAGAAGAGAGAAGAAATAGGAAATTAAAATTTTACCTATTTTCAAAAAAAAATGGGACCTAAAAGAAATGGGTATTCAAAAGGAATGGGCAAAAAGTGGGATTTAAGAACATAATTTTTTTTCCAGCTTAGTATATTTTATAGGGGCCAAACCGTGACCCCCATTTAGCCACTCTCTAAAACAGAAAAAAGAAGAAGAAGAAGCAAGCAGACGCACAAACCCGAGATGCAGCGAGAAGGAGGAGAAGCAAGGAGACGGTGCTGGACCGACTGGAAACGCGCCGGTGAGACCACTCCGGCGCCAGAGAAGGTGACCGGAATATAATCACCTGAATAAGTTTGCGTTGCGTGTGTGGTTAGTAAGTAAACAGTAAACATGTGAACTGTATTTGTGCTTATATGTGTAGGCTTAAGTGTATACGTGTTATTGTGGCTCACTGAGCCTTATATGTTACCGTGGGTAGGATTGAGTCGTAATTTCACATGTGAGAGTTCAGTAACACTAGAAACCAATCGCATTGATCGTCACTGTAAAGATCTTGTTCGTATGGTATGTTGAGGAAACTGAACATAGGTTGTTAAGTGTGAGTGAGAGTGTTGCATAATCAAAAAGGGGGGAAACTAGGTCTAACTAATAAACACGTATAATATTCAATTAGTTATTCATAGAGCGTCCTTCAAGTCTAAACATGTTAGTGAGCTTGTTTAGGTTAGTCCGCGTAGATCAAGTCGGTCATCTTGGTCGGACAGACGGAATTATGTCGTCAGTAAGAATGCCACATAGTGGCCATTACCTTGGTTCAACCGAGGTCAGACAGGTTGCCGGCTATTACTCTAAGCGTGCTTGGAGTCAGAAAGTTCCTAGTGTGATCAACTAGGTTCAAACATAAGATTGTCTTCGGGCCAATATTTCTCTTAGCATAATGCGGGAGACAAAAAGTGAATGCCTACAATTATAAGTGTGTGTTATCTATGGAAAACAAATGATATATATATATATATATATATATATATATATATATATATATATTTGTGATTGATTTACATGCAGAGTAATAATTATGTTAGAAGCATGAATTAGGGTAATCAATGTGAATATGATATATTGACTGTCTGATCAAATTAAAGGTCGCAATATAATCAGTTTCATGCGCATGTGGTTGTGGTTGCTCCCTTCCCCCAGCTGTAGTGGTACCCGCTGCTACGCCAGGGATGGGGGAGCTCCTCACTGAGTCTGTTCGACTCATCCCCCCTTATTTACATGTTTCAGATACAAGAGGTTCAAGTGTCGGGAACGCGTCCACTTCTTCTCAAGGAGGCGGACAACTCTGAAGACCACACGCTTTCTCCGCATGGGTAGCGTATTTTGGGTTATGTAATTAAGTCTTGATGTATATATATGAATCCTTTTTGGGTGTAATTTTTGTACATATACAACTGTTGTATATATATATATATGTCCTACTCTAGTTTTGTCGGCTTCATACAGATTAAAGTTAGGTCTTGGTGTTTGGGAATTATTCTATGTTATTGTATATATCATGTATATATCTATATGACCTCCGCATGTGACTAGGATAGATCACACACATTGAGGCGTGTGAACAATATGTAAATTATATATGTGTGTGGCTGAATATTGTTTGTATGGAAATATGGCTTCCGCATGTGACTTAGGATAGATCGCACGCATTGAGGCTTGTGATCAATATGTAAATTGTATGCATGTGTGTGATTGAATATATGTATGACTGGATACAGGACTTCTGCATGTGAATAGGATAAATCACCCGCACTGAAGTGCGTGATCAATATGTAAACTATATGTATGTGTGAGTGAATATGTGTATATATATAGAATGAAGCAGTGTTGAGCGAGCCGTGGAATGCACGCTACTTAGGTCACCGAACATGGATGACCTTACATATTATATATTGTTTCTATTAGAAATGGGTAGTTATGAACATGTGAAAATGTTATTAAGGGATTAGAGGCTTACGGGATAGGAGAAATCCTACCTCCCGTGCCGGTCACTTGATATTCATTTTTCTTTTTTTAATCATTTTTCACCGATGAGTGTTTCGAAAACTTGATTTTCATTTTCCTTTTTTAATCAGATTTCGCAGATGAGTGTTTCGAAAACTTGATATTCATTTTTCTTTTTTTAATCAATTTTCGCCGATGATTGTTTCGAAAACTTCATATTCATTTTTTTTTGAATCAGTTTTCGCCGAAAAGTGTTTCGAAAACTTGATATTCATTTTCCTTCTTTAATCAGTTTTCGCCGATGAGTGTTTCGAAAACTTGATATTCATTTTTCTTTTTTAATTAGTTTTGGTTGATGAGTGTTTCGAAAACTTGATATTCATTTTTCTTTTTTTAATCAGTTTTCGCCGATGAGTGTTTCAAAAACTTGATATTTATTTTCCTTTTTTAAGCAGTTTTCGCCGAAGAGTGTTTCGAATACTTTATATTTATTTTTCTTTTTTCAATCAGTTTTCGCCGATTAGTGTTCTGAAAACTTCATATTCATTTTTCTTTTTTTAGTAAGTTTTCCCTAATGAGTGTTTCGAAAACGTGATATTCATTTTTCTTTATTTAATTAGTTTTCACCGATGAGTGTTTCAAAAACTTGATATTCATTTTTCTTTTTTTAATCATTTTTCGCCGATGAGTCTTTCAAAAACTTGATATTTATTTTTCTTTTTTTAATAAGTTTTCGCCGATTAGTATTTCGAAAACTTGATATTCATTTTCCTTTTTTAATCAGTTTTCGCCGATGAGTGTTTTGAATACATGATATTCATTTTTCTTTTTTTAATCAGTTTTCGTCGATGAGGGTTTCGAAAACTTGATATTCATTTTTCGTTTTTTTGTAAGTTTTCGCAAATAAGTGTTTCGAAAACTTGATATTTATTTTTCTTTTTTTAATCAGTTTTCACCGATGAGTGTTTCGAAAACTTGATATTCATTTTCCTTTTTTAATTAGTTTTCACCGATGAGTGTTTCGAAAACTTTAACTTCATTTTAATTTTTTTAATCAGTTTTTGCCGATTAGTTTTTCGAAAACTTGATATTCATTTTTCTTTTTTTATTACGGTTTCGCTAATGAGTCTTTCGAAAACATGATATTCATTTTTCTTTTTTCGATAAGTTTTTGCCGATGAGTGTTTCGAAAACTTGATATTCATTTTTCTTTTTTTAATCAGTTCTCGCCGATGAGTGTTTTCGAAAACTTGATATTCATTTTTATTTGTTTAATCAGTTTTCGCCGATTAGTGTTCTGAAAACTTGATATTCATTTTTCTTTTTTGAATCAGTTTTCGCCCATAAGTGTTTCGAAAACTTGATATTCATTTTCCTTTTGTAATCAGTTTTCGTCGATAAGTGTTTCGATAACTTGATATTCATTTTTCTGTTTTTAATCAATTTTCGCCGATGAGTGTTTTGAAAACTTGATATTCATTTTTCTTTTTTAAATCAATTTTCGCTGATGAGTGTTTCGAAAACTTGATATTCATTTTTATTAATCAGTTTTCGCCGATAAGTGTTTCGAAAACTTGATATTCATTATCCTTTCTTAATCAGTTTTCGCCAATGAGTGTTTCGAATACTTTATATTTATTTTTCTTCTTTCAATCAGTTTTCGCCGATTTGTGTTCTGAAAACTTGATATTCATTTTTCATTTTTTTAGTAAGTTTTCGCTAATGAGTGTTTCGAAAACGTTATATTCACTTTTCTTTATTTAATTAGTTTTCACCGATGAGTGTTTCGAAAACATGATATTCATTTTTCTTTTTTTAATCATTTTTCGCCGATGAGTGTTTCAAAAACTTGATATTCATTTTTCATTTTTAAATTAGTTTTCGCCGATGAGTGTTTCGAAAACTTGATATTCATTTTTCTTTTTTTAATCAATTTTCGCCGATGAGTGTTTCGAAAACTTGATATTTATTTTTCTTTTTTTCATCACTTTTCGCCGATTAGTGTTTCGAAAACTTGATATTCATTTTCCTTTTTTAATCAGTTTTCGCCGATGAGTGTTTTGAATACATGATATGCATTTTTATTTTTTTAATCAGTTTTCGTTGATGAGGCTTTCGAAAACTTGATATTCATTTTTCGTTTTTTTGTAAGTTTTCGCTAATAAGTGTTTCGAAAACTTGATATTTATTTTTCTTTTTTTAATCAGTTTTCACCGATGAGTGTTTCGAAAACTTTAAATTTATTTTAATTTTTTTAATCAGTTTTCGTCGATGAGTATTTCGAAAACTTGTTATTCACTTTCATTTTTATTAAGTTTTCGCTGATGAGTCTTTCGAAAATATGATATTCATTTATCTTTTTTTGATAAGTTTTTGCCGATGAGTGTTTCGAAAACTTGATATTCATTTTTCTTTTTTTAACCATTTTTCGCCGATTAGTGTTCTGAAAACTTAATATTCATTTTTCTTTTTTTAATCAATTTTCGCCGATGAGTGTTTTGAAAACTTGATATTCATTTTTCTTTTCTTTTAATCAGTTTTTGTCGATGAGTGTTTCGAAAACTTGATATTTATTTATTTTAATCAGTTTTCGCCGATGAGTGTTTCGAAAACTTAATAGTCATATTTCGTTTTTTAATCAGTTTTCGCCGATGAGTGTTTCGAAAACGTAATATTCATTTTTCTTTTTTTAAATAGTTTTTGCCGATGATTGTTTCGAAAACTTGATATTTATTTTCCTTTTTTTAATCAGTTTTCGCCGATGAGTGTTTCGAAAACGTGATATTCATTTTCCTTTATTTAATTAGTTTTCACCGATGTGTGTTTCAAAAAGTTGATATTCACTTTTCTTTTTTTTAATCATTTTTCGCCGATGAGTGTTTTGAAAACTTGATATTCATTTTCCTTTTTAATCAGTTTTCGCCGATGAGTGTTTCGACAACTTTATATTCATTTTTATTTTTTTTAATCAGTTTTCGTCGATGAGTGTTTCGAAAACTTAATATTCATTTTTCTTTTTTCAGTAAGTTTTCGCTAATGAGTGTTTCGAAATCTTGATATTCATTTTTCATTTTATAATCATTTTTCACCGATGAGTGTTTTGAAAACTTGATATTCATTTTTCATTTTTTAATCATTTTTCGCCGAGTAGTGTTTCGAAAACTTGATATTTATTTGTATTTTTTTAATCAGTTTTCGCCGATGAGTGTTTCGAAAACTTTCTATTCATTTTTTTATTTTTTTAATAAGTTTTCGTCAATGTTTTTAAAACCGGACCGGTCATTGAACCGGTCGAGGCACTGGTTCACGGTTCAATGGTTCCACCGTGGTCAAACCGTGATCGAACCGGTGGCATTTAAAATATATATTTTTAATTAAATATACTAAAATATATCATAAAAAAATTATATACTTCATAATTATATGTCTCCATCTCGATTTAAACATGATCAAAATGCATGATGGGTGCATTATTTATGGATACTTAGCTTGCAACAACTTTTTTTTTTTCACTCGTGGTTCTAAAAAAATATTTCTCAAGGGATATTAATATTCAAGATTGTTGTGGCTAGCTACATATATAATGGAAATATTTCATCATTTCAAGCATTTACCCAGTACCTAATTTGACAAATGGTTGATTTTATTACTTCTTCTCTTAGACTCCTCTTTGCTCTGCTCCTGCCTCCTGCTATTGCGCTTAGCCACTTACGGTAGAATAGGTGGAGAAGATGAATTAGGAAAAATTAGGGTTATTTGGGTTTTGGGATAAACGACGCAGTTTTGTATTTATTTTTCTTATAAAAAATAAAACGACGTCGTTTTTATAAAAACAAACAACCGGTTTGACCGGTTTGGCCGTTCTTGACCGGTTTTACCGGTTCTTGATCGGTTTTTTACCTGCCCGGTTCTTTGGTTATTTCGGACCGGTCTGGCAGACGGTTTTCCGGTCCGACCGACCGGTCCGGTCCGGTTTTTATAACACTGGTTTTCGCCGATGAGTGTTTTGAAAACTTGATATTCATTTTTTCTTTATTTAGTATGTTTTCGCTAATAAGTGTTTCGAAAACTTGATATTTATTTTTCTTTTTTTAATCAGTTTTCACCGATGAGTGTTTCGAAAACGTGATATTCATTTTCCTTTATTTAAATAGTTTCCACCGATGTGTGTTTCAAAAAGTTTTTATTCATTTTTCTTTTTTTAATCATTTTTCGGCGATGAGTGTTTCGGAAACTTAATATTCATTTTCCTTTTTTGATCAGTTTTCGCCGATGAGTGTTTCGACACCTTTATATTTATATTTATTTTTTTTAATCAGTTTTCGTCGATGAGTGTTTCGAAAACTTGATATTCATTTTTCTTTTTTCAGTAAGTTTTCGCTAATGAGTGTTTCGAAAACTTGATAGTCATTTTTCATTATTTAATCATTTTTCACCGATGAGTGTTTCGAAAACTTGATATTCATTTTTCTTTTTTTAACTATTTTTCGCCGATTAGTGTTTCAAAAACTTGATATTTATTTTCCTTTTTTAATCAGTTTTCGTTGATGAGTGTTTCGAAAACTTTATATTCATTTTTTATTTTTAAATCAGTTTTCGTCGATGAGTGTTTTGAAAATTTGATATTTTTTTTCTTTTTTAGTATGTTTTCGCTAATAAGTGTTTCGAAAACTTGATATTTATTTTTCTTTCTTTAATCATTTTTCGTCGATTAGTATTTCGAAAACTTGATATTCATTTTTCTTTTTTTAATCAGTTTTCGCCGATAAGTGTTTCGAAAACTTTATATTCATTTTTTATTTTTTTAATCAGTTTTCGGCGATGAGTGTTTTGAAAACTTAATATTCATTTTTTCTTTTTTTAGTATGTTTTCGCTAATAAGTGTTCGAAAACTTGATATTCATTTTTCTTTTTTTTAATCACTTTTCGTCGATGAGTGTTTCGAAAACTTGATATTCATTTTTCCTTTTTTTATTAAGTTTTCCTTGATGAGTCTTTCGAAAACATGATATTTATTTTTCTATTTTTCATAAGTTTTTGCCGATGAGTGTTTCAAAAACTTGATATTCATTTTTGTTTTCTTAATCAGTTTTCGCCGATGAGTGTTTTCGAAAACTTGATATTCATTTTTCTTTTTTTAATCAGTTTTCGCCGATTAGTGTTCTGAAAACTTGATATTCATTTTTCTTTTTTTAATCAGTTTTTGCCGATGAGTGTTTCGAAAACTTAATATTTATTTATTTTCAATCAGTTTTCGCCGATGAGTGTTTCGAAAACTTAATAGTCATATTTCGTTTTTAATCAGTTTTCGCCGATGAGTGCTTCAAAAATGTAATTTTCATTTTTCTTTTTTTAAATAGTTTTCGCCGATTATGTCACGACCCCCTATCGGACGTCCGTGACCGGCACGGGAGGTAGGATTTCTCCTATCCCGTAAGCCTCTAATCCCTGATTGGCATTCTTATATATGCAAAACTGCCCATTTCTTTTACAAACAATATATAGTATATATGATCATCCCTATCCGATGACCTAAGTAGCAGGCAATCCACGGCTCGCTCAACGCCGCTTCAGTCTATACATATACACATAGTCAATCACACGTACATATAATATACATATTGATCACGCGCTTCAAGGCGGGTGATCTATCCTATTCACATGCAAAATTCTTGTGTACAGCCAAGTATATATATTCAATCACACACAAGTATATAATATACATATTGATCACACGCCTCAATGCGTGTGACCTATCCTATTCACATGCGGAAGCCGTATTTTCACACAATTAAGTATTCAGTCACACATATATATATATAAATTTACGTATGGACCACACGCTCAGTGCGTGTGATCTATTCTATTCACATGCGGAAGTCACATTCATATATATATATATACACATGATATTCATCATATCATAACCTATACTCCCAACAACCGGACCAAATCTTTAACCTGTATGAAGCCCACAGTTCTAGAGTGTGACATATACATATATGCATATAGCAACTGTACAAAACAATGATATACCAAAAGAATCATATACATATACATCCTGACAAAATACATATATCAATACTACCCACGCGAACAATGCGTGCGGTCTCTAAGTCTGTCCGCCTCCCTGAGATGACGTGGAAGCGCTCCCGATGCCTATACCACCTGTGTCTGTAACATTTAACATTGGGGTGAGTCAAACGGACTCAGTGAGAGGCTCTCCCATACCTGGTGTAGTAGCGGGTACCATTACAACTGGGGGAAGGGGACCAATCACAATCACATACGCATATAACATATTTTGAGTTTCCATATATTAAGTGGTTAGACAATTAGCATATATCGTATTCACAATAAAGAATTTAAAGCATGGTTTTACATACATTTAAATTCATACATACGTCATATCACAGTTTAACATATAACTTCATGTGGATGCCCATGTTCAAATAACCGTAATCATAAACTGGCCCGAAGGCATATCTCCGTTAGGAGAGAATCTGGCTCGAAGGCAATATCTCACGTGAGCGATATAGGAACCTAGTTGATCATTCTAGGAACCCCTGGCCCCAAGACTTTACTTGGAACATTAGTCTGACCCCAAGACTTCACTTGGAGCATAGCCGGCGACTCATCTGACCTCGGTTTACCCAAGGCAATAGTCACAATGTGGTGTACTCATATACTTTGCATTTCTGAGAGTTTGACTCAAGATAAAAGACTCAATCTACCCGGACCACCCGTGATAGACTCGGTTCCCGCATTGTACCATAAATGACCCCTATGGACCACTACTTATATATTTTACTTCTTCTTAGGAAATTCTAAAATTTCAAGTGGTTTTCCAATCCGAAATCCCTCGGTTTAAAACAAGGTCACCTATGTTCATTTCCTTTAAGAGCTTACATACACCACCTCACTTTTCAGATAATAATCAATAAGGTTGGTTTCTAGTACCACAAGACTCTCCCAATAAAATTGACTCGATCCTACCCCCGATATCATAAAGGTCCCGAGGACCTTCTTTCCATATACGGCTCCTTGAGCCACCGTTACTTTTAAAGTTCACATATACACATATAGCACGTTATCACATATATTATAATTTAGGAACAACAATAGCATGTTATCTAATATATAATTCCTACAAATAGGCAAGAAGGCAAACCATATATCCATATCCGCAGTCAACCCTATAGGGCAAGGATAGGAAAGCCCCTCACCTGGTTGGCCCCTCGGATCGGCTCTTGGTGTGCCCGAAGGTCCGCTCACTGTATGGTGCCCTATACACATATATTTGAGAGATTCAGAACTTGAAAATTCAACCACTATCGTGTACATGCAACGCTAGTGCTCATGCTCTCTCTAATTAATTCCATAGACTAGTTGTTGGCTTGGAATGCCCTAAAATGGTTTTTGGAACACCTAGCATGTTTCTATTCGTGTCCAACCCTTACTTAAGCACACTACTCGGAAGCCTTGAGTTGGGAATGCAAGGTTACCCAATTTCACCTCCATGTGTCCATATAAAATTCCCACTACCCAAGTCTTGAATTTATGGCTCAAGAGAGTCGTAAATTCTACTTGTCTAAAATTTCCATTTACCGAATTAATTTTCAACACTTTACCTGCACATGAGTACACATATCCGGATACGCGTAAAATTAGGAAAGTGTCTCTTTTTCCCCGAATCGGGTTCCGGGTGAAACGAGAATTACTCGGGTTTTAATCCCTCGTACATTCCAATAAATTTTAGCAATTATATAATCACACGTTCCACCTAATAATGCATTCCAAATCAATCCACAACACCCTTAAACCTTAACAACCACATTTTTCTACAATTTTTCCAACCCGGATAAATTCCATCAATTTGGTTCCGGTTCCTAAGCTTCCAACTCACTTCCTAACATGCAAATACTTCAATTTAGGACCCAGAATACTCAGATTGAATCAATTGGGGTCTTTCCAAGAATCCCTAAAATTGATAAAATTGGGGTTTGAGAGTTTCGGGACTTCTCACCTCGATTCAACCGGTTAGAAGGACGATATGGAGTATAGGAGACTCCCAGCTATCTTCCCCGGTGAAGAGACGGCGTTTTCCGGCGAGAAAACCCTCTCTCTTTGCTTTCTCTCTCTAACCCGTAGCTCTCTCTGTCCTCCAGCTCAACAGCGACGACCGGCTCCGGTGGACGCGACTCCGGCTCCTCCTCCGTGCGTCCGGCTCTCACGGTTTCTCTTTTTCTTTCTTTTCCTAATCCTCACTTATATGATATATATAACAATTTAATATATATACATATAACTTAAAAAAACAAAAAGAAATTTGATTTAATAATAATAAAAAAATATAGAAGTATTAGGATTTTACAAAAATTTATATTTACCACAAAATAAGTGATAGGCTAGTGTGTATTTTTCATCTCATTTACCTCTTTTAAATTAATTAATTTAATTTAACTGATGACGCTAGTTAAAATGTTCTCGAGTATTACAGATGAGTGTTTCGAAAACGTAATATTCATTTTCCTTTTTTTAATCAGTTTTCGCCGATAAGTGTTTCAAAAACGTGATATTCATTTTCCTTTATTTAATTAGTTTTCACCGATGTGTGTTTCAAAAAGTTGATATTCATTTTTCTTTTTTTAATCATTTTTCGCCGATGAGTTTATCGAAAACTTGATATTCATTTTTCTTTTTTTTAATCAGTTTTCGCCGATGAGTGTTTCGAAAACTTGATATTCATTTTCCTTTTTTAATCAGTTTTCGCCGTGAGTGTTTCGACAACTTTATATCCATTTTTATTTTTTTTAATCATTTTTCGCCGATAAGTGTTTCGAAAATTTGATATTCTTTTTTCTTTTTTTAGTCAGTTTTTGCCGATAAGTGTTTCGAAAACTTTATATTCATTTTTTATTTTTTTAAAAAGTTTTCGTCGATGACTGTTTAGAAAACTTGATATTCATTTTTTTCTTTTTTTACTAAGTTTTCGCTAATAAGTGTTTCAAAAACTTGATATTCATTTTTCTTTTTTTAATCATTTTTCACCGATGAGTGTTTCGAAAACTTGATATTCATTTTCCTTTTTTAAACAGTTTTCGCCGATGAGTGTTTCGAAAACTTGATTTTCATTTTTCTTTTTTTAATCATTTTTCACCGATGAGTGTTTCAAAAACTTGATATTCTTTTTTCTTTTTTTAATCATTTTTCGCCGATGAGTGTTTCCAAAACATGATATTCATTTTTCTTTTTTTAATCAGTTTTCGCCGATTAGTGTTTCCAAAACTTCATATTCATTTTTTCATTTTTAATCAGTTATCGTCGATGAGTGTTTCGTAAACTTTATATTCATTTTCCTTTTTTAATCAGTTTTCGCCGATGAGTCTTTCGAATACATGATATTCATTTTTATTTTTTTTAATCAGTTTTCGTCGATGAGTGTTTCGAAAACTTCATATTCATTTCTTTATTTAGTAAATTTTCGCTAATGAGTATTTTGAAAATTTGATATTTATTTTTCTTTTTTTAATCAGTTGTCACGGATGAGTGTTTCGAAAAGTTGATATTCATTTTCCTTTTTTAATCAGTTTTCGCCGATGAGTGTTTCGTAAACTTTATATTCATTTTTATTTTTTTTAATAAGTTTTCATCGATGAGTGTTTTGAAAACTTGATATTGATTTTTCTTTTTTTAGTAAGTTTTCACTGATTAGTGTTTCGAAAACTTGATATTCTTTTTTCTTTTTTGATCAGTTTTTACCGATGAATGTTTCGAAAACTTGATATTCATATTCTTTTTTTAATCAGTTTTTTCCGATGAGTGTTTTCGAAAACTTGATATTCATTTTTCTTTTTTTAATCGATTTTTGCCCATTAGTGTTCTGAAAACTTGATATTCATTTTTTCTAATCAATTTTCGCCGATGAGTGTTTTGAAAACTTGATATTCATTTTTCTTTTTTTTAATTAGTTTTCGTCGATGAGTGTTTCGAAAACTTGATATACATTTTTCTTTTTTTTAATTAGTTTTCGCTGATGAGTGTTTCGATAACGTAATATTCATTTTTCTTTTTCTTTTTTTTTTAATAGTTTTCGCCGATGAGTGTTTCGAAAACGTGATACTCATTTTTCTTTATTTAATTAGTTTTCACCGATGAGTGTTTCGAAAACTTGATATTCATTTTTCTTTTTTTAATCATTTTTCGCCGATGAGTGTTTCGAAAACTTTATATTCATTTTTCTTTTTTTAATCAGTTTTCGCCGATGAGTGTTTCGAAAACTTTATATTCATTTTCCTTTTTTATCGGTTTTCGCCGATGAGTGTTTCGAATACATGATATTCATTTTTATTTATTTTTAATTAGTTTTTGTCGATGGGGGGTTTCGAAAACTTGATATTCATTTTTCTTTTTTTAGTGAGTTTTCGCTAATGAGTGTTTCGAAAACTTGATATTTATTTTTGTTTTTTGAACTAGTTGTCACCGATGAGTGTTTCGAAAACTTGATATTCATTTTCCTTTTTTAATCAGTTTTCGCCGATGAGTGTTTCGAAAACTTTATAATCATTTTTATTTTTTTTAATAAGTCTTCATCGATGAGTGTTTCGAAAACTTGATATTCATTTTTCTTTTTTTAGTAAGTTTTCGCCAATGAGTGTTTCGAAAACTTGATATTCATTTTTCTTTTTTTGATCATTTTTTGCCGATGAGTGTTTCGAAAACTTGATATTCATATTCTTTTTTAATCAGTTTTCGCCGATGAGTGTTTTCGAAAACTTGATATTCATTTTTCTTTTTTTTTTTAATTAGTTTTCGCCGAAGAGTGTTTTGAAATTTAAACTTGATATTCATTTTTCTTTCTTTTAATCAGTTTTCGCTGATGAGTGTTTCGAAAACTTGATATTTATTTTTCTTTTTTTTAATCAGTTTTCGCCGATGAGTGTTTCGAAAACTTAATAGTCATATTTTGTTTTTTAATTAGTTTTCGCCGATGAGTGTTTCGAAAATGTAATATTCATTTTTCTTTTTTTTTAATATTTTTCGCCGATGAGTGTTTCGAAAACTTGATATTTATTTTCTTTTTGTTAATAAGTTTTCGCCGATGAGTGTTTCGAAAACGTGATATTCATTTTTCTTTATTTAATTAGTTTTCACCGATGAGTGTTTCGAAAACTAGATATTCATTTTTCTTTTTTAATCATTTTTCGCCGATGAGTGTTTCGAAAACTTGATATTCATTTTTCTTTTTTTAAACAGTTTTCGCCGATGAGTGTTTCGAAAACTTGATATTTATTTTTCTTTTTTTAATCATTTTTCGCCGATGAGTGTTTTGAAAACTTGATATTCATTTTCCTTTTTTTAATCAGTTTTTGCCGATTAGTGTTTCGAAAACTTGATATTCATTTTTCTTTTTTCAATCAGTTTTTGTCACGACCCCCTATCGGACGTCCGTGACCGGCACGAGAAGTAGGATTTCTCCTATCCCGTAAGCCTCTAATCCCTGATTGACATTTTCACATGTTTATAACTACCCATTTCTAATACAAACAATATATAGTATTTATGGTCATTCATATCCGGTGACCTAAGTAGCGTGCAATCCACGGCTCGCTCAACGCCGCTTCAGTCTATACATATACACATAATCACTCACACGTACATATAGTATACATATTGATCACGAGCTTCAGGGCGAGTGATCTATCCCATTCAGATCACATGCAGAAATCCTGTGTATAGTCATACATATATTCAATCACATGCTTGCATATAGTTTACATATTGATCACACGCCTCAATGCGTGTGATCTATCTTATTCACATGCAGAAGCCATATTTTCATACAATCAGGAATTCAGTCACACATATATATAATTTACATATTGATCACACCCCTCAAGGCGTGTGATCTATCCTACTCGCATGCGGAAGTCATATATATATACACATGATATATGTCATATCACAGCCTATATTCCCCAAACACCAAGACTTAGCTTTAATCTGTATGAAGCCGACAATGCTAGAATTCAAGTATGATATATATATATATATACACACAGCAGATGTATACGTACAAAAGTTATGCCCAAAAAGGATTTATATATATATATACATACATCACAACATATATACATAACCAAAATGACTACTGACGCGAAGAAAGCGTGCGGTCTTCAGAGTTGTCCGCCTCTTTGAGAAGAAGTGGACGCGTTCCCGACTCCTGAACCACCTGTATCTGAAACATATAAACAGGGGGTGAGTCGAACAGACTCAGTGAGGAGCTCCCCCATCCCTGGCGTAGCAGCAGGTACCACTACAGCTGGGGGAAGGGAGCAACCATAACCACATACGCATAAAACTGGTTATATTGCGACCTTTAATATGATCAGGCAGTCATTATATATCATATTCACAATAAATACCCTAGTTCATGCTTCTAACATAATTTTTACTCCGCACGTAAATCAATCACCACATATATCATATGGTTCCATAGTTAACACCTACTTATAAACATAGGCATTCACTTTCTGTGTCACGCGTTACGCTAAGAGAAATACTGGCCCGAAGGCAATTTCTTGTTCTAACCTAGTTGATCACACTAGGAACTTTCTGACTCCAAGGCACGCTGTAATGCCCCGGAAAATTTCAAGGATTAAAGAATGATTTACTTAAAAATTTTGAGGATTAAAGAATGATTTATTTCGGGGCTAAGAATTTAAAACTTTAAAAAGAATATAGAAAAATGTGAAAGTTAAAAGAATCCGGAAAGGAAATTTTTTCGAAGATTGTAATACCCAAAAATTTTTTTTCAAGGTTTAAAATAAAATAAAAGGGAAGGAAAAAGAAGTAGAAAATAATTTTTGGGATTTAATTCGGGACCTAAGAAATTGGAAACCTGAATTAAATAAGAAAAGGGAGTAAATTAAAAACACATATTAGTTATTATTTATTTAATTATTAATTAATTTATTTTTAATTACATTTATTTATTTAATTATTATAATTATGTTAATTATAATTATTATTTTTTTTTAAAAGGGGGTTGGGTGCCGTGGGGTTAGGTATAGGTAGATAGAAACAAAAAAAAAGAAATATATATATATATATATATATATATATATAATATATATATATATATATATATATATATATATATATATATATAAATAGAAAAAGAAAGAAAAAGAGAAAGAGAGGGCACGAGAGAGAGAAAAGTCGAGAAGAAAGGGAGAGAAAGAAAATGGAGAAGAGAGAGAGGGGGTGGAGAGGTGAGGGAGGAAGAAGGGGAAGAGCTAGCCGACGTCGAAAAAGTGGTCGGAGAAGAGCTAGCCGACGCCGGGAAAAGTCACCGGAGTTCGATTACAACATCTTCCACACCTCCCACCAATCGAATCAAGGTTGGTAACCCCAATTTCATTCTAAACCCTCAATTTGTCCATTTTTAGGGATTCCTTCAATCCACCTTCGATTGAGTTATTTTGAGGGTAGATTGAGACCTAGAAAGTATTCTTGAACACTTAGTTGGGGTAGGAATCAAGATTATATTCTCGGATTTGCCCAAATTCGAATTTGGAAGAATTTGGGGTTGAAATTATAATTATTTCCAAATTGGGGAAAATTGCTGATAATTAGGATTGAACTTGGATTTGAGTAAATAGGCTTGGATTGATATTATTGAAATTATAATTATTTCCAAATTGGGGAAATTGTTGATAGCTTAGGAATTGACCTTGGATTTGAGTAAATAGGCTTGGATTGATCCTATTGAAATTATATTGTGGAAATATTAGCTGAATAAGACCCGTGAAGAGCTGGCCTGAGGTTATTAAGGTTGAACTTGGACGTTAACGTGCCGGGTCCCTGCTCGATTTGCCCAAATACACTTAAGGGTGACGTTGAGAGTTTTAAACCTCCTCTCTTCGATCTTAAACACTCGAGGATAATTATGAATATTTATTAAGAATTATTTTAGGTACCTTCTTGTTTCTCATGGATGGAAACTTGCGGAACAATGAAGTCCAAATTCTAAAATGGTAATTTTATTCCTTCATAATTATTAGGAAGCCATAAGTAGGGTGAATTAGATGTGTATTGAGGTTCAGAAACTAGATTTCTTAGAACCCGAGTAAGAACACAAATTGAATCAAAATGCTTAGACCTTCCAAAAATTAGGATTCCATCCAACCAAGCTAGATAAGCTTCCTGAGATGCGAATACAAGTAGATAGAGGTCTAATACTCAAATCCAAGTATGTGAAACACTCAAGTAGAGTGTTATATTCGAGTAAGTCAAGTGTCCGAGGAAGGATACACATAAGTTGGGATAGAGAAGTCCAATAAGACCAAGAGCTTGACTCTGTGGCAACCATGGACTACACGTGAGAGTAATGGAGAGATAAATAACAAGTTAATCTAAGTAATAATCTTAATGAAGTAAATGTTGTTCTTATAGGAACAACGACACACGATTGAGTGCAACAGGAACCCCGAGGAGACTTAAGTTACAGGAGAGGATTGCATGGAAGGTTGGCCAAGGTGAGGGTTCTTTCGTCCCTGCTCCTAGGGTTGTATGTTTATGTGGATTACATGAGTATGTCTATTCTCTGCTTGTCTGGTATGTGTTAGCTAGAGGTATAGAATGTTAAAAGAATAAAGGAACTAGAAAATAGGTTGTGGAAAGTAGCTTAGATAGGAAGACATAGGAGTAGAGAGTAATCGTTTGCTATGATTGGTGTGTTACAAATCCAACTCATACACTCCGGAGGCATGATGAGTATTTTATTAAATCTTTTCCATGACGGTGGCAAGAGTCATTGTACGGAAGGGCTAAACTTTATTTTGAAAACTCGTCACGACGGTGACTTAAATTATAATCATGCAAAGGGATTTATTGGTGGGTTTCGGATTTGGTTATGCTAGCGATGTGAGACATCGACTAGAATAACGTCAGATGACACTTGAGACCTCAATTTTTATAATCACCATGACGATGGTCATTGCCCTATCCTGGCAATAGGGTCAGAAAGGTTTTATATTGCTATGACGATAGCTTGAGGCTCAGAGAGTGCATCTGGACGGGTATATGAGTTATATCCTGTTGAGGAAACTTGTACATATTAATAAGGAGAGGAATTGTTGATCCTTCGGGAAAGATACAAAAAATCCTATTAATATGTGAGAATAAGGTAAGGAGACGCAGGAGGAATCTACGGGTGAACCGTGAGCCTAACCTAGTAAAAGAGAAATCATCCTGTGGAGTTGTTCCAGGGTGTGTCAGTGGCCATGCTTCGAGACGTCGTGCCGTGCCCGCCATGTGGCCTGGTTGGGTAATGGACGAGTGGGCTCAAGCTATTGCCCCGCAGTTAGGGGTCAGGACGTGCCACTTGGTGGCTATGCGTTAGTTTTTTGATAGATAGAGGTTGGTTGTGTTTGATTAACAGAATTGTCACGAGGTGACCAGTACCCAAGTGAATGGGTTAAGTATGTTTTGCCGCGTGGTGGCCAGCATCCCGAGTGCACGGGTTCGAAGTGGGAAAGCCACGTAGTGGCTAGTAGGTACCCCAGAGTTGGGGACATTAAGTAGATTTATGTTTAGCATCTGTGTGTATGTACAAATTGCCTGTGTTTGCATATAATTGCTGATTGTGCAGCGTAGTGGTAACGTACAGAATTACGTCACCACACGTCTTGTTTGATTCAGACATGCTGAAACGTGAGAAGACTGGTAAGTAAAAGTCGGCACTATATGTTACATGTTTACTTTGTAATTGATGACGTGGAATAAACTGCTGCATGTTTACAGTTGTGTGATCACCAATAATGTATGCTAACTAACATTAACTAGTTGTTTTTGCATGTGGTTGTGTATGACTCCCAAAGCGCTATGGTACCCACCTTGCGTCGGGGATGGGAGAGTCCTCACTGAATCGCGTGGTTAAGACTCATACCTCATTTTTACTACACAGAGATAGGTTAAGTACAGGTGGAAGAAGTCTCGGTGGAGCGAGGAACGAACAAAACTTTCCAAGACCCACAACTTGTTCATGTGGGTGAATGAATTGTAATTGTAATTTAATTTACTTTACCATGTATCACAAAGTAAAGGGTAGATGTACCCAACTAAATTGTATCACTAAATCTAGAACTGTCAGCTTCATACACCTTAAAGATCAGGATCTGTTAGATTACGATGGAGGGAAAACTTGTTTCTAATATATATATATATATATATACATGTATTAGTTGCATGCGAATAGGATAGGCAGCATCTTCGGATGTGTAGCCAGTACACAGGTTATATATTATGTGTGTTTTCCTATATCTATATCCTGAAGCGGCACTGGCCGTGGATTTGCTTGCCAAGGATAGGCCACCATTTCGGTGTAGCCATGGTATTATAATGCATGTAAATGTATTTTTCAATAATAGCTATTCTGTCAATTAGGTGATAAGGCTTACAGGCAGAGGGATATTCCCTGTGTCTGTGCCGGTCACGGTCCTCTAAACGGGGGTCGTGACACACGCTTAGAGTAATAGCCGGCAACTTGTCTGACATCGGTTAAACCAAGGTAATGGCCACTATGTGGCATCCTTACTGTTAACTGAATCCTGTCTGTCCGACCAGGATAACCGACTCGATCTACCCGAACTAACCTAACAAGTTCAACTAACAAATTTAACCTTGAAAGACGCCCTATTAGTAACTAACTGAATATTAGAAGTGTTCATTAGTTAGGCTTAGATTCCCCCGTTCCAATTATGCAGCACTCTCACTCACATTTAACAAACCTAAGTTCAGTTTTCCTCAACAAACCATACGAACAAGGTCTTAACACTGACGATCGATGTGATTGGTTTCTACTGTTACTGAACTCTCACATATGAAATTATGACTCAATCCTACCCATGGTAATATATAAGGCTCAGTGAGCCACAATATTTCATAATACACTTGAGGCTAATCATATAAGCACATATACTGTTGCACGTTGATTGCTTACTTGCTAATCATACACGTGTAACACAAATTCATTCAGATAAATAAATTTCATATAGAAATTGCACAAAATAGAGCAAACCACATGTCCACGTAGTCATCCAACCCTGTGGGGCAGGGATGGGAGATTCCCTCACCTTGTTGGCCCTTCTGATCAGTCCTCGGAGTGCCTGAAGCTCCAACCACTCTGTGGTGCCCTATACACATTATATTTAAGAAATTTAGAACGCGTAACTAAGCATCTACCATGCACATGTCATGCTAATGCTTATGCACCCTCTAGCTATTTTCCAAGAACTAATTATTTAGTTCGTCACGTCGTCTTATTTGCTCTTTCTGAAAGTCCAGAATGCCCCATATTCGACTTTCACACTTTCGAGCCATTTAGAACCTCTAATTGCTTAGGTTAGAGATTTCCACTTGTCTAAATTTCCCTTCATGTGTTCATATGGGTATTTAACTAATAAAATAATTAAATTCACGGTTCAAAAGAGGCTCTAGCTTACTCATCCCACCGTCTCTCTTATTCGCCGAGTAAAAGCTTAATTACTACCTCTTTAATTATATATAAAAATATAATTGGGTATAATTAGAGCCTTGGAACCAATTTAGCGGGTCTTAGGTGTCCCCCACGGACTAGACCAAGGTGTTCGACCCACCGCACAGCTCCTTACTCTACGGTGGCTTAGCATTTCGCCTCTTTTTTCTCCGTATTGGGTTCCGGTTGAAACGGTAAATACCCGGGCTTTATTCCCTTGTATGTTTCCAGCAATTAGAACACCTATGCTACTCCAATCCAAGCCTATACATGCATCCAACTAGCAATAATTCAATTTATAGGAATTTTCTAACTAAATTTTCCTAATCTCCATACCCGGTCAAATCCTACAGTTTAACTTCGATTCTGAACCTCACTAAGCTTTCAATAACATCCACTAAGCTTAAATTTAACCCCGGAATGCCCCGATTGAAAGTATTTGAAGAATTCCTAAAATACCCAAAATTGGAGAAATTGGGGTTTTGAAGGATTGGGGCTTCCATACCATGATTCAATCGGATGGGGGGCTTGGTGGTGATGAAAGAGAGTCCCGGTTACTGTCACCGCGACGGAATTCAATTTCCGGCGAGATTCCGGCACCAAACCCTCCGTCACGTTGCTTCTCTCCTTCGCCTTGAGCTCTCGGTTTCGTGCTTCTCGCTGCTGCTTCGCCTTTTTTTTTGGTCTGTTTGTGTGAGTGCTGAATGGGGTCACGGTTTGGTCCTTAATAAAAAGAAAATAAGCTGAAATATTTTATTTGTAGTAAACCTCTTTTTGCTCCCCCTTTTTTAAATCCCCACTTCATTTAGGTCCTAAATAAATTTATATATATACCCATTTTTTTCTTATTTCAACTTTTTAATTATTTAACTTAATTTATTTTTTTTTCAGAAATAAAGATAAATTAAATAATAATGATAATAATTAAAGTTAAATATCTCGGATATTACAGTTTTCGCCGTTAAGTGTTTCGAAAACTTGATATTCATTTTCCTTTTCTAATCAGTTTTCGCCTATGAATGTTTCGAAAACTTTATATTCATTTTTCTTTTTTTAATCAGTTTTCGCCGATTAGTGTTTCGAAAACTTGATATTCATTTTTGTTTTTTAATTAGTTTTCGCCGATGAGTGTTTCGAAAACATGATATTTATTTTTCTTTTTTTCATTAGTTTTCGCTGATGAGCGTTTCAAAAACTTGATATTAGATTTTCTTTTTTTTTTTTAATTAGTTTTCGCCGATGAGCATTTCGAAAACTTGATATTCATTTTTCTTTTTTTAATAAGCTTTCGCCGATGAGTGTTTCAAAATCTTGATATTCATTTTTCTTATTTTTTATCAGTTTTCGCCGATGAGTGTTTCGAAAACTTGATCTTCATTTTTCTTTTTTTCTTTTTAAATAGTTTCAGCTGATTAGTGTTTTGAAAACTTGATATTCTTTTTTGTTTTTTTAATCAGTTTTCGTCGATGAGTGTTTCCAAAACTTGATATTCATTTTTCTTTTTCTAATCCGTTTTCGCCGATGAGTGTTTCGAAAACTTGATATTCATTTTCTTTTTTTTAATCAGTTTTCGCCGATGAGTGTTTCAAAAACGTGATATTCATTTTTCTTTATTTAATTAGTTTTCACCGATGAGTGTTTCGAAAACTTTATATTCATTTTTCTTTTTTTAATCAGTTTTCGCCGATTAGTGTTTCGAAAACTTGATATTCATTTTTCTTTCTTTAATTAGTTTTCCCCGATGAGTGTTTCGAAAACTTGATATTCATTTTTCTTTTTTTCATTAGTTTTCGCCAATGAGCGTTTCGAAAACTTGATATTCATTTTTCGTTTTTTAATTAGTTTTCGTCGATGAGCGTTTCAAAAACTTGATATTAATTTTTCTTTTTTTTTTAATTACTTTTCGTCGATGAGCGTTTCGAAAACTTGATATTCATTTTTCTTTTTTTTTTAATCAGCTTTTCGCCGATGAGTGTTTCGAAATCTTGATATTCATTTTTATTATTTTTTATCAGTTTTCGCCGATGAGTATTTCGAAAACTTGATATTCATTTTTCTTTTCTTTTTTAACTAGTTTTAGCTGATTAGTGTTTCGAAAACTTGATATTCATTTTTGTTTTTTTAATCAGTTTTCGTCGATTAGTGTTTCTAAAACTTGATATTCATTTTTCTTTTTTTAATCAGTTTTCGCCGATGAGTGTTTCGAAAACTTGATATTCATTTTCTTTTTTTTAATCAGTTTTCGCCGGTGAGTGTTTCGAAAACGCACTACTAGAAAAAAGGGTTTTAGCAGCAGCTTAAACTGTCGCTAGAAGTACTAAAAACTGTTACTAACATTTATACCAACCATGTAAAACTGCTGCTATTTCCCTATCACTATAGAGTTATACCAACAGTTATATCAATTGTTGGTATAAATTTATTTTATAGCAGCAAATGGCAAAACTGCTGCTATTGAGTCAATATAACTGTTACTATAAAAGAAACTTGTAGTAACAAATAAAAAAAAACTGCTGGTATAAATTTTAAGAAAAAATGCTGCTATAAACCCCAAAAAAATTGCTGCTATAAACCCAAAAAAACTGCTACTGTCTTATAAATATAATAAGATACAAATATTCTAATAATTACAATAAATACAAATACAAATATAATGAGATTGTAAATAAGCAAAAAAAAAAGGATCAACATTTATATTGCAAACTTCCAAATTTATTTATTATAAGAATAAATCCAAATTTTGTAATTACAACTATCAATTCCACTTTATTTCCAATATATGCAAAAAAAAAAAAACAAATACACATGAAATATAAATATTAGGTAAAATGTTTTCTACAAATCTTCAAGTCTCCAATTCTTGTGCTTCCTCTTCAAATTTTCAGTTTTGCACCTGTTAATATTTAAGAAGGTAAAAAAATATGAATACATTATAATAAATTACTTGCGAATAAATTTAATATATCTAATAAAGAGACTCAAAATCAAGACAAGGGTCATCATAGGAATTAGAAAATTCTAAAGGCTGCACATGAATTTACACTTACCTAGTTAGTGAAGAGGTGCGACTTTTAATTTCTCCTTTGATCCTACGTTAGTGAAGCTATTAGCACCGGAAGCTCGAGAGCCTGCAAACAACTATTAGCACCAGTAATGACAGTATTAGTGAATATACTAGGGTATGACTAAGATTTCAATATAAAAAGATAATAATAAATTTTTAACTACTACAAAGTTAGACATATAAATAAGACATATCATAATAAAATGAAGCAAGAAAACAAGCCGTAAGCAATAAATGAAATAAGCAAAGTCATCTTACTGTAGAAAAATAGAGTACTAAACACAAAAGACATTTAATTAGGGTCATTAATTAATTAAAAAAAGATGTGCAGTCCTATTTACAAATAATAATAAAGCTCCACCAGCTGCTCTTTCGAAATAGGAGCCAAAATCAATATTTATATTGGGAAAAGTGAGAAACAAAGCTCCACCAAATTCAATCCTCCACTGGACAACAATCACGCATATCTAAATTTTACTTAAGTTTTTTTTTAAAAAAATATATTATTATATTAATGGGCACTATCTATCACAAAGAAACACACTAAGCTTCCAAGTAGAGGCGTATAGGGTAGAGTGGGAGTGGCAGAGTATTATTATTATTATTGGCATCCATCCATCACAAAGCAACAAAACACTGAATGTTTAGAGAGAGAGAGAGAGAGAGAGAGAGAGGAAATTAAAGAGAAATTATTATAGAGAGAGAAATTAAAGTGTGGTAAAGTGATAAAAGTGTTCTTGTTTTTCATATAAAATGGGATTTCCATAAAAGAATACCTTTGTTCCAGCTATACTTATGTTTAGTCAAAACTTAATTTCAAAATAAATCAAATGTATAATCAATAGAAAGTATGGAGTGTATAGGGAAATGGCTATACCGTGAATTTTGTACTAAGTACTAACATCCACCATATGCTTTGCAATTGCAAAGGGCCTGAAGGTAATAATGTAAGATGGGGTCAAATGTCTAAGAATAAATGTCAATCAAAATGGATAAGACTAAATTAAATATTGGGAATATGTAGGTATAACTATGCCTATGTGTAATACCCCGGAAAATTTCGAGGATTAAAGAATGATTTATTGAAAAATTCGAGGATTTAAGAGTGATTTATTCCGGGGCTAGGAATTAAAACCTTAGAAAAAATAAAATAAAATAAAATATATGTGAAAGTTAAAAGAAACCGGAAAGAAATTTTTCGATGTTTAAAATAAAATGAAAGGGAAAGAAAAGAAGTAGAAAATAATTTTCAGGATTTAATTCAGGACCTAAGAAATTGGAAACTTGAATTTAATAGGAATTGAAGGGAAAATATGAAATTGATAAAATTGTGAAATTTAAGTTAAACATTTTGGCTAAAGAAAATAAAAATAAAATTTTATAGAGTGAAATAAAATTTTTGGGATATAATTAAGATTTTAATAGTTTTAGAGTTGAGAATTTAAGAAATTAAAATAAATATGAAAATTAGGTAGAAAATTATAATTTTGTTTAAAAGTGGTCATATGATTTATTCAAAGCTTATAGTTTAAATTTGAGAATTTTTCGAAAATAAAAATTATACTGGGTAGGAAATTTTCATTTGCAAGACACTCAATGACAGATATTTTTAATAGCCTTATGATTAGCCAAAAATTTCAAAATTTCCCTAATCTTACCTAAAAACAAATATAGTTAAGAAAATCCAATCAAAACTATATTTCACCATACCTCAAAAGTTGTCAATTGCCCAAACTACCCTTAAATGCCCAAACCCAAATTTATAAGCAGAAGCACCAGCCAGCACCCACGCCTCATTCTTCTCTTCTTCTCCATTCCTCATTCACTCTAGGGCATCAAGAACAAATTGAAGGAACCACTCACTTCCATCAAATTTCTTGCTTCTTCCGAACAATCTAAGGCTCCCACAAGCTTCATCTACTCTCTTGGAGCATCAAAGAGCTTGGGTAGCACTCCCAAATCTTCATTCTCGGATTTGGGAAGGTAAGCCTCCAAAAATCATGTCTCCACCACTTCAATCTTAATTTTCTTGGTAGAAATGAGTTACCCATTGATAGTATATCACCCTAGGACTATTTTAGAACAAAGAAAACACCCAAATCATGATTTATATGGATGATTTCTCTCTAGGGTTCATAAGTTACGAAATTTATAAATTTTGAGGGAATTTATTAATTTCTTAGAATTGTTGGGTTGTATGGATGCCAAATAATTTGTTTATGCATTTTAGATGATTTGGAAGGATGCACAATGATTGGGATAGTGATTTATGAATTTTGTGGAAATTAGTAAAATTTCTATATTTGGAAAAATCTCCATTGATAGAGCTAGATGGTGTCCAAACTTTTGAATATGATTTCTTAAAGTAAAATTTATTTTGAACAAAAACCAACTCCTAAATGATGACCATAGCTTAGGTAGTGGAATTTAGGCATTGATATGTGTAGAAGTGGAAAATTGGTTAATATGGAGTTTATGGAAAGTTTGCTACACACATGTGTAGATAAGTAGTTTAATTGGTGTGGTTCTATTTGTTAGGGTTCAAGTACTTCCTTGGAGACTAGAGTGCTCAAAGGGAATGCTAAGTGAAGCGGCCAAGGTGAGGGCTCTTTCATCTCTGCTCCTAGGGTTGTATGCTTATGTGGATTACATGAGTATGCATATTCTCTGCTTGTCTGGTATGTGTTAGCTAGAGGTATAGAATACTAAAAGAATGAAAGAACTAGAAAATAGGTTGTGGAAAGTAGCTTGGATAGGAAGACATAGGAGTAAAGTATAATTGTTCGCTATGATTGGTTTGTTACAAATCCAACTCATACACTCCGAAGGCATGATGAGTATTTTATTAAATCTTTTCCACGACGGTGGCAAGAGTCCTTGTACGGAAGGACTAAGCTTTTGTTTTAAAAACTCGTCACGACGGTGACTTAGATTATAATCATGCAAACGGAGTTATTGGTGGGTTTTGGATTTGGTTATGCTAGCGATGTGAGACATCGACTAGAACAACGTCAGATGGCACTTGAGACCTCAGTTTTATAATCACCATGACGATGGTCATTGCCCTATCCTGGTAATAGGGTCAGAAATGTTTTATATTGCTATGACGATAGCTTGAGGCTCAGAGAGTGCATCTGGACGGGTATATGAGTTAGATCCTGCTAAGGATACTCGTCCATATTAATAAGGAGAAGAATTGTTGATCCTTCGGGAAAGATACAAAGAATCCTATTAATATGTGAGACTAAGGTAAGGAGACACGAGAGGAACCTACGGGTGAACCGTGAGCCCAACCTAGTAAAAGAGAAATCATCCTGTGGAGTTGGTCCAGGGTGTGACAGTGGCCATGCTTAGAGACGTCGTGCCGTGCCCGCCATGTGGCCTGGTTGGGTAATGGACGAGTGGACTCAAGCTATTGCCCCGCAGCAAGGGGTCAGGACGTGCCACGTGGTGGCTACATATCAGTTGTTTGATAAATAGAAGCTGATTGTGTTTGATTAATAGAATTGTCACGAGGTGACCAATACCCAAATGAATGGGTTAAGTATGTTTTGCCACCTGGTGGCTAGCAACCCGAGTGCACGGGTTCGAGGTAGAAAAGCCATGTAGTGGCTAGTAAATACCCAGAGTGGGGGAAGTTAAGTAGATGTATGTTATAGTGTCTGCGTGTACTTAAAGAATTGTCTGTGTTTGCATATAATTGTTGATTGTGCAGCGGAGTGGTGACGTACAGGATTACATCATCACAAAGTCTTTGATTCAAACATGCTGAACGTGAGAAGACCGGTAAGTAAAAGCCGACACTATATGTTACATGTTTACTTGCTGATTGATGACGTGGAATAAACTGCTGCATGTTTACAGTTATTAAATGCATGTGAGTGTTTGGGTGAAATTTCTGTTGTGTGATCACCAAGAATGTATGCTAACAACAGTAGCTAGTTGCTTTTACATGTGATTGTGTATGACTCCCAAACCTAGCGCTATGGCACCCACCTTGCGCCGGGGATGGGAGAGGCCTCACTGAGTCGCATGGTTAAGACTCACACCCCATTTTTACTACACAGAGACAGGTTAAGTACAGGTGGAAGGAGTCTCGGTGGAACGACGGTTGAACAACACTTTTCCAAGACCCACAACTTGTTCTTGTGGGTGAATAAAGTGTAATTGTAGTTTAATTTACTTTATTATTGTATTATAAAGTAAAGGGTAGGCGTACCCAATTATATTGTATCACTAAATCTAGAACTGTCAGCTTCACACACCTTAAAGATCAGGATTTATTTTACTGCGATACAGGGAAAATTTGTTTTCAAAATGTATATATATACATATATCTGTTGCATGTGAATAGGATAGGCAACATCTTCGGATGTGTAGCCAGTACACAGGTTATATATATTATGTGTGTTTTCCTATATCTATATCCTGAAGCGGCACTGGCTGTGGATTTGCTTGCCTAGGATAGGCCACCATTTCGGTGTAGCCATGGTATTATACTGCATGTGAATGTATTTTCAATAATAGCTATTCTGTCAATTAGGTGATAAGGCTTACAGGCATAGGGATATTCCCTGTGTCTGTGCCGGTCACGGTCCTCTAAACGGGGGTCGTGACACTATGAATATAATGATTGGAAAATACAGCCACATGCCAGTCGTATATATCACACTCCACCACATTAACACTTATGCAATTTACAAAACCTCACAATATCCTCGATGAACTTTTTGTAATAGAAAGAAGAAATGTCTGACAGTACCTTTCTCAGTGTCTCAATAAAAGCAATCACCACCCAAGTTGGTGAGGCAACTTAAAGCAACCAAATGTAAGAAGCCAATGGAAGGCACAGAGCAAATATCTGTGGTCACCCCCAAGAACAGTAAGAATGCGCCCATGTACTAGATAAGGGAAAGACACTTATTGGCCAAGGTTAAATCAGCAATATATCAATAACTTGCTTACATATCTATAGAACAATTAATGAATCATATTACAATGAAATAACTTTTGTTAAAAAAAGATTAAACTCAACTTCAAAAGAAAATTCAATACCAACAGTGATTTTTAAAATTGCTTACCAACACATGTGTCAAAATAAGGAGAGGAAACAATTTGGAATAAAATACTATGTTAAAACCTGATGAATGGTGTGGGATTGCTGAACTCCCATCTAACAACATTGCACCACTGATTAAGTTTCAAAGGCAAGTCACGATGTCCCCTAATCCATTTTGTGTAGTACGGATACATGACAGTTTCACTAGTTGGGCGAATTGCAATAGGAATTTCTAAATCGGTTTCCCCAGACTTTGTCACCCAAGCAACATGTCAAATGTCCATTAGTTAGAGGCATAGTACTAGCATTTCCAAATGAAACTATCTTTTCAGAAAGAAATCAAATTTTAGCACTAACTATACTTAAAAAACATAGACATTATATTAGATATACACATTTTAATGCATGGAGTTTTCATTAGGTGAAAACTGACAAAAACTCTAACTAAAAGCTGTGTAGTTAGTCAATACTTAGTTCATCAAGGATACAAATTTCAAACCAATCTCTATGATATTAGCAGAGGATAGTCCAAGTAAATACCAAAGGGCATCACAATCTTAATGTAATTCAGTAAACTATCTAATTATATTGACTGAATAATTAATAAAATCTCACCTCTAGAGCAAAACCCTCAACATGATCCTTCTCCTTCTACAAAACTCCAAAAGATACAAATAAAGGAAAGTAACAGTTCTTGACTTTCATTTTCTTTATTTCTGCATCAAAAATAGACACAAAATATAGCAGCCAGAAAATAGACACAAAATGCACAAGGAAAATGTAGAAACACCAACCACCAGACGACATAATCACCACCAGAATTTCCCTCAATGCCGACGATTCTTGCTTCAAATTGAATAACGAAAATTATAGAATTTTGCAATTATAATGTCAAAACTCAAAACTACAGTGTGAAAATTGAATTTCCTAAATCCTAACCTTGATTTTCTTGAGCAATTCATAGCCGGTCATTCAAGGCATACAGTAGTCAATGATGAATAGATCCACCTTTAAACCCTGTTTGGAACAAAGAATCATTAATCTTCGAGAAAATTGAAGAAGAAACTTTCCAGGAAAATACAAAATCTGAGAAAATTTCCTACATCAAAGGCATCCGATTTCTCCTCGTCGAGTCCTAAAAATTGCAGAGCTCTCATTCCACTGTCCACAGCAGTAACTGCAATTCCCCAAAAAAAAAAAAAACAGAGAAATGAAAAATGCCCATTTTGTTCTTGAAACGAAAGCGCACACACACCTTTACAAGCTAAAATCCTGAGAAGGCGCTCGATGACCTTCCGATCGACGAGGCTATCATCGATGGTCAAGACATGAACATCTTCAGTATCCGCCGGCGAGAGATGATCATAGCCCTCCATCTTTGTCGGAGAAACAAAACCGTTCGATATTGGCCAGAGAGAAAAAGAGGGAGAGAGAAGGGAAGGGGATTGTTGAAGTTGGGATAGCAATTGTGGTGTCATTGAGATTAGGGTTTTCCGCTTCTCGGCGGCTAGTTTTGTAGTTGCAAGAAGATAGAAAGCAAAGAAGAAAGAAGACGCAACAGCGACGCTAGATCTGCTACAAGAAGAGGAGAACACTAGATTTGCAAAGGGACGACGATGAGACGAAGGCGGGGCGACGACGCGAGATCTGCTACCTGTGTCGGCGGCCGTGAATCATTCAAGAAAAGTCGACGAAGTGGTCGTCGACGAAGGCCTCTTTGGCTTGGACTTGGAGATTGGAAGCCATGGAAGGGAAAAGTTGAAAGCTAGAGAGAAGAAGAAGAAGAAGAGTCTAAAAAGAAAGAAAATCAGAGACCGAGTTGAACGAAGATGGACTCAGCAGCTACAATGAGAGGTAAGGTTGGAGGTGGTCTTTGAATATACTGTAGCTATAGGTTTTTTATTTTTAGTAACAGCTATTGTTATAAGACTTCTAGTATATCAATAAATTTTACTAACAATTATAAAAATACTGTGACAAAAAATAATATCTATACTAACAATTTAAAAAATAGCCACAATAATTCATTTTTAGTAGCTATTCTTAAAAAAGTTACTAAAAAAACAGCCACTAAAACTTAATTTTCTAGTAGTGACGTGATATTCATTTTTATATGAATAAAATTGTATTACGCGTGTATGATTTGCAAGTAAGTAGTCAACGTGCAATAGTATATGTGTTTATATGATTAACCACAAGGTGTATATGTGCTATTGCGGCTCACCGAGCCTTATATGATACCGTGGGTAGGATTGAGTCGAAATTTCATATGTGAGGGTTCACTAATATTAGAAACCCATTTAAATTGATCATCGTGCAAAGGTTTTGACCGTATGATACATTGAGAAAAATGAACCTAGGTTGTTAAGTGTGAGTGAGAGTGATGCATAACTAAAAAGGGGGAAACTAAGCCTAACTAGTAATCACGTATAATATTCAACTAGTTCTCATAGGGTGTCTTCCAAGGTTAAATATGTTAGTGGAGTTTGTTTAGGTTGTCCGGGTAGGTCGAGTCAGTCATCCTGATCGGACAGACAGGATTCAGTTAACAGTAAGTATGCCACATAGTGGCCATTACCTTGGTTTAACCGGGGTCAGGCAAGTTGCCGACTATTACTCTAAGCGTGCCTTGGAGTCAGAAAGTTCCTAGTTTGATCAACTAGGTTCGAATAAGACATTGCCTTCGGGCCAGTATTTCTCTTAGCGTAACGCGGGAGACAGAAAGTGAATGCCTTCGGGCCAGTATTTCTCTTAGCGTAATGCAAGGGACAGAAAGTGAATACCTACGAGCATAACTATGTATGACTTATGAAAAGATATGATATATGTTTATGATTGGTTTACATGCGGATTAATAAACATGTTAGAAGCATGAATTAGGATTTTTAATTGTGAAAATGATATATTGATTGCCTGATCATATTAAGGGTCACAATATAAATCTGTTTCATGCGCATGTGGTTGTGGTTGCTCCCTTCCCCCAGCTGTAGTGGTACCCGCTGCTACGCCAAGGATGGGGGAGCTTCTCACTGAGTCTGTTTGACTCACCTCATGTTTACATGTTTCAGATACAGGTGGTTCAGGAGTCAGAAACGTGTCCACTTCTTCTCAGGGAGGCGGACAGATCTGAGGACCGTAAGCTTAGTCCGCGTCGGTAGTTATTTTGATTACGTACACAAGTTGTGATGTATATGTATATGAATCCTTTTTGTGTGTAGCGTTTGTACTGATATAGTTGCAGTATATACATACGTCCTATTCTAGCATTGTCGGCTTCATACAGATTAAAGTTAGGTCTTGGTGTTGGGAATATAGGCTATGATATAGCATATATCATGTATATATATATATATATATATATGACTTCCGCATGCGACTAGGATAGATCACACGCCTTGAGGGGTGTGATCAATATGTAAATTATATATATGTGTGACTGAATACCTGATTGTATGAAAATATGGCTTCCGCATGTGAATAGGATAGATCACACGTATTGAGGCGTGTGGTCAATATGTAAACTATATGCAAGCGTGTGATTGAATATATGTATGCTGTACACAGGATTTCTGCATGTGAATAGGATAGATCACCCGCCCTGAAGCGCGTGATCAATATGTATACTATATGTATGTGTGAGTGATTATGTGTATATGTATAGACTGAAGCGGCGTTGAGCGAGCCGTGGATTGCACGCTACTTAGGTCACTGAATATGGATGGCCATAAATACTATATATTGTTTGTATTAGAAATGGGTAGTTATAAACATTTGAAAATGTCAATCAGGGACATAGAGGCTTACGGGATAGGAGAAATCCTACTTCCCGTGCCGGTCACGGATGTCCGATAGGGGGTCGTGACAAACTTGGTATCAGAGCCTGGTTATCTTTAAACTGTATGAAGCCATAGGCATGACCGGGTGTCGGTTTACGTCTCGTTGTGAACCCGGGCACAACCTGGGAGTAAAAAGGCACTTGTGGAAGTACCCAAGAAATTGAGTCAGCCATTTCTTTCTACTCTCTTTGATATGAAATATCATTGATATACGTGTACTCATTAGGTGTGGTCCTTGTGCAGAATAGGGATGCCACCGATTACGAGACGGACTAGGGCTGGAGGGAGAACTCCTGCTGAAATTGATCAAGAGTCAGTTCGGGAGGAGGTAATGCCCACCCGAGGTCGAGGTAGAGGCCGTACCCGAGGCCGAGGTAGAGGTCGTGCTCGTGGTCGAGGGAGAGCACAAGTGAGAGGGGAAGAGAGGAGACAGTCACCGGAACCTCAACCTCAAGTAGAGGCAGGTGCACCTTCCGTGGCGGAAATGCTCACGGCAGGATTTCAGGAACTAAGAGAAGAGATGACAAGACAAATATAGAGGGAAGTACGCCGGTTAGTAGTCGGCGAGGAAGAACAAGAGAGCGTTCCTAGCAATCAAGAGATGGAGGTTGTTGAGGAAGAGGATAGGGAATGGCAACAACCACAGGAAATGCCTCGTGAGCCATGGGTAGCACCCAGATAGCTGCCAATTTCAAAATTTCTGAAGCTTCATCCACACACTTTCTACGAAACTAGTGAGAAAGAGGATCCGCAGTACTTTGTGAGAGACATAGTCAGAATTGGGCACATGTTGAGGTGCTCAGGACATCAGTTAGTGGAATTAGCTTCATTCCAGCTGAGGGGAGCTGCCAGGGTATGGATAGAGTCCGTACATGCCAGGTATTCATGAAGGGTGGCACCTATGACCTGGGAAGATTTTCAGAGGGAATTCTTGGGTCGGTTTCTATCTGAAGGCACTAAAGATGCAAAGCGTCAGCAATACGAGGAGTTGTGGATGACGCCTAACATGACCGTGATGGAGTATGAGTTACTTTTTAAAGAACTAGCTCAATTCTCACTTGAGTTGGTTCCTGATGAAGAGGCAAGGATCAAGAGATTCATACACCGTCTCACGGAGCCGTTATTTACTGCTTTATTACCTCAGAGGAGACAATTTGAGACTTTAGCTCAAGCAGCAGACTGTGCCAGAATGATTGAAACCAGGAAGAGGTACGAGACTTCTGTTGATCCCAAAGTCAAGTTAATTACAGGCAGTGACAACCAAGGAGGTGCAAGTAAGAAAAGGAAGACAAAAGGTGGAAGTGCAGGATATTCAGGGTCCGCAGGAAGACAATCCTCAACTACCACCCATGAAACAGGTACAAGAAGTAATTTTCAAGGGGGACAGAGAGTGCAAGGGGGTGGAAATGCCGGTAAGACAAGGCCCCAGTGTGCGACTTGCGGCAGATTTCATTTTGGAATATGTCAGAGACTAACAGGTGGGTGTTACAACTGCGGCCAGGTGGGCCATATGGCTAGAGATTGTCCTAAGAGAAAAGAGAGTACAAGTGTGAGAAGCAATCCGACGCCGAGGAGTACACCTATTCCAGCCCCACCAGTGAGAACCATACCACCACAGACAGCAAGTACAGGTGCAGCTAGAGGCCGTGGTGCAGGATCTAGTGGCAGAGGGCCAGGGGCAGTAGCTGGAGGATAAGCGCGGGTATTTGCACTTTCTCAGCAAGACGCTCATGCATGAAATGCAGTTGTGACAGGTACCCTTATTGTTTGCTCTCTTGAAGCACGAGTCTTATTTGATTCCGGCTCCACTCATTCCTATGTGTCGCATGCATTTGCCTCTAAATTCAACAAAAGTCCATCTAGAATGGAAAGAACAGTACTGGTCTCTACTCTAATGGGAGAATCGGTACAAGTAGAGTATGTACACAAGTCTTGCATTGTGGAGGTCGATGGTCATGAGACTGTGGTAGATCTTCGGTTGTTGTGTATGGTTGATCTTGATGTGATCCTCGGAATGGATTGGTTGTCGTCTTGCCATGCGGTTGTGGACTGCAGGGCTAAATGCTTGAAATTTAATATGCCAAAGGAGGAGCCTTTTGTGATACTGGGTGACGGGGCTGCATCGTATCCAAACTTGATCTCGGCTTTGAAGGCATCCAAGTTACTTGCAAAGGGATGTAAAGGGTATTTGGCCTTCGTCCAAGATACCACGAAAGCAGTACTTTCACCGACTCAAGTACCGGTAGTGCGAGAGTTCTTGGATGTATTTCCAGAAGAATTGTCGGGGTTGCCGCCCGATCGTGAGGTTGAATTTGAAATTGAGCTGCAACCTGGCACCCAGCCTATCTCCACACCACCTTATCGGATGACTCCGAAAGAATTAAAGGAGCTACATACACAATTGCAAGAATTGCTTGACAGGGGTTTTATAAGACCTAGTTTCTCTCCTTGGGGTGCACCGATCCTTTTTGTGAAGAAGAAGGACAGATCTTTGCGGTTGTGTATCGATTACCGGAAGTTAAATAAGGTGACGATCCGCAATCAATACCCACTTCCGAGGATAGATGACCTATTTGATCAGTTGCAGGGCGCAAAGCGGTTTTCCAAGATTGATTTGCGATCTGGGTATCATCAATTAAAGATTCGAGAAACAAATATACCTAAGACCACATTCCGGACCCGATACAGACATTACTAGTTCTTGGTGATGTCTTTCGGATTAACTAATGCTCCTGCAGCGTTCATGGACATGATGAACAGGGTCTTCAAACCATTTCTGGACCGATTTGTCATTGTCTTCATTGATGACAACATCTTGGTCTATTCTAAGAATTCAGAAGAACATGCAGAACACTTGAGATTAGCATTGCAGAAGTTGAGAGAGGAAAAATTGTATGCCAGGTTCTCTAAGTGTGAATTCTGGCTTGACCAAGTTGCCTTTTTGGGTCACGTGGTATCATCAGAGGGAATCCACGTTGATCCAAGTAAGGTAGAGGCGGTGAAGAATTGGTCCCAGCCTACCTCTGTTACTGAAATTCGCAGTTTCTTGGGCTTGGCTGGATATTATAGAAGATTTGTGCAGGATTTCTCTAAGGTTGCTGCACTTATGACTAAGTTGACTCAGAAGGGAGTAAAGTTCGTATAGGATGATAAGTGTGAGCAAAGTTTTCAAAAGCTGAAAGATAGCCTCACTACCGCTCCAATGCTGGCATTACCTGAAGGCACAGGAGGGTATGTAGTATACTATGATGCGTCGAGGATCGGGTTAGGGTGTGTCTTGATGCAGCATGGCAAGGTGATTGCGTATGCATCGCGACAATTGAGGAAACATGAGAAGAATTACCCAATTCATGACCTCGAGATGGCTGTTGTAGTATTCGCTTTGAAAATTTGGAGGCATTACTTGTATGGTGAGACTTGTGAAATTTATACAGACCACAAGAGCCTCAAATACATTTTCGAGCAGAAAGACATGAACTTGAGACAACGTCGATGGTTAGAGTTGTTGAAAGACTACGACTGCACGATCTTGTATCATCCAGGAAAGGCTAATGTGGTAGCCGATGCTCTGAGTCGGAAATCCATGGGCAGTCTTGCTCATATAAGTGAAGAAAGAAGACCGTTGATCAGAGAGTTGCACGAGCTAGAACAAACGGGGAATCAGTTTGAGATTGGGGATTCTAACTCACTTCTAGCTCATTTGCAAGCTAAGTCCTCTCTGGTAGAAGAGGTGAAGGCTAAACAGGATGAAGATACCGATCTCAAGCAGATCAGGGATGTTGTAACTAAAGAGAAAGGGGACGACGTCCGATTCTCTATGGATGATTTCGGGATACTTCGGTTGGAGGGACGGTTGTGTGTCCTTATGGTTGATAACTTGAAAGAAAGAATCCTTGAAGAAGCACACCGGACAGCTTATACAATCCATCCGGGAGCTAATAAAATGTATCATGACTTGAAACAGTTGTACTGGTGGAATGACATGAAGAAGGATGTTGCAAACTATGTAGCCAGGTGTTTAGTGTGTCAGCAAGTCAAGGCTGAACCCCAGAAGCCCGCCGGAACGTTACAACAAATAGAAATACCTGAGTGGAAATGGGAGAGGATAACGATGGATTTTGTAACCGGGTTGCCAAGATCTCAACATGGATATGATTCGGTTTGGGTGATAGTGGATCACATGACTAAGTCCGCGCACTTTCTGCCAGTTAAGACCACTTACGGAGTGAGTCAATATGCACAGATTTATCTATCAGAAATCGTTAGATTGCACGGTGTGCCAGTGGCCATAATATCTGATAGAGGGCCACAGTTCACTTCCAGGTTTTGGAAGTCATTGCAGGAAGTGTTGGGAACCAGAGTTGATTTGAGTACTGCATTCCACCCACAGACTGATGAGCAATCAGAAAGAACCATTCAGATCCTTGAAGACATGCTTCGAGCGTGTATTATGGATTTCGACAGAAGTTGGGAAAGGTATTTACCGTTGGCTGAGTTTGCTTACAATAACAGTTATCAAGCGAGTATCCAAATGGCACCTTTCGAGGCTTCATACGGTCGTAGGTGCAGATCCCCGATTGGGTGGTTCGAGGTCGGAGAGTCTAGTCTAATCGGCCCAGAATTGTTACAAGATGCCTTGCAGAAGGTGAAGTGTATAAGGGAGAGATTGCTGATGGCTTAGAGTAGGCAAAAGTCTTATGCAGACAGCCGAAGGAGAGAACTTGAATTCGCCATTGGTGAACAGGTGTTCTTGAGAATATCACCGATGAGAGGCGTGATGCGGTTCGGTAAGAAGGGGAAATTAAGTCCTCAGTATATCGGACCGTTTGAAATCCTAGAACGAGTTGGAAATGTGGCGTACCGGTTGGAATTGCCTACAGAGTTGGAGGGGGTACATCCTGTCTTTCATGTATCAATGCTTCGGAAATATCTTCCCGATCCCTCGCACGTGATTCAATTACAAGACGTGCAACTAACCGAAAATCTGACATATGAAGAGGAGCCAGTGGAAATCTTAGATCGGCAGTTGAAGAAACTCAGAACGAAATAGATTCCATTGGTTAAGTTTATGTGGAGAAATCACTCGACTGAAGAAGCTACATGGGAGGTCGAGGGTGAAATGCGCAGGACGTATCCTCATCTGTTTCAAGACTAAGGTTAGTACTTGTTTGAAATTCAGGGACCGAATTTCTTAAGGGGGGAAGATTGTAATATCCGAGATATTTAGATTTGATTATTTTGATTATTATTAAATTTATTTTTCTTTCAGAAAGAAAAATAAATTAAATTAAAGATGAAATAAAATTAAGGGGAGAAAAATAGGAAATCTAAGTATTCTTTTTAGGACCTAAATATATATATATATATATATATGTATATATATATATATATATATAATAGATTTTGTATGGGGGGCCACGTGACCCCCCATTCCATTTACACACATATAATAATAAAAAAAAAGGAGGTAGAAAGCAAAACATATGGGAGGCCACCGTGACCCCACTTTACCAATTCATTAGACACATTGAATAAAAAAAGAAGAAGAAGAAAGGAGAAGGCAGAAGCACGAACAGTACCACACACACAAGACGCACACACGCACGGGGAAGGGGAAGAGGAAGGCGAAAACAGCGGGTTTGGACCGGATTTTTGCCGGAGAAGGTGACCGGACCTCATCTTTCATCACCACCAAGCTTTCTATCCGATTGAAATCAAGTAAGAAAGCCCCAAATCTCTCAAACCCCAATTCCTCAAATTTTGGGTATTTTAGAAATTCTTCAAATACTTTCAATCGGGGTATTCCGGGGTAAATTTGAGCTTAGTGGGTGTTATTGAAAGCTTATTGAGGTTCAGAATCGAAGTTAAACCATAGGAATTTGACCGGGTATGGAAATTAGAAAAATTGGGCTAGAAAATTGCTATAAATTCGAAATTGATAGTTTGATGCATGTTTAATCTTTGATTAGAGTAGTATAGGTGTTATAAATGCTGGAAATAGTCAAGGGAATAAAGCCCGAGTATTTAACGTCTCAACCGGAACCCAATCCGGTGAAAAAGAGGCGAAATACTAAGCCACAGTACCGTAAAGAGCTATGCGGTGGGTTGAACACCTCGGTCTAGTCCGTGGTGGACACCTAAGACCCGCTAATTTGGTTCCAAGGCTCTAATTATACCCAAATTATATTTTTATATATAATTAAAAAGGTAATAATTAAGCTTTTACTCGGCGAATAAGGGAGACGGTGGAATGAGTAAGCTAGAGCCTCTTTTGAACCGTGAATTTAATTCTTTTATTAGTTAAATACCCCTATGAACACTTGAAGGGAAATTTATACAAGTGGAAATCTCTAACCTAAGCAATTAGAGATTCTAAATGGCTCGAAAGCATGAAAGTCGAATATGGGGCATTCTGGACTGTCAGAAAGAGCAAATAAGACGACGTAACGAACTAAATAATTAATTCCTTGAAAATAGCTAAAGGGTGCATAAGCATTAGCATGACACGTGCATGGTAGATGCTTAGTTACGCGTTCTAAATTTCTTAAATATAATGTGTATAGGGCACCACAGGGTAATTGGAGCTCCAGGCACTCCGAGGACTGATCAGGAGGGCCAACGAGGTGAGGGGCTCTTCCATCCCTGCCCCACAGGGTTGGATGACTACGTGGAAAATATGGTTTGCTCTATTTTGTGCAAATTGATATATGAAATATATTTATATGAATAAAATTGTGTTACGCGTGTATGATTTGCAAGTAAGTAGTCAACGTGCAATAGTATATGTGTTTATATGATTAACCACAAGGTGTATATGTGCTATTGCGGCTCACCGAGCCTTATATGATACCGTGGGTAGGATTGAGTCGAAATTTCATATGTGAGGGTTCATTAATATTAGAAACTCATTTAAATTGATCATCGTGCAAAGGTTTTGACCGTATGATACATTAAGAAAAATGAATCTAGGTTGTTAAGTGTGAGTGAGAGTGATGCATAACTGAAAAGGGGGAAACTAGGCCTAACTAGTAATCACGTATAATATTCAACTAGTTCTCATAGGGCGTCTTTCAAGGTTAAATATGTTAGTGGAGTTTGTTTAGGTTGTCCGGGTAGGTCGAGTCAGTCATCCTGATCGGACAGACAGGATTCAGTTAACAGTAAGTATGCCACATAGTGGCCATTACCTTGGTTTAACCGGGGTCAGGCAGGTTGCCGACTATTACTCTAAGCGTGCCTTGGAGTCAGAAAGTTCCTAGTTTGATCAACTAGGTTCGAATAAGACATTGCCTTCGGGCCAGTATTTCTCTTAGCGTAACGCGGGAGACAGAAAGTGAATGCCTTCGGGCCAGTATTTCTCTTAGCGTAATGCAGGAGATAGAAAGTGAATACCTACGAGCATAACTATGTATGACTTATGAAAAGATATGATATATGTTTATGATTGGTTTACATGCGGATTAATAAACATGTTAGGAGCATGAATTAGGATTTTTAATTGTGAAAATGATATATTGATTGCCTGATCATATTAAAGGTCACAATATAAATCTGTTTCATGCGCATGTGGTTGTGGTTGCTCCCTTCCCCCAGCTGTACTGGTACCCGCTGCTACGCCAAGGATGGGGGAGCTTCTCACTGAGTCTGTTCGACTCACCCCCTGTTTACATGTTTCAGATACAGGTGGTACAGGAGTCGGAAACGTGTCCACTTCTTCTCAGGGAGGCGGGCAGATCTGAGGACCGTACGCTTAGTCCGCGTCAGTAGTTATTTTGATTACGTACACATGTTGTGATGTATATGTATATGAATCCTTTTTAGGTGTAGCGTTTGTACTGATATAGTTGCAGTATATACATACGTCCTATTCTAGCATTGCCGGCTTCATACAGATTAAAGTTAGGTCTTGGTGTTGGGAATGTAGGCTATGATATAGCATATATCATGAATATATATATATATATATATATATATATATTTGACTTCCGCATGCGACTAGGATAGATCACACGCCTTGAGGGGTGTGATCAATATGTAAACTATATATATGTGTGACTGAATACATGATTGTTTGAAAATATGGCTTCCGCATGTGAATAGGATAGATCACACGTATTGAGGCGTGTGGTTAATATGTAAACTATATGCAAGTGTGTGATTGAATATATGTATGATTGTACACAGGATTTCTGCATGTGAATAGGATAGATCACCCGCCCTGAAGCGCGTGATCAATATGTATACTATATGTACGTGTGAGTGATTATGTGTATATGTATAGACTGAAGCGGCGTTGAGCGAGCCGTGGATTGCATGCTACTTAGGTCACCGAATATGGATGGTCATCAATACTATATATTGTTTGTATTAGAAATGGGAGTTATAAACGTGTGAAAATGTCAATCAGGGAATTAGAGGCTTAGTGGTAGGAGAAATCCTACTTCCTGTGCCGGTCACGGACGTCCGATAGGGGGTCGTGACATATGATCCATTTATACTTGCACAACAAGCGGTGCAAGTGTATTATGCACCTTATCCTGCAACACGTGATAAGATTAATTAGATGTCAGTCATTAGAACGAAAGCAAGGAGCACAATTGATGCACCTAGCACTAAAGTTGATAATGTTGTATATCAAGGTGATGGGATAGAGGAAATCATACCAACAAACATTGACAATGATGAGCTTCCAACATTACATGATGTTGAAGGTGCACATGAAGAAGTTGATAGATTGCTTGTCAATCAAGAACTTAATGAAGCTGAACCTGAGTTTACTTCAAAGTCGACTGATGAAGAGGAAGACCTACTTACTGAAGATGATACAGGGGTTGAAGCTGGAGATGAGGAGTAGTTTGTTTTTATGAATCTAATGGAACTCTCAATGTTTTCGTGCTTAATGTGAAACGTTTTATTCTTCTTGTAATGCTTTTGGAATTAGTATTGATTCTTGTTTACCTCAACTATATTGTGAAGTTTTTTGTAATGTGTTATGCTTCTTGTTTACTATAGTGAATTATGGATTCTATATATGTTTTTGCAACTCTTATTTTGCATATACAGATGTCTAGTGGTCAATCAAGCCGAGGCGGTGGTAGAGGACGCACAGTTCGAGGTTGGGGCCGATCAAGGGTTCGAATCACTATTAAATGAATTAGGGACCAAATTGTTATTGATATTGAAAAATAGTCTCACAAGGATATTTAGTGATGATATTTGTCAAAATTGATAATAATTTCGTCCCTAATCCATTCATAGTGGGTTATTGTTAGAGTAAGTCCATATTAGTGCTTAAAAAATGAAGTAAAAATATACATTTTGAAGGAATTGCACCGAAATTGCACAGAAGGGAATTGCACTGGATCCAATTTCTCATTTTTCTTTTTTAATTAGTTTTGGTCGATGAGTGTTTCGAAAACTTGATATTCATTTTTCTTTTTTATTTATTTTTTGTCGATGAGTGTTTCGAAAACTTGATATTTATTTTTCTTTTTTCTTATCATTTTTCGCCGATGAGTGTTTTGAAAACTTGATATTCATTTTTCTTTCTTAATTAGTTTTGGTCGATGAGTGTTTCGAAAACTTGATATCCATTTTTCTTTTTTTAATAAGTTTTCGCCGATGAGTGTTTCGAAAACTTGATATTCATTTTTATTTTTTAATCAGTTTTCGCCGATTAGTGTTTTGAAAACTTGAGAGTTATTTTTACTTTTTTAATCAGTTTTCGCGGATGAGTGTTTCGAAAATGTGATATTCATTTTTCTTTATTTAATTAATTCTTCACCGATAAGTGTTTCAAAAACTTGATATTCATTTTTCTTTTTTTAATCATTTTTCGCCGATAAATGTTTCGAAAACTTAATATTTATTTTTCTTTTTTTAATAAGTTTTCGCCGATGAGTATTTCAAAAACTTGATATTCATTTTCCTTTGTTAATAAGTTTTCGCCGATAAGTGTTTCTAAAACTTGATATTCGTTTTTATGATTTTAATAAGTTTTCGCCGACAAGTGTTTTGAAAACTTGATAGTTATTTTTCATTTTTTTAATAGTTTTCGCCGATGAGTGTTTCGAAAACGTAATATTCATTTTTTTATATAGTTTTCGTCGATGAGTGTTTCGAAAACTTGATATTCATTTTTCTTTATTTAGGTAGTTTTCACCGATGAGTGTTTCGAAAACTTAATATTCATTTTTCTTTTTCTAATCATTTTTCGCCGATTAGTGTTTCGAAAACTTGATATTCATTTTTCTTTCTTTAATCAGTTTTCGCCGATGAGTGTTTCGAAAACTTGATATTCATTTTTCTTTTTTTAATCAGTTTTCGTCGATGAGTGTTTACAAAACTTGATATTCATTTTTCTTTTTTATTTAGTTTTCGCCGACGAGTGTTTCGAAAATTTGACATTCATTTTTATTTTTTTAATCAGTTTTCGTCGATAAGTGTTTCGAAAACTTCATATTCATTTTTCTTTTTTTAGTAAGTTTTCGCTAATGAGTGTTTCGAAAACTTGATATTCATTTTTCTTATTTTAATCTGTTTTTGCCGATGAGTATTTCAAAAACTTGATATTAATTTTTCTTTTTTTAATTAGTTTTTGACGATGAGTGTTCTGAAAACTTGATATTCGTTTTTCTTTTTTTAATCAGTTTTCGCCGATGAGTGTTTCGAAAACTTGATATTCATTTATCTTTTTTCTAATCAGTTTTCACCGATGAGTGTTTTCAAAACTTGATATTCATTTTTTTTAATTAGTTTTGGTCGATGAGTGTTTCGAAAACTTGATATTCGTTTTCCTTTTTTAATCAGTTTTTGCCTATGAATGTTTCGAAAACTTTATATTCATTTTTCTTTTTTTAATTACTTTTCGCTGATTAGTATTTCGAAATCTTGATATTCATTTTTCTTTCTTTAATCAGTTTTCGCCAATGAGTGTTTTGAAAACTTGATATTCATTTTTCTTTTTTTCATTAGTTTTCGCCGATGAGCGTTTCGAAGACTAGATATTCAATTTTCTTTTTTTAATTAGTTTTTGCCGATTAGCGTTTCGAAAACTTGATATTCATTTTTCCTTTTTTTTTAATCACCTTTCGCCGATGAGTGTTTCGAAATCTTGATATTCATTTTTCTTATTTTTTATCAGTTTTCGCCGATGACAGTTTCGAAAACTTGATATTCATTTTTTTAAATAGTTTTAGCCGATTAGTGTTTCGAAAACTTGATAGTCATTTTTTTAATCAGTTTTCGTCGATTAGTGTTTCCAAAACTTTATATTCATTTTTCTGTTTTTAATCAGTTTTCGCCGATGAGTATTTCGAAAACTTGATATTCATTTTTCTTTTTTTAATCAATTTTCGCCGATGAGTGTTTTCGAAAACTTGATATTCCTTTTTCTTTTTTTAATCAGTTTTCGCCGATGAGTGTTTTGAAAACTTGATATTCATTTTTCTTTTTAATTAGTTTTGGTCGATGAGTGTTTTGAAAACTTGATATTTATTTTTCTTTTTTAATTAATTTTGGTCGATGAGTGTTTCGAAAACTTGATATTCATTTTTCTTTTTTCTAATAATTTTTCGCCGATGAGTGTTTTGAGAACTTGATTTTCATTTTTCTTTCTTAATTAGTTTTGGTCGATGAGTGTTTCGAAAACTTGATATCCATTTTTCTTTTTTTAATAAGTTTTCGCCGATGAGTGTTTCGAAAACTTGATTTTCATTTTTCTTTTTTAATCAATTTTTGCCGAAGAGTGTTTTGAAAACATGATAGTTATTTTTACTTTTTTTAATCAGTTTTCGCAGATGATTGTTTCGAAAACGTGATATTCATTTTTCTTTATTTAATTAGTTTTTCACCGATAAGTGTTTCGAAAACTTGATATTCATTTTCATTTTTTTATTCATTTTTCGTCGCTAAATGTTTCGAAAACTTAATATTTATTTTTCTTTTTTTAATCAGTTTTTGCCGACGAGTATTTCGAAAACTTGATACTCATTTTCTTTTTTTAATATTTTTTCGCCGATAAGTGTTTCTAAAACTTGATATTCGTTTTTCTTATTTTAATAAGTTTTTGCCGACGAGTGTTTTGAGAACTTGATAGTTATTTTTCATTCTTTTAATAGTTTTCGCCGATGGGTGTTTTGAAAACGTAATATTCATTTTTCTTTTTTTTTATATAGTATTCCACGACCCCCTATCGGACGTCCGTGACCGGCACGGGAAGTAGGTTTTCCCCTATCCCATAAGCCTCTAATCCCTAATTGACATTTTAATATGTGTATATCTACCCATTTCTAATACAAACAATATATAATACATATGGTCATCCATTTCCGGTGACCTAAGCAGTTTGCAATCCACGGCTCGCTCAGCGCCGCTTCAGTCTATATATATACATATATTCATTCACACGTACATATAGTGAACATATTGATCACGGGCTTCAGGGCGGGTGATCTATCTTATTCACATGCAGAAGTTCTGTATACAGTTATACATATATTCAATCACACGCCTGCATATAGTTTACATATTGATCACATGCCTCAATGCGTGTGATCTATCCTATTCACATGCGGAAGCCGTATTTTCATACAATCAGGTATTCAGTCACACATATATATAATTTACATATTGATCACACGCCTCAATGCGTGTGATCTATCATATTCACATGCGGAAGTCATATATATATACACATGATATATATCATATAATTGCCTATATTCCCAACACCAAGACCTAACTTTAATCTGTATGAAGCCGACAATGCTAGAATAGGACGTATATATATACTGCAGCAGCGGGTGAGTCGAACAGACTCAGTGAGAAGCTCCCACATCCCTGGCGTAGCAGCGGGTACCGCTACAGCTGGGGGAAGGGAGCAACCACAACCACATGCGCATGAAACGGATTTATATTGTGACCTTTAATATGATCAGGCAATCAATATATCATATTCACAATTAAAAATCCTAATTCATGCTCCTAACATGTTTATTAATCCGCATGTAAACCAATCATAAAAATATATCATATCTTTTCTGACCCCAAGGCAATGTCTTATTCGAACCTAGTTGATCAAACTAGGAACTTTCTGACTCCAAGGCACGCTTAGAGTAATAGCCGGCAACTTGTCTGACCCCGGTTAAACCAAGGTAATGGCCACTATGTGGCATACTTACTATTAACTGAATCCTGTCTATCCGACCAGGATAACCGACTCGATCTACCCGAACTAACCTAAACAAGTTCAAATAACCTATTCGACCATGAAAGACGCCCTATTAATAAATAACTGAATATTACACGTGTGAATTAGCTAGGCCTAGTTCCCCCGTTTCATTTTCCTCAATGTACCATACGGTCAAAACCTTTGCACGATGATCAATTTAAATGGATTTCTAATATTAATAAAGCCTCACATGTGAAATTCCGACTCAATCCTACCCACGGTATCACATAAGGCTCGGTGAGCCACAATAGCACATATACACCTTGCGGTTAATCATATAAGCACATATACTATTGCACGTTGACTGCTTATTTGCAAATCATATACGTGTAACACAAATTTATTCATAGAAATATATTCCATTTATCAATTTGCACAAAATAGAGCAAACCACATTTTCCACGTAGTCATCCAACCCTGTGGGGCAGGGATGAGAGAGCCCCTCACCTCGTTGGCCCTCCTGATCAATCCTCGGAGTGCCTGAAACTCCAATTACCCTGTGGTGCCCTATACACATATATATTTAAGAAATTTAGAACGCGTAACTAAGCATCTACCATGCACGTGTCATGCTAATGCTTATGTACCATTTAGCTATTTTCCAAGAACTATTTTTTTAGTTTGTTACGTCGTCTTACTTGTTCTTTTTGAAAGTCAATATTGTCTCATATTTGCCTTTCACATTTTCGAGCCATTTAGAACCTCTAATTGCTTAGGTTAGAGATTCTCACTTGTCTAAATTTTCCTTCAGGTGTTCATATGGGTATTTAACTAATAAAAGAATTAAATTCACGGTTCAAAAGAGGCTCTAGCTTACTCATTCTACCGTCTCCCTTATTCGCCGAGTAAAAGCTCAATTATTACCTCTTTAATTATATATAAAAATATAATTGGGTATACTTAGAGCCTTGGAACTAATTTAGCGGGTCTTAGGTGTCCACCACGGACTAGACCGAGGTGTCCAACCCACCGCATAGCTCCTTTCTATACGGGGGCTTAGTATTTCGCCTCCTTTTCACCGGATTGGGTTCCGGTTGAGACGGTAAATACTCGGGCTTTATTCCCTTGTATATTTCCAGCAATTAAAACACTTATTCTACTCAAATCCAAGCCTAAACATGCATCAAACTATCAACTTCGAATTTTAAAGTAATTTCCTTACCCAATTTTCCTAATTTCCATACCCGGTAAATTCCTACGGTTTAACTTCGATTCTGAACCTTACTAAGCTTTCAATAACATCCACTAAGCTCAAATTTAACCCCGGAATGCCCCGATTGGAAGTATTTGAAGAATTCCTAAAATACCCAAAATGGGAGAAATTGGGGTTTTGATAGATTGGGGCTTCCATACCTTGATTCAATCGGATGGGGAGCTTGTAGGTGTTGAAAGAGAGCTTCGGTCACCGTCACCGGCGTCGGAGCGCGATTTCCGGTGAGAATCCGACGCCCAACCACCGTCTTCGTATTTCTTCTCTTCCCCTTGAGCTTCTCGTTTGGACCACGGCTGCGTGCGTTTTTGCTGCTTCTGTCTGCTTCTTTTTGTTTTTCTTTTATTATGTTTGTTGCTTTAGTGAATGGGTGTGTGTGTTATTATTAAATGGGGGGGTGACGTTTTTGCTTCTGCACTTATCTCTTTTCTTTACTTTTTTATTTGTTTAATTGTGAGTGTGTGTGTAATGGGAGGATGGGTGTGTGTGTAAATGGGAGGGGGTCACATTCCCCCCCCCCAATATATTTTAATATATATATATATATATATATATATATATATATATATATATGTATATGTATACTTTTTTTTTTGAAAAATTTATTTATTTGTTACATCCTCTTTTTCATTTAGGTCCTAAAAAGAATATTTAGATTTCCTATTTTTCTCCCCTTAATTTTATTTTATCTTTAATTTAATTTATGTTTCTTTCTGAAAGAAAAATAAATTTAATAATAATGAAAATAATCCAATCTAAATATCTCGGATATTACAGTTTTCGCTGATGAGTGTTTCGAAAACTTGATATTCATTTTTCTTTATTTAGGTAGTTTTCCCCGATGCGTGTTTCGAAACTTAATATTCATTTTTCTTTTTCTAATCATTTTTCGCCGATTAGTGTTTCGAAAACTTCATATTCATTTTTATTTTTTTAATCAATTTTCGCCGATGAGTGTTTCGAAAACTTGATATTCGTTTTTCTTTTTTTTAATCAGTTTTCGCCGATGAGTGTTTACAAAACTTGATATTCATTTTCCTTTTTTAATTAGTTTCCGCCAATGAGTGTTTCGAAAACTTGATATTCATTTTTATTTTTTATAATCAGTTTTCGTCGATAAGTGTTTCGAAAACTTCATATTTATTTTTCTTTTTTTAGTAAGTTTTCGCTAATGAGTGTTTCGAAAACTTGATATTCATTTTTCTTATTTTCGTCAGTTTTTGCCGATGAGTATTTTGAAAACTTGATATTAATTTTTCTTTTTTTAATCAGTTTTCGGCGATGAGTGTTCTGAAAACTCGATATTCGTTTCTTTTTTTAATCAGTTTTCGCCGATGAGTGTTTTGAAAACTTGATATTCATTTTTCTTTTTTTTAATCAGTTTTCACCGATGAGTGTTTTGAAAACTTGATATTCATATTTCTTTTTTAATTAGTTTTGGTCGATGAGTGTTTCAAAAACTTGATATTCATTTTTCTTTTTTAATCAGTTTTCACCTACAAAATACTGGCCCGAAGGCAATATCATGTACGAACCTGGTTGTTCACACCAGGAACTTTCTGACTCCAAGTCATGCTTAGAGTAATAGCCGACAACTCGTCTGACCTCAATTTTAACCAAGGTAATGGCCACTATGTGGCATACTTGCTGATGTCATAATCCTGTCTGTCCGATCAGGATGATTGACTCGATCTACCCGGACAACCTAAACAAACTCAACTAACATATTTTACCTTGAAAGATGCCCTATGAGAACTAGTTGAATATTATACGTGATTACTAGTTAGGCCTAGTTTCCCCCTTTTCAATTATGCATCACTCTCACTCACACTTAACAACCTAGGTTCATTTTCCTCGGTGAGCCACAATAACACATATACACCTTGTGATTAATCATATAAGCACATATACTATTGCACGTTGACTACTTACTTGCAAATCATACACGCGTAACACAAATTTATTCATATAAATATATTCCATATATCAATTTGCACAAAATAGAGCAAACCACATTTTCCACGTAGTCATGCAACCCTGTGGGGTAGGGATGGGAGAGCCCCTCACCTCATTGGCCCTCCTGATCAGTACTCGGAGAGCCTGAAGCTCCAATCACTCTGTGGTGCCCTATACACATTATATTTATGAAATTTAGAACGCGTAACTAAGTATCTATCATGCACGTGTCATGCTAATGGTCATGCACCCTCTAGCTAATTTCCAAGAACTAATTATTTAGTTCGTTACATCGTCTTATTTGCTCTTTCTGACAATCCAGAATGCCCATATTCGACTTTCACGCTTTCGAGCCATTTAGAGCCTATAATTGCTTTGGTTAGAGTTTTCCACCTGTCTAAATTTCACTTCATGTGTTCATATGGGTAATTAACTAATAAAAGAATTAAATTCTCGGTTCAATAGAGGCTCTAGCTTAATCATCCCACCGTCTCCCTTATTCGCCGAGTAAAAGCTTAATTACTAACTCTTTAATTATATATAAAAATATAATTGGGGTATAATTAGAGCCTTGGAACCAATTTAGCGGGTCTTAGGTGTCCACCACGGACTAGACCGAGGTGTTCAACCCACCGCACAGCTCCTTACGGCACTGCGGCTTAGTATTTCGCCTCTTGTTCACCGGATTTGGTTCCGATTGAGACGGTAGATACTCAGGCTTTATTCCCTTGATTATTTCCAGCACTTATAACACTTATACTACTCCAATCCAAGCCTAAACATGCATCGAATTATTAATCTCGAATTTTATAGCAATTTTCTAGCTAAATTTTCCATACTCGGTCAATTCCTACAGTTTTAGCTTCGATTATGAACTTCACTAAGCTTTCAATAACACCCACTAAGCTCAAATTTAACCCCGGAATGCCCCGATTGGAAGTATTTGATGAATTCCCAAAACACCCAAAATTGGAGAAATTAGGGTTTTGAAAGATTGGGGCTTTCATACCTTGATTCAATCGGATGGGGAGCTTGGTGGTGATGAAAGACGGACTCTAGTGGCCCTCACCGGCGGCGGAAAGCAATTTCCGACGAGATTCCGCCGTGCTCTTGCCTCCTCTCCCTTTCTTGGTGCTTCACGTTTTGCTTGTGCGTTTTCTCGCTAGCTTCTGCCTTTTGCTCTCTTTTTCTTCTTTGTAAATGTGTATTAGTGAATTGGGTGGGGGTCACGGTTCCCCCCCCCCCCCAATTATTTTAATATATATAGTATTCTTTTTTTTTTGTGAGTGTGTTTTTTCTTAATGGGGGTCCAAGGTGGGGCCCCCATGTAACTTATTATATATATATCTTATATGTGTGATAGTGAAGGGATAAGGGGGTCACGGTTAGCCCCCTTTATTTATTTATATATATATATATTTATTTATTTATTATTAGATATTATATATATATATATATATTTTATTAGAAAAACTTATTTACTTGTTATATCCTCTTTTTTCCTCATGTTTTTTTAATCCTCTTTTCTTTTAGGTCCTAGAAAATTTATAAATATCTCCTATTACTTTCTTCTTTATTCTATTTTTAACCCTATAATTCTTTAATTTAATTTATTTTTTTCTTTCTGAAAGAAAATAAATTTAATAAAAATGAAAATAATTAAATCTAAATATCTCGGATATTACAGAAAACGTAATATTCATTTTTTTTATATAATTTTCGTCGATTAGTATTTCAAAAATGTGATATTCATTTTTTTATTTAATTAGTTTTCACCGATAAGTGTTTCAAAAACTTGATATTCATTTTTCTTTTTTAATCATTTTTCGTCGATGAATGTTTCAAAAACATGATATTCATTTTTCTTTTTTTAATCAGTTTTCCCCGATGAGTGTTTCGAAAACTTGATATTCATTTTCTTTTTTTTTAATCAGTTTTCGCCGATGAGTATTTCGAAAACTTGATATTCATTTTTCTTTTTTTTTATCAGTTTTCGCCGATGAGTGTTTCAAAAACTTGATATTCAATTTTCTTTTTTTAATCAGTTTTTGCCGATGAGTGTTTCCAAAACTTGATATTCATTTTTTTAAATTAGTTTTCGCCTATGAGTGTTTCGAAAACTTGATATTCATTTTTTTAATCAGTTTTTCACGATGAGTATTTCAAAAACTTGATATTAATTTTTGTTTTTTTATCTGTTTTCGCTGATGAGTGTTCTAAAAACTTGATATTCGTCTTTCTTTTTATTAATCAGTTTTCGCCGATTAGTGTTCCAAAAACTTGATATTCATTTTTCTTTTTTTAATCAGTTTTCACCGATGAGTGTTTCGAAAACTTGATATTCATTTTTCTTTTTTAATTAGTTTTGGTCCATGAGTGTTTCGAAAACTTGTTATTCATTTTCCTTTTTTAATCAGTTTTCGCCTATGAATGTTTCGAAAATTTTATATTCATTTTTCTTTTTTTAATTAGTTTTCGTCGATTAGTGTTTCAAAAACTTGATAATCATTTTTCTTTCTTTAATCAATTTTTGCCGATGAGTGTTTCGAAAACTTGATATTAATTTTTGTTTTTTTAATCTGTTTTCGCCATGAGTGTTCTAAAAACTTGATATTCGTTTTTTTAAACAGTTTTCGCTGATGAGCGTTTCGAAAACTTGATATTCATTTTTCTTTTTTTAATAAGTTTTCACCGATGAGTGTTTCGAAAACGTGATATTCATTTTCCTTTTTTAATCAGTTTTCGCAGATGAGTGTTTCGAAAACCTGATATTCATTTTTATATTTTTTAATCAGTTTCGTCGATGAGTGTTTCAAAAACTTGATATTCTTTTTTCTTTTTGTCACGACCCCCTATCGGACGTCCGTGACCGGCACGAGAGGTAGGATTTCTCCTATCCCGTAAGCCTCTAATCCCTGATTGACATTCTTACACATGCATAACTACCCATTTCTAGTACAAACAATATATAGTATATATGGTCATCCCTATCCGGTGACCTAAGTAGCAGGCAATCCACGGCTCGCTCAACGCCGCTTCAGTCTATACATATACACATAGTCAATCACACGTACATATAATATACATATTGATCACGCGCTTCAGGGCGGGTGATCTATCCTATTCGCATGGAGAGTTCCTATGTACAGTCAAGCATGTATATTCAATCACACACCTGCATAAAATATACATATTGATCACACGCCTCAATGCGTGTGACCTATCCTATTCACATGCGTAAGCCGTATTTTCACAAAATCAAGTATTCAGTCACACATATATATAAATTTACATATTGACCACACGCTCAGTGCGTGTGATCTATCCTATTCACATGCGAAAGTCACATTCATACACATGATATTCATCATATCATAACCTATGATCCCAACAACCAGACCAATCTTTAACTTGTATGAAGCCGACAGTTCTAGAGTGTGACATATACATATATGCATATAGCAACTGTACAAAACAATGCTATACCAAAAGAATCATATACATATACATCCTGACAAAATACATATATCAATACTACCCACGCGAACAATGCGTGCGGTCTCTAAGTCTGTCCGCCTCCCTGAGATGAAGTGGAAGCAGTCCCGATGCCTATACCACCTGTATCTGTAACATGTAACATTGGGGTGAGTCAAACAGACTCAGTGAGAGGCTTTCCCATCCCTGGTGTAGTAGCGGGTACCACTACAACTGGGGAAGAGGAGCCAATCACAAACACATACGCATATAACAGGTTTTGAGTTTCCGTATATTAAGTGGTCAGGCAATTAGCATATATCATATTCACAATAAAGAATTTAAAGCATGGTTTTACATACATTTAAATTCATACATACATCATATCATGATTTAACATATAATTCCATGCGGTCATTCGTATTCAATTAACCGTAATCATAAACTGGCCTGAAGGCAATATCTCCGTTAGGAGAGAATCTGGCCCGAAGGCAATATCTCACGTGAGCAATATGGGAACCTAGTTGATCATTCTAGGAACCCCTGGTCTCAAGACTATACTTGGAACAATAATCTGACCCCAAGACTTCACTTGGAGCATAGCCGGCGACTCATCTGACCTCGGTTTACCCAAGGCAATAGCCACAATGTCACGACCCCCTACCGGGAGTTCGGGACCGGCACGGGAGGTAGGATTTCTCCTATCCCGTAAGCCTCTAACTCTTGATTAGAATTCTTATATATGCATAACTACCCATTTCTAATACAAACAATATAGTATTTATATGTTCATCCCTATCTGGTGACCTAAGTAGCACGCAATCCACGGCTCGCTCAACGCCGCTTCAGTCTATACATATACACATAATCAATCACACGTACATATAGTATACATATTGATCACGCGCTTCAGGGCGGGTGATCTATCCTATTCACATGCAGAATCCCTGTGTACAGTCAAGCATATATATTCAATCACACAACTGCATAAAATATATATATTGATCACACGCCTCAATGCGTGTGACCTATCCTATTCACATGCGGAAGCCGTATTTTCACACGATCAAGTATTCAGTCACACATATATATAAGTTTACATATTGACCACACGCTCAGTGCGTGTGATCTATCCTATTCACATGCATAAGTCACATTCTTATATATATATATATATATACACATGATATTCATCATATCATAACCTATATCCCCAACAACAAGACCAATCTTTAATCTGTATGAAGCCGACAGTTCTAGAGTGTGACATATATATTTATGCATATAGCAACTGTACAAAGCAATGCTATACCAAAATGAATCATATACATATTTATCCTGTCAAAATACATATAACTGTACTACCCACGCGAACAATGCGTGCGGTCTCTAAGTCTGACCGCCTCCCTGAGATGAAGTGGAAGCGCCCCCGATGCCTATACCACCTGTGTCTGTAACATGTAACATTAGGGTGAGTCAAACAGACTCAGTGAGAGGCTTTCCCATCCCTGGTATAGTAGCGGGTACCACTACAACTGGGGAAGAGGAGCCAATCACAAACACATATGCATATAACGGTTTTAAATTTACATATATTAAGTGGTCAGGCAATTAACTTATATCATATCCACAATAAAGAATTTAAAGCATGGATTTACATATATTTAAATTCACACATGCATACATATAATTCCAAGTGGTCACCCGTATTTAATTAACCGTAAGCATACACTGGCCCGAAGGCATATCTCCGTTAGGAGAGAATCTGGCCCGAAGGAAATATCTCCATTAGGAGAGAATCTGGCCCGAAGGCAATATCTCACGTGAGCAATATGGGAACCTAGTTGATCATTCTAGGAACCGCTGGTCCCAAGACTATACTTGGAACAATAGTCTGACCCCAAGACTTCACTTGGAGCATAGCCGGCGACTCATCTGACCTCGGTTTACCCAAGGCAATAGCCACAATGTGGTGTACTCATATACTCTGTATTTCTGTGGGTTGACTCAAGACAAGAGACTCAATCTACCCGGACCACCCGTGATAGACTCGGTTCCCGCGTTGTACCATAAATGACTTCTATGGACCACTACTTGTTCATTTTAATTCTTCTTAGGCAATTCTAGATTTTCAAGTGGTTTCTAATCCGGACTCTTCGTTCAGAACAAAATCACCTAGGTCTATCTTCTTTAAGGACTTACATACAAAACACCCTTCAGATAGTATTTACTCGATCCTACCCCCGATATCGTCTAGGTTCCGTGGACCTTCTTTCCATATAAGGCTCCTTGAGCCACAATTGCTTTTACAATTCACAAACACACATATAGCACGTTTTCACATATACTGTAATTTAGGAACAACAATAGTATGTTATCTAACATGTAATTCCTACAAATAGGCAAGAAGGCAAACCATATATCCATATCCGCAGTCAACCCTATAGGGCAAGGATAGGAAAGCCCCTCACCTGGTTGGCTCCTTTGATCAGCTCTCGGTGCGCCCGAAAGTCCACTCACAGTATGGTGCCCTATACATGTATACTTGAGAGATTCAGAAACTTGCAATTTCAACCACTATTGTGTACATGTAACGCTAATGCTCATGTTCTTTCTAATTAATTCCATAGACTAGTTGTTGGCTTGGAATGCCCTCAACTAGTTTTCCGGAACACCTAGCATGCTTCTAATTCGTGTACAACCCTCTCTTAATCACGCTATTCGGAAACGTTGAATTTGGGAATGCAAGGTTACCCAATTTCACCTCTATGTCTCCATGTGAAGTTCCCATTACCCAAGTCATGAATTTATGGCCCAAGAGTCATAAATTCTACTTGTCCAAAATTTCCATTTACCAAAATAACCTTGAACACTTCACCTACACATGAATACACATACCCGAATACGCGTGAAATTAGAAAATTGTCAATTTTTCCCCGAACGGGGTTCCGGGTGAGACGGGAATTACTCGGGTTTTAATCCCTCGTAAATTCCAATAATTTTTTAATAATTATATAATTATCATTCAACTTTTCAATGCACCCCAAGTCTTTCCACAACACTCTTAAACCTTAACAACCACATTTTCCTACACTTTTTCGAACCCGGATAGATTCCATCAATTTGGTTCCGGATCCTAAGCTTCCAACTCACTCCCTAACTTGCATATACTTCAATTAAGGACCCAGAACACTCAGATTGAATCAATTGGGGTCTTTCCAAAAATCCCTAAAATTGATAAAATTGGGGTTTGAGAGTTTCGTGACTTCTCACCTCGATTCAACCGGTTAGAAGGACGATATGGAGTAGAGGAGGCTCCCAGCTACCTTCCCCGGTGAAGAGACGGCGTTTTCCGGTGAGAAAGCCCTCTTCCTCTTGTTTCTCTCTCTAGCCCGTAGCTCTGTCTCTCTCTAGCACACGGTTGCGTTTTCCGGCTTCCTCCGTGCGTCCGGCCACCACCACGAGCTTGCCGGCGTCCTCCTTGCTCCTCCGTGCCAACCGTTGCTCTCACCTCTCTCTCCCTCTGCTCGTGCGTCCGTCGACCGTCACCCCCACGCCTTCCTTTTCTTTCTTTTCTTTTCTTCTCTTTTCTCTAGTCTCTCTTATATATATATATATATATATTACAAACAACAAATAATAATAAAATAAAAAAGAAAATCTGATTTGTTTTTTTTACATATATATACATTTATATAATTAATTAATATATACATATTAAAAGAAAGTTAGTCTGATTATTAATAAATATTATGATCTAAAATACTTTGTATTCACAACATAGTAGGTAATAGGGTAGTGTGTATTTTTATCTCATCTTGCACATTCTAAATTAATTAATTAAATTAGACCAACGACGCTAATTAAATATCCTCGGGTATTACAATCTTCCCCCTTAAGAAATTCGGTCTCTGAATTTCAAACAAAATACTAACCTTAGTTTCGAAATAGATGTGGATACGTCCTGCGCATTTCACCCTCGACCTCCCACGTAGCTTCTTCGGTCGAGTGGTTTCTCCACAGAACTTTAACCAATGGAATCTCTTTCGTTCTGAGTTTCTTCAACTGCCGATCTAAGATTTCCACTGGCTCCTCTTCATACGTCATATTTTCGGTTAGTTGCACGTCTTGCGATTGGATCACGTGCGAGGGATCGGGAAGATACTTCCGAAGCATTGATACGTGAAAGACAGGGTGTACACCCTCCAATTCCGTAGGCAATTCCAACCGATACACTACATTCCCAATTCCGTAGGCAATTCCAACCGATACGCTACATTCCCAATCGAGGATCTGCATCTACGGCCGTACAGGGCCTCGAAAGGTGCCATTTGAATACTCGCTTGATAACTGTTATTGTACGCAAACTCAGCCAAAGGTAAATACCTTTCCCAACTTCCGCCGAAATCCATAATACACGCCCGAAGCATGTCCTCAAGAATCTGAATGGTTCTTTCTGATTGCCCGTCGGTCTGTGGGTGGAACACAGTACTCAAATCAACTCTAGTTCCCAACACTTCCTGCATTGACTTCCAAAACCTGGAAGTGAATTGTGGACCTCTATCAGATATTATGGACACTGGCACACCATGCAATCTAATGATTTCTGATAGGTAAATCTGTGCATATTGACCCACTCCGTAAGTGTTCTTAACTGGCAGAAAGTGTGCGGACTTAGTCATGCGATCCACTATTACCCAAACCGAATCAAATCCCCGTTGTGACCTTGGCAATCTTGTTACAAAATCCATCGTTATCCTCTCCCATTTCCACTCAGGTATCTCTATCTGTTGTAATGTTCCGACGGGCTTCTGGTGTTCAACCTTTACTTGCTGGCACACTAAACACCTGGCTACGTAGTTTGCGACATCCTTTTTCATGCCATTCCACCAATACAACTGTTTCAGGTCATGATACATTTTATTAGATCCCGGATGGATTGTATAAGCTGTCCGGTGTGCTTCTTCAAGGATTATTTCTTTCAAGTTATCAACCATAGGGACACACAACCGTCCCTCCAACCGAAGTATCCCGAAATCATCCATAGAGAATTGGACGTCGTCCCCTTTCTCTTTAGTTATAGTATCCCTGATTTGCTTGAGGTCGGTGTCTTCATCTTGTCTAGCCTTCACCTCTTCTACCAAAGAGGACTTAGCTTGCAAATGGGCTAAAAATGAGTTAGAACTTCCAATCTCAAACTGATTTCCCGTTTGCTCTAGCTCGTGCAGTTCTCTAATCAACGGTCTTCTTTCTTCACTTATATGAGCAAGACTGCCCATGGATTTCCGACTCAGAGCATCGGCTACCACATTAGCCTTTCCTAGATGATACAAGATCGTGCAGTCGTAATCTTTCAACAACTCTAACCATCGACGTTGTCTCAAGTTCAAGTCTTTCTGCTCGAAAATGTATTTGAGGGTTTTATGGTCTGTATAAATTTCACAAGTCTCACCATATAAGTAGTGTCTCCATATTTTTAAAGCGAATACAACAGCCGCCATTTCGAGGTCGTGAGTCGGGTAGTTCTTCTCATGTTTCCTCAGTTGTCGCGATGCATACGCAATCACCTTGCCATGTTGCATCAAGACACACCCTAACCCGATTCTCGACGCATCACAGTATACCACATACGCTCCTGTGCCTTCAGGTAATGCTAGCACCGGAGCGGTGGTGAGACTGTCTTTCAGCTTCTAAAAACTCTGCTCACACTTGTCAGCCCATATAAACTTCACTCCCTTCTGAGTCAATCTAGTCATAGGTGCAGCAATCTTAGAGAAGTCCTGCACAAATCTTCTATAATATCCTGCCAAACCCAAGAAACTGCGAATCTCCGTAGCAGAGGTAGGCTGGGACCAATTCTTCACTGCCTCTACCTTACTTGGATCAACGTGGATTCCCTCTGATGATACCACGTGACCCAGAAAGGCAACTCTGTCAAGCCAGAATTCACACTTAGAGAACTTGGCATACAGTTTTTCCTCTCTCAACCACTGCAAAGCTAGTCTCAAGTGTTCAGCATGTTCCTTAGAATTCTTTGAATAAACCAAAATGTCGTCAATGAAGACAATGACAATTCGGTCCATAAATGGTTTAAAGACCCTGTCCATTAGGTCCATGAACGCTGCAGGAGCATTAGTTAATCCGAAAGACATCACCAGGAACTCGTAATGCCCGTATCGGGTCCGGAATGCGGTCTTAGGTATATCTGATTCTCGAATCTTTAATTGATGATACCCAGATCGCAAATGAATCTTGGAAAACTGCTTCGCACCCTGCAACTGATCAAATAGGTCATCTATCCTCGGTAGTGGATATTGATTGCGAATCGTCACCTTGTTTAACTTTTGGTAATCGATACACAACCGCAAAGACCCGTCCTTCTTCTTTACAAAAAGGATCGGTGCACCCCAAGGAGAGAAACTGGGTCTTATAAAACCCTTTTCAAGCAATTCTTGCAATTGTGTATGTAGCTCCTTCAGCTCTTTCAGAGCCATACGGTAGGGTGGTGTGGAGATAGGCTGGGTGCTAGGTTGCAGCTCAATTCCAAATTCAATCTCACGATCGGGCGGCAACCCTGGCAATTCTTCTGGAAATACATCCAAGAACTCTCGCACTACTGGTACTTGAGTCAGTGAAAGTACTGCTTTCGTGGTATCTTGGATGAATGCCAAATACCCTTTGCATCCCTTTGCCAGTAACTTGGATGCCTTCAAAGCCGATATCAAGCTTGGATACGGTGCAGCTCCGTCACCCCGTATCACAAAAGGCTCCTCGTTTGGCATATTGAATTTCAAGCATTTAGCCCTACAGTCAACAACCGCATGGCAAGACGACAACCAATCCATTCCGAGGATCACATCAAGATCAACCATACACAACAACCGAATGTCTACCACAGTCTCATGACCATCGACCTCCACAATGCAAGACTTGTGCACATACTCTACTTGTACCGATTCTCCCATTGGTGTAGAGACCAGTACTGTTTCTTCCAACCTAGATGGACTTTTGTTGAATTTAGAGGCAAATGCATGTGACACGTAGGAATGAGTGGAGCCGGAATCAAATAAGACTCGTGCTTCAAGAGAGCAGACAATAAGAGTACCTGTCACAACTGCATTTGATGCATGAGCATCCTGCTGAGAGAGTGCAAATACCCGCGCTTGTCCTCCACCTACCGCCCCTAGCCCTCGGCCACTAGACCCTGCACCACGGCCTCTAGCTGCACCTGTACTTGCTACCTGTGGTGGTACGGTTCTCACTGGTGGAGCTGGAATAGGTGTACTCCTTGGCGTCGGATTGCTTCTCACACTTGTACCCTCTTTCTTCTTTGGACACTCTCTAGCCATATGGCCCATCTGGCCGCAATGGTAGCATCCACTTGTCAGTCTCCGACATATACCAGAATGAAATCTGCCGCAAGTCACACACTGGGGCTTTGTCTTCCCGGCATTTCCACCCCCTTGTTCCCTCTGTCCCCCTTGAACATTACCTCTTGTACCTGTTTCATAGGTGGTAGTTGAGGATTGTCCTCCTGCGGACCCTGAATATCCTGCACGTCCACCTGTTGTCTTCCTTTTCTTACTTCCACCTCCTTGGTTGTCACTGCCTGTAATTAACTTCACTTTGGGATCAACAGATGTCCCATACCTCTTCCTGGTTTCAATCATTCTAGCACAGTCTGCTGCTTGAGCTAAAGTCTCAAACTATCTCCTCTGAGGTAGCAAAGCAGTAAACAACGGCTCCGTGAGTCGGTGTATGAATCTCTTGATCCTCGCCTCTTCATCAGGAACCAACTCAGGTGAGAATTGAGCTAGTTCTGTAAAAAGTAATTCATACTCCGTCACGGTCATATTAGGCGTCATCCACAATTCCTCGAATTGCTGACGCTTTGCATCCTTGGTACCTTCAGGTAGAAACCGACCCAGGAATTCCCTCTGAAAATCTTCCCAGGTCATCGGTGCCACTCTGCGTGAATACCTCGTCTGTACGGACTCTATCCATACTCTAGCCGCTCCCCTCAGCTGGAATGAAGCTAATTCCACTAATTCATGGCCTGAGCACCTTAGCATGCGCCCAATTCTGACCACATCTCTAATAAAGTACTGCGGATCCTCTTTCTCACTAGTCCCACAGAAAGTGGGTGGATGAAGCTTCAAAAATTTTGAAATTGGCAGCTCTCTGGGTGCTGCCCGTGGTTCACGAGGCATTTCCTGTGGTTGTTGCCATTCTCTATCCTCTTCCTCAACAACCTCCATCTCTTGATTGCTAGGAACCCTCTCTTGTTCTTCCTCGCCGACTACTAACCGGCGTACTTCCCTCTGTATTTGTCTTGTCATCTCTTCTCTTAGTTCCTGAAATCCTGCCTTGAGCATTTCCGCCACGGAAGGTGCAACCGTCTCTACTTGAGGTTGAGGTTCCGGTGACTGTCCCCTCTCTTCCCCTCTTACTTGTGCTCTTCCTCGACCTCGAGCACGACATCTGCCTCGGCCTCGGGTGGGCATTATCTCCTCCCGAACTGACTCTCGATCAATTTCAGCAGGAGTTCTCCCTCCACCCCTAGTCCGTCTCGTAATAGGTGACATCCCTATACTGCACAAGGACCACACCTAATAAGTACACGTATATTAATGAAATTTCGTATAAAAGAGAGTAGAAAGATAGGCTGACACAATTTCCTGGGCACTTCCACAAGTGCCTTTTTACTCCCACGTTGTGCCCGGGTACACAAAGAGGGGTAAACCGACACCCGATCATACCTATGGCTTCATACAGTTTAAAGTAAACCTGCCTCTGATACCAAGTTTGTCACGACCCCCTACCGGGAGTCCGGGAACGGCACAGGAGGTAGGATTTCTCCTATCCCGTAAGCCTCTAACTCCTGATTAGCATTCTTATATATGCATAACTACCCATTTCTAATACAAACAATACAGTATTTATATGGTCATCCCTATCCAGTGACCTAAGTAGCACGCAATCCACGGCTCGCTCAACGCCGCTTCAGTCTATACATATACACATAATCAATCACACGTACATATAGTAAACATATTGATCACGCGCTTCAGGGCGGGTGATCTATCCTATTCACATGCAGAATCCCTGTGTACAGTCAAGCATATATATTCAATCACACACCTGCATAAAATATACATATTGATCACACGCCTCAATGCGTGTGACCTATCCTATTCACATGTGGAAGCCGTATTTTCACACGATCAAGTATTCAGTCACACATATATATAAGTTTACATATTGACCACACGCTCAGTGCGTGTGATCTATCCTATTCACATGCATAAGTCACATTCTTATATATATATATATACACATGATAATCAGCATATCATAACCTATATCCCCAACAACAAGACCAATCTTTAATCTGTATGAAGCCGACAGTTCTAGAGTGTGACATATACATATATGCATATAGCAACTGTACAAAGCAATGGTATACCAAAATGAATCATATACATATATATCCTGTCAAAATACATATAACTGTACTACCCACGCGAACAATGCGTGCGGTCTCTAAGTCTGACCGCCTCCCTGAGATGAAGTGGAAGCGCCCCCGATGCCTATACCACCTGTATCTGTAACATGTAACATTGGGGTGAGTCAAACAGACTCAGTGAGAGGCTATCCCATCCCTAGTGTAGTAGCGGGTACCACTACAACTGGGGAAGAGGAGCCAATCACAAACACATACGCATATAACGGTTTTAAATTTACATATATTAAGTGGTCAGGCAATTAGCTTATATCATATCCACAATAAAGAATTTAAAGCATGGATTTACATACATTTAAATTCACACATGCATCATATCATAGTTCAGCATATAATTCCAAGTGGTCACCAGTATTCAATTAACCGTAAGCATACACTGGCCCGAAGGCATATCTCCGTTAGGAGAGAATCTGGCTCGAAGGAAATATCTCCGTTAGGAGAGAATCTGGCCCGAAGGCAATATCTCACGTGAGCAATATGGGAACCTAGTTGATCATTCTAGAAACCCCTGGTCCCAAGACTATACTTGGAACAATAGTCTGACCCTAAGACTTCACTTGGAGCATAGCCGGCGACTCATCTGACCTCGGTTTACCCAAGGCAATAGCCACAATGTGGTGTACTCATATACTCTATATTTCTGTGGGTTGACTAAAGACAAGAGACACAATCTACCCAGACCACCCGTGATAGACTCGGTTCCCGCGTTGTACCATAAATGAGTTCTATGGACCACTACTTGTTCATTTTACTTCTTCTTAGGCAATTCTAGATTTTTAAGTGGTTTCTACTCCATACTCTTGGTTTAGAACAAAATCACCTAGGTCTATCCCCTTTAAGGACTTACATACAAAACCACACCCTTCAGATAGTATTTACTCGATCCTACCCCCGATATCGTCTAGGTTCCGTGGACCTTCTTTCCATATGAGGCTCCTTGAGCCACAATTTCTTTTACAATTCACAAACACACATATAGCACGTTTTCTCATATACTGTAATTTAGGAACAACAATAGCATGTTATCTAACATGTAATTTTTACAAATAGGCAAGAAGGCAAACCATATATCCATATCCGCAGTCAACCCTATAGGGCAAGGATAGGAAAGCCCCTCACCTGGTTGGCTCCTTTGATCGGCTCTCGGTGCGCCCGAAAGTCCACTCACAGTATGGTGCCTATACACGTATACTCGAGAGATTCAGAAACTTCCAATTTCAACCACTATCGTGTACATGTAACGCTAATGCTCATGTTCTTTCTAATTAATTCCATAGACTAATTGTTGGCTTGGAATGCCCTCAACTAGTTTTCTGGAACACCTAGCATGCTTCTAATTCGTGTCCAACCCTCTCTTAATGACGCTATTTGGAAACGTTGAATTTGGGAATGCAAGGTTACCCAATTTCACCTCTATGTGTCCATGTGAAGTTCCTATTACCCAAGTCTTGAATTTATGGCTCAAGAGTCATAAATTCTACTTGTCCAAAATTTCCATTTACCAAAATAAACTTGAACACTTCACCTACACATGAATACACATACTCGAATACGCGTAAAATTAGAAAATTGTCTCTTTTTCCCCGAACGGGGTTGCGGGTGAGACGGGAATTACTCGGGTTTTAATCCCTCGTACAGTCCAATAATTTTTAATAATTATATAATTATCATTCAACCTTTCAATGCACCCCAAGTCATTCCACAACACCCTTAAACCTTAACAACCACATTTTCCTACACTTTTTCAAACTCGGATAGATTCCATCAATTTGGTTCCGGTTCCTAAGCTTCAAACTCACTCCCTAACATGCATATACTTCAATTTAGGACCCAGAACACTCAGATTGAATCAATTGGGGTCTTTCCAAAAATCCCTAAAATTGATAAAATTGGGGTTTGAGAGTTTCGGGACTTCTCACCTCGATTCAACCGGTTAGAAGGACGATATGGAGTAGAGGAGGCTCCCAGCTACCTTCCCCGGTGAAGAGACGGTGTTTTCTGGTGAGAAAGCCCTCTTCCTCTTGTTTCTCTCTCTAGCCCGTAGCTCTCTCTCTCTAGCACACGGCTGCGTTTTCCGGCTTCCTCCGTGCGTCCGGCCACCACCAGGAGCTTGCCGGCATCCTCCTTGCTCCTCCGTGCCAACCGTTGCTCTCACCTCTCTCTCCCTCTGCTCGTGCGTCCGTCGACCCTCACCCCCACGCCTTCCTTTTCTTTCTTTTATTTTCTTCTCTTTTCTCTACTCTCTCTTATCTAATATATATATATATATATATATATATATATATATATATATATATATATTACAAATAACAAATAATAATAAAATAAAAAAGAAAATCTGATTTCTTTTTTTTACATATATATACATTTATATAATTAATTAATATATACATATTAAAAGAAAGTAAGTCTGACTATTAATAAATATTAGGATCTAAAATACTTTGTATTCACAACATAGTAGGTAATAGGATAGTGTGTATTTTCATCTCATCTTCCACATTCTAAATTAATTAATTAAATTAGACCAACGACGCTAATTAAATATCCTCGGGTATTACACACAATGTGGTGAACTCATATACTCTGTATTTCTGTGGGTTGACTCAAGACAAGAGACTCAATCTACCCAGACCACCCGTGATAGACTCGGTTCCCGCGTTGTACCATAAATGACCCCTATGGACCACTACTTGTTCGTTTTACTTCTTCTTAGGCAAATATAGATTTCCAACTGGTTCTAATTCGGACTCCCGGTTCAGAACAAAGTCACCTAGGTTTATTCTCTTTAAGGACTTACATACAAAACCACACCCTTCGGATAGTATTTACTCGATCCTACCCCCGATATCGTATAGGTCCCGTGGACCTTCTTTTCATATAAGGCTCCTTGAGCCACCATCGCTTTTACAATTCACAAACACACATATAGCACGTTTTCACATATACTGTAATTTAGGAACAACAATAGCATGTTATCTAACATGTAATTCCTACAAATAGGCAAGAAGGCAAACCATATATCCATATCTGTAGTCAACCCTATAGGACAAGGATAGGAAAGCCCTCACCTGGTTGGCCCCTCTAATTGGCTCCCGGTGTGCCCGAAGGTCCACTCACAGTATGGTGCCCTATACAAATATACTTGAGAGATTCAGAAGCTTGAAAATTAGCCAATATCTTGTACATGTAACGCTAATGCTCAAGTTCTCTCCAATTAATTCCATAGACTAGTTGTTGACTTGGAATGCCCCCAACTAGTTTTCGGGGCACCTAACATGCTTCTATTCGTGTCTAACCCTTTCTTAATCACACTATTCGGAAGCTTTGACTTGGGAATGCAAGTTTACCCAATTCCACTTCTATGTGTCCATATAAAAACTTCCATTACCCAAGTCTTGAATTTATGGCTCAAGAGAATCATAAATCCCACTTGTCCAAGCTTTCCATTTATCAAATTAACCTTGAACACTTCACCTACACATGAATACGTATACTCGAATACGCGTAAAATTAGAAAATTGTCTCTTTTTCCCCGAACGGGGTTCCGGGTGAGACGGGAATTACTCGGGTTTTAATCCCTCGTACATTCCAATAATTTTTAATAATTATACAATTATCATTCATCCTTTCAATGCACCCCAAATCATTCCACAACACCCTTAAACCTTAACAACCACATTTTCCTACACTTTTTCCAACCCGGAAAAATTCCATCAATTTGGTTCCAGTTCCTAAGCTTCCAACTCACTTCCTAACATGCATATACTTCAATTTAGGACCCAGAACACTCAGATTGAAAAAATTGGGGTCTTTCCAAAAATCCCTAAAATTGATAAAATTGGGGTTTTGAGAGTTTCGGGACTTCTCACCTCGATTCAACCGGTTAGAAGGACGGTATGGAGTAGAGGAGACTCCTAGCTACCTTCCCCGGTGAAGAGACGACGTTTTCCGGCGAGGAAGCTCTCCCCCTTTGCTTTCTCTCTCTAACCCGAGCTCTCTCTCTCCTCCAGCCACAAGACGATGACCAGCTCCGGTGGGCAGCGATTCCAACCTCTCCTCTCGTCCAACCACCTCCACACGTTGGCCTTCCTCCGTCCGTGAGCTTCTCCCCTTCTCTCTCGCGTTTTTCCGTTCAGCTCTCTCCCTCTTCGTGCGTTTTCTCTTTTCTTTCCTCACTCACGGTTCTGCTCCTTTCTTATTCTTTCCTTATTCATCTTTTCTTCTATATAATACATATATATATCTAATAAATAATTATATATATACATATATAAAAAAAGAAATTTGATAGAATAATATATATATATATATATATATATTACAAAAGAAAAAGAAATCTGATGTAATAGTGGATAAATAAAATTAAAAAAAAATGAGAAATTTAGGATTTAACTAATTTGTATTTAAAAAAAATAGGTAGTAGGATAGTGTGTGCTTCTATCCATTTTCAACTCTTAAATTAATTAAATTAAACCAATGATGTTGATTAAATATTCTCGGGTATTACACTTTTTTTTAATCATTTTTCGCCGAAGAGTGTTTTTGTAAAATTGATATTCATTTTTCTTTTTTAATTAGTTTTGGTCGATGAGTGTTTCCAAAACTTGATATTCATTTTTTAATAAGTGTTCGCCGATGAGTGTTTCCAAAACTTGATATTCATTCTTCTTTTTTTAATCAATTTTCGCCGATGGGTGTTTTGAAAACTTGATAGTTATTTTTACTTTTTTTAATCAGTTGATGTTTCGAAAACGTAATATTCATTTTTCTTTTTTTTTTATATAATTTTCGCCGATTAGTGTTTCGAAAACGTGATATTCATTTTTCTTTATTTAATTAGTTTTCACCGATAAGTGTTTCGAAAACTTGATATTCATTTATCTTTTTTTAATCATTTTTCGCCGATAAATGTTTCGAAAACTTGATATTCATTTTTCTTCTTTTAATTAGTTTTCGTCATTGAGTGTTTCTAAAACTTGATATTCATTTTTCTTTTTTTAATCAGTTTTTGCCGATGAGTATTTCGAAAACTTGATATTCTTTTTTCTTTTTTTTATCAGTTTTCGCCGATGATTGTTTCGAAACTTGATATTCATTTTTCTTTTTTTAATCAGTTTTTGCCGATGAGTGTTTCCAAAACTTGATATTCATTTTTCATTTCTTAATAAGTGTTCGCCGATGAGTGTTTCCAAAACTTGATATTCATTCTTCTTTTTATAATCCGTTTTCATCGATGAGTGTTTTGAAAACTTGATAGTTATTTTTACTTTTTTTTAATCAGTTGATGTTTCGAAAACGTAATATTCATTTTTCTTTTCTTTATATAATTTTCGCCGATTAGTGTTTCGAAAACGTGATATTCATTTTTCTTTATTTAATTAGTTTTCACCGATAAGTGTTTCAAAAACTTGATATTCATTTTTCTTTTTTTAATCATTTTTCGCCGATAAATGTTTCGAAAACTTGATATTCATTTTTCTTTTTTTAATCAGTTTTCGTCATTGAGTGTTTCTAAAACTTGATATTCATTTTTCTTTTTTTTTAATCAGTTTTTGCCGATGAGTATTTCGAAAACTTGATATTCATTTTTCTTTTTTTATCAGTTTTCGCCGATGAGTGTTTTGAAAACTCGATATTCATTTTTCTTTTCTTAATCAGTTTTTGCCGATGAGTGTTTTCAAAACTTGATATTCATTTTTCTAATCAGTTTTCGCCTATGAGTGTTTCGAAAACTTGATATTCATTTTTTTAATCAGTTTTTCCCGATGAGTATTTCAAAAACTTGATATTATTTTTTGTTTTTTTTATCTGTTTTTGCCGATGAGTGTTCTAACAACTTGATATTCGTTTTTCTTTTTTTAATCAGTTTTCGCCGATTAGTGTTTCAAAAACTTAATATTCATTTTTCTTTTTTTAATCAGTTTTCACCGATGAGTGTTTCGAAAACTTGATATTCATTTTTCTTTTTTAATTAGTTTTGGTCGATGAGTGTTTCAAAAACTTCATATTCATTTTTCTTTTCTAATCATTTTTCGCCGATTAGTGTTTCAAAAACTTGATATTCATTTTTTTATTTAATTAATTTTCACCGATGAGTGTTTCGAAAACTTGATAGTCATTTTTCTGTTTTTAGTAAGTTTTCGCTAATGAGTGTTTCGAAAACCTGCTTTTCATTTTTCTTTTTTTAGAAAGTTTTCGCTAATGATTGCGTCGAAAACTTGATATTCATTTTTCTTTTTTTAATCAGTTTTCGCCGATGAGTGTTACGAAAACTTGATATTCATTTTTTTTAATCAGTTTTCGCTGATGAGTGTGTCGAAAACTTGATATTCATTTTTCTTTTTTTAATCAGTTTTCGCCGATGAGTGTTACGAAAACTTGATATTCATTTTCCTTTTTTTAATTAGTTTTCGCCGAGGAGTGTTTCGAAAACTTGATATTCATTTTTCTTCTTTTAATCAGTTTTCGCTAATGAGTGTTTCGAAAACTTGATATTCATATTTCTTTTTTTAATCAGTTTTCGCCGATGAGTGTTTCAAAAACTTGATATTCTTTTTTCTTTTTTTTAATCAGTTTTCGCCGATGAGAGTTTTGAAAACTTGATATTCATTTTTCTTTTTTAATTAGTTTTGGTCGATAAGTGTTTCAAAAAATGGATATTCATTTTTCTTTTTTTAATCAATTTTTGCCGATGAGTGTTTTGAAAACTTGATAGTCATTTTTCATTTTTTAATCAGATTTCACCGATGATTATTTCGAAAACGTAATATTCATTTTCTTTTTTTTAAATAGTTTTCGCTGATGAGTGTGTCGAAAACTTGATATTTATTTTTCTTTTTCTTAATCAGTTCTCGCCGATTAGTGTTTCCAAAACGTGATATTCATTTTTCTTTTTTTAGTAAGTTTTCGCTAATGATTGTTTCGAAAACTTGATATTCATTTTTCTTTTTTTTTTAATCAGTTTTCGCCGATGAGTGTTTCGAAAACTTGATATTCCTTTGCCTTTTTATAATCAGTTTTCGCCGATGAGTGTTTTGAAAACTTGATAGTCATTTTTCATTTTTTAATCAGTTTTCGCCGATGAGTGTTGTAATACCCCGAAAAATTTCGAGGATTAAAGAATTATTTATTTAAAATTTTGAGGATTTAAAAATGATTTATTTCGGGGCTAGGAATTAAAACTTTAAAAAAGAATATAGAAAAAATATGAAAGTTAAAAGAAACCGGAAAGAAATTTTTTTTTTCAAAGATTGTATAACCGAGAAAATTTTTCAAAGTTAAAAAAAATAAAAGGAAAAGAAAAGAAGTAGAAAATAATTTTTAGAATTTAATTCAGGACCTAAGGAATTGGAAACCTGAATTAAATAGGGAAAGGGTGTCACGACCCCGTTTACAGGACCGTGACCGGCACAGACACAGGGTATACCCTTATCCCTGTAAGCCTTATCACCTAATTGACAGAATATCTATTATTGAAAAAATATTCACATGCATTATAATATCATGGCTACTCCGAAATGGTGGCATATCCTAGGCAAGCAAATCCACGGCCAGTGCCGCTTCAGGATATAGATATAGGAAAACACACATAATATATATAACCTGTGTACTGGCTACACATTCGAAGATGCCGCCTATCCTATTCACATGCAACATATATATGTATATATATACATTTTGAAAACAAATTTTCCCTGTATCGCAGTAAATTAAATCCTGATCTTTAAGGTATGTGAAGCTGACAGTTCTAGATTTAGTAATACAATCTAATTGGGTACGTCTACCCTTTACTTTATGATACAATAATGAAGTAAATTAAATTACAATTACACTTTATTCACCCACATGAACAAGTTGTGGGTCTTGGAAAGTGTTGCTCAACCCTCGTTCCACCGAGACTTCTTTCACCTGTACTTAACCTGTCTCTGTGTAGTAAAAATGAGGTGCGAGTCTTAACCACGTGACTCAGTGAGGACTCTCCCATCCCCGGCGCAAGGTGGGTACCCTAGCGCTGGGTTTGGGAGTCATACACAACCACATGCAAAAACAACTAGTTACTGTTAGTTAGCATACATTCTTGGTGATCACACAACAACAGAAATTTCACCCAAACACTCACATGCATTTAACAGATATAATCATGTACATCACCACTACACTGCACAGTCAGCAATTATATGCAAACACAGACAATTTGTACCTACACACAAATACTATAGCATACATCTACTTAATTATCTCCCCCACTCTGGGGTATATATACTAGCCACTACGTGGCTTTTCCTGTAATATCCGAGATATTTAATTGTATTATTATCATTATTATTAATTTATTTTTCTTTCCAAAAGAAAAATAAATTAAATAAAAGAATTAAAGAGTTAAAATAAAATAAAGAAAAAAAAATAGGGATTATATGAATATTTTTTTTAGGACCTAAAAGAAAAGAGGAAAAAAAAGAAAGCATGAGGGAAAAATAGGATATAACAGGTAAATAAATTTTTCGAAAAAAAATAATAATAAATAAATAAATAAATAAATAAAAATAAGTAAAAATAAAATATACATATAATATAAATGTATATATATATATGGGGGGCCACGTGACCCCCCTTCCACTAACTCATATAATAATATATATATATATATATACATACACACAATGTTAAAAACTCACACACCCATCCAGCAAAAACACTCACACACACAAAATAAATAAGTAAATGTTATTTATTTTAATAATGGGGGAAGGGGGGCTTATAGCGTGACTGTACATCCACTCACGCACACAAACAACAACAAAAGAAAGAGAAAGCAGAGGAAGACGCACGAGAAGCCACAGGAAGAAGGGATCCGGCCGGATTTTCGCCAGAAAACATGCGCCGTTGCCGGAGGAGGTGACCGGACCTCATCTTTCATCACCACCAAGCTTTCTAACCGATTGAAATCAAGTAAGAAAGCCCCAAACTCTCAAAACCCCAATTTCTCCAATTTTGGGTATTTTAGGAATTCATCAAATACTTCCAATCGGGGCATTCCGGGGTTAAATTTGAGCTTAGTGGGTGCTATTGAAAGCTTAGAAAGGTTCGAAATTGAAGCTTAAACCGTAGGATTTGACCGAGTATGGAAATTAGGAAAATTTAGTTAGAAAATTTCTATAAATTGAATTTTGCTGGTTTGATGCATGTTTAGGTTTGGATTGGAGTAGTATAAGTGTTATATATGCTGGAAATAGTCAAGGGAATAAAGACCGAGTATTTATTGTCTCAACCGGAACCCAATCCGGTGAAAAAGAGGCGGAATACTAAGCCACAGTACCGTAAAGAGATATGCGGTGGGTTGGACACCTTGGTCTAGTCCGTGGGGGACACCTAAGACCCGCTAAATTGATTCCAAGGCTCTAATTATACCCAATTATATTTTTATATATAATTAAAGAGGTAATAATTAAGCTTTTACTCAACGAATAAGGGAGACGGTGGAATGAGTAAGCTAGAGCCTCTTTTGAACCGTGAATTTAATTCTTTTATTAATTAAATACCCATATGAACACATGAAGGGAAATTTTGACAAGTGGAAATCTCTAACCTAAGCAATTAGAGGTTCTAAATGGCTCGAAAGTGTGAAAGTCGAATATGGGGCATTATGGACTTTCAGAAAGAGCAAATAAGACGACGTAACGAACTAAATAATTAGTTCTTGGAAAATAGCTAGAGGGTGCATAAGCATTAGCATGACACGTGCATGGTAGATGCTTAGTTACGCGTTCTAAATTTCTTAAATATAATGTGTATAGGGCACCACAGAGTGATTGGAGCTTCAGGCACTCTGAGTATTGATCATGAGGGCCAACGAGGTGAGGGGTTCTCCCATCCCTGCCCCACAAGGTTGGATGTCTACGTGGAAAATGTGGTTTGCTCTATTTTGTGCAAATTGATATATGGAATATATTTATATGAATAGATTTGTGTTACGCATGTATGATTTGCAAGTAAGTAGTCAATGTGCAATAGTATATGTGCTTATACGATTAATCACAAGGTGTATATGTGCTATTGTGGCTCATCGAGCCTTATATGATACCGTGGGTAGGATTGAGTCAAAATTTCATATGTGAGGGTTCATTAATATTAGAAACCCATTTAAATTGATCATCGTGCAAAGGTTTTAACCGCATGGTACATCAAGGAAAATGAACCTAGGTTGTTAAATGTGAGTGAGAGTGTGGCATAATTTAAACGGGGGAAATCTAGGCCTAACTAAAGAACGCGTATGATATTCAGTTAGTTACAAATAGGGTGTCTTTCAAGGTTAATTATGTTAGTTGAGTTTGTTTAGGTTGTCCGGGTAGATCGAGTCAGTCGTCCTAATTGGACAGACAGGATTATGACGTCAGCAAGTATGCCACCTAGTGGCCATTACCCTGGTTTAAACTGAGGTCAGGCAAGTTGCCGGCGATTACTCTAAGCATGACTTGGAGTCAGAAAGTTACTCGTGTGATCAACCAGGTTAGTACATGATATTGCCTTCGGGCCAGTATTTCTCTTAACGTAATGCGGGAGACAGAAAGTGGGTGCCTACGTGCACAAGTATGTGTTAATTGTGTAACCAAATGAGATATGTTGAGATTGATTTACATGTGGATTAATAAATATGTTAGGAGCATGAATTAGGATTTTAATTGTGAATATGATTTATTGATTGCCTGATCATGTTAAAGATCACAATATAAATGCATTTCATGCGCATGTGGTTGTGGTTACTCCCTTCCCCCAGCTGTAGTGGTACCCGCTGCTACGCCAGGGATGGGGGAGCTTCTCACTGAGTTTGTTCGACTCACCACCTGTTTACATGTTTCAGATACAGGTGGTTCAGGAATCGGGAACGCGTCCACTTCTTCTCAAGGAGGCGGACAACTCTGAAGACCGTACGCTTTGTTCGCGTCGGTAGTTATTTTGATTATGTATATATGTTGTGATGTATATGTCTATATGAATCCTTTTTGGGCGTAGCGTTGTACATTTACATGTGCTGTGTATATATACATATCACACTTGAATTCTAGCATTGTCGGCTTCATACAGATTAAAGTTAGGTCTTGGTGATGGGAATATAGGCTATGATATAGCATATATCATATGTGTATATATATATATATATGACTTCCGCATGTGACTAGGATAGATCACACGCCTTGAGGCGTGTGATGAATATGTAAATTATATATATATATGTGTGACTGAATACCTGATTGTATGAGAATATGGCTTCCGCATGTGAATAGGATAGATCAAACGCATTGAGGCGTGTGTTCAATATGTAAACTATATGCAAGTGTGTGATTGAATATATGTATGACTGTATACAGGACTTCTGCATGTGAATAGGATAGATCACCCGCACTGAAGCGCGTGATCAATATGTATACTATATGTACGTGTGAATGATTATGTGTATATATATAGACTGAAGCGGCGCTGAGCGAGCCGTGGATTGCAAACTGGTTAGGTCACCGGAAATGGATGGCCGTATACATATATATTATATATATTGTTTGTATTAGAAATGGGTAGTTATAAACATGTGAAAATGTCAATCATGGATTAGAGGCTTACGAGATAGGAGAAATCCTACTTCCCGTGCCGGTCACGGACGTCCGATAGGGGGTCGTGACATTTCCACTTCGAACTCATGCGCTCGGGTTGCTGGCCACCAAGTGGCAAAACATACTTAACCCATTCACTTGGGTACTCACCTCGTGACAATTTTGTTAACCGAACACAATCAACTTCTATCTATCAAACAACTGATACGTATAGCCACCACGTGGCACGTCCTGACCCCTTGCTGTGGGGCAATAGCTTGAGCCCACTCGTCCATTACCCAACCAGGCAACATGGCGGGCACGACACAACGTCTCGAAGCATGGCCACTGACACACCCTGGACCAACTCCACAGCATGATTTCTGTTCTGCAAGATCAGACTCACGGTTCACCCGTAGGTTCCTCCCATGTCTCCTTATCTTAGTCTCACATATTAATAGGATTCTTTGCATCGTTCCCGAAGGATCAACAATTCCTCTCCTTATTAATATATACAAGTATCCTCAACATGATATAACTCATATACCCGTCCAGATGCACTCTCTGAGCCTCAAGCTATCGTCATAGCAATATAAATCCTTTCTGACCCTATTGTCAGGATAGGGCAATGACCATCGTCATGGTGATTATAAAACTGAGGTCTCAAGTGCCATCTAGCGTTGTTCTAGTCGATGTATCACATCGCTAGCATAATCAAATCCGAAACCCACCAATAACTCCTTTTGCATGATTATAATCTAAGTCACTGTCGTGACTAGTTTTCAAAATAAAATCTTAGTCCTTCCATACAAGGACTCTTGCCACCGTCGTGGGAAAAATTTAGTAAAATACTCATCATGCTTCCGGAGTGTATGAGTTGGATTTGTAACACACCAATCATAGCAAACAATCACACTTTACTCCTATGTCTTCCTATCCAAGCTACTTTCCACAACCTATCTTCTAGTTCTTTTATTCTTTTAGCATTCTATACCTCTAGCTAACACATACCAGACAAGCAGAGAATATACATACTCATGTAATCCACACAAGTATACAACCCTAGGAGCAGAGATGGAAGAACCCTCACCTTGGTCACTTTACTTAACATTCCCTTTGAGCACTCTTATCTCCAAGGAAGTACATGAATCCTATCACATACAACCAATTCAATCCATATTAATTTTTATACATCAACTTCTATTTCACCACATAAGTCCTATCACATATAATCATTTCCACCATATTCTTAATTCATAATTACATAGCAACTTAAAACTACATTCAAGGCTAACCCCAAACCCCTTATTAAGCTAATGTTATCATTTAGAGTTGTTTTTAAGTTAAAAACAATTTATGCTTAAGTAAACAAGTCTTGCCACTTGCTCACTCTCCAAGCTCCTTCAATGAAGGATTTTGCCAAATATGGAAACTTCTCATTTTCACCATAGGTCCACACATAAAAAAGTGTAAGCAATTCATTTGGAACCCAAACAAACCAAAAATTCTTTATCTAGGAGGTTGTTTGATCTTTGAAATGACACTTAAAAGTTGGTTAAACTCATTTTAGTTGAAGGAAAAGGAACCATTCAAATTAAGGAAGAAATAACAACTTTTCAAAAACTATAAACTTGGTAGTGTGTAAAACAGAACCGCTAACTTTCGAGAAACTTCCCAGAAAATCTAACCGTTGGACTCTTTAGTAAAAATAAAACTTAGAAAGCTTAGGATGTTAGCTTTCATATGGCTTTGGAATCACTCCAATCCATTAAGTAAGGAATTCAGAAAACACATTTAAACAGAGCAAGATCAGATTCAAAACAGCATGCAACATTTGGCAAGCTTCATTGAAATGGTCATATCTCCTTCCATACTTAACGAAATTATTTGATTCTTCTTTCTAAATCAAGCTTAGAGATAAAATATTCTAATTATCAATTCATTACAGAAAGGATTTGAGCCATATAAGAGCAGCAATCTAAAAACCGTAGCCAATCATACAAAAATTCCGCATCAGTTTAGAAAACAGAACCGCTGACTTTCGAGGAAATTTCCAGAAGATCTAACCGTTGGAATATTTTGGAAAAGTACAATTTAGAAAGCGTGGGATGTTAGTTTTCATATGGTCTTTGAATCACTTAAATCCATCAAGTAACGAATTCAAAAAACACGTTTAAACAGAGGAAGGTCAAATTCAAAATCTCAATTTTTGACAATAAACATGTTTCACAAATTTCTTGTGTCTTATACCATCAAAGATGGGTGTTTTTAGAAGAACATGATGAACAAACTCAAACCCTAAACTCAAATCTCTAACCCAGCAAAATCTCAGCACATCCATCAATTAAAACATCCAATAGAAATGTTCATAACATCAAGAATGCAAAGTTTGAGCCTACATTGTTCATGAATTCAAGAAATGGTGAGGATGAGAAAAATTATAGATGGAGGAGATTACTAAACCTACCTCAAGAGAGTAAAACAAGATGAAGAGAAGGTTGGGGGCGGCTTCCTAATCCTTGCTCCGGCTCGCCGGATTCCTGCGAGATTCTCACTGGATTTGCTCCCTCATCCAAGCCCTAGCTCCCCCTCTCTCTCCTTTCCTTTCTTTTTCTTTTCTGATTGTGTGTGTGAATGGCGTGGAAGGGGTGTAAGTGGGGAGAAACAAGTTTTCTCTTCACTTTAGTCCCTCCATCCTCCAACTCTACGTTTTCCTTCGTTTTAGTCCTCGATTCCTTTTAACATTCATACATTTTTTTCTATATATATATATATATATATATATATATATATATATTTAAAGTTTTAAATTCCTAGACCCGGAATAAATCCTTCTTTAATCCTCAAAAAATTTTTTTTTTTTAAATAAATCATTCTTAAATCCTCAAAATTTTTCGGGGTATTACAAAGGGATTAAATTAAAAATACATATTAGTTATTTTTTTATTAAATTATTAATTAATTTAATTTTAATTATGTTCATTTATTTTTTAAGTATTTAATTATTATAACTATTAATTATTAGTTATCTTATTATTTAATTATTTATTATATATATATATATATATATATATATATATATATATATATATATTATTAGTTCATTTTATTGGGGGGTGCCGTGTGTTTATTTGAATGAAATAATAAAGAAAGGTAAGAGAGTGAAAGGGAGCCACGAACCAAGAGAAAACGTGAGGGAGAGAGAGAGCCGAGAAGAGAGAGAGAGGGTGGAGAGGTGAGGGAGGAAGAAGGGGAAGAGGAGGATTTTGCCGGAAAAGTGGCCGGAGAAGAGCTAGCCGACGCCGGGAAAAGTCACCGGAGCTCAGTTACAACATCTTCCACACCTTCCACCAATCGTATCAAGGTTGGTAATCCCAATTTCATTCGAAACCCTCAATTTCTCCATTTTTAGGGATTCCTTCGATTGAGTTGTTTCGAGGGTAGATTGAGACCTAGAAAGTGTTCTTGAACACTTAGTTGGGGTAGGAATCGAGATTATATTCTCGGATTTGCCCAAATTCGAATTTGGAAGGATTTGGGGTTGAAATTATAATTATTTCCAAATTGGGGAAAATTGTTGATAATTAGGATTGAGCTTGGATTTGAGTAAATAGGCTTGGATTGATATTATTGAAATTATAATTATTTCCAAATTGGAGAGAATTGTTGATAATTAGGATTGAGCTTGGATTTGAGTAAATAGGCTTGGATTGGTATTATTAAAATTATATGGTTGGAATATTAGCTGAACAAGACCCGTGAAGAGCTGGCCCGAGGTTATTAAGGTTGAAATTTGACGTTAACGTGCCAGGTCCCTGCTCGGGTTGCCCAAATACACTTTAAGGGTGATGTTGAAGGCTTCAAACATTTTCTTTTCAATCTTAAACACCCGAGAATAATTCTAAATATGCTATCAAGCATTAAGAATTATTTTAGGTACCTTCTTGTTTCTCAAGGATGGAAACTAGCGGAACAAAGAAATCCAAATTCAAAAATGGTAATTTTATTCCTTCATAATTATTAGGAAGCCTTAAGTAGGATGAATTAGAGGTGTATTGAGGTTTAGAAACTAGATTTTTGAGAACCCGAGTAAGAAAACTAGTTGAAACAAAATGCTTAGACCTTCCTAAAATTAGGATTCCTTCCAATCAAGTTAGATAAGCTTCCTTAGATGTGAATGCAAATTAGATAGAGGTCTAATACTCAAATCCAAATATGTGAAACACTCAAGTAGAGTGTTATATGCGAGTAAGTCAAGAGTCCGAGGAAGGATACACATAATTCGGGATAGAGAAGTCCAATAAGACCAAGAGCTTGACTCTGTGGCAACTATGGACTACACGTGAGAGCAATGGAGAGATAAATAACAAGTTAAGCCAAGTAATAACCTTAATGAAGTAAATGTTGTTCTTATAGGAACAACAACACGCAATAGAGCGCAACAGGATCTCCGAGGAGACTAAAGTTATAGGAGATGATTGCATGGAAGGTTGGCCAAGGTGAGGGTTCTTCCATCTCTGCTCCTAGGGTTGTATGCTTATGTGGATTACATGAGTATGTATATTCTCTGCTTGTCTGGTATGTGTTAGCTAGAGATATAGAATGCTAAAAGAATGAAAGAACTAGAAAATAGGTTGTGGAAGATAGCTTGGATAGGAAGACATAGGAGTAGAGTATAATTGTTTGCTATGATTGGTGTGTTACAAATCCAACTCATACACTCCTGAGGCATGATGAGTATTTTATTAAATCTTTTCCACGACGGTGGCAAGAGTCCTTGTACAGAAGGGCTAAACTTTATTTTGAAAACCCGGCATGACGGTGACTTAAATTAAAATCATGCAAAGGGAGTTATTGGTGGGTTTTGGATTTGGTTATGCTAGCGATGTGAGACATCGACTAGAACAACGTCATATGACACTCGAGACCTCAGTTTTATAATCACCATGACAATGGTCATTGCCCTATCCTGGTAATAGGATCAGAAAGGATTTATATTGCTATGACGATAGCTTGAGGCTCAAAGAGTGCATCTAGACTGGTATATGAGTTATATCCTGTTGAGGATACTTGTACATATTAATAAGGAGAAGAATTGTTGATCCTTCGGGAAAGATACAAAGAATCCAATTAATATGTGAGACTAAGGAAAGGAGACACGGGAGGAACCTACGGGTGAACCGAGAGCCTAGCCTAGTAAAAGAGAAATCATCCTGTGGAGCTGGTCCAGGGTGTGTCAGTGGCCATGCTTCGAGACGTCGTGTCGTGCCCGCCATGTGGCCTGGTTGGGTAATGGACGAGTGGGCTCAAGCTATTGCCCCGCAGCAAGGGGTCAGGACGTGCCACATGGTGGCTACGTATCAGTTGTTTGATAGATAGAAGTTGATTGTGTTTGATTAATAGAATTGTCACAAGGTGACTAGTACCCAAGTGAAGGGGTTAAGTATTGTTTGATTAACAGAATTGTCACGAGGTGACCAGTACCCAAGTGAATGGGTTAAGTATGCTTTGTCACGTGGTGGCCAATAACTCGAGTGCACGGGTTTGAAGTAGAAAAGCCACGTAGTGGCTAGTAGATACCCTAGAATGGGGGAGATTAAGTAGATGTATGTTATAGTATCTGTGTGTATATACAAATTGTCTGTGTTTGCATATAATTGTTGATTGAGCAGCATAGTGGTAACGTACAGGATTACGTCACCACACGTGTTGTTTGATTTAGACGTGTTGAAACGTGAGAAGACCGGTAGGTAAAAGCCGGCACTATATGTTACATGTTTACTTGCTGATTGATGACGTGGAATAAACTGCTGCATGTTTACAGTTATTGAATGCATGCAAGTGTTTGGGTGAAATTTATGATTGTTGTGTGATCACCAAGAATGTATGCTAACAACAGTAACTAGTTGTTTTTGCATGTGGTTGTGTATGACTCCCAAACCCAGCACTATGGTACCGCCTTGCGCCGGGGATGGGAGAGTCCTGGTGGAACGAGGGTTGAGCAACACTTCCCAAGACCCACAACTTGTTCATGTGGGTGAATAAATTGTAATTTTAATTTAATTTACTTTATCGTTGTAGCATAAAGTAAAGGGTAGACGTACTCAATTAGATTGTATTACTAAATCTAGAACTGTCAGCTTCACACACCTTAAAGATCTGGATTTATTTTGCTGCGACACAGGGAAAATTTGTTTTCACAATGTATAAATATACATATATCTGTTGCATGTGAATAGGATAGGCAGTATCTTCGGATGTGTAGCCAGTACACAGGTTATATATATTATGTGTGTTTTCCTATATCTATATCCTGAAGCGGCATTGGCCGTGGATTTGCTTGCCTAGGATAGGCCACCATTTCGGTGTAGACATTGCATTATACTGCATGTGAATGTATTTTCAATAATAGATATTCTATCAATTAGGTGATAAGGCTTACAGGTACAGGGATATTCCCTGTGTCTGTGCCGGTCACGGTCCTCTAAACGGAGGTCATGACAAGTGTTTCAAAAATGTAATATTCATTTTTCTTTTTTTAGATAGTTTTCGCCGATGAGTGTTCCGAAAACTTGATATTCATTTTTCTTTTTTAGTAAGTTTTCGCTAATGAGTGTTTTCGAAAACCTGATATTCATTTTTCTTTATTTAGTAAGTTTTCGCTAATGAGTGTGTCGAAAACTTGATATTCATTTTTCTTTTTTTAATCAGTTATTGCCGCTGAGTGTTACGAAAACTTGATATTCATTTTCCTTTTTTTAATCAGTTTTCGCCTAGGAGTGTTTCGAAAACTTGATATTCATTTTTCTTCTTTTAATCAGTTTTCACTAATGAGAGTTTCGAAAACTTGATATTCATATTTCTTTTTTAAATTAGTTTTCGCCGAAAAGTGTTTGAAAACTTGATATTCATTTTTCTTTTTTTAATCAGATTTCGCCGATGAGTGTTTCGAAAACTTGACATTCATTTTTCTTTTTCTTAAATCAGTTTTCGCCGATGATTGTTTCGAAAACTTGATATTCATTTTTCTTTTTTTTTATTCAGTTTTCGCCGATGAGTGTTTCGAAAACTTGATATTCATTTTTCTTTTTTTTAATCAGTTTTTGCCGATGAGAGTTTTGAAAACTTGATATTCATTTTTCTTTTTTAATTAGTTTTGGTCGATGAGTGTTTCGAAAACTTGATATATATTTTTCTTTTTCTTAATCAGTTTTCGCCGATTAGTGCTTCGAAAACGTGATATTCATTTTTCTTTATTTAATTAGTTTTCACCGATTAGTGTTTCAAAAACTTGATATTCATTTTTCTTTTTTTAGTAAGTTTTCGCTAATGAGGGTTTCGAAAATTTGATATTGATTTTACTTTTTTTAATCAGTTTTCGCCGATGAGTGTTTCGAAAATTTGATATTCCTTTTCCTTTTTATAATCAGTTTTCGCCGATGAGTGTTTTGAAAACTTGATAGTTATTTTTCATTTTTTAATCAGTTTTTGCCGATGAGTGTTTCGAAAATGTAATATTCATTTTCTTTTTTTTTAAATAGTTTTCGCCGATGAGTGTTTCAAGAACTTGATATTCATTTTTCTTTTTCTTAATCGGTTTTCGCCGATTAGTGTTTCGAAAACGTGATATTCATTTTTCTTTATTTAATTAGATTTCACCAATGAGTGTTTCAAAAACTTGATATTCATTTTTCTTTTTTTAATCATTTTTCGCTGATGAGTGTTTCGAAAACTTGATATTATTTTTTCTTTTTTTAAATCAGTTTTCGCCGATGAGTATTTTGAAAACTTGATATTAATTTTTGTTTTTTTAATCTGTTTTCGCCGATGAGTGTTCTAAAAACTTGATATTCGTTTTTCTTTTTTTTAATCAGTTTTTGCCAATTAGTGTTTCGAAAACTTGATATATTTTTTCTTTTTTTAATCAGTTTTCACCGATGAGTGCTTCGAAAACTTGATATTTATTTTTCTTTTTTAATTTGTTTTGGTCGATGAGTGTTTCGAAAAGTTGATATTCATTTTTCTTTTTTTTAATCATTTTTCGCCGATTAGTGTTTCAAAAACTTGATATTCATTTTTCTTTATTTAATTAATTTTCACCGATTAGTGTTTCGAAAACTTGATATTCATTTTTCTTTTTTTAGTAAGTTTTCGCTGATGAGTGTTTCGAAAACTTGATATTCATTTTTCTTTTTTTAGTAAGTTTTTGCTAATGATTGTTTAGAAAACTTGATATTCATTTTTCTTTTTTTAATCAGTTTTCGCCGAGGAGTGTTTCGAAAACTTGATATTCTTGTTTCTTTTTTTAATCAGTTTTCGCCGACGAGTATTTCGGAAACTTGATATTCATTTTTCTTTTTTTGATCAGTTTTCGCCGCTGAGTGTTTCGAAAACTTGATATTCAGTTTTCTTTTTTTAATGAGTTTTCGCCGATGATTGTTTCGAAAACTTGATATTCATTTTTCTTTTTTAATCAGTTTTCGCCGATGAGTGTTTCGAAAACTTGATATTCATTTTTCTTTTTTTTAATCAGTTTTCGCCGATGAGTGTTTTGAAACTTTGATATCCATTTTTCTTTTTTAATTAGTTTTCGTCGATGAGTGTTTCGAAAACTTGATATTCATTTTTTTTTAATCATTTTTCGCCGATGAGTGTTTTGAAAACTTGATATTCATTTTTCTTTTTTACTTAGTTTTGGTCGATCAGTGTTTCAAAAACTTGATATTCATTTTTCTTTTTTAAAAAAGTTTTCGCCGATGAGTCATTCGAAAACTTGATATTCATTTTTCTTTTTTTAATTAGTTTTCGCTGATGAGTGTTTTGAAAACTTGATAGTTATTTTTACTTTTTTTAATCAGTTTTCGCCGATGGTTGTTTCGAAAACGTAATATTAATTTCTCTTTTTATATAGTTTTCGCCGATAAGTGTTTCGAAAACGTGGTATTCATTTTTCTTTATTTAATTAGTTTTCACCGATAAGTGTTTCGAAAACTTGATTTTAATTTTTCTTTCTTTAATCATTTTTCGCCAATAAATGTTTCGAAAATGGCACGACCCCCTATCAGACGTCCGTGACTGGCACGGGAAGTAGAATTTCTCCTATTCCGTAAGCCTCTTGTCACGACCCCCTATCGGACGTTCGTGACCGGCACGGGAAGTAGGATTTCTCCTATCCCGTAAGCCTCTAATCCCTGATTGACATTTTCACATGTTTATAACTACCCATTTCTAATACAAACAATATATAGTATTTATGGCCATCCATATCCGGTGACTTAAGTAGCGTGTAATCCACGGCTCGCTCAACGCCGCTTCAGTCTATACATATACACATAATCACTCACACGTACATATAGGTAAACGTATTGATCACGCGCTTCAGGGCGGGTGATCTATCCTATTCACATGCAGAAATCCTGTGTACAGTCATACAAATATTCAATCACACGCTTGCATATAGTTTACATATTGATCACACGCCTCAAGGCGTGTGATCTATCCTAGTCGCATGCGGAAGTCATATATATATATATATATATATATATATATATATATATATATATACGTGATATATGCTATATCATAGCCTAAAGTCCCAATAGCAAGACCTAACCTTAATCTGTATGAAGTCGACAATGCTAGAATTCAAGTATGATATATATATATATATACACACAGCAGATGTATACGTACAAATGCTACACCCAAAAAGGATTTATATATATATACATCACAACACATGTACATAACCAAAATAACTACTGACGCGGACAAAGCGTGCGGTCTTCTGAGTTGTCCGCCTCCTTGAGAAGAAGTGGACGCGTTCTCGACTCCTGAACCACCTGTATCTGAAACATATAAATAGGGGGGTGAGTCGAACAGACTCAGCGAGGAGTTCCCCCATCCCTGGCGTAGCAGTGGGTACCACTACAGCTGGGGGAAGGGAGCAACCACAACCACATGCGCATGAAACAGATTTATATTGCGACCTTTAATATGACCAGGCAGTCAATATATCATATTCACAATTAAAATCCTAATTCATGCTTCTAACATATTTATCATTCTGCACGTACATAAATCACTATATATATATATATAGGCATTTACTTTCTGTCTCCCGCGTTACGCTAAGAGAAATACTGGCCCGAAGGCAATTTCTTGTTCGAACCTAGTTGATCACACTAGGAACTTTCTGACTCCAAGGTACGCTTAGAGTAATAGGCGGAAACTTGTCTGACCTCGGTTAAACCAAGGTAATGGCCACTATGTGACATACTTACTGTTAACAAAATCCTGTCTATCCGACCAGGATGACCGACTCGATCTACCCGGACTAACCTAAACAAGTTCAATTGACCTATTTAACCTTGAAAGATGCCCTATAAGAAACTAACTGAATATTATACGTGTTTATTAGTTAGGCCTAGTTTTCCCCTATTCAATTATGCAACACTCTCACTCACACTTAACAACCTAGGTTCATTTTTCTCAATGTACCATACGGACAAAACCTTTACAACGATAATCAATTTAAATGAGTTTCTAATATTAATGAACCCTGACATATGAAATTCCGACTCAATCCTACCCACGGTAACATATAAGGCTCGGTGAGCCACAATATCACATATTCACTTGAGAACAAACATATATGCACATAAACAGTTTGCACGTCTACTGTTTACATGCTAATCATATACGCGTAACGTAAATACATTCAGATAGACATATTCCATATAACAATTTGCACAAAATAGAGCAAACCACATTTCCATGTAGTCATCCAACCCTGTGGGGTAGGGATGAGAGAGCCCCTCACCTCGTTGGCCCTCCTGATCAATCCTCGGAGTGCCTGGAGCTCCAATTACCCTGTGGTGCCCTATAAACATATATATTTAAGAAATTTAGAACGCGTAACTAAGCATCTACTATGCACGTGTCATGCTAATGCTTATGCACCCTCCAGATATTTCCAAGAACTAACTATTTAGTTCGTTACGTCGTCTAAATTGCACTTTTTGAAAGGCCATACTGTCTTATATCGGCTTTCACACGTTCGAGCCACTTAGAACCTCTAAATGCTCACGTTAGAGATTCCCACATGTCTAAATTTCACTTCATGTGTTCATAAGGGTATTTAACTAATAAAAGAATTTCTTTATGGCTCGAAAGAGGCCTTAGCTCACCCGTTCAACCGTTTCCCCCTTATTTGCCGGGTAAGAGTTCAACTATGACCTCTTTAATTATATATATAAAAATATAATTGGGTATAAATAGAGCCTTGGAACCAATTTAACAGGTCTTAAATGTCCACCATGGACTAGACCGAGGTGTCCAACCCACAGCACGGCTCCCAACTGCACTGTGGCTTGGTATATCGCCTCTTTTTCACCGGATTGGGTTCCGGACGAGATGGTATATACTCGGGGTTTATTCCCTTGTCTATTTCCAGCATTAATAACACCTATACTACTTCCATCCAAGCCTATTCATGCATTAAATCAGAAAAATTCATATTTAGCACAATTTCCTAACCCAATTTCCATGATTTCCATACTCGGTCAAATCCTACGGTTTAAGTTCGATTCTAAACCTTACTAGGCTTTCAATAACACCTACTAAGCTCGAATTTAACCCTGGAATGCCCCGATTAGAAGAGATTTAAGAAATTCCCAAAATACCTAAAATTGGAGAAATTGGGGTTTGAGAGATTTTGGGCTTTCTTACTTGATTTCAATCAGATAGAAAGCTTGGTGGTGATGAAAGAAGAGGTCCGGTCACCTTCTCCGGCACCGGTGCACGTTCTCCCGTGAGAAACCGGCCAAAAACCGTCGAGCTCTTCCTCCCTCTCCTTCGTGCTCTTCGTTCGTGCGTGCTGCTCCTGCTTTGCGTTTTTGCTTCTGTCTGCTTCTCTTTTTCTTTTTATTATATGTATTAATGAAATAGAAAGGGGGGGTCATGGTTGGCCTCCCATATATCTTATTATATTATATATTATTTTATTTTATTTTTGTTTGTTGCTAGCTGGAAAGGGGGGTCATGGTTTGGCCCCCCCTTTAAATTAATAATTAGAAAAAAAATTATTAATTAGAAAAAAACTTATTTACTTGTTATATCCTATTTTTCCCTCTTGCTTTTAATCCTCTTTTCTTTTAGATCCTAGAAAAATTTTAAATATCCCCTATTACTTTCTTTTTTATTCTATTTTAACTCTATAATTTAATTTATTTTTCTTTCAAAAAAGAAAAATAAATAAATAATGATGATAATAATTAAATTAAATATTTCGGATATTACACCTCTAATCCCTGATTGACATTTCCATATGTTCATAACTACCCATTTCTGCTACAAACAATATATAATACGTATGGTCATCCATTTCCGGTGACCTAGGTAGTTGCAATCCACGGCTCGCTCAGCGCCGCTTCAGTCTATATATATATACACATATTCACTCACACGTACATAGTATACATATTGATCACGCGCTTCAGTGTGGGTGACCTATCCTATTCACATGCAGAAGTCCTGTATACAGTCAAACATATACTCAATCACACACTTGCATATAGTTTACATATTGATCACACGCCTCAATGCGTGTGATCTATCCTATTCACATGCGGAAGCCATATTTTGATACAAACATGTATTCAGTCACACATATGTATATAATTTAAATATTGATTACACACCTCAAGGCGTGTGATCTATATGTATATAATTTACAAATTGATTAAATTAATGGGTTAAAATAAAATGAAGAAGGGAAAGAAATGGAATTTTAAAATTTCTTGTTTCGGACTTAAATGAAAAGGAGAACTAAAAGGATGGGGAAAAAGGGGATTTAACAACCAATTTTATTTATATGGAGGCTAAACCGTGTACCCTCTCATAAAAAGCAAAACAAATAAAATAATAATAATAAAATATATATGGGGGCCAACCGTGACCCCCTCCCATTACATAACACACAACAAATAAAAAAAAAGAGAAAAGAGTAGAACAGAAATCGTGAAAGAGAAAGCAAGCAGAGGCACGACGCACGCACGAAACTGAGATGAGGGAGGAAGGGCTCGACGGGTTCTGGCCGGATGTTTTTTCCGGAAAGCGTGCGCCAGTGCCGGAGAAGGTGACCGGACCTCATCTTCAACACCCAACAAGCTTCTATCCGATTAGAATCAAGAAAGAAAGCCCCAAATCTCTCAAACCCCAATTTTCTTCAATTTAAGTATTTTAGGAATTCTTTGATTTCTTTTATTTGGGACATTCCGGGGTTAAATTCGAGCTTAGTGGGTGTTATTGAGACCTTAGTGAGGTTCAGAATCGAAGTGAAATCGTAGGAATTGACCGGGTATGGAAATCATGGAAATTGGGTTAGGAAATTGTGCTAAATTCGAATTTTGCTGGTTTGATGCATGAATAGGCTTGGAATGGAGTAGTATAGGTGTTATAGTTGCTGGAAATAGAAAAGGAAATAAAGCCCGGTGACAAAGAGGCGATATACCAAGCCACCGTATAGTAAGGAGCTGTGCTGTGTGTTGGACACCTCGGTCTAGTCCGTGGTGGACAACTAAGACCCGCTAAATTGGTTCCAAGGCTCTATTGTATACCCGATTATATTTTTACAAATAATTAAAGAGGTAGTAATTAAGCTTTTACTCGGCGAATAAGGGAGACAGTGGAATGAGTAAGCTAAGGCCTCTTTTGAGCCGTGAATTTAATTCTTTTATTAGTTAAATACTCTTATGAACACATGAAGTGAAATTTAGACAAGTGGGAATCTCTAACCTAAGCATTTAGAGGTTCTAAGTGGCTCGAATGTGTTGAAAATCGATATAAGACAGTATAGATGTTCAAAAAGAGCAAATAAGACGACGTAACGAACTAAATTGTTAGTTCTTGGAAAAATCTAGAGGGTGCAAGAGCATTAGCATGACACGTACATGGTAGATGCTTCTTTACACGTTTCTAAATTGCTTAAGTACATGTGTCTAGTGCACCACTGAGTAATTGGAGCTTCAGGCACTCCGAGGACTGATCAGGAGGGCCAACGAGGTGAGGGGCTCTCCCATTCCTGCCCCACAGGGTTGGATGACTACGTGGAAATGTGGTTTGCTCTATTTTGTGCAAATTGTTATATGAAATATGTCTATCTGAATGAACTTGCGTTAGACATATACGATTAGCATGTAAACAGTGGACGTGCAAACTGTTTATGTGTATATATGTTTATTCTCAAGTGAATATATGATATTGCGGCTCACCGAGCCTTATATGTTACCGTGGGTAAGACTGAGTCGGAATTTCATATTTGAGGGTTCATTAATATTACAATCCAATTAAATTGATCATCGTTGTAAAGATCTTGACCGTATGGTACATTGAGGAAACTGAACCTAGGTTGTTAAGTGTGAGTGAGAGTGTTGCATAATTGAAAAGGGGGGAAATTAGGCCTAACTAATAAACACTTATAACATTAAGTTAATTTCTCATAGGGTTTCTTTCAAGGTTAAACATGTTAGTTGAACTTGTTTAGGTTAGTCCGGGTAAATCGAGTCGGTCATCCTGGTCGGACAGACAAGAATTTGTTAACAGTAAGTATGCCACATAGTGGCCATTACCTTGGTTTAATCGAGGTCAGACAAGTTGCTGGCTATTACTCTAAGCTTGCCTTGGAGTCAGAAAGTTCCTAGTGTGATCAACTAGGTTCGAACAAGAAATTGCCTTCGGGCCAGTATTTCTCTTAGCGTAATGCAGGAGACAGAAAATGAATGCCTACGAGCATAACTATGATATATATATTGTGAGTTATGCACATGCGGAGAAATAAATATGTTAGGAGCATGAATTAGGATTTTAATTGTCAATATGATATATTGATTGCCTGATCATATTAAAGGTCACAATATGAATCCGTTTCATGCGCATGTAGTTGTGGTTGCTCCCTTCCCCGAGCTGTAGTGGTACCCGCTGCTACGCCAGGGATGGGGGAGCTCCTCACTGAGTCTGTTCGACTCACCCCCCGTATTTAAATGTTTCAGATACAGGTGGTTCAGGCGTCGGAAACGCGTCCACTTCTTCTCAAGGAGGCGGACAGATCTGAAGACCGCACGCTTAGTCCGCGTCGGTAGTTATTTTGATTATGTACATATGTCGTGATGTATATATATATATAAATCCTTTTTGGGCGTTGCTTTTGTACGTATACAACTGCTGTGTGTGTGTGTGTGTGTGTATATATATATATATATATATATATATATATATATTATACTCGAATTCTAGCATTGTCGGCTTCATACAGGTTAAAGTTAGATCTTGGTGTTGGGAATATAGGCTATGATATGATATTATCATGTATATATATATATATGACTTTCGCATGTGAATAGGATAGATCACATGCATTGAGGCGTGTGATCAATATGTAAATTATATGTATGTGTGGCTGAATACCTGATTGTATGGAAATATGGCATCCGCATGTGAGTAGGATAGATCATACGCATTGAGGCGTGTGATCAATATGTAAACTATATGCAAGCGTGTGATTGAATATATGTATGACTGTATACAGGACTTCTGCATGTGAATAGGATAGATCACCCGCCCTGAAGATGTATATATATATATATACGTGTGAGTGAATATGTTTATATATATATACGTGATCAATATGTATACTATATATACGTGTGAGTGAATATGTGTATATATATAGACTAAAGCGGCACAGAGTGAGCCGTGGATTGCAAACTGCTTAGGTTACCGGGAATGGATGGCCATATACATATATATTATATATATTGTTTGTATTAGAAAAGGGTAGTTATAAACATGTGGAAATGTCAATCTGGGATTAGAGGTTTACGGGATAGGAGAAATCCTACCTCCCGTGTCGGTCACGGACGTCCGATAGGGGGTCATGACAAACTTGGTATCAAAACCAGGTTATCCTTAAACTGTATGAAGCCATAGGTATGACCGGGTGTCGGTTTACGCCTCGTTGTGAACCCGAGCACAACGTGGAGTAAAAAGGCACTTGTGGAAGTGCCCAGGAAATTGTGTCAGTCTTTCTTTCTACTCTCTTTGATATGAAATATCATCGATATGCGTGTACTTATTAGCTAGGTGTGGTCCTTGTGCAGTATAGGGATGCCACCGATCACGAGACAGGCTAGGGGTGGAGGGAGAACTCCTGCTGAAATTGATCAAGAGTCAGTTCGGGATGAGGGAATGCCCACCCGAGGCCAAGGTAGAGGCCGTACCCGAGGCCGAGGCAGAGGTCGTGCTCGAGGTTGAGGTAGAGCACAAGTGAGAGGAGAAAGTCACCAGAACCTCATGTAGAGACAGGTGCACCCTCTGTGGCGAAAATGCTCACGGAAGGATTCCAGGAACTGAGAGAAGAGATGATGAGGCAAATACAAAGGGAGGTACGCAGTTAGTTGTCGGCGAGGAAGAAGAAGAGAGAGTTCCTAGTAATCAAGAGATGGAGGTTGTTGAGGAAGATGACAGAGAATGGCAACAACCGCAGGATGTGCCTCGTGAGCCGTGAGTAGCACCCAGAGAGTTGCCAATTTCAAAATTTTTGAAGCTTCATCCACCCACTTTCTGTGAAACTAGTGAGAAAGAGGATCCACAATACTTTGTCAGAGACGTGGTTAGAATTGGGCACATGCTGAGGTGCTCAGGGCATGAGTTAGTGGAATTAGCTTCATTCCGGTTGAGGGGAGCTGCTAGAGTATGGATAGAGTCCGTACAGACGAGGTATTCAAGAAGGGTGGTACCGATGACCTGGAAAGATTTTCAGAGGGAATTCCTAGGTCGGTTTCTATCTGAAGGCACCAAAGATGCAAAGCGTCAGCAATTCGAGGAGTTGTAGATGATGCCTAACATGACCGTGACGGAGTATGAATTACTATTTACAAAACTAGCTCAATTCTCACCTGAGTTGGTTCCTGATGAAGAGGCAGGGATCAAGAGGTTTATACACCGTCTCACAAAGCCGTTGTTTACTGCTTTGTTACCCCAGAGAAGACAATTTGAGACTTTAGCTCAAGCCGCAGACTGTGTTAGGATGATTGAAACCAGGAAGAGGTATGAGACTTCTGTTGATCCCAAGGTCAAGTTGATTACGGGCGGTGATAACCAAGGAGGTGGAAGTGAGAAGAGGAAGACAACAGGTGGAGGAGCAGGATACTCAGGGTCCGCAGGAGGACAATCCTCAACTACCACTCATGAAACAGGTACAAGAGGTAATATTCAAGGGGGACAGAGAGTGCAACGGGGTGGAAATGCCGGTAAAATAAGAACCCAGTGTGCGACTGGCGGCAGGTATCATTTTGGAGTGTGTCGGAGACTGACACGTGAGTGTTACAACTACGGCCAGGTGAGCCATATGGCTAGAGAGTGTCCAAAGAGAAAAGAGGGTACAAGTGTGAGAAGTAATCTGACGTCCAGGGGTACAACTATTTCAGCCCCACCAATAAGAACCGTACCACCACAGACAGCAAGTACAGGTGCAGCTAGAGGTCGTGGTGCAGGATGAAGTGGCAGAGGGCCAGGGGGCAGTAGGTGGAGGACAAGCGCGGGTATTTGCTCTTTCTCAGTAAGACGCTCACGCATCAAATGCAGTTGTGACAGGTACCCTCATTGTTTGCTCTCTTGAAGCACGAGCCTTATTTGATTCCGGCTCCACTCATTCCTATGTGTCGCATGCATTTGCTTCTAAATTCAAGAAAAGTCCGTCTAGAATGAAAGAAACAGTACTGGTCTCTACTCTAATGGGAGAATTGGTACAAGTAGAGTATGTGCACAAGTCTTGCATTGTGGAGGTCGATGGTCATGAGACTGTAGTAGACCTTCGGTTGTTGTGTATGGTTTTCTTGATGTAATCCTCGGAATGTATTTGTTGTCGTCTTGCCATGCGGTTGTGGACTACAGGGCTAAATGTTTGAAATTTAATATGCCAAACGAGGAGCCTTTTGTGATACGGGGTGACGGGGCTGCACTGTATCCAAACTTGATCTCGGCTTTGAAGGCATCCAAGTTACTTGCAAAGGGATGTAAAGGGTATTTTTCTTTGGTCAAGGATACCACGAAAGCAGTGCTTTCTCCGAGTCAAGTACCGGTAGTGCGAGAGTTCTTGGATGTGTTTCTAGAAGAATTGCCGGGGTTGCCGCCCGATCGTGAGATTGAATTTGAAATTGAGCTGCAACCGGGTACCCAACCTATCTCCACACCACCTTACCGGATGGCTCCGAAAGAGTTGAAGGAGTTACATACACAATTGCAATAATTGCTTGACAAGGGTTTTATAAGGCCCAGCTTCTCTCCTTGGGGTGCACCGGTCCTTTTTGTGAAGAAGAAGGACGGCTCTTTGCGGTTGTGTATCGATTACCGAAAGTTAAACAAGGTGACGATCCGCAATCAATACCCACTGCCGAGGACAGATGACTTATTTGATCAGTTGCAGGGCGCAAAGTGGTTTTCCAAGATTGATTTGCGATCTGGGTATCATCAATTAAAGATTCAAGAATCAGACATACCTAAGACCGCATTCTGGACTCGATATGGACATTACGAGTTCTTGGTGATGTCTTTCGGATTAACTAATGCTCTTGCAATGTTCATGGACATGATGAACAGGGTCTTCAAACCATTTCTGGACCGATTTGTCATTGTCTTCATTGATGACATCTTGGTTTACTCTAAGAATTCTGAAGAACATGCAGAACACTTGAGAATAACATTGCAAAAGTTGAGAGAGGAGAAATTGTTTGCCAAGTTCTCTAAGTGTGAATTCTGGCTTGACAAAGTTGCCTTTTTAGGTCACGTGGTATCATTAGAGGGAATCCATGTTGATCCAAGTAAGGTAGAAGCGGTGAAGAATTGGTCCCAGCCTACCTCAGTTACTGAAATTCGCAGTTTCTTAGGCTTGGCTGGATATTATAGAAGATTTGTGCAGGAATTCTCTAAGGTTGCTGCGCCCATGACTAAGTAGACACAGAATGGGGTGAAGTTCATATGGGATGATAAGTGTGAGTAGAGTTTTCAGAAGCTGAAAGATAGCCTCACTACCGATCCGGTGCTGGAATTACTTGAAGGCACAAGAGGGTATATGGTATACTGTGATGCGTCGAGGATCGGGTTAGGGTGTGTCTTGATGCAGCACGGCAAGGTGATTGCGTATGCATCACGACAACTGAGGAAACATGAGAAGAATTACCCGACTCACGACCTCGAAATGGCAGATGTAGTATTTGCTTTGAAAATATGGAGACATTGCCTGTACGGAGAGACTTATGAGATTTATACAGACCACAAGAGTCTCAAATACATTTTCGAGCAAAAAGACTTGAACTTGAGACAACGTCGATGGTTAGAGTTGTTGAAAGACTACGACTGCACGATCTTGTATCATCCAGGAAAGGCTAATGTGGTAGCCGATGCTCTAATCCGTAAATCCATGGGCAGTCTTGCTCATATAAGTGAAGAAAGAAGACCATTGATTAGAGAGGTGCACGAGCTAGAAAAAACGGGGAATCAGTTTGAGATTAGAAGTTCTAACTCACTTTTAGCTCATTTACAAGCTAAGTCCTCTCTGGTAGAAGAAGTGAAGGTTAGACAGGATGAAGATACCGACCTCAAGCAAATCAGGGATACTATAACTAAAGATAAGGGGGACGACATCCGATTCTCTATTGATGATTTCAGAGTACTTCGTTAGAGGGATGGTTGTGTGTCCCTATGGTTGATAACTTGAAAGAAAAAATTCTTGAAGAAGCACACCGGACAGCTTATATTATCCATCCGGGAGCTAATAAAATGTATCATGACCTGAAACAGCTGTATTGGTGGAATGGCATGAAGAAAGATGTCGCAAACTATGTAGCTAGGTGTTTAGTGTGTCAGCAAGTCAAGGCTGAACACCAGAAGCCCGCCGGAACATTACAACAGATAGAAATACCTGAGTGGAAATGGGAGAGGATAACGATGGATTTTGTAATGGGGTTGCCAAGATCACAACGGGGATTTGATTCGGTTTGGGTGATAGTGGATCGCATGACTAAGTCCGCACACTTCCTACCAGTTAAGACCACTTATGGGGTGAGTCAATGTGCGCAGATTTATCTATCAGAAATCGTTAGATTGCACGGTGTGCCAGTGTCCATAATATCTGATAGAGGGCCACAGTTCACTTCCAAGTTTTGGAAGTCATTGCAGGAAGTTTTGGGAACGAGAGTTGATTTGAGTACTGCGTTCCACCCACAGACTGACGGGCAATCAGACTGAACCATTTAGATTCTTGAAGACATGCTTCGGGCGTGTATTATGGATTTCAACGGAAGTTGGGAAAGGTATTTACCTTTGACTGAGTTTGCATACAACAACAATTATCAAGCGAGTATCCAAATGGCACCTTTCGAGGCTCTGTACGGTCGTAGGTGCAGATCCCCGATTGGCTGGTTCGAGGTCGGAGAGGCTAGTCTAATCGGCCCAGAATTGTTACAAGATGCCTTACAAAAGGTGAAGTGCATTAGAGAAAGATTGTTAACGGCTCAGAGTAGGCAAAAATCCTATGCAGATAACCAAAGAAGAGAACTCGAATTCGCCATTGGTGAACAGGTGTTTCTGAGGATATCACTGATGAGAGGTGTGATGCGGTTCGGTAAAAAGGGGAAGTTAAGTCCTCGGTATATCGGACCATTTGAAATCCTAGAACGAGTTGGGAATGTGGCGTATCGGTTGGAATTGCCTACGGAATTGGAGGGAGTACATCCTGTCTTTCATGTATCGATGCTTCGGAAATATCTTCCCGATCCCTCGCACGTAATCCAATCGCAAGACGTGCAACTAACCGAAAATCTGACATATGAAGAGGAGCCAATGGAAATCTTAGATCGACAGTTGAAGAAACTCAGAACAAAAGAGATTCCATTGGTTAAGGTTCTGTGGAGAAATCACTCGACCGAAGAAGCTACATGGGAGGTCGAGGGTGAAATGCGCAGGACGTATCCTCATCTATTTCAAAACTAAGGTTAGTATATTGTTTGAAATTCAGGGACCGAATTTCTTAAGGGGGGAAGATTGTAATATCCGAGATATTTGATTTAATTATTATCATTATCATTTAATTTATTTTTCTTTCAAAAAGAAAAATAAATTAAATTAATGGGTTAAAATAAAATGAAGAAGGGAAAGAAATGGAATTTTAAAATTTCTTGTTTTGGACTTAAATGAAAAGGAGAACTAAAACGATGCGGAAAAAGGGGATTTAACAACCAATTTTTTTTATATGGAGGCCAAACCGTGTAACCTCTCATAAAAAGCAAAAAAAAATAAAAAAAAGTAATAAAATATATATGGGGGGCCAACCGTGAACCCCTCCCGTTACATAACACACAACAAATAAAAAAAAGAGAAAAGAGCAGAACAGAACGCGTGAAAGAGAAAGCAAGCAGAGGCACGACGCACGCACGAAACCGAGAAGAGGGAGGAAGGGCTCGACGGGTTCTGGCCGGATTTTCGCCGGAAAGCGTGCGCTGGTGCCGGAGAAGGTAAACGGACCTCATCTTCAACACCCAACAAGCTTCTATTCGATTAGAATCAAGTAAGAAAGCCCTAAATCTCTCAAACCCAATTTTCTTCAATTTTAGGTATTTTAGGAATCCTTCTATTTCTTCTATTCGGGACATTCCAGGGTTAAATTTGAGCTTAGTCAGTGTTATTGAGAGCTTAGTGAGGTTCAGAATCGAACAGAAATCGTAAGAATTGACCGAGTATGGAAATCATGGAAATTGGGTTAGGAAATTGTGCTAAATTCAAATTTTGCTGGTTTGATGCATGAATAGGCTTGGAATGGAGTAGTATAGGTGTTATAGTTGCTGGAAATAGATAAGGAAATAAAGCTCAAGTATTTACCGTCTCAACCGGAACCCAATCCGGTGAAAAAGAGGTGATAGACCAAGCCACCTTATAGTAAGGAGCTGTGTTGTGGGGTGGACACCTCGGTCTAGTTCGTGGTGGACACCTAAGACCCGCTAAATTGGTTCCAAGGCTCTATTGTATACCCGATTATATTTTTACATATAATTAAAGAGGTAGTAATTAAGCTTTTACTTGGCGAATAAGGGAGACGGTGGAATGAGTAAGCTAAGGCCTCTTTTGAGCCGTGAATTTAATTCTTTTATAGTTAAATACTCTTATGAACACATGAAGTGAAATTTAGACAAGTGTGAATCTCTAACCTAAGCAATTAGAGGTTCAAAGTGGCTCGAATGTGTTGAAAGTCGATATAAGATAGTATGGACGTTCAGAAAGAGCAAATAAGACGACGTAACGAACTAAATAGTTAGTTCTTGGAAATATCTAGAGGGTGCATGAGCATTAGCATGACACGTACATGGTAGATGCTTCTTTACACGTTTCTAAATTGCTTAAGTACATGTGTATAGGGCACCACAGAGTAATTGGAGCTTCAGGCACTCCGAGGATTGATAAGGAGGGGCCAACGAGGTGAGGGGATCTCCCATTCCTGCCCCACAGGATTGGATGACTACGTGGAAATGTGGTTTGCTCTATTTTGTGCAAATTCTTATATGAAATATGTCTATCTGAATGAACTTGCGTTACGCGTATATGATTAGCAAGTAAACAGTGGACGTGCAAACTGTTTATGTGTATATATGTTTATTCTCAAGTGAATATGTGATATTGCGGCTCACCGAGCCTTATATGTTACCGTGGGTAAGACTCTGTCAGAATTTCATATGTGAGGGTTCATTAATATTAGAAACCAATTAAATTGATCATCGTTGTAAAGATCTTGACCCTATGGTACATTGAGGAAACTGAACCTAGGTTGTTAAGTGTGAGTGAGAGTGTTGCATAATTGAAAAGGGGGAAACTAGGCCTAGCTAATAAACACGTATAACATTCAGTTAGTTTCTCATAGTGCGTCTTTCAAGGTTAAACATGTTAGTTGAACTTGTTTAGATTAGTCCTGGTAAATTGAGTCGGTCATCCTGGTCGGACCGACAGGAATTTGTTAACAGTAAGTATGCCACATAGTGGCCATTACCTTGCTTTAACCGAGTTCAGACAAGTTTCCGGCTATTACTCTAAGCGTGCCTTGGAGTCAGAAAGTTCCTAGTGTGATCAACTAGCTTCGAACAAGAAATTGCCTTCGGGCCAGTATTCTTTTAGCGTAATGCGGGAGACAGAAGGTGAATGCCTACGAGCATAACTATGTGTGACTTATGAAAACATATGATATATATATATGGTGAGTTATGTACGTGTGGAGAAATAAATATGTTAGGAGCATGAATTAGGATTTTAATTGCGAATATGATATATTGATTGCCTGATCATATTAAAGGTCACAATATGAATCTGTTTCATGCGGATGTGTTTGTGGTTGCTCCCTTCCCCCACCTGTAGTGGTACCCGTTGCTACGCCAGGGATGGGGGAGCTCCTCACTGAGTCTGTTCGACTCACCCCCCCTTATTTAAACGTTTCAGATACAGGTGGTTCAGGCGTCGGGAACGCGTCCACTTCTTCTCAAGGAGGCGGACAGATCTGAATACGGCACGCTTAGTCCGCGTCGGTAGCTATTTTGATTATGTACATATATCGTGATGTATATATATATATAAATGCTTTTTGGGCGTAGCTTTTGTACGTATACAACTGCTGCGTATATATATATATATTACACTCGAATTCTAGCATTGTCGGCTTCAAGGATTAGAGGCTTACGGGATAGGAGAAATCCTACCTCTCGTGCCGGTCACGGACGTCCGATAGGGGATCGTGACGATGAGTGTTTCAAAAACTTGATATTCATTTTTCTTTTTTTAATCATTTTTTGCCGACTAGTGTTTCGAAAACTTGATATTCATTTTTCTTTTTTTAATCAATTTTTGCCGATGAGTGTTTCGAAAACTTGATATTCATTTTCCTTTTTTAATCAGTTTTTGCCGATGAGTGTTTCGAAAACTTGATATTCATTTTTATTTTTTTTAATCAATTTTCGTCGATGAGTGTTTCGAAAATTTGATATTCATTTTTATTTTTCTTAATCAGTTTTCGCCGATGAGTGTTTCGAAAACGTGATATTCATTTTTCTTTATTTAATTAGTTTTCGCTTATGAGTGTTTCGAAAAGTTGATATTCATTTTTCTTTTTTTAATCATTTTTTGCCGATGAGTGTTTCGAAAACTTGATATTCATTTTTCGTTTTTAATCAGTGTTCGCCGATGAGAGTTTCGAAAACTTGATATTCATTTTAATTTTTTTTAATCAGTTTTCGTCGATGAGTGTTTCCAAAACTTGATATTCATTTTTCTTTTTTTAATCAGTTTTCGCCGATGAGTGTTTCGAAAACTTGATATTCATTTTTCTTTTTTAATCAGTTTTCATCGATGAGTGTTTCGAAAACTTGATATTCATTTTCCTTTTTTAATCAGTTTTCGTCGATGAGTGTTTCGAAAACTTTATATTCATTTTTATTTTATTAATCAATTTTCTTCGATGAGTGTTTCGGAAACTTGATATTCATTTTTTTTAATCAGTTTTCACCGATGAGTGTTTCGAAAACTTTATATTCATTTTTATTTTTCTTAATCAATTTTCTTCGATGAGTGTTTCAAAAACTTCATATTCATTTTTCTTTTTTTACTAAGTTTTCGTTAATGAGTGTTTGGAAAACTTGATAATAATTTTTCTTTTTTTAATCAATTTTTGCCGATGAGTGTTTCGAAAACTTGATATTCATTTTTCTTTTTCTAATCATTTTCCTGTCATGACCCCAATTCGGGAGTACGTGACCGGCACGGGAATAGTATTTTACCTCTAAACACGTAAGCCTTATCCTGTAAACACGTTTATAACTACCCTGCTATATAATCAATATATATATATATATATATATATATATATATATCATACTAGTGGCCACACCTCACTGGTGGCCTAATTAACCTGCAATCCGCGGTTCGCTCAATACCACTTCAGCTCAATCCAGTGTATAGATATATTTATCAGCACTCATAATGTAAATATTAATATCATATTGACCGTACGTCTCAATACGTACGATCTATCCTATTCACATGCAACAAGCACACATAATATATATCCATATCATATTGACCTTACGCCTCAATGCGTACGATCTATCCTATTCACATGCAGAAGTTTATATACTCAAACATATATCCTGGTTTATCCCCAACTGGACCCTGTCTTTAAGTACGTGTGAAGCCGAAAATTCTAGAGTAGGTACATATCAAAAGCTGTAAATATATATATACAACTCTTACAACTTTAAAATATGTACAAAAAGAGAAATCAAAATAACCAAAGGAGTCCACCCACGCGAATAAGAGCTTAAGGATGGTCTGATGCCTGTATCACTGTCCGGATGTCGATGCCTGCCGATCCCTTAATCTGAAACATTGAAGCAGAGGGAGTGAGTCAAACAGACTCAGTGAGAAGCTTCCCATCCTCGGCGTAGCGGCGGGTACCACTACAGTTGGGGAAAGGGAAACACCCACAATCACATGCACATGAAAGTCCAGTTTATCAAATGTTATATTACGATCAAGCAATATTAATATAACATTAAAATCACAGATAAACCTACGGATCATGCTTTTCTATCATGCTTCCCATAAACAAGCAATCACATTTTAACATATCATCTGAAAATTGTAAATCACTCAACTGACCCTAGTACCAGGCTAGGGCAATCGCCTCAACGGGCAATTTCTTTTAAATCTTTAACTGACCCTAGTGCCAGGCTAGGGCAATGGCCTCAACGGGCAAATCTTTTAGTCTTTTACTGACCCTAGTACCAGGCTAGGGCAATGGCCTCAACGGGCAAATTATTTTAAATCTTTAATTGACCCTAGTGCCAGGTTAGGGCAATGGCCTCCACGGGCAAATATTTTAATCTTTAACTGACCCTAGTGCCAGGCTAGGGCATGGCCTCAACGGGCAATCTTTTCTTACCTGTTTCTCTTCTCGAGCCTTCAGCTGGGATTCTGACTCTATCTACCCATTACTGTCATAGACTGACTTTACCTAGGTAGTGTGAACCTCCCTATGACTCACTAATCAATTTATGAGATCGTTTTAATCCTTATGTAATACCCAAACCCTTGGTTAGATCATAACTTAGCTCTAAGGCATTTCCTAAGTTCAATTACCATTAAACATCGATGTTTACTAACAACTTCTATACGATTTCTTTAATGAGTTTCTAATTAATAGGGTAAACCAAACCTTTGACTCAATCAACAACTTACCCCTTTGCTTGTACTGTTCGGCGTATCTAATGTCATCACATGGATACCCTCCAGTACCTCTTTACCTGTAGTCAAACACACATATACAAATATTTTCTCATTTAACAGTTTAGGAACAACAATAGCATGTTAACCACTAAGTAATTCTTACAAATAGGAAAGTAGGAAAACCACATATCCACATCCTCAATCAACTCTGTAGGGCAAGGATGGGAAATCCCTCACCTGGACGGCTCCCTTGTGCTTGTCCTGGAGTAACTCCCGCTCCTGACGAGTCGTGGTTTCCTAATAAACGCATTTACGTGGTTAACAATCTTAACTATATGCAACTCATATGCGTATGGTATGCTCGCGCCTAAAAATGCCCCTAGACGTTGCCAAGAACCGAGTTCTTGGTCTTATCCGTCTTCCCTCTCTTCCATAAGAGTCTCAAGTGCTACACACTTGGTTTCATATGATTATCGCTCACCTTGAATTGATTTTGGAGCCTTGCATTTGAGTTACTAAACCTCGATATGCTTCTAAATTATCCTACTTAGGGTTTCCTAATAATTACGAAGGAATTAAATTGCCATTTTAAATTTTGGACTTTATTGTTCCGCAAGTTTCTATCCTTGAGAAACAAGAAAGTATCTAAAATAATTCTTGATGCTTGGTAGCATATTTAAAATTATTCTAGGGTGTTTAAGATTGAAAAAAACAAGTTTGGAGCCCTCAACATCACCCTTAAAGTGTATTTGGGCAATCCGAGTAGGGACCCAACACGTTAGCATTAAGGTTCAACCTTAGTAACCTCGGGCCAGCTCTTCACGGGTCCTGTTCAACTAATAATTCAACAACATAATTTCAATAATTCCAATCCAAGCCTATTTACTCAAATCGAAGCTCAATCCTAATTATTAATAATTTCCCCAATTTATGAATATTTAGAATTTTCAACCCCAAACCCTTCAAAATTCGAATTCGGCTAAACCCGAGGGTATAGTCTCGATTCTTACCCTAACTAAGTGTTCAAGAACACTTCCTAGATCTCAATCTACCCTCGAAACAACCGAATCGAAGGTGGATCGAAGAAATCCCTAAAAATGAAGAAATTGGGGGTTTCGAATGAAATTGGGGTTACCAACCTTTGATTCGATTGGTGGAAGGTGTAGGAGACGTCGTACCCGAGCTCCAGTGACTTTTCCGACGTCGGCTAGCTCTCCCCGATCACCTTTCCGGCGCACCCACCTCTTCTCCTTCTTCCTCCTCCACGAGCTCCTCTCCCTCTCTCTCTTCTTTCTCTCTCTCGTCCCCTTTCTTCTTTCTTTCTTTATACTTTCTAATTCTTTCTTTCTATTAGGAACACGACACCCCCCAAAATTAATTTAAAATAATATATATATATATATATAATAAAAATAAATAATTAAATAATAAAATAACTAATAATTAGTTATTAAACTAAAATAATTAAAGTATATTTTTAATTTAATTTCTTACTTTTCTCTCTCTTTTAATTTTCTTTTATTTTCTAATATATAATAACAATAATAATAATAATAATAATAATAATAATAATAATAATAATATTAAATAAGTAAGGCTGAAAAATATTTCCAATTTATCCCTTTTCCCTACTTAATTCAGGTTACCAATTCCTTAGGTCCTGAATTAAGTCCAAAAATTATTTTCTACTTCTTTTCTTTCTCTTCATTTCATTTTAAACTTCAAAAAAATTTCCCGGGTATTACAATCTTCCCCCCTTAAGAAATTCGGTCCCCGAATTTCAATTAACATACTAACCTTAGTCTTGAAATAGGTGAGGATATGTCCTGCGCATCTCCGCCTCAACTTCCCACGTTGCTTCCTCAACCGTATGGTTTCGCCACAGGACTTTCACCAAGGGTATCTCCTTTGACCTCAGCTTCTTCAACTGGCGATCTAGTATTTCCACTGGCATCTCCTCGTAAGTTAGACCCTCAGCTAGTTGTACTTCCTGGGGTTGGATTACATGAGAGGGGTCTGACAGGTACTTCCGAAGCATAGACACGTGAAACACCGGATGAACTCCTTCCAACTCCGCTGGCGATTCTAGATGGTAGGCAACATTTCCCACGCGCTCTAGAATTTCAAACGGCCTGATGTATCTTGGACATAGCTTGCCCTTCTTGCCAAATCTCATCACGCCCCACATTGGTGAAATTTTTAAGAAAACCTGCTCGCCTACAGTAAACTCCAACTCTCTTCTCCGGTTGTCGGCATACGACTTCTGCCTACTTTGAGCCGTGGCAAGACTTTCTCTAATGGACTTTATCTTGTCCAAAGCATCCTGAACGAGTTCTGGACCAACTAACTTGGTCTCTCTGACCTCGAACCATCCAATCAGGGACCTGCACTTCCGACCGCACAAAGCCTCGAAGGATGCCATCTGAATACTGGATTGGTAACTGTTGTTATAGACAAACTCTGCTAACGGCAGGTATTTCTCCCATCCTCCGCCGAAATCCATAACACATGCTCTAAGCATGTCCTCTAAAATATGAATGCTCCTCTCAGATTGCCCGTCAGTCTGGGGATGTAACGCTGTACTTAGATCAACTCTCGTCCCTAATGCCTCCTGCAATGCTCTCCAGAATCGAGAGGTAAACTGTGGCCCCCTATCAGAGATAATCGACACCGGTACTCTGTGCAACCTCACTATCTCTGATAGGTACAACTGGGCATACTGACCCACTCCGTAAGTGGTCTTAACTGGCAGGAAATGGGCGGACTTGGTCATCCGATCAACGATTACCCAAACTGATCGAATCCCCTTTGTGACCGCGGCAATCCTGTCACAAAATCCATAGTAATTCTCTCCCACTTCCATTCAGGATTTTCTATCTGTCGAAGTGTTTTGGCGGGCTTTTGGTATTCAGCCTTAACCTGCTGACACACTAGACATCTAGATACGTAGTCTGCCACGTCCTTCTTCATACCATTCCACCAATCTAATTCTTTCAGATCTTGATACATCTTATTACTACCCGTATGGATTGTGTACGCTGTCTTGTGTGCCTCATCAAGAATTTTTTCTTTCAAACCATCCACCATAGGTACACACAGTTGTCCTTCCAACCGGAGTATGCCACTGTCATCTATGGAGAATCGGACGTCGTCCTTCTCCCCCTTAACCACTGTATCTCTGATCTGTTTGAGGTCGGCGTCTTGATCTTGTTTGGATTTAACTTCTTCGGTTAGAGCTGACTTAGCTTGAATGTGGGCTAGAAACAGGTTGGGATCTCCAATTTCAAACTGAGTTCCAGATTGTTCCAGCTCATGTATTTCCCGGATTAACGGCCTTCGTACTTCACTGATATGGGCTAAGCTACCCATTGACTTTCGGCTCAGAGCGTTTGCCACCACATTCGCCTTACCGGGATGGTACAAGATCGTGCAGTCATAGTCTTTCGACAACTCCATCCACCTGCGTTGTCTCAGATTTAGATCTTTCTGCTCGAAAATGTACTTGAGGCTCTTGTGGCCTGTATATACCTCACATGTTTCGCCATAAAGGTAATGCCTCCAAATCTTCAAGGCAAATACCACCACTGCCATTTGAAGATCATGAGTTGGGTAGTTCTTTTCGTGCTTCCGGAGTTGCCTAGACGCATAAGCAATCACCTTGCCATGCTGCATAAGAACACACCATAACCCAACCCGTGAAGCATCACAGTAAACCACATACCCTCCGGTGCCCTCAGGAAGAGCCAACACCGGTGCTCTGGTGAGACTTTCCTTCAGCTTTTGAAAACTCTCTTCACACTTGTTATCCCACACAAGCTGTACCCCTTTCTGAGTTAACTTTGTAAGAGGTGCAGCAACCTTCGAAAAGTCCTGCACAAACCTTCTATTGTATCCAGCCAAACCTAGAAAACTGCGAATCTTCGTGATAGAGGTAGGCTGGGACCAATTCTTCACTGCTTTTACTTTACTCGGGTCAACATGGATTCCCTCTGAAGATACCAGTGACCGAGAAATGCAACTTTATCAAGCCAAAACTCACATTTTGAAAACTTAGCATACAATTTCTCTTCTCTCAGCTTCTGTAATGCCAGTCTCAAATGCTCTGTGTGCTCCTCAGCATTCTTGGAATAAACTAGAATGTCATCTATGAATACAATGACAAACCGGTCAAGAAATGGCTTGAAAACCCGATTCATCATATCCATAAAAGCTGCTGGTGCATTAGTTAGCCCGAACGACATGACTAGAAACTCATAATGGCCGTATCGGGTTCGAAAATCAATCTTGGGCACATCTTCTTTTCTAATCTTCAGCTGATGATACCCTAATCGTATATCGATCTTTGAAAACCTCTTAGCACCTTGCAATTGGTCAAACATATCATCGATTCTTGGAAGTGGATATTGATTGCGGACCGTTACCTTATTCAACTTTCGGTAATCGATACACAATCTTAAAGTTCCATCCTTCTTCTGCACGAATAGAACCGGTGCACCCCAAGGTGAAAAACTGGGTCTGATGAAACCCTTATCAAGTAATTCTTGTAACTGCGTGTGTAGCTCCTTCAACTCCTTCGGAGCCATTCTATAGGGTGGTGTGGAAATCGGCTGAGTAACTGGTAAAAGCTCGATCTCAAATTCAATCTCTCGATCTGGCGGCAAACCAGGTAAGTCGTCAGGAAATACATCAGGAAACTCCCGAACCACCGGTACCTGATTCGTAGGAAGTACTTCTTTCGTAGTATCCCTCACAAAAGCTAGATATCCTTTACACCCTTTCTCGAGTAGCTTGGAAGCTTTCATTGCTGAAATTAGACTCGGATATGGTGCAACACCATCACCCCGCACCACGAATGGCTCTTCATTCGGCATATTGAATTTCAAACACTTCGCCCTGCAGTCAACTACCGCATGACATGATGCCAACCAATCCATACCTAGAATGACATCCAAGTCAACCATATAGAGTAGTCGTAGGTCCACAACTGTTTCATGACCCTCGACCACAACCATACACGATTCATAGACATACTTGACTTGTATTGATTCACCCATCTGAGTAGAGACCATTTTTGTCTCCTTCAACCTAGTCGGGCTTTTCTCAACTTTCCGTGCAAATGCATGTGAGATGTAGGAATGTGTTGAACCAGAATCAAATAATACAAGAGCCTGGAGAGAGCATACTGAAAGTGTACCTGTCACTACTGCATTTGAGGCATGTGCATCCTATCGAGACAAAGCAAACACCCGTGCCTGTCCTCCCCCTGGTGCACCTAGTCCTCTACATCCTGCTCCTCTACCTTTGCCCGCTCCTGAAGTGTTGACTTGGGTGGTACAATTCTAACTGGTGGGGCTGCAACTGGAGTACTACCCGGAGTAGGATTGCTCTTGACACTCCTATTACTTTTCCTCTGCGGACATTCCTTAGCCATATGCCCGAACTGACCACAGTTGTAACAACCTGCCTTTGTGACTCTACACTCTCCAAAATGCAATCTCCCACATGTTCCACACTGCGGTTTCTGGTTACCGCCCTGACCACTGCCTTGGAACCTCTGCCCAACTTGTGTGTTACTCCTCCCAGAACTTGTGGTGGTAATGGCAGACTGCCCACCAACTTGCCCTGCATAATTTGGAATTGCATTAGAACTACCTGTTGTCCTTTGCTTCTTCTTCCACCCTTGTCCATCATTGCCTGTCAGTAACTTATTTTTGGGATTTGCCGACGTCCTAAATTTCTTTGTATTTTCAATTACCCTAGTACAATCAGCAGCCTGTGCTAGAGTTTCAACCTGACCACATTGCGGTAGTAAAACTATGAAAAATGGCTCTACCAACTTGTGGATAAACCACTTGATCAAGTCCCTCTCATCGAGAATCAATTTAGGAGCATATTAAGCTAGCTCTGTGAACTGCAGCTCAAACTCAGTCACTGACATATTCGGCGTCATCCACAAGTCCTGAAATTGTTGACGCTTGGCATACCTCGTTCCTTCAGATAGAAACCGACCCAGGAATTCCCTCTGAAAATCTTCCCAAGTCGTAGGAGAAACTCTCCTTGCATATCTCTTCTGTACTGACTAAAACCAAACTCGTGCAGCGCCTCTTAACTGAAATGAGCCAAGTTCCACAATCTCTCCTCCTGGACACCTCAGTAACTACCCAATTCTAATTATATCACGGAGGAAATGTTGAGGGTCCTCCTTGGTTTCAGTTCCGCAAAAGGTAGGTAGATTCAGCTTCAGGAATTTAGTAATCGGTAATTCCCTCGGAACTCCCCTCGGTCCTCGGGGCACGTCCCTTTGTTGCCATTCCCTTCTTGGTTCTTCCTCCCTTTCCTCAACCATTTCAGTTTCCTGTTCAGCCGATATCACTTGCTCCTCTTCCTCGCCGACAACTAAATGGCGAAATTCTTGTTGAATTTGGCGGGTCATTTCAGCTCTCAACTCCTGAAATCCCGCAGTCAGCATCTCAGCCACTGATGGAGCACCCGTCTCAACCTGTGGCTCAGGGGTTTTTTGCCTATACACTTCTCTTTCTTGTGTCCTACCACGACCGCGAGCACGACCTCTAGCTCGACCCCTGGGAGGAATTCTCTCCTCCCGAACGGATCCTCATCAGCACGTGCAGGGACTCTACTGCCCCTCCTAGCCTGCCTAGTAGTCGGCAACATCCCTGTACTGCACAAAAACGTCACCTGATAAGCATTTGCATAACCTATCATAGATTAAGAAGGAATGAAAGAAAGGCTGACTCAAATTATCCTGGGTACTCCCACAAGTGCCTGTTTAATGCAACGTTGTGCCCGGGTTTCCCAACGAAGCTTAAACCGACACCCGGTTATACCAATGGCTTCACATGACTTAAAGAATAACCAGGCTCTGATACCAAGTTTGTCACGACCCCAATTCGGGAGTACGCGACCGGCACGAGAATAGATTTTTACCTCTAAACCCGTAAGCCTTATCCTGTAAACACGTTTATAACTACCCTACAATACAATCAATATATATATATATATATCATACTAGTGGCCACACCTCACTGGTGGCCTAATTAACCTGCAATCCGCGGTTCGCTCATTACCGCTTCAGCTAAATCCAGTGTATAGATATATTTATCAGCACTCATAATGTAAATATTAATATCATATTGACCGTACGTCTCAATACGTACGATCTATCCTATTCACATGCAGCAAGCACACATAATATATATCCATATCATATTGACTGTATGCCTCAATGCGTACGATCTATCCTATTCACATGCAGAAGTTTATATACTCAAACATATATCCTAGTTTATCCCCAACTGGACCCTGTCTTTAAGTATGTGTGAAGTCGACAATTCTAGAGTAGGTACATATCAAAAGCTGTAAATATATATATATATACAACTCTTACAACTTTAAAATATGTACAAAAAGAGAAATCAAAATAACCAAAGGAGTCCACCCACGCGAACAAGAGCGTAAGGATGGTCTGATGTTCGTATCACTGTCCAGACGTTGATGCCTGCCCGATCCCTGTATCTGAAACATTGAAGCAGAGGGAGTGAGTCAAACAGACTCAGTGAGAGGCTTCCCATCCTCGGCGTAGCGGCGGGTACCACTACAGTTGGGGAAAGGGAAACACCCACAATCACATGTGCATGAAAGTCCAGTTTATCAAATATTATATTACGATCAGGCAATATTAATATAACATTAAAATCATAGATAAACCTACGGATCATGCTTTTCTATCATGCTTCTCATAAACAAGCAATCACATTTTGACATATCATCTGAAAACTATAAATCACTCAACTGACCCTAGTATCAGGCTAGGGCAATGGCCTCAACGGGCAATTTATTTTAAATCTTTAACTGACCCTAGTGCCAGGCTAGGGCAATGGCCTCAACGGGCAAATCTTTTAGTCTTTTATTGACCCTAGTACCGGGCTAGAGCAATGGCCTCAACGGGCAAATTATTTTAAATTTTTAACTGACCCTAGTGCCAGGCTAGGGCAATCGCCTCAACGGGCAATCATTTCTGACTTGTTTCTCTTCCCGAGCCTTCAGTTGGGATTCTGACTCTATCTACCCATTACTGTCCTAGACTGACTTTACCTAGGTAGTGTGAACCTCCCTATGACTCACTAATCAATTTATGAGATCGTTTTAATCCTTATGTAATACCCAAACCCTTGTTTAGATCATAACCTAGCTCTAAGGCCTTTCCTTAAGTTCAATTACCATAAAACGTCGACGTTTACTGACCCTAGTGCCAGGCTAGGGCAATGGCCTCAACGGGCAAATCTTTTATTCTTTTACTGACCACAGTGCCAGGCTAGGGCAATGGCCTCAACGGATAAATCTTTTAACTTGTTTCTCTTCCCAAGCTTTCAGCTGGGATCCTGACTCTATCTACCCATTACGATCCTAAACTGACTTTACCTAGGTAGTGTGAACATCCCTACGACTCACTAATGAATTAAGAGATCGTATTAATCCTCATATTGTTCCCAAACCCTTGGTTTAGATCATAACCTAGCTATAAGGTCTTCCTTAAGTGCAATTACCATAAAACGTCGACGTTTACTAACAAGTTCTATACGATTTCTTTAATGAGTTTCTAATTTAATAGGGTGAACCAAAGCTTGGACTCAATCAATAACTTACCCCGTTGCTTGTACTGTTCGGCGTATCTCATGTCATAACATGGATACCCTCCAGTACCTCTTTACCTGTAGCATGTTAACCACTAAATTATTCTTACAAATAGGCAAGCAGACAAACCACATATCCACATCCTCAATCAACCCTGTAGGGCAAGGATGGGAAACCCCTCACCTGGACGGCTTCCTTGTGCTTGTCCTGGAGTAACTCCCGCTCCGGACGAGTCGTGGTTTCCTAATGAATGCATTCATGTAGTTAACATCTCAAACTATATGTAATTCATATGCATATGATATGCTCGTGCCTAAAAATGCATCTAGGCGTCGCCAAGAACCGAGTTCTTGGTCTTATCCGTCTTCCCTCTCTTCTATGAGAGTCTCAAGTGCTACACACTTGGTTTCGTATAATTATTGCTCACCTTGAATTGATTTTGGAGCCTTGGATTTGAGTTTCTAAACCTTGATATGCTTCTAAATTATCCTACTTAAGGTTTCCTAATAATTACGAAGGAATTAAATTGCCATTTTAAAATTTAGGCTTTATGGTTCCGCAAGTTTCCATCCTTGAGAAACAAGAAAGTACTTAAAATAATTCTTAACGCTTGATAGCATATTTAGAATTATTCTAGGGTGTTTAAGATTGAAAAGAAGAGGTTTCGAGCCCTCAATATCACCCTTAAAGTGTAATTGGGCAATCCGAGCAGGGACTCGGCACGTTAACGTCAAGGTTCAACCTTAGTAACCTCAGGCCAGCTCTTCACCGGTCTTGTTCAGCTAATATCTTAACAATATAATTTCAATAATACCAATCCAAGCCTATTTACTCAAACCCAAGCTCAATTCCTAAGCTAACAATAATTTCTCCAATTTAGAAATAATTAGAATTTCAACCCCAAACCCTTAAAAATTCGAATTTGGCTAAACCCGAGGGTATAGTCTCGATTCTTACCCCAACTAAGTGTTCAAGAACACTTCCTAGGTCTCAATCTACCCTCGAAACAATTCAATCGAAGGTGAATTGAAGAAATCCCTAAAAATGGAGAAATTGAGGGTTTCGAATGAAATTGGGGTTACCAACCTTCGATTCGATTAGTGGAAGATGTAGGAGACGTCGTACCTGAACTCCGGTGACTTTTTCCGGAGTCGGCTAGCTTTCCCCGATCACTTTTCCGGCGAACCCACCTTTTCTCCTTCTTCTTCCTCCGTCCGTCTCCACCCTCTCTCTCTCTACGTTTTCTTTCCTCTCTTACTCGATTCTCTCTCTCTCTTTCTATCCTTCTCTTTCTCTTTTATATTACTCTCCCTTCTTTATTTTATTAAAACGCACGGCTTCCTCCCCTTTAAATATAATTAAAATAAATAAATAAATAAATAAATAATTATAATAATTAAATAATAAATAAATAAATATAATTAAAAAAAATTAATTAATAATTAGATAAATAATAACTAATATGTGAGTTTAATTCAAGTTTCCAATTCCTTAGGTCCTGAATTAGATCCAAAAATTATTTTCTACGTCTTTTCTTTCCCTTAAATTTCATTTTACACTTCGAAAAAAAAATTACTCGGGTATTACAGATGAGTGTTTCAAAAATTTGATATTCATTTTTCGTTTTTTCGTAAGTTTTCGCTAATGAGTGTTTCGAAAACATGATATTCATTTTTCTTTTTTTAGCAAGTTTTCGCTAATGAGTGTTTCGAAAACTTAATATTAATTTTTCTTTTTTTAATCAGTTTTCGCCGATAAGTGTTTGGAAAACTTGATATTCATTTTCCTTTTTTCATCAGTTTTCGCCGATCAGTATTTCGAAAACATGATATTCATTTTTCTTTTTTTAATAACTTTTAACCGATGAGTGTCTCGAAAACTTGATATTCATTTTTCTTTTTTAATTAGTTTTGGTTGATGAGTGTTTTGAAAACTTGATATTCATTTTTCTTTTTTTAATCAGTTTTCGTCGATGAGTGTTTCGAAAACTTGATATTCATTTTTCTTTTTTTAATCAGTTTTCACCGATTAGTGTTTCGACAACTTGATATTCATTTTTCTTTTTTTAATCATTTTTCGTCGATGAGTGTTTCGAAAACATGATATTCATTTTCCTTTTTTAATCAGTTTTCGCCGATGAGTGTTTCGAAAACTTTATATTCATTTTTTTTAATCAGTTTTTGTAGATTAGTGTTTCGAAAACTGGATATTCATTTTTCTTTTTTTAATCTGTTTTCAACCGATTAGTGTTTCGAAAAGTTGATATTCATATTTCTTTTTTAATCAGTTTGTGCCGATGAGTATTTCGAAAACTTTATATTCATTTTCATTTTTTTATCAGTTTTCTTCGATGAGTGTTTCGAAAACTTGATAATCATTTTTCTTTTTTTTTTTGTAAGTTTTCGCTAATGAGTGTTTCGAAAACTTGATATTCATATATCTTTTTTTATACATTTTTCGTTGATGAGTGTTTTAAAAACTTGATATTCATTTTTCTTTTTTAATCAGTTTTCGCCGATGAGTGTTTCGAAAACTTGATATTCATTTTCCTTTTTTAATCAGTTTTCGCCGATGAGTGTTTCGAAAACTTTATATTTATTTTCATTTTTTTAATCAGTTTTCGTCGATGAGTGTTTCGAAAATTTGATATTCATTTTTCTTTTTTTCGTAAGTTTTCGCTAATGAGTGTTTCGAAAACTTGATATTCATTTTTCTTTTTTTATACAGTTTTTGCCGATTAGTATTTCGAAAACTCGATATTAATTTTTCTTTTTTTAATCAGTCTTCGCCGATAAATGTTTCGAAAACTTGATATTCATTTTCTTTTTTTAATCAGTTTTCGCCGATGAGTGTTTCAAAAACTTTTTATTCATTTTCATTTTTTTAATCAGTTTTTGTTGATGAGTGTTTCGAAAACTTGACATTCATTTTTTTTAATCAGTTTTTGCCGATTTGTATTTCGAAAACTTGATATTAATTTTTTTAATCAGTTTTCGCTGATAAGTGTTTCGAAAACTTGATCTTCATTTTTCTTTTTTAATCAGTTTTCGCCAATGACTGTATCGAAAACATGATATTCATTTTTCTTTTTTTAATAAGTTTTCACCGATGAGTGTTTCGAAAACTTGATATTCATTTTGCTTTTTTAATTAGTTTTGGTGGATGAGTGTTTCGATAACTTGATATTCAGTTTTCTTTTTTGAATCAGTTTTCGTCGATGAGTGTTTCGAAAACTTGATATTCATTTTTCTTTTTTTTAATCAGTTTTCACCGATTAGTGTTTCGAAAACTTGATATTCATTTTTCATTTTTTAATCATTTTTCGTCGATGAGTGTTTCGAAAACTTGATATTCATTTTTCTTTTTTAATCAGTTTTTGCCGATGAGTGCTTCGAAAACTTTATATTCATTTTTATTTTTTTTAATCAGTTTTCGTAGATTAGTGTTTCAAAAACTTGATATTCATTTTTCTTTCTTTTATCAGTTTTCGCAGATGAGTGTTTCGAAAACTTGATATTCATTTTTCTTTTTTAATCATTTTTCAACGATGAGTGTTTTGAAATCGTGATATTCATTTTTCTTTATTTAATTAGTTTTCATCGATGAGTGTTTCGAAAACTTGATATTCATTTTTCTTTTCTTAATTATTTTTCGTCGATGAGTGTTTCGAAAACTTGATATTCATTTTTCTTTTTTTAATCAGTCTTGTCACGACCCCCTATTGGACGTCCGTGACCGGCACGGAGGTAGGATTTCTCCTATCCCTATCCGGTGACCTAAGTAGCACACAATCCACGGCTCGCTAAACGCCACTTCAGTCTATACATATACAAATAGTCAATCACACGTACATATAATATACATATTGATCACACGCTTCAGGGCGGGTGATCTATCCTATTCACATGCAGAATTCCTGTGTACAGTTAAGTATATAAATTCAATCACACACCTGCATATAATTTACATATTGATCACACGCCTCAATGCGTGTGACCTATCCTATTCACATGCGGAAGCCGTATTTTCATACAATCAAGTATTCAGTCACACATACATATAAATTTACATATTGATCACACGCTCCATGCGTGTGATCTATCCTATTCATACGCGAAAGTCATATACATATATATATACACATGATATATATCATATCATAACCTATGTTCCCAACAATAGGACCAATCTTTAATCTGTATGAAGCCGACAATTCTAGAGTGTGACATATACATATATATATATATAGCAACTGTACAAAACAATGCTATACCAAAATGAATCATATACATATATATCCTGACAAAATACATATATCAATACTACCCACGCGAACAATGCGTGTGGTCTCTAAATCTGTCCGCCTCCCTGAGATGAAGTGGAAGTGCTCCCGATGCCTATGCCACCTGTGTCTGTAACATTTAACATTGGGGTGAGTCAAACGGACTCAGTGAGAGGCTCTCCCATCCCTGGTGTAGTAGCGGGTACCACTACAACTGGGGAAAAGGAGCCAATCACAATCACATACGCATATAACGGGTTTAAATTTCCATATGTTAAGTGGTCATGCAAATGGCATATATCATATTCACAACATAGAATTTAAAGCATGGTTTTACATACGTTCAAATTCATACATGCATCATATCATGATTTAACATATAATTCCATGTGGTCATCCATATTCAATTAACCGTAATCATAAACTGGCCCGAAGGCATATCTCCATTAGGAGACAATCTGGCCCGAAGGCATATCTCACGTGAGCAATATAGGAACCTAGTTGATCATTCTAGGAACCCCTAGCCCCAAGACTTTACTTGGAACACTAATCTGCCTCCAAGATTTAACTCGGAGCATAGCCGGCGACTCATCTGACCTCGGTTCACCCAAGGCAATAGCCACAATGTGGTGTACTCATATACTTTGTATTTCTGTGAGTTTGACTCAAGATAACAGACTCAATCTACCCGGACCATCCGCGATAGACTCGATTCCCGCTTGTACCATAAATGACCCCTATAGACCACTACTTATTCAGTCTACTTCTTCTTAGGCAAACCTAGATTTCCAAGTGGTTTTCTAATTCGGAATCCCTTGGTTTAAAACAAAGTCACCTATGTTCATTTTCCTTAAGGATTTACGTACACAACCACACTTTTCAGATAAAATCAATGAGGTTTGTTTCTAGTACCACAAGACCCTCACAAATAAAATTGACTCGATCCTACCCCCGATCTCATATAGGTCCCGAGGACCTTCTTTCCATATAAGGCTCCTTGAGCCACCATCACATTTTACATTTCACATATACACATACAGCACGTTATCACATATATTATAATTTAGGAACAACAATAGCATGTTATCTATTATATGATTCCTACAAGTAGGCAAGAAGGCAAACCATATATCCATATCCGCAGTCAACCCTATAGGACAAGGATGGAAAAGCCCCTCACCTGGTTGGCCCCTCTGATCGGCTCTCGGTGTGCCCGAAGGTCCACTCACTGTATGGTGCCCTATGCACATATACTTGAGAGATTTAGAAACTTGAAATTCAGCCACTATCATGTACATGTAACGCTAATGCTCATGTTCTCTCTAATTAATTCCATAGACTAGTTGTTGGCTTGGAATGCCCTCAACTAGTTTTCGGAACACCTAACATGCCTCTATTCGTGCCCAACCCTTGCTTAATCACACTATTAGGAAGCCTTGATTTGGGAATGCAAGGTTACCCAATTCCATCACTATGTGTCCATATGTAATTCCCATTACCCAAGTCTTGAATTTATGGCTCAAGAGAGCATAAATTCTACTTGTCCAAAATTTCCATTTACGAAAATAACTTTCAACACTTTACCTACACATGAATACACATATCCGGATACGCGTAAAATTAGAAAATTGCCTCTTTTTCCCCGAACGGGGTTCCGGGTGAGACGGGGATTACTCGGGTTTTAATCCCTCGTACATTCCAATAATTTTAACAATTATATAATTACCATTCAACCCCTCAATGCACCCCAAATCAGTCCACAACACCCTTAAACATTACTAATCATATTTTTCTACTAGTTTCCCAACCCGGATAAATTTCCATCAATTTAGTTCCGATTCCTAAGCTTCCAACTCACTTCATAACATTCAAATACTTCAATTTAGGTCCCAGAATACTCAGATTGAATCAAATGGGGTTTTTCCAAAAATCCCTAAAATTGATAAAATGGGGGTTTGAGAGTTTCGGGACTTCTCACCTCGATTCAACCGGTTAGAAGGACGATATGGAGTAGAGGAGGCTCCCAGCCACCTTCCCCGATGAAGAGACGGCGTTTTTCGGCGTGGAAGCTCTCTCCCTTTGATTTCTCTCTCTAACCCATCACTCTCTCTGTCCTCCAGCACGACGGCGACATGAGCTCTGGCGGACGGCGACTCCAGCTTCTCCTCGCACGTCCGGCCTCCGTCTCGCGGTTGCCTTCCTCCTTGAGCTTCCTCCGTGCACGACGCCCAGCCCTCTCTCCGTCTCTCTTCCGTGCGTTCTTTCCCTCTTTTCCTCTCTCACGGTTTCTTTCCTCTGTTTCTTTCGTTCACGTTGCTTTTCCTTTCTATTTCTTTATTCCATTCTTATATTATATATATATATATTTATATATATATATATATATATATATATATATATATATATATATATATATAATAAATTAATATATATACATATCACAAAAAAAAAAACAAATCTGGTATAATAATAAATAAGAAAAAGAAATATATAAAAAATATAATTAGGATTTAAACAAATTTGTATTATTTTTTAAAAAAATAAGTAGTAGGATAGTGTGTGCTTCTATCCATTTTCAACTTTAAATAAATTAATTAAATTAGACTAATGATGCTAATTAAATATTCTCGGGTATTACAATCTTCCCCCCTTAAGAAATTCGGTCCCTGAATTTCAAACAAAATACTAACCTTAGTCTCGAAATAGATGAGGATACGTCCTGCGCATTTCACCCTCGACCTCCCATGTAGGTTCTTCGGTCGAGTGGTTGCTCCACAGAACTTTAACCAATGGAATATCTTTCGTTCTGAGTTTCTTCAACTGTCGATCTAAGATTTCCACTGGCTCCTCTTCATACGTCATATTTTCGGTTAGTTGCACGTCTTGCGATTGGATCACGTGCGAGGGATCGGGAAGATACTTCCGAAGCATCGATACGTGAAAGACAGGGTGTAACCCCCTCCAATTCCGTAGGTAATTCCAACCGATATGCTACGTTCCCAACTCGTTCTAAAATTTCAAACGGTCCGATATATCGAGGACTCAACTTCCCCTTCTTACCGAACTGCATCACGCCTCTCATCGGTGATATTCTCAAGAATACCTGTTCACCAACGGCAAACTCCAGTTCTCTCCTTCGATTGTTTGCATATGACTTCTGCCTACTCTGAGCCGTCAGCAATCTCTCCCTTATACATTTTACCTTCTATAAGGCATCTTGTAGCAATTCCGGGCCGACTAGGCTAGCTTCTCCGACCTCGAACCACCCAATCGGGGATCTGCATCTACGACCGTATAGAGCCTCGAAAGGTGCCATTTGAATACTTGCTTGATAAATGTTATTGTACGCAAACTCAGCCAAAGGCAAATACCTTTCCCAACTTCCGCCGAAATCCATAATACACGCCTGAAGCATGTCCTCAAGAATCTGAATGGTTCTTTCTGATTGCCCGTCGGTCTGTGGATGGAACGCAGTACTCAGATCAACTCTAGTTCCCAACACTTCCTGCAATGACTTCCAAAACCTGGAAGTGAACTGTGGCCCCCTATCAGATATTATGGACATTAGCAGACCGTGCAATCTAAAGATTTCTAATAGATAAATCTGTGCATATTGACTCGCTTCGTAAGTGGTCTTAACAGGTAGAAAGTGTGCGGACTTAGTCATGCGATCCACTATCAACCAAACCGAATCAAATCCCCGTTGTGATCTTGGCAACCCTGTTACAAAATCCATCGTTATCCTCTCCGATTTCCACTCAGGTATTTCTATCTGTTGTAATGTTCCGGCGGGCTTCTGGTGTTCAGCCTTGACTTGTTGACACACTAAACACCTGGCTACATAGTTTGCAATATCCTTCTTCATGCCATTCCACCAATACAACTGTTTCAGGTCATGATACATTTTATTAGCTCTCGGATGGATTGTATACGCTGTCCGGTGTGCTTCTTCAAGAATTCTTTCTTTTAAGTGATCAACCATAGGGACACACAACCGTCCCTCCAACCGAAGTATCCCGAAATCATCGATAGAGAATCGGACGTCGTCCCCTTTCCCTTTAGTTATAGTATCCCTGATTTGCTTGAGGTCGGTATCTTTGTCTTGTCTAGCCTTCACCTCTTCTACCAACGAGGAAAATAAAACTATTGGGTCTTTCTAACAATCATACTTAAACCCAATATAATTAAAACATTAAATCTTAAATAATTGTCTAAAAAAAACTAATGGACTTTAAATAATAAAGCCTAAATATAATGATTTTCGCACAAAAATTTAACCCAAATTAAAATAAGCATTTTAAGCCCAAAATAAGAAGATATAGGCTTAAACAAGTCTCCACATGTATAGTACATGGTCCAAGCTCTCCAAATTATTGTTTTCAAGCCCAAAACATGTTGTGCAGCTCCACTTTCAGCCCAAAATGTGTAACTCACGTTTTTAGTATTATCTGGCGGCTTTAATTTGATTTTCTTGACTCTTCTTGCTTTTAATAATACAATTGTTTCGAGAGATAAATTATGGCCACTATTTGTGCTTTCCTTGCTTGCATCATTCTCTCTTTCCTCGAAAAGATTCGTCCTCGAATCTTCGTACAACTTTTGTCGCCAAAGCTCATTTGTCTCCTTAAAATTAAATGTATCTCCAAATACAAAATCATTAGGATGAATTCTCATACCCAGAACTAAAGGTGTCGAATCTTTAGTTATTTCATCTGGAAATTCCTCTTCATGTTCCTGTAACAAAGATACATCACAACTATACAAATCTGGATCACTGTTAGTAGAAATCAATGATTCACCTTGTTTTTTCACTCTTCATTGGGACATGAATTTGTTTCTTTTCTTCCATGACCTCTTTTCCCTCATTTATTTTAATCTTCTCTGTTTCACTCTTTTTTTTAAGCTCACTCTCTCTTTTATCTTTTTCTTCTTTGATGTTGAGTTGATCCTCATATATTTGCTCTGGAGTCAATGGTACAAGAGTAACAGGTTTGTTGTTCATTACCAAAGAATATCTATTGGTAAACCTATTCTTCTTAGCCTTCCTATCAAGCTCCCAAGGTCTTCCTAATAGTATATGCGCAGCATGCATAGGAACAACATCACACAAGATTTCATCACAATATTTGCCTATTGAAAAAGAAACTAGAACCTGCTTATCAACTTTAATTTCCCCACATTCATTCGACCATTGCAACTTGTATGGTTTAGGGTTTCGAACGGTAGGCAAATTCAATTTCTCCACCATTGTAGTACTAGCAACATTTGTAACACTGCCACCATCAATTATCAACCTACATACTTTGTTTTGAACATGACAGTGAGTGCGAAAAATATTTTCCCTCTGTTCATTCAACACATGTTTTTCAATTTGGCAAATCAAATCTCTTCTGACCACAAGGCATTCTCCTTCCACAACATTTTTGTCAACTTCATATTCAAAAACTTGCAATTGTTGATGCATTGCATTGATGGTAAACAAAACAATGAAAAAAGACAATTTCTTTTTTTGTTTTTGATGAACAAAAACGAAAAACAAGTAAATAAATAGATATGACCTTGTTTAGGGTTGAAGCTCTGATACCAAATGATGCGAACCCACTGGGATTGATCCCACGAACCCACAATCAATCTGAAATATTCTTACCCCAAGAAAGCTAAACAAAGGTCGAACGATCCACTTGAACCCTTGAACTCGAACGAACAAGGACACAAAGTGTTAAAAGACGCCACAAAGATGATCAAACCTTGATAAGTCTGTTGGTTCAATGAAGAACACTAGAGAGAATTTACTCCCAAAATGAATAATCAAATTCTCGTAAAATTCAAAACTTAGCTTTTCCCAAATACAAGATAGAAAAGGAGTGTTTATACTCCACAAAAGAAAACTCTTTAATCCTAGAACAATTAAGACCCTAAATCCTAACATAACTTTAAAATAAAACTATTGGGTCTTTCTAACAATCATACTTAAACCCAATATAATTAAAACACTAAATCTTAAATAATTGTCTAAAAAAATATAATGGACTTTAAATAATAAAGCCTAAATATAATGATTTTCGCACAAAAATTTAACCTAAATTAAAATAAGCATTTTAAGCCCAAAATAAGAAGATATAGGCTTAAACAAGTCTCCACATGTATAGTACATGGTCCAAGCTCTCCAAATTATTGTTTTCAAGCCCAAAACATGTTGTGCAGCTCCACTTTCAGCCCAAAATGTGTAACTCACGTTTTTAGTATTATCTGGCAGCTTTAATTTGATTTTCTTGACTCTTCTTGCTTTTAATAATACAATTGTTTCGAGAGATAAATTATGGCCACTATTTGTGCTTTCCCTGCTTGCATCAACCCGCTACTACACCAGGGATGGGAAAGCCTCTCACTGAGTCCGTTTGACTCACCCCAATGTTAAATGTTACAGACACAGGTGGTCTAGGCATCGGCAGCGCTTCCACTTCATCTCAGGGAGGCGGACATACTTAGAGGCCGCACGCATTGTTCGCGTGGGTAGTATTGATATATGTATTTTGTCAGGATGTATATGTATATGATTCTTTTGGTATAGCATGGTTTTGTACAGTTGCTATATGCATATATGTAAATGTCACATTCTAGAACTGTCGGCTTCATACAGATTAAAGATTGGTCCTATTGTTGGGAACATAGGTTATGATATGATATATATCATGTGTATATATATATGTATATGACTTTCGCGTGTGAATAGGATAGATCACACGCGTGGAGCGTGTGATCAATATGTAAATTTATATGTATGTGTGACTGAATACTTGATTGTGTGAAAATACGGCTTCCGCATGTGAATAGGATAGGTCACACGCATTGAGGCGTGTGATCAATATGTATATTTTATGCAGGTGTGTGATTGAATATATATGCTTGACTATACACAGGAATTCTGCATGTGAATAGGATAGATCACCCGCCCTGAAGCGCGTGATCAATATGTATATTATATGTAAGTGTGATTGACTATGTGTATATGTATAGACTGAAGCGGCGTTGAGCGAGCCGTGGATTGCCTGCTACTTAGGTCACCGGATAGGGATGACCATATATACTATATATTGTTTGTAATAGAAATGGGTAGTTATGCATATAGAAGAATGTCAATCAGGGATTAGAGGCTTACGGGATAGGTGAAATCCTACCTCCCGTGCCGGTCACGGACGTCCGATAGGGGGTCGTGACAGTTATCACATATATTATAATTTAGGAACAACAATAGCATGTTATCTATTATACAAGTAGGCAAGAAGGCAAACCATATATCCATATCCGCAGTCAACCCTATAGGACAAGGATGGGAAAGCCCCTCACCTGGTTGGCCCCTCTGATCGGCTCTCGGTGTGCCCGAAGGTCCACTCACTGTATGGTGCCCTATGCACATATATTTGAGAAATTTAGAAACTTGAAATTCAGCCACTATCGTGTACATGTAACTCTAATGCTCATGTTCTCTCTAATTAATTCCATAGACTAGTTGTTGGCTTGGAATGCCCTCAACTAGTTTTCGGAACACCTAACATGCCTCTATTCGTGTCCAACCCTTGCTTAATCACACTATTCGGAAGCCTTGATTTGGGAACGCAAGGTTACCCAATTCCATCTCTATGTGTTCATATGTAATTCCTGTTACCCAAGTCTTGAATTTATGGCTCAAGAGAGCCATAAATTCTACTTGTCCAAAATTTCCATTTACCAAAATAACTTTCAACACTTTTACCTACACATGAATACACATATCCGGATACGCGTAAAATTAGAAAATTGCCTCTTTTTCCCCGAACGGGGTTTCGGGTGAGACGGGGATTACTCGGGTTTTAATCCCTCGTACATTCCAATAATTTCAACAATTATATAATTACCATTCAACCCCTCAATGCACCCCAAATCAGTCCACAACACCCTTAAACATTACCAATCATATTTTCTACTAGTTTCCCAACCCGGATAAATTTCCATCAATTTAATTCCGATTCCTAAGCTTCCAACTCACTTCATAACATTCAAATACTTCAATTTAGGTCCCAGACTACTCAGATTGAATCAAATGGGGTTTTTCCAAAAGTCCCTAAAATTGATAAAATTGGGGTTTGAGAGTTTCGGGACTTCTCACCTCGATTCAACCGGTTAGAAGGACGATATGGAGTAGAGGAGGGTCCCAGCCACCTTCCCCGATGAAGAGACGGCGTTTTCCGGCGTGGAAGCTCTCTCCCTTTGATTTCTCTCTCTAACCGGTCACTCTCTCTCTCCTCCAACACGGCGGCGACATGAGCTGTGGCGGACGGCGACTCCGGCTTCTCCTCGCACGTCCGGCCGCTGTCTCGCGTTTGCCTTCCTCCTTGAGCTTCCTCCGTGCACGACGCCCAGCCCTCTCTCCGTCTCTCTTCTGTGCGTTCTTTCCCTCTTTTCCTCTCTCACGGTTTCTTTCCTCTGTTTCTTTCGTTCACGTTGTTTTTCCTTACTATTTCTTTATTCCATTCTTATATATTATATATATATATATATATATATATATATATAATTAGGATTTAAACAAATTTGTATTTTTTTAAAAAAAATAAGTAGTAGAATAGTGTGTGCTTCTATCCATTTTCAACTTTAAATAAATTAATTAAATTAGACTAATGATGCTAATTAAATATTCTCGGGTATTACAAGTCTTCATCGATTAGTGTTTCGAAAACTTGATATTCATTTTCCTTTTTTAATCAATTTTCGCCGATGAGTGTTTCGAAAACTTTATATTCATTTTAATTTTTTTAATAAGTTTTCGTAGATTCGTGTTTCGAAAACTTGATATTTATTTTTCATTTTTTAATCAGTTTTCGCCGATGAGTGTTTCGAAAACTTGATATTCATTTTTATTTTTTAGTAAGTTTTCGCTAATGAGTGTTTCGAAAACTTGATATTCATTTTTCTTTTTTAATCAATTTTCGCCAATGAATGTTTCGAAAACTTTATATTCTTTTTTATTTTTTTAATTAGTTTTCGTCGATGAGTGTTCGAAAACTTGATATTCATTTTCCTTTTTTTAATCAATTTTCGCCATTGAGTGTTTCGAAAACTTGATATTTATTTTCCTTTTTTAATCAGTTTTCGTTGATAAGTGTTTTGAAAACTTGATATTAATTTTTATTTTTTTAATCAGTTTTCGCCGATGAGTGTTCCGAAAACTTGATATTCATTTTCCTTTTTTTTAATCAGTTTTCACCTATGAGTGTTTCGAAAACTTGATAGTCATTTTTCGTTTTTTAATCAATTTTCGCCGATGAGTGTTCTAAAAACTTGATATTCATTTACATTTTTTTAATCAATTTTCGTCGATGAGTGTTTCGAAAACTTGATATTCATTTTTCTTTTTTTAGTATGTTTTCGGTAATGAGTGTTTCGAAAACTTAATATTCATTTTTCTTTTTTTAAGCAGTTTTCACCGATTAGTGTTTCGAAAACTTGATATTCATTTTCCTTTTTCCATCAGTTTTCGCCGATGAGTGTTTCGAAAACATGATATTCATTTTTCTTTTTTAATAAGTTTTCACCGGTGAGTGTTTCAAAAACTTGATATTCATTTTTCTTTTTTAATTAGTTTTGGTCGATGAGTGTTTTGAAAACTTGATATTCATTTTTCTTTTTTTTAATCAGTTTTCGTCGATGAGTGTTTCGAAAACTTGATATTTATTTTTCTTTTTCTAATTAGTTTTCGCCGATTAGTGTTTTGAAAACTTGATATTCATTTTTCTTTTTTTAATCATTTTTCGTCAATGAGTGTTTCGAAAACTTGATATTCATTTTTCTTTTTTAATCAATTTTTGCCAATGTGTGTTTCGAAAACTATATATTCATTTTTATTGTTTTTAATCAGTTTTCGTGGATTAGTGTTTCGAAAACTTGATATTCATTTTTCTTTTTTTAATCAGTTTTTGCATATGAGTGTTTCGAAAACTTGATATTCAGTTTTCTTTTTTTAATCAGTTTTCAACGATGAATGTTTCGAAATCATGATATTCAGTTTTCTTTATTTAATTAGTTTTCACCGATGAGTGTTTCGAAAACTTGATATTCATTTTTCTTTTTTTTAATTAGTTTTCGTTGATGAGTTTTTCAAAAACTTGATATTCATTTTTCTTTTTTTAATCAGTCTTCACCGATTATTGTTTCGAAAACTTGATATTCATTTTTCTTTTTTTAATCAGTTTTTACCGATTTGTGTTTGGAAAACTTGATATTCATTTTCCTTTTTTAATCAGTTGTCGCCGATGAGTGTTTCAAAAATTTTATATTCATTTTAATTTTTTTTAATCAGTTTTCATAGATTAGTGTTTCGAAAGCTTGATATTTATTTTTCTTTTTTTAATCAGTTTTCGCCGATGAGTGTTTCGAAAACTTGATATTCATTTTTCTTTTTTTAGTATGTTTTCGCTAATAAGTGTTTCGAAAACATGATATTCATTTTTCTTTTTTAATCAGTTTTCGCCGATGAATTTTTGGAAAACTTTATATTCATTTTTAGTTTTTTAATCAGTTTTCGTCGATGAGTGTTTCGAAAACTTGATATTCATTTTCCTTTTTTTAATCCGTTTTCACCGATTACTGTTTCGAAAACTTGATATTCATTTTTCTTTTTTAATCAGTTGTCGCTGATGAGTGTTTCAAAAACTTTATATTCATTTTAATTTATTTAATCAATTTTTGTAGATTAGTGTTTCGAAAACTTTATATTTATTTTTCTTATTTTAATCAATTTTCACCGATGAGTGTTTCGAAAACTTGATATTCATTTTTCTTTTTTTAGTAAGTTTTCGCTAATGAGTGTTTTGAAAACATGATATTCATTTTTCTTTTTTAATCAGTTTTCGCCGATGAATGTTTCGAAAACTTTATATTCATTTTTATTTTTTTAATCAGTTTTCGTCGATGAGTGTTTCAAAAACTTAAAATTCATTTTTTTAATCATTTTTCTTCGATGAGTGTTACGAAAACTTGATATTCATTTTCATTTTTTTAATCAGTTTACGCCGATAAGTGTTTCAAAAACTTTACATTTTTTTTCCATTTTTAAACAGTTTTCGCCGAAAAGTGTTTCGAAAACTTGATATTCATTTTTCTTTTTTTAATCAGTTTTCGCCGATGAGTGTTTCGAAAACTTGATATTCATTTTTCTTTTTTTTTAATCAGTTTTCGCCGATGAATGTTTACAAAACTTGATATTCATTTTTCTTTTTTATTTAGTTTTCGCCGATGAGTATTTCGAAAACTTGATAATCATTTTATTTTTTTAATCAGTTTTCGTCGATGAGTGTTTCGAAAACTTGATATTCATTTTTCTTTTTTTTAGTAAGTTTTCGCTAATGAGTGTTTCGAAAACTTAATATTTATTTTTCTTTTTTTATGCAGATTTCACCGATTAGTGTTTCGAAAACTTGATATTCATTTTTCTTTTTTAGTAAGTTTTCGCTGATGAGTGTTTCAAAAACTTAATATTCATTTTTCTTTTTTTAAGCAGTTTTCACCGATTAGTGTTTCGAAAACTTGATATTCATTTTCCTTTTTTCATCAGTTTTCGTCGATGAGTGTTTCAAAAACATGATATTCATTTTTCTTTTTTTTAATCAGTTTTCGTCAATGAGTGTTTTGAAAATTTGATATTCATTTTTCTTTTTTAATCAGTTTTCGCCGATGAGTGTTTCGAAAACTTTATATGTAATACCCCAGAAAATTTCGAGGATTAAAGAATGATTTATTTAAAAATTTCGAGGATCTAAGAATGATTTATTCCGGGGCTAGGAATTAAAACCTTAGAAAAAAATAAAATAAAATAAAATATATGTGAAAGTGAAAAGAAATCGGAAAGAAATTTTTTCGAGGTTTAAAATAAAATGAAAGGGAGAGAAAAGAAGTAGAAAATAATTTTCAGGATTTAATTCAGGACCTAAGAAATTGGGACTTAATTGAAAAGAAATTTTTGAAAGTGGCAAAAATTATAATTTTTCCCAAAAGATAATAAACACACTCATAAACCCCCATCCAGCCACCATTCACGCATAACACATCCATTTTTCACATTTTAGAGAGAGGAAGTGAGGGTTAGGGTTTTGGAGAGAAGGGAGAGCAATTGGGAGGAAGCTTGAAGGTTGAAGGTGAAGGGTGGCCGGAATCTGGTGGCCGGTGACCGGAGCAACACTCAAGTGACCTTTTCAAGCTTCATCTTTATCTATATTCATCCATCAAAGGTAGGTTTAGTAATCTCCTCCATCTATGATTTTTCTCATCCTCACCATTTCTTGAATTTATGAACAATGGAGGCTCAAACTTTGCATTCTTGATTGTAATAATACCCGGGAAATTTTTTTCGAAGATTAAAATGAAATCAAAGGGAAAGAAAATAAGTAGAAAATAATTTTTGGATTTAATTCAGAACCTAAGGAATTTGAAACCTGAATTAAATGGGGAAAAGAGAGTAGGGAATATTTTTGGGTATTTAATTTGGGATATGAGAGGAAATGAAAATTTTAATTGGAAAGAGGAGAATTTAATTGGGGATATTTTCCACCTAATCTTTATTATAATTATTATTGTTGTTATTATTATTTAGTTATTTAATTAATTATTTTATTTATTTACTTTTTTTGTAAAAAAAGGGTGGGGTGCGTGAGAAAAGGTGGTAAGAGGAAAAAAAAAAGAGAAAAGGAGGAGGAAGGTAGCCACACATAAGAAGAGAAAAAGAAAGAAGGAAAGAGAGAGAAAGAAGAGAGAGAAGGAGGAGTGGAGTGAGGAAGGAGAAGAAGGAGAAGAGGTTGGGATTCGTCGGAAAAGTGACCGGGGAGAGCTAGCCGACGCCCGAGAAGTCACCGGAGCTCGGGTACGACGTCTCCTACACCTTCTACCAATCGGATCAAAGGTCGGTAACCCCACTTTCATTCGAAAACCCCAAATTTCTTCATTTTAGGGATTTCTTCAATCCACCTTCGATTGGGTTGTTTCGAGGGTAGCTTGAGACCTAGGAAGTGTTCTTGAACACTTAGTTGGGGTAATAATCGAGGCTATACCCTCGAGTTTAGCCGAATTCGAATTTGAAAGGGTTTGGGGTTTGAAATTCTAAATATTCCCAATTTGGGGATTCGTTGATAAATTTGGAATCGGGCTTGGATTTGAGTGGTTAGGGTTGGATTTATGTTGTTGGATTGTAGGGGAACAAAACCCATGAGGTGTGGAGTCGAAGCCGGGGTCGAAAGGGGGCCGGAACGGGCTCAAACCGGCCCACAGCACAGCAAACGAATTGTTGTGCTGCGAACCGGCGCTATAGCGCCATTTCTCTGGTTCACCAAAAGCTGCTGGACAGCAGCTTGGCGCTATAGCGCCGGGCCCCTGTCCAACATGCTCAAAAGTCATTTTTTTGCCAATCTGGGGCGTCCGAACCTCCTATTTTCAATCCGAAACATCTTAGGACACCCCAACCATGTTTTTAAGGATCAAAACCATTTCAAATGTCTTCTTATCCCTAAAGAATAGAAACTTACGAAATAAGCTACCCCCAACTTCTTGAAATTCTAAATTCCTTGTACAGCGTCATTAGGTAACCTTAAGTAGGGTGGCTTAGAAGCACGTTGAGGTTTAGTAACTCAAATCCAAGGCCCCAAAAGCAACTCAAGGAGAACGATGTTTGTATGAAACCAAGTGCAAGGCACTTGATAGTCTCATAGAAGAGAGGGAAGACGGATAAGACCAAGGTCTCGGTTCTTGGCAACGTCTAGATGCATTCTAGGCATGAGCATGTAGTATGCATATGAATTGCATGTAGATGAGATATTAACCACTTGAATGCATTAGTTAGGAAACCACGACTCGTCCGGAGCGGGAGTTACTCCAGGACAAGCGCAAGGAAGCCGTCCAGGTGAGGGGTTTCCCATCCTTGCCCTACAGGGTTGATTGAGGATGTGGATATGTGGTTTGCCTACTTGCCTATTTGTAAGAATTATTTAGTGGTTAACATGCTATTGTTGTTCCTAAACTATTATATATGAAACTATCTGTAAATGTGTGTTTGACTACAGGTAAAGAGGTACTGGAGGGTATCCATGTGGTGACATGAGATACGCCGAACAGTACAAGCAAGGGGATAAGTTGTTGATTGAGTCCAAGGTTTGGTTTACCATATTAATTAGAAACTCACCTAATAAATCATAAAGAAATGTTGCTAACGTCGACGTTTTATGGTAATTGAACTTAGGAAAGACCTTAGAGCTAGGTTATGATCTAAACCAAGGGTTTGGGAACAATATGAGGATTAATCTCTCTTAATTGATTAGTGAGTCGTAGGGATGTCCACACTAGCTAGTTAAAGTCAGTTAAAGAGTAATAGATTTGCCCGTTGAGGCCATTTCCCTAGCCTGGTAATAGGGTCAGTTAAAGAGAAAGCATTTGCCCGTTGAGGCCATTGCCCTAGCCTGGTACTACGGTCAGTAAAAGACTACAAGATTTGCCCGTTGAGGCCATTGCCCTAGCCTGGCACTTGGGTCAGTTAAAGATTAAGAGAAATTGCCCGTTGAGGCCATTGCCCTAGCCTGGCACTAGGGTCAATTGATTGATTTACAGTTTTCATATGATATGTTAATTATGATTGTTTGATTATGAGAAGCATGATAGAAAAGCATGATCTGTAGGTTTATCTTTGATTTTAATGTTATATTAATATTGCCTGATCGTAATATAACATTTGATAAACTGGACTTTCATGCGCATGTGATTGTGGGTGTTTTCCCTTCCCCAGCTGTAGTGGTACTCGCCGCTACGCCGAGGATGGGAAGCTTCTCACTGAGTCTGTTTGACTCACTCCCTCTGCTGGAATGTTTCAGATACAGGGATCGGGCAGGCATCGACGTCCGGGCAGTGATACGGACATCAGACCATCCTTACGCTCTTGTTCGCGTGGGTGGACACCTTTTGGTTATTTTGATTTTACTTGTTGTATATATTTTAAAGTTGTAAGAGTTGTATACATACATTTACAGCTTTTGATATGTACTTACTCTAGAATTGTCGACTTCACATGTACTTAAAGACAGGGTCCAGTTTGGGGAAGACTAGGATATATGTTTGAGTATATAAACTTTTACATGTGAATAGGATAGATCGTACGCATTGAGGCGTACGGTCAATATGATATGGATATATATTATGTGTGCTTGCTGCATGTGAATAGGATAGATCGTACGTATTGAGACGTACGGTCAATATGATATTAATATTTACATTATGAGTGCTGATAATTATATCTATACACTGGATTGAGCTGAAGCGGTATTGAGCGAACCGCAGATTGCAGGTTAATTAGGCCACCAGTGAGGTGTGACCACTAGTATGATATATATATATATATATATTGACTGTATAGCAGGGTAGTTATAGTCATTTTTACAGGATAAGGCTTACGGGTTTAGAGGTAAAAATCTATTCCCGTGCCGGTCACGTACTCCCGATTTGGGGCCATGACAAATTTGGTATCAAAGCATGGTTATTCTTTAAGTCATGTGAAGCCATTGGTATAACCGGGTGTCGGTTGAACTTTCGTTGTGAAACTCGGGCACAACGTTGGAATAAACAGGCACTTGTCGGAGTACCCAGGATAAATTGAGTCAGCCTTTCTTTCATTCCTTCTTAATCTATGATAGATTATGAAAATTCTTCTCAGGTGACATTCTTGTGCAGTGCAGCAATGCACTAAGGCGTAAGGTGGGGTGGTAGCGACCCCGGGAACCTTAGGACGCCATAATAGGGAAAGGAGACATCCATGAAGGATGTTATCTAGACATAGACACACTTGATTGAATTGTAGGCAGAAATGCGCTACAATGTGTGATTGTTTTGCGGGTGTTAAATGAGACGATGCGTCTGCTCTGTTAGCGGCGCATTGTGTGCTATGGTATAGGCACAAGTTATTTGACTATAGTAGAGAATGCAAGTAAAATAGTGCAATGAATGGTAGTTTAGGCTAGGAATGGTTTGTAAAGTGAAAGAGAAGGCACGCTTGGAGTGCAGAAAAAAAAGTAAGCCCGCGGGGCGATTGAAATGTAAAGTTTACAGACAAGAATAAACAGGGCCATGAGGCATGAGACCGACGGGAAGAGGACCACGTGAATGGGTCACGACCGTGTGGTATGCTATGGCTGAAGGAAGTGAGTTGTCCTTCCTAGAAAGTAAACAGAAAAGACGTGGTGTATGCCATAGTATAGAAGTAGAAGTCTACGGACTAGAAAAATTCAGGATACGGTATATGGAAGGGCAAAGTGGCCGAACCATATGCCGTAGAGATAGATGTTAATAAGTAGAGGCATAGGGAAGGAGCCTAGCCCAACCCTGCGCTCGATCCATGAACTACTAGTTCCTTAAGCAAACGAGGGGGAAAGGAAGGGATTAAGCCCAACCAAACTCTCTTGGGTGCTTAAGGAAGAGCATGAAGAATAGGATATTGATCACATGAGAAATTTTTTGTAAAAATCTTTTTGGTCTTTCCGGATGAGAGATTCTGAAAGACCCTCAAACTTTTCTTGAAAATACTAGGGATAACCATTGGAAGGCAAATTTTCAGGAAAAATTTTTCTCAATCTGTGTCATTCCAATTGGTTAAACCCTAACCATTTACAAAAACCTTAGGCGTAATTTTCTCAGAAATAAAGTTGAATTAATTTTTAAAACCCACATGATGCCTAAGTAAACTAATTCATGTGACCAATACCCTACCAAACAATAGTCCTTTTACAGTTAAGCTATATAAGTATGGTAGATGTAGTTGAGAAATCACTCGCTTGGAGTGATTAAAGTTAAGTAGACATAGACCGGAGCAGGTCTAGAAGTGGAAATGGGCGTAGACCTTCGGGTACCGTCTAGAGATAGGAAAATGAGTGTCATTGTGGTAGATAGCTCTCGAACAAGATAACGTGAGAGATAAACCCCAAAGGGACTCGTGGAGGCCCGAGGGGAGAGAAAGTAGACAGGGAGAAGTAGTCCCATAAGAGGGGAAGAACAGAAGACTATAGGACCCCATAGGACAAGGGTCAAGTAGGAGGTAGAGAACCAACTACTACCGTAAGTGCATGTATAGTACATGGATTATAGTGGACATAGCTAGGTAAGCTAGTTCTACAGGTTGGTGAATCGTAAATCCGTTAGTCTGAAGCCGTGTATGGGTGGAGACTAAGTGGACAAACCAAACGTATAAGTGGCCATGTGGGTGCCAAAAAAAACCGTAAGGACAGTTAATCGAGAAGGAAAATTTAGTGAGTAACGAGTATGGAGAAATACTTGAACAAAGAGTACCACGTAGGTACGGAATGAAAAGAAGAGAGTGAATACGGGAACGGAGTCGTGTAAGCTTATGGGGATGCGAACCAAAAGAATAAAATATGTATGCTACCGTTGGGGGCGATTGGAACCCAACGGGTGAAACACTTGCAAGAGGCGGTATATGTTCGTGAACATATGCCACATTGTAAGAAAGGAAAGAGTCAGACCGTGGGAGCGGATCCCGTTTGGTCAAGGGGAGTAGAGCATGTCCGGAAAGGTTCATGCTGGAGTTAACAGATCAAATATTCCAAGTAAGAATACAGGATCTAAGTGAGTTGAAGGAGCTACGCACGCAGTTATAGGAATTACTTGACAAGGGTTTCATCAGACTTAGTTTTACACCTTGGAGTGCACCAGTTCTATTTGTGAAGAAGAAGGATGGAACCTTAAGATTGTGTATCGATTACCGAAAGTTAAATAAGGTAACGGTCCGCAATCAATATCCACTTCCAAGAATTGATGACCTGTTCGACCAGTTGCAGGGTGCTAAAAGATTTTCAAAGATTGATCTGCGATCAGGGTATCATCAGCTGAAGATTAGAAAAGAAGATGTGCCCAAGATTGCTTTTCGAACCTGATACGGCCATTATGAGTTTCTAGTCATGTCGTTCGGGCTAACTAATGCAGCAACAGATTTTATGGACATGATGAATCGGGTTTTCAAGCCATTCCTAGATCGGTTTGTCATTGTATTTATTGATGAAATTTTAGTCTATTCCAAGAATGCTGAAGATCACGCAGAGCATTTGAGACTGGCATTATAGAGGCTGAGAGAAGAGAAATTATATGCTAAGTTTTCAAAATGCGAGTTTTGGCTTGATAAGGTTGCATTTCTCGGTCACGTGGTATCTTCAGAGGGAATCCATGTTGATCCGAGCAAGGTGGAAGCCATGAAGAATTGGTTCCAGCCTACCACAGTCACGGAGATTCACAGTTTTCTAGGTTTGGCTGGATACTATAGAAGGTTTGTGCAGGACTTTTCGAGGATTGCTGCACCTCTTACAAGGTTAACTCAGAAAGGGGTAAAGTTTGTATGGGATGACATGTGTGAAGAGAGTTTCAGAAACTGAAGGAAATTCTCACCACAACACCGGTGTTGGCTCTTCCTAAGGGCACCGGAGGGTATGTGGTGTACTGTGATGCTTCACGAGTTGGGTTAGGGTGTGTTCTTATGTAGCATGGCAAGGTGATTGCTTATGCGTCTAGGCAACTTCAGAAGCATGAGAGAAACTACCCAACTCACGATCTTGAAATGACAGCGGTGGTATTTGCCTTGAAGATTTGGAGGCACTACCTTTATGGCGAAACATGTGAGGTATACACAGACCACAAGAGCCTTAAGTACATTTTCGAGCAGAAAGATCTAAATCTGAGACAATGCAGGTGGATGGAATTGTTGAAAGACTATAACTGCACGATTTTGTACCATCCTGGTAAGGCGAATGTGGTGGCAGACGCTCTGAGCCGAAAGTCAATGGGTAACTTATACCACATTAGTGAAGTACGAAGGCCATTGATTCGGGAAATACATGAGCTGGAACAGTCTGGAACTCAGTTTGAAATTGGAGACTCCGACATGTTTCTAGCCCATGTCCAAGCCAAGTCAGCTCTAGTCGAAGAGGTTAAATTCAAGAAAGATCAAGATGCCGACCTCAAACAGATCAGAGATACAGTGGTCAAGGGGGAGAAGGACGACGTTCGATTCTCCATAGATGACAATGGCATACTCTGGTTGGAGGGACGACTGTGTGAACCTATGGTGGATGGTTTGAAAGAAAGAATCCTTAATGAGGCACACAAGACAGCGTACACAATCCATCCGGGTAGTAATAAGATGTATCAGGATCTGAAAGAATTATACTGGTGGAATGGTATTAAGAAGAACGTCGCAGACTACATGTCTAGATGCCTAGTGTGTCAGCAGATTAAGGCTGAACACCAAAAGCCCGCCGGAACACTTCAACAGATAGAGATTCCTGAATGGAAGTGGGAGAGAATTACTATGGATTTTGTGTCAGGATTGCCGCGATCACAGAGGGGATTTGATTCAGTTTGGGTAATCATTGATCGGATGACTACGTCCGCCCATTTCCTGCCAGTTAAGACCACTTACGGAGTGGGTCAGTATACCCATTTGTACCTATCAGAGATAGTGAGGTTACACGCAGTACCAGTGTCGATTATCTCTGACAGAAGGGCCACAGTTTACCTCTCGATTCTGGAGAGCATTGCAGGAGGCATTGGGGACAAGGGTTGATCTGAGTACAGCATTTCATCTCCAGACAGACGGGCAATCTGAGAGGACCATTCAAATTTTAGAGGACATGCTTAGAGCATGTGTTATGGACTTTGGTGGAGGGTGGGAGAAATACTTGCCATTAGCGGAGTTTGCCTATAACAACAATTACCAATCCAGTATTCACATGGCACCCTTCGAGGCTTTGTACGGTTAAAAGTGCAGGTCCCTGATTGGGCGGTTCGAGGTCGGAGAGGCCAAGTTGGTTGCTCCAGAACTTGTGCAGGATGCTTTGGACAAGATAAGGTCCATTAGAGAAAGGCTTGCCACAGCTCAGAGTAGGTAGAAGTCGTATGCTGACAACCAGAGAAGAGAGTTAGCGTTTGCTGTGGGTGAGCAAGTGTTCTTAAAAATTTCACCAATGAAGGGCGTGATGAGATTTGGCAAGAAAGGCAAGCTTAGTCCAAGATACATCGGACCGTTTGAGATTTTAGAACGCGTGGGAAATGTTGCCTACCGTCTAGAATTGCCAGCGGAGTTGGAAGGAGTTCATCCGGTGTTTCACGTGTCTATGCTTTGCAAGTACCTGCCAGATCCCTCTCATGTAATCCAACCCCAGGAAGTACAACTAGCTGAGAGTCTAACTTATGTGGAAATGCCAGTGGAAACCCTAGATCGCCAGTTGAAGAAGCTGAGATCAAAGGAGATACCCTTGGTGAAAGTCCTGTGGCGAAACCATTCGGTTGAGGAAGCAACGTGGAAAGTTGAGGCAGAGATGCGCAGGACACATCCTCACCTATTTCAAGACTAAGGTTAGTATGTTAATTGAAATTCGGTGACCGAATTTCTTAAGGGGGGAAGATTGTAATACCCGGGAAATTTTTTTCGAAGTTTAAAATGAAATCAAAGGGAAAGAAAATAAGTAGAAAATAATTTTTGGATTTAATTCAGGACCTAAGGAATTGGAAAACTGAATTAAATGGGGAAAAGAGAGTAGGGAATATTTTTGGGTATTTAATTCAGGATATGAGAGGAAATGAAAATTTTAATTGGAAAGAGGAGGATTTAATTGGGGATATTTTCCACCTAATCTTTATTATAATTATTATTGTTGTTATTATTATTTAGTTATTTAATTAATTATTTAATTTATTTATTTTTTTAAAAAAAGGGTGGGGTGCGTGAGAAAAGGTGGTAAGAGAAAAAAAATAAGAGAAAAGGAGGAGGAAGGTAGCCACACATAAGAAGAGAAAAAGAAAGAAAGAAAGAGAGAGAAAGAAGAGAGAGAAGGAGGAGTGGAGTGAGGAAGGAGAAGAGGTTGGGGTTCGCCAGAAAAGTGACCGGGGAGAGCTAGCCGACACCCGAGAAGTCACCGGAGCTCGGGTACGACGTCTCCTACACCTTCCACCAATCGAATCAAAGGTTGGTAACCCCAATTTCATTCGAAAACCCCAAATTTCTTCATTTTAGGGATTTCTTCAATACACCTTCGATTGGGTTGTTTCGAGGGTAGCTTGAGACCTAGGAAGTGTTCTTGAACACTTAGTTGGGGTAATAATCGAGGCTATACCCTCGGGTTTAGCCGAATTCAAATTTGAAAGGGTTTGGGGTTTGAAATTCTAAATATTCCCAATTTGGGGATTCGTTGATAAATTTGGAATCGGGCTTGGATTTGAGTGGTTAGGGTTGGATTAATGTCGTTGGATTGTAGGGGAACAAAACCCGTGAGGTGCGGAGTCGAAGTCGGGGTTGAAAGGGGGCCGGAACGGGCTCAAACCGGCCCACAGCACAGCAAACAAATTGCTGTGCTGTGAACCGGCGCTATAGCGCCATTTCTCTGGTTCACCAAAAGCTGCTGGGCAGCAGCTTGGCGCTATAGCGCCGGGCCGCTGTCCAACATGCTCAAAAGTCGTTTTTTTGCCAATCCGAGGCGTCCGAACCTCCTATTTTCAATCCGAAACATCTTAGGACACCCCAACCATGTTTTTAAGGATCAAAACCATTTCAAATGTCTTCTTATCCCACAAGAATAGAAACTTACGGAATAAGTTACCCCCAACTTCTTGAAATTCTAAATTCCCTGTACACCGTCATTAGGTAACCTTAAGTAGGGTGGCTTAGAAGCACGTTGAGGTTTAGTAACTCAAATCCAAGGCCCCAAAAGCAACTCAAGGAGAACGATGTTTGTATGAAACCAAGTGCAAGGCACTTGACACTCTCACAGAAGAGAGGGAAGACGAATAAGACCAAGGGCTCGGTTCTTGGCAACGTCTAGATGCATTCTAGGCATGAGCATGTAGTATGCATATGAATTGCATGTAGATGAGATGTTAACCACTTGAATGCATTCGTTAGGAAAGCACGACTCGTCCGGAGCGGGAGTTACTCCAGGACAAGCGCAAGGAAGCCGTCCAGGTGAGGGGTTTCCCATCCATGCCCTACAGGGTTGATTGAGGATGTGGATATGTGGTTTTCCTACTTGCCTATTTGTAAGAATTATTTAGTGGTTAACATGCTATTGTTGTTCCTAAACTATTATATATGAAACTATCTGTATATGTGTGTTTGACTACAGGTAAAGAGGTACTGGAGAGTATCCATGTGGTGACATGAGATACGCCGAACAGTACAAGCAAGGGGGTAAATTGTTGATTGAGTCCAAGGTTTGGTTCACCATATTAATTAGAAACTCCCCTAAGAAATCATAAAGAAAGTGTTGCTAACGTCGACGTTTTATGGTAATTGAACTTAGGAAAGACCTTAGAGCTAGGTTATGATCTAAACCAAGGGTTTGGGAACAATATGAGGATTAATACGATCTCTTAATTGATTAGTGAGTCGTAGGGATGTCCACACTAACTAGTTCAAGTCAGTTAAAGAGTAATAGATTTGCCCGTTGAGGCCATTGCCCTAGCCTGCTACTAGGGTCAGTTAAAGAGAAAGCATTTGCCCGTTGAGGCCATTGCCCTAGCCTGGTAATAGGGTCAGTAAAAAACTAAAAGATTTGCCCGTTCAAGCCATTGCCCTAGCCTGGCACTAGGGTCAGTTGATTGATTTACAGTTTTCATATGATATGTTAATCCGTAGGTTTATCTTTGATTTTAATGTTATATTAATATTGCCTGATCGTAATATAACATTTGATAAATTGGACTTTCATGCGCATGTGATTGTGGGTGTTTCTCCTTCCCCAGCTCTAGTGGTACCCGCCGCTACGTCGAGGATGGGAAGCTTCTCACTGAGTCTGTTTGACTCACTCCCTCTGCTTCAATGTTTCAGATACTGGGATCTGGCAGGCATCGACGTTCGGGCAGTGATACGGACATCATACCATCCTTACGCTCTTGTTCGCGTGGGTGGACACCTTTTGGTTATTTTGATTTCACTTGTTGTATATATTTTAAAGTTGTAAGAGTTGTATACATACATTTACAGCTTTTGATATGTACTTACTCTAGAATTGTCGGGTTCACATGTACTTAAAGACAGGGTCCAGTTTGGGGAAGACTAGGATATATGTTTGAGTATATAAACTTTTGCATGTGAATAGGATAGATCGTACGCATTGATGCGTACGGTCAATATGATATGGATATATATTATGTGTGCTTGCTGCATGTGAATAGGATAGATAGTACGTATTGAGACGTACGGTCAATATGATATTAATATTTACATTATGAGTGCTGATAAATATATCTATACACTGGATTGAGCTGAAGCGGTATTGAGCGAATCGCAGATTGCAGGTTAATTAGGCCACCAGTGAGGTGTGACCACTAGTATGATATATATATATATATATATATATATATATATATTGACTGTATAGCAGGGTAGTTATAGTCATTTTTACAGGATAAGGCTTACGGGTTTAGAGGTAAAAATCTATTCCCGTGCCGGTCACGTACTCCCGATTTGGGGCCGTGACATTGATGTTATGAACATTTCTATTGGATGTTTTAATTGTTGGTTGTGTTGAGATTTTGCTGGGTTAGAGATTTGAGTTTAGGGTTTGAGTTTTTTCATCATGTTCTTCTAAAAACAACAATCTTTGATGGTATAAGACACAAGAAATTCGTGGAACATGTTTTTTGTCAAAAACTGAGTTTTTTGAATCTGACCTTGCTCTGTTTAAACGTGTTTTCTGAATTCTTTTCTTGATGGATTTGCATGATTCCAAATCCATATGAAAGCTAACATCCTAAGCTTTCTAAATTGTATTTTTCCATGTATCTGAAACATTGAAGCAGAGGGAGTGAGTCAAACAGACTCAGTGAGAAGGTTCCCATCCTCGGCGTAGGAAATTAAAACCTTAAAAAGAATATAGGAAAAATGTGAAAGTTAAGGAAAATCATAAAGGAAATTTTTTTCAAAGATTGTAATACTCAAGAAAATTTTTCGAAGTTTAAAATAAAATAAAAGGGAAGGAAAAAGAAGTAGAAAATAAATTTTAGGATTTAATTTGGGACCTAAGAAATTGGAAACCTGAATTAAATAGGAAAAGAGATTAAATTAAAAATACAAATTTATTATTATTTATTTAATTATTAATTAATTTATTTTAATTATATTTAATTATTAATTATTTATTTAATTATTATAATTATTTATATATATATATATATATATATATATATATGCTTTTAATTATTGTAATTATTATTTTTTTTAAAAAAAAGGGGTGCGTGCGTTTAGAGAAATAAAAGAAAAAGAAACAGATAAAAGAAAGGAAGTAAAAGAAAGAAAAGGAAAAAGAGAGTGAGAGAGAGCTACGGGCAGAAAGAAGAGAAAGAGAGAGAAAGAAGAGAGAGAGAGGAGGAGAGGCGTGAGGAAGAAGAAGAGGAAGGGTTGGAGTCCGCCGAAAAAGTGACCGGGGAGAGCTAGCCGACGCCGGAGAAGTCACCGGAGCTCGGGTACGACGTCTCCTACACCTTCCACCAATCGAATCAAAGGTTGGTAACCCCAATTTCATTCGAGACCCCCCAATTTCTTCATTTTAGGGATTTCTTCGACTGACCTTTGATCGAGTTTTTTCGAGGGTAGATTGAGACCTAGAAAGTGTTCTTAAACACTTAGTTGGGATAGGAATCGAGATTTTGTTCTCGGATTTGCCCAAATTCGAATTTGGAAGGATTTGGGTTGAGATTATAATTATTTCCAGATTGGGGAAAATTGTTGATAATTAGGATTGAGCTTGGATTTGAGTAAATAGGCTTGAATTGATATTATTGAAATTATAATTATTTCCAAATTGGGAAAAATTGTTGATAATTAGGATTGAGCTTGGATTTGAGTGAATAGGCTTGGATTTATATTATCAAAATTATATAGTAGGAATATTAGTTGAATAAGACCCGTGAAGAGCTGGCCCGAGGTTACTAAGGTTGAACCTCGGCGTTAACGTACGGGGTCCCTACTCGGGTTGCCCAAATACACTTTAAGGGTGATGTTGAGGGCTCAAAACCTCTTCTTTTCAATCTTCAACACCCTAGAATAATTCTAGATGTGCTATCAAGCATCAAGAATTAGTTTAGGTTCCTTCTTGCTTCTCAAGGATGGAAACTTGCGGAACAATGAAGTCCAAATTCTAAAATGGTAATTTTATTCCTTCATAATTGTTAGGAAGCCTTAAGTAGGATGAATTAGAGGTGTATTGAGGTTTAGAAACTAGATTTCTTAGAACCCGAGTAAGAAAATCAGTTGAAACAAAATGCTTAGACCTTCCTAAAATTAGGATTCCTTCCAATCAAGTTAGATAAGCTTCCTTAGATGTGAATACCAATTAGATAGAGGTATAATACTCAAATCCAAGTATGTGAAATGCTCAAGTAGAGTGTTATATTCGAGTAAGTCAAGTGTCCGAGAAAGGATACGCATAAGTCGGGATAGAGAAGTCCAATAAGACCAAGAGCTTGACTCTGTGGTAACCATGGACTACACGTGAGAGTAATGGAGAGACAAATAAAAAGTTAAGCTAAGTAATAAACTTTAATGAAATAAATGTTGTTCTTATAGGAACAACGGTATGCAATAGAGTGCAACAGGAACTCCGAGGAGACTAAAGTTACAGGAGATTATTGCATGGAAGGTTGGCCAAGGTGAGGGCTCTTTCATCTCTGCTCCTAGGGTTGTATGCTTATGTGGATTACATGAGTATGTATATTCTCTGCTTGTCTGGTATGTGTTAGCTAGAGATATAGAATGCTAAAAGAATTAAAGAACTAGAAAAATAGGTTGTGGAAAGTAGCTTGGATAGGAAGATATAGAAGTATAGTATAATTGTTTGCTACGATTGGTGTGTTACAAATCCAACTCATACACTCCGGAGGCATGATGAGTATTTTATTAAATCTTTTCCACGACGGTGGCAAGAGTCCTTGTACGGAAGGGCTAAACTTTATTTTGAAAACTCGTCACGACGGTGACTTAAATTAAAAATCATGCAAAGGGAGTTATTAGTGGGTTTCGGGTTTGATTATGCTAGCGATATGAGACATCGAATAGAACGTCAGATGGCACTTGAGACCTTAGTTTTATAATCACCCTGACGATGGTCATTGCCCTACCCTGGTAATAGGGTCAAAAAGGATTTATTATGCTATGACGATAGCTTGAGGCTTAGAGAGTGCATCTGGACGGGTATATGAGTTATATCCTATTGAGGATACTTGTACATATTAATAAGGAGAAGAATTGTTGATCCATCGAGAAAGATACAAAGAATCCTATTAATATGTGAGACTGAGGTAAGGAGACACGAGAGGAACCTGTGGGTGAATCGTGAGCCTAGCCTAGTAAAAGAGAAGTCATCCTGTGGAGTTGGTCCAGGGTGTGTCAGTGGCCATGCTTCGAGACGACGTGTCGTGCCCTCCATGTGGCCTGGTTGGGTAATGGACGAGTGGGCTCAAGCTATTGCCCCGCAGCAAGGGGTCAGGACGTGCCACGTGGTGGCTATGCGTCAGTTGTTTGATAGATAAAAGTTGATTGTGTTTGGTTAACAGAATTGTCACGAGGTGACCAGTACCTAAGTGAATGGGTTAAGTATGTTTCGCCACTTGGTGGCCAGCAACCCGAGTGCACGGATTCGAAGTGGGAAAGCCACGTAGTGGCTAGTAGATACCCCAGAGTTGGGGAGATTAAGTAGATGTATGCTATATTATCTGTCTGTATGTACAACTTGTCTGTGTTTGCATATAATTGTTGATTTTGCAGCGTAGTGGTAACGTAGAGGATTACACAACCACACGTCTTGTTTGATTCAGACATGCTGAAACGTGAGAAGACCGGTAGGTAAAAGCCGACACTATATGTTACATGTTTACTTGCTGATTGATGACGTGGAATAAACTGCTGCATGTTTACAGTTATTAAATGTATGTGAGTGTTTGGGTGAAATTTTTGTTGTTGTGTGATCACCAAGAATGTATGCTAACAACGGTAACTAGTTGTTTTTGCATTTGGTTGTGTATGACTCCCAAACCCAGCGCTATGGTACCCACCTTGCATCGGGGATGGGAGAGTCCTCACTGTGTCGCGTGGTTAAGACTCACACCTCATTTTTACTACACAGAGACAGGTTAAGTACAGGTGGAAGAAGTCTCGGTGGAACGAGGGTTGAGCAACATTTCCCAAGACCCACAACTTGTTCATGTGGGTGAATAAAGTGTAATTATAATTTAATTTAATTTATTAATGTATCATAAAGTAAAGGGTAGACGTACCCAATTATATTGTATCACTATATCTAGAATTGTCAGCTTCACACACCTTAAAGATCACGATCCGTTAGAGTACGATGCAGGGAAAACTTGTTTCCAATTAATATATATATATATATATATATATATATATATATATATATATATATATTTGTTGCATGTGAATAGGATAGGCAGCATCTTCGGATGTGTAGCCAATACACAGGTTATATATATTATGTGTGTTTCCTATATCTATATCCTGAAGCGACACTGGTCGTGGATTTGCTTGCCTAGGATAGGCCACCATTTTCGGTGTAGCCATGGTATTATACTGCATGTGGATGTATTTTCAATAATAGATATTCTGTCAATTAGGTGATAAGGCTTACAGGCATAAGGGTATCCCCTGTGTCTGTGCCGGTCACGGTCCTCTAAACGGGGGTCGTGATAGTTTTCACCGATTAGTGTTCGGATAACTTGATATTCATTTTCTTTTTTTTAATCAACTTTCGCCGATTAGTGTTTCGAAAACTTGATATTCATTTTTCTTTTTTTTAATCAATTTTCCCCGATGAGTATTTCAAAAAATTTATATTCATTTTTATTTTTTAATCAATTTTCGTAGATTAGTGTTTCGAAAACTTGATATTCACTTTTCTTTTTTAAATCAGTTTTCGCAGATGAGTGCTTTGAAAACTTGATATTTATTTTTATTTTTTTAATCTGTTTTCATTTATGAGTGTTTCGAAAACTTGATATTCATTTTTGTTTTTTTAATCAGTTTTCACCGATGAGTGTTTCGAAAACTTGATATTCATTTTTCTTTTTTTTAATTAGTTTTCGTCGCTGAGTGTTTCGAAAACTTGATATTCATTTTTCTTTTTTTAATCAGTTTTAACCGATTAGTGTTTCGAAAACTTGAAATTCATTTTTCTTTTTTAATCAATTTTCACCGATTAGTGTTCTGAAAACTTGATATTTGTTTTTCTTTTTTAATCAGTTTTCGCCGATTAGTGTTTCGAAAACTTGATATTCATTTTTCTTTTTTTTTAATCAGTTTTCACTTATGAGTATTTCGAAAACTTGATATTCATTTTTCTTTTTTAATTAGTTTTGGTCGATGAGTATTTCAAAAACTTGATATTCATTTTTCTTTTTTAAATAAGTTTTCACCGATGAGTGTGTCAAAAACTTGATATTTATTTTTCTTTTTTTTAATCAGTTTTCGCCGATGAGTGTTTCGAAAACTTGATATTCATTTTTCTTTTTTTATTCATTTATCGTCGATGAGTGTTTCGAAAACTTGATATTCATTTTTCTTTTTTAATCAGGTTTCGTCGATGAGTGTTTCGAAAACTTGATATTCATTTTTTTTCTTAATCAGTTTTCGCCGATGAGTGTTTCGAAAACATGATATTCATTTTTCTTTATTTAATTACTTTTCACCGATGAATGTGTCAAAAACTTGATATTCATTTTTCATTTTTTAATCATTTTTCGCCGATGAGTGTTTCAAAAACTTGATATTCATTTTTCTTTTTTTAATCAGTTTTTGCCGATGATTGTTTCGAAAACTTGATATTCATTTTCCTTTTTTAATCAGTTTTCGCCGATGAGTGTTTCGAAAACTTTATATTTATTTTTATTTTTTTAATCAGTTTTTGTCGATGAGTGTTGCGAAAACTTGATATTCATTTTTCTTTTTGTAATACCCGAGAATATTTAATTAACATCATTGGTCTAAATTAATTAATTTATTTAAAGTGGGAAATGAGATAAAAATACACACTATCCTACTGCATATTTTTTTTAAAAAAAATACAAATTAGTGTAAATCCTAAATTTTTATATCTTTCTTTTTCTTATTTATTTTTATATATCAGATTATTTTTTTCTTTAAGTGATATGTATATATATTAAATTATTAGATATATATATATATATTATATAAAAGAAAGAAAGAAAAGGAGAAGGAAAGAAGCGTGAGGGGGACGCACGACCAGGAGAGAACACGGAGAGGAAGAGAGGGATGAGGCAACGCAGGGACGGGGAAGGAGCTCACGGACGGAGGTGAGCACGCGTGGTGGCCGGACGTGCGGGAGAGGCCGGAGTCGCCGTCCACCGGAGCCGGAAAATGCCATCGTGGTGGCTGGAGGAGAGAGAGTGACGGACTAGAGAGAGAAACAAGAGGAAGAGAGCTTTCTCGCCGGAAAACGCCGTCTCTTCACCGGGGAAGGTGGCTGGGAGTCTCCTCTACTCCATATCGTCCTTCTAACCAGTTGAATCGAGGTGAGAAGTCCCGAAACTCTCAAACCCCAATTTTATAAAATTTAGGGATTTTTGGAAAGACCCCAATTGATTCAATCTGAGTATTCTGGGTCCTAAATTGAAGTATTTGCATGTTAGGAAGTGAGTTGGAAGCTTAGGAACCGGAACCAAATTGATGGAATTTATCCGGGTTGAAAAAATTGTAGGAAAATGTGGTTGTTAAGGTTTAAGGGTGTTGTGGACTGATTTGGGGTGCATTGAAAGGTTGAATGGTAATTATATAATTGTTAAAAATTATTGGAATGTACGAGGGATTAAAACCCGAGTACTCACCGTCTCAACCGGAACCCCGTTCGGGGAAAAAGAGACAATTTTCTAATTTTACGCGTATTCAGATATGTGTATTCATGTGTAGGTGAAGTGTTCAAGGTTATTTTGGTAAATGGAAATCTTGGACAAGTAGGATTTATGATTCTCTTGAGCCATAAATTCAAGACTTGGGTAATGGAAGTTTATATGAACACATAGAGGTGGAATTTGGTAACCTTGCATTCCCAAGTCAAAGCTTCCGAATAGTGTCATTAAGAAAGGGTTGGACACGAATAGAAGCATGTTAGGTGTTCCGAAAACTAGTTGGGGGCATTCCAAGCCAACAACTAGTCTATGGAATTAATTAGAGAGAACATGAGCATTAGCGTTACATGTACACGATAGTGGTTGAATTTTCAAGCTTCTGAATCTCTCAAGTATATGTGTATAGGGCACCATACTGTGAGTGGACCTTCGGGCGCACCGAGAGCCAATCAGAGGGGCCAAACAAGTGAGGGGCTTTCCTATCCTTGTGCTATAGGGTTGACTGCGGATATGGATATATGGTTTGCCTTCTTGCCTATTTGTAGGAATTATATATTAGATAACATGCTATTGTTGTTCCTAAATTACAGTATATGTGAAAACGTGCTATACGTGTGTATGTCAATTGTAAAACCGATGGTGGCTCAAGGAGCCTTATATGAAAAGAAGGTCCTTGGGACCTAGATGACATCGGGGGTAGGATCGAGTCAATTTTATTTGTGAGGGTCTTGTGGTACTAGAAACAAACCTCATTGATTTTATCTGAAAAGTGTGGTTGTGTACGTAAATCCTTAAAGAAATGAACATAGGTGATAAGTAGTGGTCAATAGGGGTCATTTATGGTGCGACGCGGGAACCGAGTCTATCATGGGTTGTCCGGGTAGATTGACTCTGTTATCTTGAGTCAAACTCTCCAAGTGAAGTCTTGGGGTCAGACTAATGTTCCAAGTAAAGTCTTGGGGCCAGGGGTTCCTAGAATGATCAACTAGGTTCCTATACCGCTCACGTGAGATATTGCCTTCGGGCCAGTTTATGATTTCGGTTATTTGAACATGGATATCCACATGAAGTTGTTTGTTAAACTGTAATATGATGTATGTATGAATTTAAACGTATGTAAAACCATGCTTTGAATTCTTTATCGTGAATATGATATATGCTATTTGCGTGACCACTTAATATATGGAAATTTAAACCCGTTACATGCGTATGTGTTTGTGATTGGCTCCTCTTCCCCAGTTGTAGTGGTACCCGCTACTACACCAGGGATGGGAAAGCCTCTCACTGAGTCCGTTTGACTCACCCCAATGTTAAATGTTACAGACACAGGTGGTATAGGCATCGGGAGCGCTTCCACTTCATCTCAGGGAGGCGGACAGACTTAGAGACTGCACGCATTGTTCGCGTGGGTAGTATTGATATATGTATTTTATCAGGATGTATATGTATATGATTCTTTTGGTATAGCATTGTTTTGTACAGCTGCTATTTTTTTAATCAGCTTTCACCGATTAGTGTTTCGAAAACTTGAAATTCATTTTTCTTTTTTAATCAATTTTCACCGATTACTGTTATGAAAACTTGATATTTGTTTTTCTTTTTTTTAATCAGTTTTCGCCGAATAGTGTTTCGAAAACTTGATATTCATTTTTCTTTTTTTGAATCAGTTTTCATTGATGAGTATTTCGAAAACTTGATATACATTTTTCTTTTATAATTAGTTTTGGTCGATGAGTATTTCAAAAACTTGATATTCATTTTTCTTTTTTTAATAAGTTTTCACCGATCTGTGTGTTGAAAATTTGATCTTTATTTTTCTTTTTTTTAATCAGTTTTCGCCGATGAGTGTTTCGAAAACTTGATATACATTTTTCTTTTTTTAATCATGTGATACCCGAGACTATTCTAATTAGCACCACTAGTTAAATTAAATTAATTAATTTAAAAATGGAAAAAAATGAGATAAAAAGGAAAATAACCTAAATTTTCTTTTTTATATATTCCTTTTTCTTATTACTATTAAACCAGATTTTTTTAGTGGTATGCATATATATGTTAATTATACAAATATATATATATGTAATAAAGGAAAAGAATAAAGAAGTAGAAAAAGGAAATCAGATTTTTTGTTCTTTTGTAATATATATATATACATACTAATTGATTATATATATATATATATATTATATAAGTGAGTATAAGAAAAAAAGAAAGAAAGCAGAATGTGAGAAAAGGGAGGGGTCGACGGGAAGAAGCTAACGAGAGAGAGGAGGAGCAAGCCGTGAGGGGGGTCGGAGCAACGCCTTGGCTGGAGGAGCACGGACGGGCTGAGCACGGAGGAGAGTTGGTCGGACGTTCGTGGTGGCCGGAGTTTGCCGTCCGTCACCGTCTTTGTGGCTAGAGAGAGAGAGCTCGGGTTAGAGAGAGAAACAAGAGGAAGAGAGCTTCTCGCCGGAAAACGCCGTCTCTTCACCGGGGAAGGTAGTTGGGAGTCTCCTCTACTCCATATCGTCCTTCTAACCGGTTGAATCGAGGTGAGAAGTCCCGAAACTCTCAAACCCCAATTTTATCAATTTTAGGGATTTTTGGAAAGACCCCAATTGATTCAATCTGAGTGTTCTGGGTCCTAAATTGAAGTATATGCATGTTAGGGAGTGACTTGGAAGCTTAGGAACCGGAACCAAATTGATGGAATTTATCCGGGTTCGAAAAAGGGTAGGAAAATGTGGTTGTTAAGGTTTAAGGGTGTTGTGGAATGACTTGGGGTGCATTGAAAGGTTGAATAATAATTATATAATTGTTAAAAATTATTGGAATGTAAGAGGGACTAAAACCCGAGTAGTTCCCGTCTCACCCGGAACCTCGTTCGGGGAAAAAGAGACACTTCCCTAATTTTACGCGTATCCAGACATGTGTATTCATGCGTAGGTAAAGTATTGAAAGTTATTTTAGTGAATGGAAGTCTTAGACAAATAGGATTTATGGCTCTCTTGAGCCATAAATTCAAGATTTGCGCAATGGAAACTTCGCATGGACACATAGAGGTGGAAATGGGGTAACCTTGCATTTCCAAAATTCAACGTTTCCGATTAGTGTGATTAAGAATAGGGTTGGACACGATTAGAAGCATGCTAGGTGTCCTAAAACTTGTTGAGGGCATTTCCAAGCCAACAACTAGCCTATGGAATTAATTAGAGAGAACATGAGCACTAGCGTTGCATGTACACGATAGTGGTTGAATTTTCAAGCTTCTGAACATGCTATTGTTGTTCCTAAATTACAGTATATGTGAATACGTGCTATATGGGTGTATGTGAATTGTAAAAGCAATGGTGGCTCAAGGAGCCTTATATGGAAAGAAGGTCCTCGGGACCCAGATGATATCGGGGGTAGGATCGAGTCAATCTTATTTGTGAGGGTTTTGTGGTACTAGAAACAAACCTCATCGGTCATTACCTGAAAAGTGTGGTTTGTATGTAAATCCTTAAAGGAAATAAACATAGGTGACTTGTTTTGAATCAAGAGTCCGAATTAGAAACCACTTGGAAGTCTAGGTTGCCTAATCAGAAGTAAAATGAATAAGTAGTGGTCCATAGGGGTCATTTATTGTACAATGCGGGAACCGAGTCTATCATGGGTGATCCGGGTAGATTGAGTCTCTTGTCTTGAGTCAAACCACAAAAATACAGAGTATATGAGTTCACCACATTGTGGCTATTACCTTTGGTAAACAGAGGTCAGATGAGTCGCCGGCTATTGCTCCAAGTGAAGTCTTGGGGTCAGACTATTGTTCCAAGTATAGTCTTGGGACCAGGGGTTCCTAGAATGATCAACTAGGTTCCCATATTGCTCACGTGAGATATTGCCTTCGGGCCAGATTCCCTCCTAACGGAGATATTGCCTTCGGGCCAGTTTATGATTATGATTACTTGAATACAGAGGACCACATGGAATTATATGTTAAATTCTTTATTGTGAATATGATATAAGCTAATTGCCTGACCACTTAATAGATGGAAATTTAATCCGTTATATGCGTATGTGTTTGTGATTGGCTCCTCTTCCCCAGTTGTAGTGGTACCCGCTACTACACCAGGGATGGGAAAGCCTCTCACTGAGTCTGTTTGACTCACCCCAATGTTACATGTTACAGACACAGGTGGTATAGGCATCGGGAGCGCTTCCACTTCATCTCAGGGAGGCGGACAGACTTAGAGACCGCACGCATTGTTCGCGTGGGTAGTATTGATATATGTATTTTGTTAGGATGTATATGTATATGATTCTTTTGGTATAGCATTGTTTTGTACAGTTGCTATATGCATATATGTATATGTCACACTCTAGAACTGTCGGCTTCATACAAGTTAAAGATGGTCTGGTTGTTGGGATCATAGGTTATGATATGATGAATATCATGTATATACATATATATGAATGTGACTTCCGCATGTGAATAGGATAGATCACACGCACTGAGCGTGTGGTCAATACGTAAATTTATATATATGTGTGACTGAATACTTGATTGTGTGAAAATACGGCTTCCGCATGTGAATAGGATAGGCCACACGCATTGAGGCGTGTGATCAATATGTATATTTTATGCAGGTGTGTGATTGAATATATATGCTTGATTGTACACAGGGATTCTGCTTGTGAATAGGATAGATCACCTGCCCTTAAGCGCGTGATCAATATACATATTATATGTAAGTGTGATTGATTATGTGTATATGTATAGACTGAAGCGGCGTTGAGCGAGCCGTGGATTGCTTGCTACTTAGGTCACCGGATAGGGATGACCATATATACTATATATTGTTTGTAATAGAAATGGGTAGTTATGCATATATAAGAATGTCAATCAGGAATTAGAGGCTTACGGGATAGGAGAAATCCTACCTCCCGTGCCAGTCACGGACGTCCGATAGGGGGTCGTGACAAACTAGGTATCACAGCCTGGTTACTTTAAACTGTATGAAGCCATAGGTATGACCGGGTGTCAGTTTACCCTTCTTTGTGTACCTGGGCACAACGTGGGAGTAAAAGGACACTTGTGGAAGTACCCAGGAAACTGTGTCAGCCTTTCTTTCTACTCTCTATTATACGAAATGTCATTAATATACGTGTACTTATTAGGTGTGGTCCTTGTGCAGCATAGGGATGCCACCTATCACGAGACGGACTAGGGGTGGAGGGAGAACCTCTACTGAAATTGATCGAGAATCAGTTCCGGAGGAGGGAATGCCCACCCGAGGCCGAGGTAGAGGCCGTACCCGAGGCCGAGGTAGAGGCCGTACCCGAGGCCGAGGTAGAGGTCGTGCTCGAGGTCGAGGTAAAGCACCAGTGAGAAGGGAAGAGAGGGGACAGTCATCGGAACCTCAACCTCAAGTAGAGACAGGTGCACCTTCCGTGGCGGAAATGCTCACGGCAGGATTTCAGGAACTAAGAGAGGAAATGACAAGACAAATACAACGGGAAGTACGCTGGTTGATAGTCGGCAAGGAAGAACAAGAGTGGGTTCCTAGTAATCAAGAGATGGAGGTTGTTGAGGAAGAGGATAGGGAATGGCAACAACCACAGGAGATGCCTCGTGAACCGCGGGCAGCACCCAGAGAGCTGCCAATTTCAAAATTTCTGAAGCTTCATCCACCCACTTTCTGCGAAACTAATGAGAAAGAGGATCCGCAATACTTTATCAGAGATGTGGTCAGAATTGGGCGCATGCTGAGGTGCTCAAGCCATGAATTGGTGGAATTAGCTTCATTCCAGCTGAGGGGAGCGGCTAGAGTATGGATAGAGTCCGTACAAACGAGGTATTCGCGTAGAGTGGCACCGATGACCTGGGAAGATTTTCAGAGGGAATTCCTAGGTCGGTTTCTACCTGAAGGTACCAAGGATGCAAAGCGTCAGCAATTCGAGGAATTGTAGATGACGCCTAACATGACCGTGATGGAGTATGAGTTATTTTTCACAGAACTGGCTCAATTCTCACCCGAGTTGGTTCCTGATGAAGAGGCGAGGATCAAGAGATTCATACACCGACTCACGGAGCCGTTGTTTACTGCTTTGTTACCTCAGAGGAGGCAGTTTGAGACTCTAGCTCAAGCAGCCGACTGTGCTAGGATGATTGAAACTAGGAAGAGGTATGGGACATCTGTTGATCCTAAAGTCAAGTTAATTACAGGCAGTGACAACCAAGGAGGTGGAGGTAAGAAAAGGAAGACAACAGGTGGAGGTGCAGGGTATTCAGGGTCCGCAAGAGGGCAATCCTCAACTACCACCTATGAAACAGGTACAAGAGGTAATGTTCAAGGGGGACAGAGGGAACAAGGGGGTGGAAATGCCGGGAAGACAAAGCCCTAGTGTGTGACTTGCGGTAGATTTCATTCTGGTATATGTCGAAGACTGATAGGTGGATGCTACCATTGCGACCAGATGGGCCATATGGCTAGAGAGTGTCCAAAGAAGAAAGAGGGTACAAGTGTGAGAAGCAATCCGACGCCGAGGAGTACACCTATTCCAGCCCCACCAGTGAGAACCGTGCCACCACAGGTAGCAAGTACAGGTGCAGCTAGAGGCCGTGGTGCAGGCTCTAGCGGCCGAGGGCCAGGGGCGGTAGGTGGAGGACAAGCGCGGGTATTTGCACTCTCCCAACAGGATGCTCATGCATCCAATGCGGTTGTGGCAGGTACTCTTATTGTCTGCTCTCTTGAAGCACGGGTCTTATTTGATTCCGGCTCCACTCATTCCTATGTGTCACATGCATTTGCCTCTAAATTTAACAAAAGTCCATCTAGAATGGAAGAAACAGTACTGGTCTCTACTCCAATGGGAGAATTGGTACAAGTAGAGTATGTGCACAAGTCTTGCATTGTGGAGGTCGATGGTCATGAGACTGTGGCAGACCTTCGGTTGTTGTGTATGATTGATCTTGATGTGATTCTCGGAATGGATTGGTTGTCGTCTTGCCATGTGGTTGTGGACTGCAGGGCTAACTGTTTAAAATTTAATATGCCAAACGAGGAGCCTTTTGTGATACGGGGTGACAGAGCTGCACCGTATCCAAGCTTGATCTCGGCGTTGAAGGCGTCTAAGTTACTTGCAAAGGGATGCAAAGGGTACTTGGCATTCGTCCAAGATACCACGAAAGAAGTACTTTCACCGACTCAAGTACCTGTAGTGCGAGAGTTCTTGGATGTATTTCCAGAAGAATTGCCAGGGTTGCCGCCCGACCGTGAGATTGAATTTGGAATTGAGCTGCAACCTGGTACTCAGCCTATCTCCACACCACCTTACCGTATGGCTCCGAAAGAGTTGAAGGAGCTACATACACAATTGCAAGAATTGCTTGAAAAGGGTTTTATAAGACCCAGTTTCTCTCCTTGGGGTGCACCGGTCCTTTTTGTAAAGAAGAAGGATGGATCTTTGCGGTTGTGTATCGATTACCGAAAGTTAAACAAGGTGACGATTCGCAATCAGTATCCACTGCCGAGGATAGATGACCTATTTGATCAGTTGCAGGGTGCAAAGCGGTTTTCTAAGGTTGATTTACGATCTGGGTATCACCAATTAAGGATTCGAGAATCAGACATACCTAAGACCACATTATGGACCCGATATGGACATTACGAGTTCTTGGTGATGTCTTTCGGATTAACTAATGCTCCTGCAGCGTTCATAGACATGATGAACAGGGTCTTTAAACCATTTCTGGACCGATTTGTCATTGTCTTCATTAATGACATATTGGTTTATTCAAAGAATTCTGAGGAACATGCTGAACACTTGAGACTAGCCTTACAGAGGTTGAGAGAGGAAAAACTGTATGCCAAGTTCTCTAATTGTGAATTCTGGCTTGACAGAGTTGCCTTTCTGGGTCACGTGGTATCATCAGAGGGAATCCACGTTGATCCAAGTAAGGTAGAGGCAGTGAAGAATTGGTCCCATCCTACTTCTGTTACAGAGATTCGCAGTTTCTTGGGTTTGGTGGGATATTATAGAAGATTTGTGCAGGACTTCTCTAAGGTTGCTGCACCTATGACTAGATTGACTTAGAAAGGAGTGAAGTTTGTATGGGATGACAAGTGTGAGCAGAGTTTTCAGAAGCTGAAAGATAGTCTCACCACCGCTCCGGTGCTGGCATTACCTGAAGGCACAGGAGGGTATGTAGTATACTGTGATGCGTCGAGAATCGGGTTAGGGTGTGTCTTGATGCAGCATGGCAAGGTGATTGCGTATGCATCGCGAAAACTGAGGAAACATTAGAAGAACTACCCGACTCACGACCTCGAAATGTCGGCTGTAGTATTCGCTTTGAAAATATGGAGACACTACTTATATGGTGAGACTTGTGAAATTTATACAGACCACAAAAGCCTCAAATACATTTTCGAGCAGAAAGACTTGAACTTGAGACGTCGATGGTTGGAGTTGTTGAAAGACTACGACTGCACGATTTTGTATCATCCAGGAAAGGCTAATGTGGTAGCCGATGCTCTGAGTCGGAAATCCATGGGCAGTCTTGCTCATATAAGTGAAGAAAGGAGACCGTTAATTAGAGAACTGCACGAGCTAGAGCAAACGGGAAATTAGTTTGAGATTGGAAGTTCTAACTCACTTTTAGCCCATTTGTAAGCTAAGTCCTCTTTGGTCGAAGAGGTGAAGGCTAGACAAGACGAAGATACCGACCTCAAGCAAATCAGGGATACCGTAACTAAAGAGAAAGGGGACGACGTCCGATTCTCTATAGATGATTTTGGGATACTTCGGTTGGAGGGACGGTTGTGTGTCCCTATGGTTGATAACTTGAAAGAAAGAATTCTTGAAGAAGCACACCGGACAGCGTATACAATCCATCCGGGAGCTAATAAAATGTATCAGGACCTGAAACAGTTGTATTGGTGGAATGGCATGAAAAAGGATGTCGCAAACTATGTAGCCAGGTGTTTAGTGTGCCAGCAAGTCAAGGCTGAACACCAGAAGCCCGCCGGAACATTACAACAGATAGAGATACCTGAGTGGAAATGGGAGAGGATAACGATGGATTTTGTAACAGGATTGCCAAGATCACAACGGGGATTTGATTCGGTTTGGGTAATAGTGGATTGCATGACTAAGTCCGCACACTTTCTGCCAGCTAAGACCACTTACGGAGTGAGTCAATATGCACAGATTTACCTATCAGAAATCGTTAGATTGCACGGTGTGCCAATGTCCATAATATCTGATAGAGGTCCACAGTTCACTTCCAGGTTTTGGAAGTCATTGCAGGAAGTGTTGGGAACTAGAGTTGATCTGAGTACTGCGTTCCACCCACAGACCGACTGGCAATCAGAAAGAACCATTCAGATTCTTGAGGATATGCTTCGGCCGTGTATTATGGATTTCGGCGGAAGTTGGGAAAGGTATTTACCTTTGGCTGAGTTTGCGTACAATAACAGTTATCAAGCAAGTATTCAAATGGCACCTTTCGAGGCTCTGTACGGTCGTAGATGCAGATCCCCGATTGGTTGGTTCGAGGTCGGAGAACCTAGCCTAGTCGGCCCGGAATTGTTACAAGATGCCTTGCAGAAGGTAAAATGTATAAGGGAAAGACTTCTGATGGCTCAGAGTAGGCAAAAGTCTTATGCAGACAATCGAAGAAGAGAACTGGAGTTTGCCGTTGGTGATCAGGTGTTCTTGAGAATATCACTGATGAGAGGCGTGATGCGGTTCGGTAAGAAGGGGAAGTTGAGTCCTTGGTATATCGGACCGTTCGAAATTTTAGAACGAATTGGGAATGTAGCGTACCAGTTGGAATTGCCTACGAAATTGGAGGGGGTACACCCTGTCTTTCATGTATCGATGCTTCGGAAGTATCTTCCCGATCCTTCGCACGTGATCCAATCACAAGACATGCAACTAACCGAAAATATGACGTATGAAGAGGAGGAGCCAGTGGAAATCTTAGATCGGCAGTTGAAGAAACTCAGAACAAAAGAGATGCCATTGGTTAAAGTCCTGTGGAGAAACCACTCGACCGAGGAAGCTACATGGGAGGTCGAGGGAGAAATGCGCAGGACGTATCCTGACCTATTTCGTGACTAAGGTTAGTAGTTTATTTGAAATTCAGGGACTGAATTTCTTAAGGGGGGAAGATTGTGATACCCGAGGTCAGATGAGTCGCCAGCTATTGCTCCAAGTGAAGTCTTGGGGTCAGACTATTGTTCCAAGTATAGTCTTGGGACCAGGGGTTCCTTGAATGATCAACTAGGTTCCCATATTGCTCACGTGAGATATTGCCTTCGGGCCAGATTCCCTCCTAACGGAGATATTGCCTTCGGGCCAGTTTTTGATTATGATTACTTGAATACAGAGGACCACATGGACTTATATGTTAAATCATGATATGATGTATGTGTGAATTTAAAAGTATGTAAATCCATGTTTTAAATTCTTTATTGTGAATATGATATAAGCTAATTGCCTGACCACTTAATAGATGGAAATTTAATCCGTTATATGCGTATGTGTTTGTGATTGGCTCCTCTTCCCCAGTTGTAGTGGTACCCGCTACTACACCAGGGATGGGAAAGCCTCTCACTGAGTCTGTTTGACTCACCCCAATGTTACATGTTACAGACACAGGTGGTATAGGCATCGGGAGCGCTTCCACTTCATCTCAGGGAGGCGGACTGACTTAGAAACCGCACGCATTGTTCACGTGGGTAGTATTGATATATGTATTTTGTCAGGATGTATATGTATATGATTCTTTTGGTATAGCATTGTTTTGTACAGTTGCTATATGCATATATGTATATGTCACACTCTAGAACTGTCGGCTTCATACAAGTTAAAGATTGGTCTGGTTGTTGGGATCATAGGTTATGATATGATGAATATCATGTGTATATATATATATATATGAATGTGACTTCCGCATGTGAATAGGATAGATCACACGCACTGAGCGTGTGGTCAATACGTAAATTTATATATATGTGTGACTGAATACTTGATTGTGTGAAAATACGGCTTCCACATGTGAATAGGATAGGTCACACGCATTGAGGCGTGTGATCAATATGTATATTTTATGCAGGTGTGTGATTGAATATATATGCTTGACTATACACAGGGATTCTGCATGTGAATAGGATAGATCACCCGCCCTTGAACGCGTGATCAATATACATATTATATGTACGTGTGATTGATTATGTGTATATGTATAGACTGAAGCGGCGTTGAGCGAGCCGTGGATTGCGTGCTACTTAGGTCACCGGATAGGGATGACCATATATACTATATATTGTTTGTAATAGAAATGGGTAGTTATGCATATATAAGAATCTCAATCAGGAATTAAAGGCTTACGGGAAAGGAGAAATCCTACCTCCCGTGCCGGTCACGGACGTCCGATAGCGGGTCGTGACAAATCATTTTGTCGATGAGTGTTTCGAAAACTTGATATTCATTTTTCTTTTTTAATCAGGTTTCGCCGATTAGTGTTTCGAAAACTTGATATTCATTTTTTTTCTTAATCAGTTTTTGCCGATGAGTGTTTCGAAAACATGATATTCATTTTTCTCTATTTAATTAGTTTTCACGGATGAGTGTGTCGAAAACTTGATATTCATTTTTCTTTTTTTAATCATTTTTCGCCGATGAGTGTTTCGAAAACTTGATAATCATTTTTCTTTTTTTAATCAGTTTTCGCCGATAATTGTTTCGAAAACTTGATATTCATTTTCCTTTTTTAATCAGTTTTCGACGATAAGTGTTTGAAAAACTTTATATTTTTTTTTATTTTTTTTTAATTAGTTTTCACCGATTAGTGTTTCGACAACTCGATATTCATTTTTCTTTTTTAATCAGTTTTCACCGATTAGTGTTCTGAAATTTGATATTCGTTTTTCTTTTTTTAATCAGTTTTCGCCGATTAGTGTTTCGAAAACTTTTTTTTTCATTTTTCTTTTTTTTAATCTGTTTTCACTGATGAGTGTTTCGAAAACTTAATATTCATTTTTTTTAATAAGTTTTCCACAATGAGTGTGTCGAAAACTTGATATTTATTTTTTCTTTTTTGGATCAGTTTTCGCCGATGTATAGACTGAAACTTGATATTCATTTTTCTTTTTTTAATCAATTATCGTCGATGAGTGTTTCGAAAACTTGATATTCATTTTTCTTTTTTAATCAGTTTTCGCCGATGAGTGTTTCGAAAACTTGATATTCATTTTTTTTCTTAATCAGTTTTCGCCGATTAGTGTTTCGAAAATATGATATTCATTTTTCTTTATTTAATTAGTTTTCACTGATGAATGTGTCGAAAACTTGATATTCATTTTTTTTGTTTAATCATTTTTCGCCGATGACTGTTTCGAAAACTTGATATTCATTTTTCTTTTTTTAATCAGTTTTCGCCCATGATTGTTTCGAAAACTTGATATTCATTTTCCTTTTTTAATCAGTTTTCGCCGATGAGTGTTTCGAAAACTTTATATTTATTTATATTTTTTTTAATCAGTTTTTGTCGATGAGTGTTTCGAAAACTTGATATTCTTTTTTCTTTTTTAATCAGTTTTCCCCGTTGAGTGTTTCGAAAACCTAATATTCATTTTTTTTTCTTAATCAGTTTTCGCCGATGAGTGTTTCGAAAATATGATAATCATTTTTCTTTATTTAATTAGTTTTCACTGATGAGTGTGTCGAAAACATGATATTCATTTTTTTTAATCATTTTTCGCCGATGAGTGTTTCGAAAACTTGATATTCATTTTTCTTTTTTTAATCAGTTTTCGCCGTTGAGTGTTTCGAAAACTTTATATTTATTTATATTTTTTTTAATCAGTTTTTGTCGATTAGTGTTTCGAAAACTTGATATTCATTTTTCTTTTTTTAGTAAGTTTTCGCTAATGAGTGTTTCGAAAACTTGATATTAATTTTTCTTTTTTTAAGCAGTTTTCACCGATGAGTATTTCGAACACTTGATATTCATTTTAGTTTTTCAATCAGTTTTCGCCGATGAGTGTTTCGAAAACTTTATATTCATTTTTATTTTATTTAATCAGTGTTCGTAGATTATTGTTTCGAAAACTTGATATTCATTTTTCTTTTTTTAATCAGTTTTCGCAAATAACTGTTTCGAAAACTTGATATTCGTTTTTCTTTTTTTAATCAATTTACAACGTTGAGTGTTTCGAAAACGTGATATTCATTTTTCTTTATTTAATTAGTTTTCACCGATGAGTGTTTCGAAAGCTTGATATTCATTTTTCTTTTTTTAATTAGTTTTCGTCGATGAGTGTTTCGAAAACTTGATATTCATTTTTTTAATCAGTTTTCGCCGATGAGTGTTTCGAAAACTTTATATTCCTTTTTTTTAATTAATTTTCATAGATTAGTGTTTCGAAAACATGATATTCACTTTTCTTTTTGTAATCAGTTTTCGCAGATGAGTGTTTCAAAAACTTGATATTCATTTCTCCTTTTTTAATCAGTTTTCAACGATGAGTGTTTCGAAAACGAGATATTCATTTTTCCTTATTTAATTAGTTTTCACCGACGAGTGTTTTCAAAACTTGATATTCATTTTTCTTTTTTTAATTAGTTTTTGTCGATGAGTGTTTTGAAAACTTGATATTCATTTTTCTTTTTTTAATCAGTTTTCACCGATTAGTGTTTCGAAAACTTCATATTCATTTTTCTTTTTTAATCAGTTTTCACCGATTAGTGTTCTGAAAACTTGATATTCGTTTTTCTTTTTTTTAATCAATTTTCGCTGATTAGTGTTTCGAAAACTTGATATTCATTTTTCTTTTTTTTAATCTGTTTTCACTGATGAGTGTTTCGAAAACTTAATATTCATTTTTTAATAAGTTTTCCACGATGAGTTTGTCGAAAACTTGATATTCACTTTTTCTTTTTTTGATCAGTTTTCGCCGATGTGTAGTCTGAAAACGTGATATTTTTTCTTTTTTAATCAGTTTTCGCCGATGAGTGTTTCGAAAACTTGATATTCATTTTTTTTCTTAATCAGTTTTTGCCGAAGAGTGTTTCGAAAATATGATATTCGTTTTTCTTTATTTAATTAGTTTTCACTGATCAGTGTGTCGAAAACTTGATATTCATTTTTCTTTTTTTAATCATTTTTCGCCGATAAGTGTTTTGAAAACTTGATATTCATTTTTTTAATCAGTTTTCGCCGATGAGTGTTTCGAAAACTTTAGATTCATTTTCCTTTTTTAATCAGTTTTCACCGATGAGTGTTTCGAAAACTTTTTATTTAGTTTTTTTTTTTAATCAATTTTTGTCGATGAGTGTTTCGAAAACTTGATATTCATTTTTGTTTTTTTAGTAAGTTTTCGCTAATGAGTGTTTCGAAAACTTTATATTAATTATTCTTTTTTTAAGCAGTTTTCACCGATGAGTGTTTCGAAAACTTGATATTCATTTTTCTTTTGTAATTAATTTTCGTCGATGAGTGTTTCGAAAACTTTATATTCATTTTTATTTTTTTAATCAATTTTCGTCGATGAGTGTTTCGAAAACTTGATATTCAATTTTCTTTTTTTAGTAAGTTCTCGCTATTGATTTTTTCGAAAACTTGATATTTATTTTTCTCTTTAAATTAGTTTTCGTCGATGAGTATTTTGAAAACTTGATATTCATTTTTCTTTTCTTAATTAGTTTTTAACGATGAATGTTTCGAAAACTTGATATTCATTTTTCTTTTTTTAATCAGTTTTCACCGATTAGTGTTTCGAAAACTTGATATTCATTTTTCTTTTTTTAATCATTTTTCGGCGATGAGTGTTTCGAAAACTTTATATTCATTTTTCTTTTTTCAATCAGTTTTCGCCGATGGGTGTTTCGAAAACTTTATATTCATTTTTAATTTTTTAATCAAGTTTCTTTATATATATATATATACACTGCAACATAATTACATAACCAAAATAACTACCGACGCGGACTAAGCGTGCGGTCTTCATATCTGTCCGCCTCCTTGAGAAGAAGTGGACGCGTTCCCGACACATGAACCACCTGTATCTGAAACATGTAAACAGGGGGTGAGTCGAACAGACTCAGTGAGGGGCTCCCCCATCCCTGGCATAGCAGCGGGTACCACTACAGTTGGGGGAAGGGAGCAACCACAACCACATGCGCATGAAACGGATTTATATTGCGACCTTTAATATGATCAGGCGGTGAATATATCATATTTGCAATAATTACCCTAATTCATGCTTCTAACGTAATTATTACTCCGCACGTAAATCAATCACAAATATATATCATATGGTTCCATGTATAACAAATACTTATACACGTGGCGTTCACTTTCTGTCTCCCGCATTATGCTAAGAGAAATACTGGCCCGAAGGCAATCTCTTGTTCGAACCTAGTTGATCACACTAGGAACTTTCTGACTCCAAGGCACGCTTAGAGTAATAGCCGGCAACTTGTCTGACCTCGGTTAAACCAAGGTAATGGCCACTATGTGGCATACTTACTAACAACATAATCCCGTCTGTCCGACTAGGATGACTGACTCGATCTACCCGGACTATCCTGAATAAGCACAACTAACATGTTATCTTGAAGAATACACTATGAATAACTACTTAACTAATATGCTTCTTTCTTAGTTAGGCCTAGTTTCCCCCTTTTAGATTATGCAACACTCTCCTTCACACTTGACAACCTATGTTCAGTTTCCTCAACAAACCATACGGACAAGATCTTTACAGCGATGATCAATTTACCCACGGTAACATATAAGGCTCAATGGGCCAGAGTAACACATATACAGTTTGCATGTTCAGCATTTAGTCGCTTAAGTGCATATGTATAGGGCACCACAGAGTAATTTGAGTTTCAGGTACTCCGAGGATTGATCAGGAGGGCCAACGAGGTGAGGGGCTCTCCCATCCCTGCCCCACAGGGTTGGATGACTACGTGGAAAATGTGGTTTGCTCTATTTTGTGTAATTGATATATGAAATATATTTACATGAATGAATTTATGTTACACGTGTATGATTAGCAAATAAGCAGTCAACGTGCAACAATATATGTGCTATTGTGGCTCACTGAGCCTTATATTTTACCGTGGGTAGGATTTTGTCATAATTTCATATGTGAGAGTTCAGTAATCTTAGAAACCAATCACATCGATCGTCACTGTTAAGACCTTGTTTGTATGGTTTGTTGAGGAAAATTGAACCTAGGTTGTTGAATGTGAGTGAGAGTGTGGCATAATGGAAAAGGGGGAAACTAGGCCTAACAAATAAACACGGATAATATTCAGTTAGTTTCTCATAGGGCGTCATTTAAGGTTAAACATGTTAGTTGAGTGTTTAGGTCAGTCCGGGTAGATCGATTCGGTCATCCTGGTCGGACAGACAAGACTATGATGTCAGTAAGTATGACACGTAGTGGCCATTACCTTGGTTTAACCGAGGTCAGACAAGTTTCCGACTATTACTCTAAGCGAGCCTTGGAGTCAGGAAGTTCCTAGTGTGATCAACTAGGTTCGAACATGAAATTGCCTTCGGGCCAGTATTTCTCTTAGCGAAACGCATGAGACAGAAAGTAAATGCCTACGGGCATAACTATGTGTGACTTGTGAAAACATATGATATATATATATATATATATATATATATATATATATATATATATTGTGATTTATGTATGTGCGGAGAAACAAATATGTTAGGAGCATGAATTAGGATTTTAATTGTGAATATGATTTACTGATTGCCTGATCATGTTAAAAAACACAATATGAATCCATTTCATGCGCATGTGGATGTGGTTGCTCCCTTCCCCCAGCTATAGTGGTACCCGCTGCTACGCCAGGGATGGGGGAGCTCCTCACTAAGTCTTTTCGACTCACCCCCTGTTTACATGTTTCAGATACAGGTGGTTCGAGCGTCGGGAACGCGTCCACTTCTTCTCAAGGAGGCGGACCGATCTGAAGACCGCACGCTTAGTTCGCGTCGGTAGTATTTTGGTTATGTACATATGTAGTAATGTATATATATAAATCCATTTTTGGCGTAGCTTTTGTACGTGTACAACTGCTGTGTGTGCGTGTGTGTATATATATATATATTATACTTGAATTCTAGCATTGTCGGCTTCATACAGATTAAAGTTAGGTCTTGGTGTTGGGGAATATAGGCTATGATATGATATATATCATGTGTATATATATATATATATGACTTCCACATGTGAGTAGGATAGATCACACGCATTGAGGCGTGTGATCAATATGTAAATTATATGTATGTGTGGCTGAATACATGATTATATGAAAATATGGCTTCCGCATGTGAATAGGATAGATTATACGCATTGAGGCGTGTGATCAATATGTAAACTATATGTAAGCGTGTGATTGAATATATGTATAACAGGACTTCTACATGTGAATGGGATAGATCACCCGCATTGAAGCGCGTGATCAATATGTAAGCTATAGGTATGTGTGAGTGAATATGTGTATATATATAGACTGAAGCGGCGTTGAGCGAGCCGTGGATTGCGAACTATTTAGGTCACCGGAAATGGATGACCATATGTATTGTATATTGTTTGTAGTAGAAATGGGTAGTTATGAACATATGAAAATGTCAATCAGGGATTAGAGGCTTACGGGATAGGAGGAATCCTACCTCCCGTGCCGGTCACGGACGTCCGATAGGGGGTCGTGACACGTGTCATGCTAATGCTCATGTACCCTCTAGATATTTCCAAGAACTAGTTACTTAGTTCGTTACGTCGTCTTATTTGCCCGTTCTGAAAGTCCATATGTACATAACCCGACTTTCACATACTTGAGCCATTTAGAACCTCTAAAAGCTTAGGTTAGAGATTCTAATTTAGCTAGATTCCATTTCATGAGTTCGTAATAACTTTTAACTAATAAAAGAATTTCTTTATGGCTCAAGAGAAGCCTTAGCTTACTCGTTCAACCGTTTCCCCTTATTTGCTGAGTAAGAGCTTAACTACTACCTCTTTAATTATATATAAAATATAATCGGGTATAAGTAGAGCCTTGGACCCAATTTAGTTGGTCTTAGGTGTCCTCCATGGACTAAGCAGAGGTGTTTAGCCCACAACATAGCTTCTTACTATACGGTGGCTTGGTATATCGCCTCTTTTTCACCGGATTTGGCTCCGGTTGTGACGGTAACTACTCGGGCTTTATTCCCTTATATGTTTCCAGCAATTAGAACACCTATATTACTCCAATCCAAGCCTATTCATGCATCAAACTAGCAAATTCGAATTTTAGAGCAATTTTCTAACCCAATTTCCATGATTTCCATACCCGGTCAATTCCTACGATTTAAGTTTGATTCTGAACCTCCCTAAGCATTCAATAACACCTACTAAGCTCGAATTTATCCCCGGAATGTCCCAATTGGAAGTATTTGAAGATTTTCTAAAATTCCTAAAACTGGAGAAATTGGGGCTTTCTTACCTTATTCTAATCGGATAGAAGGCTTGGTGGAGGTGGTAGGAGGATTCCGGTCACCTTCTCTGGCGCCGGAGAGGCCTCACCGGCGCGTTTCCAGCCGTCTCCTCCTTTCCCGTGGCTTCTTCTTCTTCTCGGGTCCCTTCTCTCGTCCGCTCGGGTTCGCTTCTACTTCTTCTCTTTTTTTTTGCTAGTGAAATGGAAGGGGAGTCACGGTTTGGCCCCCCATTTATTTTAATATTTGGCCCTAAAAAACAAAATAAATAAATAGTAGTTAAAACCTAATTCTTTCCCATCTTTTTAATCCCTTTTTCTTTTAGGTCCTAAAAAAAATATATTCCCTATTTTTCCCATCATCATTTTTAATTCAAACTTTAATTTAATTTATTTTTCTTTTTGAAAGAAAAATAAAATAATAATAATAATAATTAAAATAAAATAAAAAGAAAAAAATATCTCTGATATTACAAATCAGTTTTTGGCGATGAGTGTTTTGAAAACTTGATATTCATTTTCCTTTTTTAATCAGTTTTCGCCGATAAGTGTTTCGAAAAATTGATATTCATTTTTATTTTATTTAATCAGATTTCTTGGATGAGTGTTTCGAAAACTTGATATTCATTTTTCTTTTTTTAGTAAGTTTTCGCTAATGAGTGTTTCGAAAACTTGATATTCATTTTTCTTTTTTTTAATCAGTTTTCGCCGATGAGTGTTTCGAAAACGTGATATTCATTTTCTTTTTTTTAATCAATTTTCGCCGATCAGTGTTTCAAAAACTTGATATTCATTTTTCTTTTTTAATCAGTTTTCGCCGATGAGTGTTTTGAAAAGTTGATATTCATTTTTCTTTTTTAATTAGTTTTGGTCGATGAGTGTTTGAAAACTTGATATTCATTTTTCTTTTTTTAATAAGTTTTTACCGATAAGTATTTCGAAAGCTTGATATTTATTTTTCTTTTTTTTAATCAGTTTTCGCCGATGAGTGTTTCGAAAACTTGATAGTCATTTTTCTTTTTTTAATCAGTTTTCACCGATGAGTATTTCGAAAACTTGATATTCATTTTCTCTTTTTAATCAGTTTTCGTCGATGAGTGTTTCGAATACATGATATTCATTTTTATTTTTTTTAATCAGTTTTCGTCGATGAGGCTTTCGAAAACTTGATATTTATTTTTCTTTTTTAATTAGTTTTTGCCGATGAGTGTTTCGAAAACGTGATATTCATTTTTCTTTATATAATAAGTTTTCACCAATGAGTGTTTCAAAAACTTGATATTCATTTTTCTTTTATAATTAGTTTTTGCCAATGAGTGTTTCGAAAACTTGATATTTATTTTTCTTTTTTTAATCAGTTTTCGCCGATGAGTGTTTTGAAAACTTGATATTCATTTTTATTTTTAATTAGTTTTCGCCAATGAGTGTTTAGAAAACATGATATTCATTTTTATTTTTTTTTAATCAGTTTTCGCCGATGAGTATTTTGAAAACTTGATATTCATTTTCCTTTTCTAATCAGTTTTCGCCGATGAGTGTTTCGAAAACTTGATATTCATTTTTATTTTTTTGAATCAGTTTTCGTAGATGAGTGTTTCGAAAACTTGACATTCATTTTTCTTTTTAGAAAGTTTTCGCTAATAAGTGTTTCGAAAACTTGATATTCATTTTTCTTTTTTTAATCAGTTTTCGCCGATGAATGTTTCGAAAACTTGATATTCATTTTTTTTTAATCAGTTTTCGTTGATGAGTGTTTCAAAAACTTGATATTCATTTTTCTTTTTTAATCAGTTTTCACCGATAAGTGTTTTGAAAACTTGATATTCATTTTTCTTTTTTAATTAGTTTTGGTCGATGAGTGTTTGAAAACTTGATATTCATTTTTCTTTTTTTAATAATTTTCACCGATTAGTGTTTCGAAAGCTTGATATTTATTTTTCTTTTTTTTAATCATTTTTCGCCATTGAGTATTTCGAAAACTTGATAGTCATTTTTCTTTTCTTAATCCGTTTCACCGATTAGTGTTTCGAAAACTTGATATTCGTTATCCTTTTTTAATCAGTTTTCGCCGATGAATGTTTTGAAAACTTTAAATTAATTTTTCTTTTTTTAATCAGTTTTCACCGATGAGTGTTTCAAAAATTTGATATTCATTTTCCTTTTTTAATCAGTTTTCGCTGATGAGTGTTTCGAAAACTTTATATTCATTTTTCTTTTTTCAATCAGTTTTCACCTATGAGTGTTTCGAAAACTTGATATTCTTTTTCCCTTTTTAATTAGTTTTCGCCGAAGAATGTTTCGAAAACTTGATATTCATTTTTCTTTTTTTAATCAGTTTTTGCCGATGAGTGTTTCGAAAACTTGATATTCATTTTTCTTTTTTTTTAATCAGTTTTCGCTGATAAGTGTTTCAAAAACGTGATATTCATTTTTCTTTATTTAATTAGTTTTCAACGATGACTGTTTCAAAAACATGATATTTATTTTTTGTTTTAATCATTTTTCGCCGATGAGTGTTTCGAAAACTTGATATTTATTTTTCTTTTTTAATCAGTTTTCACCTATGAGTGTTTCAAAAACTTGATATCCATTTTTCTTTTTTTAATCAGTTTTCGCCGATGAGTGTTTCGAAAACGTGATATTTATTTTTCTTTATTTAATTAGTTTTCACCGATGACTCTTTCGAAAACTTGATATTCATTTTTTTTTTCATCATTTTTCGCCGATGAGTGTTTCGAAAACTTGATATTCATTTTTCTTTTTTAATTTGTTTTGGTCGATGAGTGTTTGAAAACTTGACATTCATTTTTCTTTTTTTAATAAGTTTTCACTGATGAGTGTTTCGAAAGCTTGATATTTATTTTCTTTTTTTAATCAGTTTTCGCCGATGAGTTTTTCGAAAACTTGATAGTCATTTTTCTTTTTTTAATCAGTTTTCACCGATGAGTGTTTCGGAAACTGGATATTCATTTTCCTTTTTTAATCAGTTTTCGCCGATGAGTGTTTCGAAAACTTTATATTCATTTTTTTATTTTTTTTAAACAATTTTCGCCGATGAGTGTTTCAAAAACGTGATATTCATTTTTCTTTATTTAATTAGGTTTCACCGATGAGTGTATCGTAAACTTGATATTCATTTTTCTTTTTTTTAATCAGTTTTCACCGATGAGTTTTTCAAAAACGTGGTATTTATTTTTCTTTATTTAATTAGTTTTCACCGATGAGTGTTTCGAAAACTTGATATTCATTTTTCTTTTTTAATTAGTTTTGGTCGGTGAATGTTTGAAAACTTGACATTCATTTTTCTTTTTTTAAAAAGTTTTCATTGATAGGTGTGTAATATCCGAGATATTTAAATTCAATTACTGTCATTATTATATAATTTATTTTTCTTTCAGAAAGAAAAATAAATTAAATTAAATAATTAAATAGTTGAAATAAAAAAATGATGAGGAAGGGAAAAATAGGGAGTATATAAAATTTTTAGGATCTAAAAGAAAGTGGAAATAAAAAAAAGATGGGAGAAAAGAGGATAAAATAATATAAAATAATATATATATATATATATATATATATTATTTATTAAATAAAAGGGGGGCCAAACCGTGACCCCCCTTTTCACTAACATACATATCAAATATATATATAATATAATAACATATATGTGGTGCCAACCGTGACCCCCTTTCTATTTTATTAATACGTAAAAAAAGATAATAAAAAGATAGAAAGCAAACAGAAGCAACACGCAAATCACAAGCATCAAAACTCAGCACACAAACGCACAAAGCTGAGAAAAACCGAGAAGGAGAGGGAGAAGGGGCACCGGCCGGATTCTCGTCGGATTATCGCCGGAGAAGGTGACCGGAGTCTTCTCTCAACACTCATTAGCCTTCTAGCCGATTGATTCAAGGTGAGAAAGCCCCAATCCTTCAAAACCCGAATTTCTCCAATTTTGGGTATTTTAGGAATTCTTCAAATACCTTCAATCGGGGTATTCCAGGGTTAAATTTGAGCTTAGTGGATGTTATTGAAAGCTTAGTAAGGTTCAGAATCAAAGTTAAACCGTAGGAATTTACCGGGTATGGAAATTAGGAAAATTTAGTTAGAAAATTCCTATAAATTGAATTTTGCTGGTTTGATGCATGTTTAGGTTTGGATTGGAGTAGTATAAGTGTTATAAATGCTGGAAATAGTCAAGGGAATAAAGCCCGAGTATTTACCGTCTCAATCGGAACCTAATCCGGTGAAAAAGAGGCAAAATACTAAGCCACAGTACCGTAAAGAGCTGTGCGGTGGGTTGAACACCTCGGTCTAGTACGTGGTGGACACCTAAGACCCGTTGAATTGGTTCCAAGGCTTTAATTATACCCAATAATATTTTTATAAATAATTAAAGAGGTAGTAATTAAGCTTTTACTCAGCGAATAAGGGAGGCGGTGGAATGAGTAAACTAAAGCCTCTTTTGAACCGTGAATTTAATTCTTTTATTAGTTAAATACCCATAGGAACACATGAAGGGAAATTTAGAAAAGTGGAAATCTCTAACCTAAGCAATTAGAGGTTCTAAATGGCTCGAAAGTGTGAAAGTCGAATATGGGGCATTCTGGACTTTCAAAAGAGCAAATAAGGCGACCTAACGAACTAAATAATTATTTCTTGGAAAATAGCTAGAGGGTACATAAGCATTAGCATGACACGTGCATGGTAGATGCTTAGTTACGCGTTCTAAATTTCTTAAATATAATATGTATAGGGCACCACAGGGTAATTGGAGTTTCAGGCACTCCGAGGACTGATCAGGAGGGCCAACGAGGCGAGGGGCTCTCCCATCCCTGCCCCACAGGGTTGGATGACTACGTGGAAAATGTGGTTTGCTCTATTTTGTGCAAATTGATATATGGAATATATTTATATGAATAAATTTGTGATACACGTGTATGATTTGCAAGTAAGCAGTCAACGTGCAATAGTATATGTGCTTACATGATTAATCACAAGGTGTATATGTGTTATTGTGGCTCGCCGAGCCTTATATGATACCGTGGGTAGGATTGAGTCAGAATTTCATATGTGAGAGTTTATTAATATTAGGAACCCACTTAAATTGATCATCGTGCAAAGGTTATGACCGTATGGTACATTGAGTAAAATGAACCGTGGTTGTTAAGTGTGAGTGAGAGTGATGCATAATTGAAAAGGGGGAAACTAGGCCTAGCTAATTCACACGTGTACTATTTAGTTAGTTATTAATAGGGCGTCTTTCAAGGTCGAATAGGTTATTCGAAATTGTTTAGGTTAGTTCGGGTAGATCGAGTCGGTTATCCTGGTCGGACAGACAGGATTCAATTAAAAGTAAGTATGCCACATAATGACCATTACCTTGGTTTAACCGGGGTCAGACAAGTTGCCGGCTATTACTCTAAGCGTGCCTTGGAGTCAGAAAGTTCATAGTTTGATCAACTAGGTTTGAATAAGACATTGCCTTCGGGCCAGTATTTCTCTTAGCGTAACGCGGGAGACAGAAAATAAATGCCTTCGGGCCAGTATTTCTCTTAGCGTAATGCAGGAGACAAAAAGTGAATGCCAACGAGCATAACTATGTACGACTTATGAAAAGATATGATATATGTTTATGATTGGTTTACATGTGGATTAATAAACTTGTTAGGAGCATGAATTAGGATTTTTAATTGTGAATATGATATATTGATTGCCTGATCATATTAAAGGTCACAATATAAATCCGTTTCATGCGCATGTGGTTGTGGTTGCTCCCTTCCCCCAGCTGTAGTGGTACCCGCTGCTACGCCAGGGATGGGGGAGCTTCTCACTGAGTCTGTTCGACTCACCCCCTGTTTGCATGTTTCAGATACAGGTGGTTCAGGAGTCGGAAACACGTCCACTTCTTCTCAGGGAGGCGAACAGATCTGAGGACCGTACGCTTAGTCCGCGTCGGTAGTTATTTTGATTACGTACATAAGTTGTGAATGGTGGAGAGTCCATCCTATTTATAGGAGGATGAGAGAGCTCCCATCTCTGACTTGTCAGATGTGGGACTTGGGAAATTGAACAAAACATCATGATAAAACCATGATCACCTAGCCCACTTTGGGCAACGAGTACGAGCTCGTGTGATCTCCAATGAGAGTCATCTTGGTGTCGTTTTGTTCGTCTCTCTATGAACTTTCCAATGAGTCATCACACGACTCGATTGGACTCCCGCATGGGCGGATATTTAGTCCCGAAGAACCCAAGATATCCAACATTTTTCTTTTTTAATCAGTTTTCATCGATGAGTGTTTCAAAAACATGATATTCATTTTTCTTTTTTAATCAGTTTTCGTCGATGAGTGTTTCGAAAACGTAATATTCATTTTTCTTTTTTTTTTAAATAGTTTTCGCCGATGAGTGTTTCGAAAACTTGATATTCATTTTTCTTTTTCTTAATCAGTTTTCACCGATAAGTGTTTCTAAAACGTGATATTCATTTTTCTTTAATTAATTAGTTTTCACCAATGAGTGTTTCAAAAATTTTATATTTATTTTTCTTTTTTTAATCATTTTTCGCCCATGAGTATTTCAAAAACTTGACATTTATTTTTCTTTTTTTAATCAGTTTTCGCCGATTAGTGTTTCGAAAACTTGATATTTATTTTTCTTTTTTTAATAAGTTTTCGCCGATTAGTGTTTCGAAAACTTGATATTCATTTTCCTTTTTGAATTAGTTTTCGCCAATGAGTGTTTCGAAAACTTTATATTTATTTTTATTTCTTTTAATCAGTTTTTGCCGATGAGTGTTTCAAAAACTTGATATTCATTTCTTTTAATCAGTTTTCGCCGATGAGTGTTTCGAAAATTTGATATTCATTTTTCTTTTTTTGATCATTTTTCGTCGATGAGTGTTTCAAAAACATGATATTCATTTTTCTTTTTTAATAGTTTTTCACCGATAAGTGTTTCGAAAACTTGATATTCATTTTCCTTTTTTAATCAATTTTCGCCGATGAGTGTCTCGAAAAATTGATATTCATTTTCCTTTTTTAATAAGTTTTCGCTAATGAGTGTTTCGAATACATGATATTCATTTTTATTTTTTTTAATCAGTTTTCGCCGATGAGTGTTTCCAAAACGTGATATTCATTTTTCTTTATTTAATTAATTTTCACCGATGAGTGTTTCGAAATCTTGATATTCATTTTTCTTTATTGAATTAGTTTTCAGCGATGAGTTTTTCGAAAACTTAATATTCATTTTTCTTTTTTGTTCAGTTTTCGCCAATGAGTGTTTTGAAAACTTGATATTCATTTTTCTTTTTTAATTAGTTTTGGTCGATGAGTGTTTGAAAACTTGATATTCATTTTTCTTTTTTAATAATTTTTCACCGATGAGTGTTTCGAAAGCTTGATATTTATTTTTCTTTTTTAAATCAGTTTTCGCCGATGAGTGTTTCGAAAACTTGATAATCATTTTTCTTTTTTTAATCAGTTTTCACCGATGAGTGTTTCGAAAACTTGATATTCATTTTCCCTTTTTAAGTAGTTTTCGTCGATGAGTGTTTCGAATACATGATATTCATTTTTATTTTCTTAATCAGTTTTCGCCGATGAGGGTTTCGAAAACTTGATATTCATTTTTCTATTTTAATTAGTTTTTGTCGATGAGAGTTTCGAAAACGTGATATTCATTTTTCTTTATATAATTAGTTTTCACCGATGAGTGTTACGAAAGTTTGATATTAATTTTTCTTTTTTTAATCAGTTTTCGCCGTTGAGTGTTTCAAAAACTTGATAGTCATTTTTCTTTTTTAATTAATTTTTGTCGATGAGTGTTTCGAAAGCTTGATATTCATTTTTCTTTTTTTTTAATCAGTTTTCGCCGATGAGTGTTTTGAAAACTTGATATTCATTTTTCTTTTTTAATTAGTTTTGGTCGATGAGAGTTTCGAAAACGTGATTTTCATTTTTCTTTATATAATTAGTTTTCACCGATGAGTGTTTCGAAAACTTGATATTTATTTTTCTTTTTTAATTAGTTTTTGTCGATGAGAGTTTCGAGAACGTGATATTCATTTTTCTTTATATAATTAGTTTTCACCGATGAGTGTTTCGAAAGTTTTATATTTATTTTTCTTTTTTTAATCAGTTTTCGCCTTTGAGTGTTTCGAAAACTTGATAGTCATTTTTCTTTTTTAATCAGTTTTCACCAATTAGTGTGTCGAAAACTTGATATTCGTTATGCTTTTTTTATAACTTTTTGTAATACCCGAGAATATTTAATTAGCATCATTAATCTAATTTAATTAATTTTTTTAAAGTTGAACATGGGATAGAAGAAAACACTATCCTACTACTTATTATTTTGTAGATAGAAATTATTTTAAGTCCTAAGTATTCTAATTTTTATATTATTATTACATAAGATTTTTTTTTTGTGATATGTATATATATATATATATATATATATTATATAAGAGAAGGATACAGAAAAGAAAAAAAAAAGAGAGGGCCATCGCGTGAGTGAAAGAAAGAATAAAGGAAGGAAGGCGTGAGGGGAAAGAACGGGGGAAGGCACGCACGGAGAGAGACGGTGAGAGGGCAGAGCGTCGACGGGCAGAGCAGCGGGAGGGAGGAGCCGGACGTGCGAGCCGATGCCGGAGTCGCCGTCCGCCGGAGCTCGTCGCCGTCGTTGTGGCTGGAGGAGAGAGACTGACGGGCTAGAGAGAGAAACCAAGAGGGAGAGAGTTTCTCACCGGAAAATGCCGTCTCTTCATCGGGGAAGGTGGCTGGGAGTCTCCTCTACTCCATATTGTCCTTCTAACCGGTTGAATCGAGGTGAGAAGTCCCGAAACTCTCAAACCCCAATTTTATAAATTTTAGGGATTTTTGGAAAACCCCCAATTGATTCAATCTGAGTATTCTGGGTCCTAAATTGAAGTATTTGCATGTTAGGAAGTGAGTTGGAAGCTTAGGAATCGGAACTAAATTGATGGAAATTTATCCGGGTTGGGAAACTTGAAGAAAAATATGATTGGTAATGTTTAAGGTTGTTGTGGACTGATTTGGGATGCATTAATAGGTGGAATTGTGATTTTATAATTGTTAAAATTATTAGAATGTACGAGGGAGTAAAACCCGAGTAAGCACCGTCTCACCCGGAACCCGGTTCGGGCAAAAAGAGACAATTTTCTAATTTTACGCGTATCCAGATATGTGTATTCATGTGTAGGTAAAGTGTTGAAGGTTATTTTGGTAAATGGAAATCTTGGACAAGTAGGATTTATGACTCTCTTGAGCCATAAATTCAAGACTTGGGTAATGGAAACTTCACATGGACACATTGAGGTGGAATTGGGGTAACTTGGCGTTCCCAAATCAAGGCTTCCGAATAGTGTGATTAAGCAAGGGTTGGACACGAATTAGAAGCATGCTAGGTGCTCCAAAAACTAGTTGAGGGCATTCCAAGCCAACTAGTCTATGGAATTAATTAGAGAGAACATGAGCATTAGCGTTACATGTACACGATAGTGGTTGAATTTCAAGTTGCTAAATCTCTCAAGTATATGTGTATAGGGCACCATACAGTGAGTGGACCTTCGGGCACACCGAGAGCCGATCAGAGGGGCCAACCAGGTGAGGGGCTTTCCCATCCTTGCCCTATAGGGTTGACTGTGGATGTGGATATATGGTTTGCCTTCTTGCCTACTTGTAAAAATCATATATTAGATAACATGCTATTGTTGTTCCTAAATTATAATATATGTGATAACGTGCTATATGTGTGTATGTGAACTGTAAAAGCGATGGTGGCTCAAGGAGCCTTATATGAAAAGAAGGTCCTCGGAACCTATATGATATCGGGGGTAGGATCGAGTCAATTTTATTGGTGAGGGTCTTGTGGTACTAGAAACCAACCTCATTGATTATTATCTGAAAAGTGTGGTTGTGTATGTAAATTTTTAAAGAAAATGAACATAGGTGATTTTGCTTTAAACCGAGAGATTCCGAATTATAAAACCACTTGGAAATTTAGATTTGCCTAAGAAGAAGTAAAATGAATAAGTAGTGGTCCATAGGGGTCATCTATGGTACAACGCGGGAACCGAGTCTATCACGGATGGTTTGGGTGGATTGAGTCTGTTATCTTGAGTTAAACTCACAGAAATACAAAGTATATGAGTACACCACATTGTGGCTATTGCGTTGGGTAAACCGAGGTCAGATGAGTCGCCGGCTATGCTCCGAGTGAAGTCTTGGAGTCAGATTAGTGTTCCAAGTAAAGTCTTGGGGCCAGAGGTTCCTAGAATGATCAACTAGGTTCCTATACCGCTCACGTGAGATATGCCTTCGGGCCAGATACTCTCCTAACGGAGATATGCCTTCGGGCCAGTTTATGATTACGGTTATTTGAACATGGATATCCACATGAAGTTGTATGTTAGACTATGATATGAGGTATGTGTGAATTTGAACGTATGTAAAACCATTCTTTAAATTCTATATTGTGAATATGATATATGCTATTTGCGTCGCCACTTAACATTCGGAGATTTAAACCCGTTATATGCGTATGTGTTTGTGATTGGCTCCTTTTCCCCAGTTGTAGTGGTACCCGCTACTACACCAGGGATGGGAGAGCCTCTCACTGAGTCCGTTTGACTCACCCCAATGTTAAATGTTACAGACACAGGTGGTATAGGCATCGGGAGCGCTTCCACCTCATCTCAGGGAGGCCGACAGACTTAGAGACCGCACGCATTGTTCGCGTGGGTAGTATTGATATATGTATTTTGTCAGGATATATATGTATATGAATCTCTTGGTATAGCATTGTTTTGTACAGTTGCTATATATATATATATATATGTATATGTGACACTCTAGAATTTTCGGCTTCATACAAATTAAAGATTGGTCTTGTTGTTGGGAACATTGGCTATGATATGGTATATATCATGTGAATATATATATGTATATGACTTCCGCATGTGAATAGGATAGATCACACGCATTGAGCGTGTGATCAATATGTAAATTTATATGTATGTGACTGAATACATGATTGTATGAAAATACGGCTTCCGCATGTGAATAGGATAGGTCACACGCATTGAGGCGTGCGATCAATATGTAAATTATATGCAAGTGTGTGATTGAATATATATACTTGACTGTACACAGGATTTCTGCATGTGAATAGGATAGATCACCCGCCCTGAAGTGTGTGATCAATATGTACATTATATGTACGTGTGATTGATTATGTGTATATGTATAGACTGAAGCGGCATTGAGCGAGCCGTGGATTGCACGCTACTTAGGTCACCAGCTATTGATGGCCATAAATACTATATATTGTTTGTATTAGAAATGGGTAGTTATGCATATATAATAATGTCAATCAGGGATTAGAGGCTTACGGGATAGGAGAAATCCTACCGCCCGTGCCGGTCACGGACGTCCGATAGGGGGTCGTGACAGTTTTCGCCGATGAATGTTTCGAAAACTTTATATTCATTTTTCTTTTCTTAATCAGTTTTCACCGATGAGTGTTTCGAAAACTTGATAATCATTTTCCTTTTTTAATCAGTTTTCGCCGATGAGTGTTTAGAAAACTTGATATTCATTTTTCTTTTTCTTAATTAGTTTTTGTCGATGAGTATTTCGAAAATGTGATTGTAATATCCGAGATATTAATTTTTATTATTATCATTATTATTAATTTATTTTTCTTTTGGGAAAGTAAAATAAATTAAATTAAAAATTGAAATAAAAGGAAGAAGGGAAAAATAGGGGATATCTATATAATTTTTCTAGGACCTAAAAGAAATGAGGTTAATGGAGTGGGAGAAAAAGGGGAATTACTACAAAATATTTTTTTATTTATTATTAATGTTAAAATTGAGGCCAAACCGTGTGCCGCCAACATACAAATTAGAAACAAAAAATAGAAATAAAAAGCAGTAGCAAAACGCAAGGGCAGAAGCACGCACACACGCACGCACGAGAAGAAGCAAGGAAGGAAGGGGAGCCACGGGGAGAAGGGCACCAGCCGGATTCACACCGGATTCTCGCCGGAGAAGGTGACCGGAGTCTTCTCTCAACACTCACTAGCCTTCTAGCCGATTGATTCAAGGTGAGAAAGCCCCAATCCTCCAAAACCCCAATTTCTTCAATTTTGGGTATTTTGGGAATTCTTAAATTTCTTCCATTCGGGGCATTCCGGGGTTAAATTTGAGCTTAGTGGGTGTTATTGAAAGCTTAGTGAGGTTTAGAATCAAAGTGAAACCATAGGATTTGACCTGGTATGGAAATCATGGAAATTGGGTTAGGAAATTGCTCTAAAATTCGAAATTGATAGTGTGATGCATGATTAGGCTTGGATTGGAGTAGTATAAGTGTTGTAATTGCTGGAAATAGACAAGGCAATAAAGCCCGAGTATTTATCGTCTCAACCGGAACCCAATCCGATGAAAAAGAGGCGAAATACTAAGCCACCGTACAGTAAGGAGCTGTGCGGTGGGTTGGACACCTTGGTCTAGTCTGTGGTGGACACCTAAGACGGTGGAGTGAGTAAGCTAAAGCCTATTTTGAACCGTGAATTTAATTCTTTTATTAGTTAAATACCCATATGAACACATGAAGGAAAATTTAGACAAGTGGGAATCTCTAACCTAAGCAATTAGAGGTTCTAAATGGCTCGAAAGTGTGAAAGTCGAATATGAGACATTCTGGACTTTCAGAAAGAGCAAATAAGACGACGTAACGAACTAAATAATTAGTTCTTGGAAAATATCTAGAGGGTGCATGAGCATTAGCATGACACGTTCATGGTAGATGCTTAGTTACACTTTCTAAATTGCTTCAATACATGTGTATAGGGCACCATAGAGTGATTGGAGCTTCAGGCACTCCAAGGACTGATCAGGAGGGCCAATGAGGTGAGGGGCTCTCCCATCCTTGCCCCACAGGGTTGTATGACAACGTGCAAATGTGGTTTCCCCTATTTATTGCAGTTATTATATGAAATATACTTATCTGTATGAGTTTAAGATACATGTGTATGTTTAGTAAGTAAATGGTGGAAATGCAAATCAATTATGTGTATATGTGATAATGTGGCTCAATGAGCCTTATGTGTTACCGTGGGTAGGATTGTTTCGTGATTTCATATGTGAGAGTTCAGTAACTTTAGAAACCTTATGGTACATTGAGGAAAATGAAACTTGGTTGTTAATTGTGAGCGAGAGGGTTGCATAATTGAAAAGGGGGACAACTAGGCCTAACTAATAAACATGTGTAATATTCAGTTAGTTACTAATAGGGCATCTTTCAAGGTTAAATTGTTAGTTGAACTTGTTAAGTTAGTTTAGGTAGATCGAGTCGATTATCCTGGTCGGACAGACAGGATTTTGTGAACAGTAAGTATGCCACATAGTGGCCATTACCTTGGTTTAACCGAGGTCAGACAAGTTGCCGGCTATTACTCTGAGCATGCCTTAGAGTCAGAAAGTTCCTAGTGTGATCAACTAGGTTCGAATATAAGATTGCCTTCGGGCCAGTATTTCTCTTAGCGTAATGTGGGAGACAGAAAGTGAGTGCCTACGTGCACAAGTATGTGTTAACTATGAAACCAATTGATGTATGTTGAGATTGATTTAGATTCGGATTAATAAATATGTTAGGAGCATGGATTAGGATTTTACTCGTGAATATGATACATTAATTGCCTGATCATGTTAAAGGCCACAATATAAATCTGTTTCATGCGTATGTGGTTGTGGTTGCTCCCTTCCCCCAGTTGTAGTGGTACCCGCTGCTACGCCAGGGATGGGGGAGCTCCTCACTGAGTCTGTTCGACTCACCCCCCCTGTTTACATGTTTCAGATACAGGTGGTTCAGGCGTCGGAAACGCATCCACTTCTTCTCAAGGAGGCGGACAACTCTGATGATCGCACACATAGTCCGCGTGGGTAGCGTATTTTGGTTTATGTAAATAAATCAGGATGTATATGTATATATGATTCCATTTTGGATGTAGGTTTTGTACATATACAACTGTTGTATATATATGTCGAACTCTAGTAATGTCGGCTTCATACAGATTAAAGTTAGGTCTTGTGATGGGAATTTAGGCTATGACATAGCATATATCACGTATATACATATATGACTTCTGCATACGACTAGGATAGATCACACGCATTGAGGGGTGTGATCAATACGTAAATTATGTGTATGTGTGATTGAATACCTGTTTGTGTGAAAATATGGCTTCCGCATGTGAATAGGATATATCACACGCATTGAGGCGTGTGATCAATATGTAAACTATATGCAAGCATGTGATTGAATATATGTATGGCTGTACACAGGATTTCTGCATGTGAATAGGATAGATCACCCGCCCTGGAGCGCGTGATCAATATGTATACTATATGTACGTGTGAGTGAATATGCGTATATGTATAGACTGAAGCGGCGTTGAGCGAGCCGTGGATTGCAAGCTACTTAGGTCACCGGAAATGGATGACCATATGTATTATATATTGTTTGTATTAGCAATGGGTAGTTATGAACATGTGGAAATGTCAATCAGGGATTAGAGGCTTACGGGATAAGAGAAATCCTACTTCCCGTGCCGGTCACAGACGTCCAATAGGGGGTCGTGACAGTGATATTAATTTTTCTTTATTTAATTAGTTTTCACCGATGAGTGTTTCGAAAACTTGATATTAATTTTTCTTTTTTTAATCATTTTTCGCCGATTAGTGTTTCGAAAACTTGATATTCATTTTTCTTTTTTTAATAAGTTTTCATCGATGATTGTTTTAAAAACTTGTTATTGATTTTCCTTTTTTAATCAGTTTTCGCCGATGACTGTTTCGAATACATGATATTCTGTTTTTTAATCAGTTTTCGTCGATCCATGCAATCCTCTCTTGTAACTTTAGTCTCCTCGGAGTTCTTGTGCACTATTTAGCATGTCGTTGTCCCTATAAGAACAACATTTATTTCATTAAAATTATTACTTGGCTTAACTTGTTATTTATCTCTCTATTACTCTCACGTGTAGTCCATGGTTGCCACAAAGTCAAGCTCTTGTTCTTATTGGACTTCTCTATCCCGACTTATGTGTATCCTTCCTCGGACACTTGACTTACTCGAATATAACACTCTACTTGAGTGTTTCACATACTTGGATTTGAGTATTAGACCTCTATCTAACTTGTATTCACATCTAAGGAAGTTTATCTAACTTGATTGGAAGGAATCCTAATTTTAGGAAGATCTAAGCATTTTGTTTCAACTTGTATTTTTAATCGGTTTCTAAGAAATCTAGTTTCTAAACCTCAATATACCTCAAATTTATCCTATTTAAGGTTTCCTAAATATTTACGAGGGAAGAAGGTTGAAATTTTAGAAATTGGATTTCATTGTTCCGCAAGCTTCCACTCTTGGGGAAACAAGAAAGTATCCAAATTAATTCTTGAGGCTTGATAGCATATTTAGAATTATTCTAGGGTGTTTAAGATTGAAAAGATGAAGTTTAAAACTCCCAACATCACCCTTAAAGTGTATTTGGGCAACCCGAATAGGGACCCGGTACGTTAACGTCGAGGTTCAACCTTAGTAACCTTGGGCAAGTTCCTCACAGGTCTTGTTCAGCTAATATTTTCACAATATAATTTCAATAGGACCAATCCAAGCCTATTAACTCAAATCCAAACTCAATCTATATCAACAATTTCTCCAATTTATGAATAATTAGAATTTTTAACCCCAAATCCTTTCAAATTTGAATTTGGCAAATCCGAGAATATAATCTCGATTCCTTCACCAACTAAGTGTTCAAGAACACTTCGTAGGTTTCAATCAACCCTCGAAACAACTCAATCGAAGGTCAATCGAAGAAATCCCTAAAAATGAAGAAATTGGGGTTACCAACCTTGATTCGATTGGTGGGAGGTGTGGAAGATGTTGGAGTCGAGCTCTGGTGGTCGTGGCCGGCGTCGGATCGCTCTCTCCGACAAGTTTTCCGGCGAACCTCCTCCTTCTCCCTCTCCTTTCTCTTCACATGTCCACCTCTCCTTCTCTCTGTGTTTCTCTCGTCTTTCCTCTCTCTCTCCTTCTCACTTTTTCTTTCTTTTTCTCTTTTTTATTCCTTTCCTTTCTCTTTCTTTTATATAACCCCCTGCCACCCCATTTTAATATAATTAAAGTAATATATATATATATATATATATATATATATATATATAATAAAAATAAATAGATAATTAAATAATTGTAATAATTAATTAATTAAAAAATATAATTAAATAAATAATAAATAATAACTAATATATATTTTTAATTTAATCTCTTTCCCTATTTAATTCAAGTTTCTAATTTCTTAGGTCCTGAATTAAATCCTAAAAATTATTTTCTACTTCTTTTCTTTCCCTTTTATTTTATTTTAAACTTCGAAAAATTTCCTCGGGTATTACAATCTAAAAAAAATTTCCTTTCCGGTTTCTTTTAACTTTCATTCATTTTCTATATTCTTTTTTTTTAAAAAAAAAAGTTTTAATTCCTAACCCCGAAATAAATTATTCTTTAATCCTCGAAATTTTCCGAGGTGTTACATTAGTGTTTCGAAAACTTGATATTTATTTTTGTTTTTTAATCAGTTTTCACCGATGAGTGTTTCAAAAACATGATATTCATTTTCCTTTTTTAATTAGTTTTCGCCGATGAGTGTTTCAAAAAATTTATATTCATTTTTATTTTTTTAATCAGTTTTCATCGATGAGTGTTTCGGAAACTTGATATTCATTTTTCTTTGTCTAGTAAGTTTTCGCTAATGAGTGTTTCGAAAACTTGATATTCTTTTTTTTAATAAGTTTTCACCGATGAGTGTTTCGAAAACTTGATATTTATTTTTCTTTTTTTTTAATCAGTTTGCGCCGATGAGTGTTTCGAAAATGTAATATTCATTTTTCTTGTTTTTTAAATAGTTTTCACCGATGAGTGTTTCGAAAACTTGATATTCATTTATCTTTTTCTTAATCAGTTTACGCCGATTACTGTTTCTAAAACGTGATATTCATTTTTCTTTAATTAATTAGTTTTCACCGATGAGTGTTTCAAAAACTTTATATTCATTTTTCTTTTTTTGATCATTTTTCTCCGATAAGTGTTTCGGAAACTTGATATTTATTTTTCTTTTTTTAATAAGTTTTCGCCAATGAGTGTTTCGAAAACTTGATATTCATTTTTCTTTTTAATCAATTTTCGCTGATGAGTGTTTCGAATACATGATATTCATTTTTATTTTTTTAATCAGTTTTCATCGATAAGTGTTTAGAAAACGTGATATTCATTTTTTTATTTAAATAGTTTTCACCGATGAGTGTTTCGAAAACTTGATATTCAATTTTTTTTAATCATTTTTCGCCGATGAGTGTTTCGAAAATTTGATATTCATTTTTTTTAATCAATTTTCGTCGATGAGTGTTTCGAAAACTTGATATTCATTTTTATTTTTTTAATCAGTTTTCGTCGATAAGTATACTATCCGAGATATTAATTTTATTATTATTATTATCATTATTATTAATTTATTTTCATTGGGAAAGAAAAATAAATTAAATTAGAAAGTTGAAATAAAATGTAGAAGACAGAAGAAATAGAAAATTAAAATTTTATCTATTTTCTAAAGAATGAAAATTTATTTAGGACTTAAAAGAACGGAAAATTAAAAGGATGGGAAGAGAAATGGGATTTAACAATAATTAATAATTTAATTTTAATTTTTTTATTTAGAAATGGGGGCTGAAACCGCGAGTTTCATTTTAATGAAAACAAAAAAAAATATAATAATAAGATATATATGGGGGGCCAACCGTGACCCCCCATTCACTAAAGCAACACACATATATAATAAATAAAATAAAGAAGCAAAACGCAGAAGCAGTGAGAGCAGTGGCGCGTGAAACCGAGGGAGAAGGGGAGGCTACGGGAGCGGAGAAACTGGCCGGAAATACGGCGAAGATCGTGCGCCGGCACTGATGAAGGTGACCGGACCTCATCTTTCATCACCACCAAGCTCCCCATCCGATTAAATCAAGGTGAGAAAGCCCCAAACTCCCAAAACCCCAATTTCTCCAATTTTGAGTATTTTAGAAATTCTTCAATTTCTTCCAATCGGGGCATTCTGGGGTTAAATTTGAGCTTAGTGGTTGTTATTGAAAGCTTAGTGAGGTTCAAAATCGAAGTTAAACCGTAGGATTTGACCGGGTATGGAAATTAGAAAAATTGGGTTAGGAAACTGCTCTAAAATTCGAAATTGATAGTTTGATGCATGATTAGGCTTGGATTGGAGTAGTATAAGTGTTGTAATTGCTGGAAATAGACAAGGGAATAAAGCCCGAGTATTTACCGTCTCAATCGAAACCCAATCCGGTGAAAAAGAGGCGAAATACTAAGCCACCGTACAGTAAGGAGCTGTGCGGTGTGTTGGACACCTTGGTCTAGTCTGTGGTGGACACCTAAGACCCGTTAAATTGGTTCCAAGGCTCTATTTATACTCAATTATATTTTTATATATAATTAAGAGGTCATAGTTAAGCTTTTCCTCGGCGTATAAGGGAGACGGTGAAATGAGTGAGCTAAAGCCTCTTTTGAATCGCGAATCTAATTCTTTTATTAGTTAAATACTCTTATGAACATGTAAAATGAAAATTATGACAAATGGGAATCTCTAACCTAAGCAATTAGAGGTTCTAAATAGCTCAAAAGTGTGAAAGTCGAGTATGAGACATTCTGGACTTTCAGAAAGAGCAAATAGGACGACGTAACGAACTAAATATTTAGTTCTTGGAAATATCAAGAGGGTGCATGAGCATTAGCATGACACGTGTATGTTAGATGCCTAGCTACACGTTTCTAAGTTTCTTAAATATATGTGTATAGGGCATCACAGGGTAATTGGAGCTCCAGGCACTCCGAAGACTGATCAGGAGGGCCAACGAGGTGAGGGGCTGCCCCACAGGGTTGGATGACTACGTGGAAATGTGGTTTGCTCTATTTTGTGCAAATTGATATATGAAATATGTCTATCTGAATGTATTTATGTTACGCGTATATGATTAGTGAGTAAACAGTGGACGTGCAAACTGTTTATATGTTTATATGTTCATTCTCAAGTGAAGATGCGATATTGTGGCTCACCAAGCCTTATATGATACCTTGGGTAGGATTGAGTCGGAATTTCATATGTGAGGGTTTATTAAGATTAGAAACCCATTTAAATTGATCATCGTGCAAAGGTTTTGACCGTATGGTACATTGAGGAAAATGAACCTAGGTTGTTAAATGTGAGTGAGAGTGTTGCATAATTGAAACGGGGGAAATCTAGGCCTAACTAAAGAACACATATGATAATCAGTTAGTTACAAATAGAGCGTCTTTCAAGGTTAAATATGTTAGTTGAGTTTGTTTAGGTTGTCCGGGTAGATCGAGTCGGTCATCCTGATCAGGCAGACAGGATTATGACGTCAGCAAGTATGCCACATAGTGGCCATTACCTTGGTTTAAATTGAGGTCAGACAAGTTGCCGACTATTACTCTAAGCGTGCCTTGGAGTCAGAAAGTTCCTGGTGTGATCAACCAGGTTCGAACATGAAATTGCCTTCGGGCCAGTATTTCTCTTAGCGTAATGCGGGAGACAGAAAGTGAATGCCTATGTGTATAAGTAGGTGTTAACTATGGAATCGTATGATATATATTTATGATTGATTTACGTGCAGAGTAAAAACTATATTAGAAGCATGAATTAGGATTTTAATTGTGAATATGATATATTAACTGCCAGATCATGTTAAAGATCACAATATGAATCCAATTCATGCGCATGTGGTTGTGGTTGCTCCATTCCCCCAACTGTAGTGGTACCCGTTGCTATGCTAGGGATGGGGAAGCTCCTCACTGAGTCTTTTCGACTCACCCCCTCTGTTTACATGTTTCAGATATAGGTGGTTCAGGCGTCGGGAACGCGTCCACTTCTTCTCAAGGAGGCGGACAACCCTGAAGACCGCACGCATAGTCCGCGTGGGTAGCGTATTTTGGTTTATGTAAATAAATCAGGATGTATATGTATATATATGACTCCTTTTTGGATGTAGCTTTTGTACATATACAACTGTTGTATATATATGTCGAACTCTAGTATTGTCGGCTTCATACAGATTAAAGTTAGGTCTTGGTGATGGGAACATAGGCCACGATATAGTATATATCATGTGTGTGTATATATATATATATATGACTTTCGCATGTGAATAGGATAGATCACACGTATTGAGATGTGTGATCAATATGTAAATTATATGTATGTGTGGCTGAATAGCTGATTGTATGAAAATATGGCTTCCGCATGTGAATAGGATAGATCACACGCATTGAGGCGTGTGATCAATATGTAAATTATATGCAAGCGTGTGATTGAATATATGTATGACTGTATACAGGACTTCTGCATGTGAATAGGATAGATCACCCACCCTGAAGCGAGCCGTGGATTGCACGTTACTTAGGTCACCGGATATGGATGGCCATAAATATTATATATTGTTTGTATTAGAAATGGGTAGTTATGAACATGTGAAAATGCCAATAAGGGATTAGAAGCTTACGGGATAGGAGAAATCCTACCTCCCATGCCGGTCACGGACGTTCCGATAGGGGGTCGTGACAAACTTGGTATCAGAGCCTGGTTTAGTTTAAACTGTATGAAGCCATAGGTATGACCGGGTGTTGGTTTATGCCTCGTTGTGAATCCGGGCACAACGTGGGAGTAAAAAGGCACTTGTGGACGTACCCAGGAAATTGTGTCAGCCATTCTTTCTACTCTCTTTGATATGAAATATCATTGATATACGTGTATTTATTAGGTATGATCCTTGTGCAGTATAGGGATGCCACCGATCACGAGACAGGCTAGGGGTGGAGGGAGAACTCCTGCTGAAATTGATAGAGATTCAGTTTGGGAGGACGGAATGCCCACCCGAGGCCGTGGTAGAGGCCGTACCCGAGGCTGAGGTAGAGGTCGTGCTCGTGGTCGAGGGAGAGCACTAGTGAGAGGGGAAGAGAGGAGACAATCACCGGAACCTCAACCTCAAGTAGAGACAGGTGCACCTTTCGTGGCGGAAATGCTCACGGTAGGATTTCAGGAACTAAGAGAAGAGATGACGAGACAAATACAGAGGGAAGTACGCCGGTTAGTAGTCGGCGAGGAAGAACAAGAAAGAGTTCCTAGCAATCAAGAGATGGAGGTTGTTGAGGAAGAGGATAGGGAATGGCAACAACCACAGGAAATGCCTCATGAGCCACGGGTAGCACCAAGAGAGCTGCGAATTTCAAAATTTCTGAAGCTTCATCCACCCACTTTTTGCGGAACTAGTGAGAAAGAGGATCCGCAGTATTTTATCAGAGATGTGGTTAGAATTAGGCACATGCTGAGGTGCTCAGGGCATGAGTTAGTGGAATTAGCTTCATTCCAGCTAAGGGGAGCTGCTAGGGTATGGATAGAGTCCGTACAAACCATGTATTCAAGAAGGGTGGCACCGATGACCTGGGAAGATTTTCAGAGGGAATTCCTAGGTCGGTTTTTATCTGAAGGCACTAAAGATGCAAAGCGTCAGCAATTCGAGGAGTTGTGGATGACGCCTAACATGACCGTGACGGAGTATGAGTTACTTTTTACAGACCTAGCTCAATTCTCACCTGAGTTGGTTCCTGATGAAGAGGCGAGGATCAACAGGTTCATACACCGTCTCACGGAGCCGTTATTTACTGCTTTATTACCTCAGAGGAGGCAATTTGAGACTTTAGCTCAAGCAGCAGACTATGCCAGAATGATTGAAACCAGGAAGAGGTATGGGACTTCTGTTGATCCCAAAGTCAAGTTAATTACAGGCAGCGACAACCAAGGAGGTGGAAGTAAGAAAAGGAAGACAACAGGTGGAAGTGCAGGATATTCAGGGTCCGCAGGAGGACAATCCTCAACTACCACCCATGAAACAGGTACAAGAAGTAATTTTCAAGGGGGGCAGAGAGTGCAAGGTGGTGGAAATGCCAGTAAGACAAGGCCCCAGTGTGCGACTTGTTGCAGATTTCATTTTGGAAAATGTCGGAGACTGACAGGTGGGTGTTACAATTGCGGCCAAGTGGGCCATATGGCTAGAGAGTGTCCAAAGAGAAAAGAGGGTACAAGTGTGAGAAGCAATCCGACGCCGAGGGGTACACCTATTCCAGCCCCACCAGTGAGAACCGTACCACCACAGACAGCAAGTACAGGTACAGCTAGAGGCCGTGGTGCAGGATCTAGTGGTAGAGGGCCAGGGGCAGTAGGTGGAGGACAAGCACGGGTATTTGCATTTTCTCAGCAAGACGCTCATGCATCAAATGCAGTTGTGACAGGTACCCTTATTGTTTGCTCTCTTGAAGCACGAGTCTTATTTGATTCCGGCTCCACTCATTCCTATGTGTCGTATGCATTTGCTTCTAAATTCAATAAAAGCCCGTCTAGAATGAAAGAAACAGTACTAGTCTCTACTCCAATGGCAGAATCGGTACAAGTAGAGTATGTGCACAAGTCTTACATTGTAGAGGTCGATGGTCATGAGACTGTGGTAGACCTTCGGTTGTTGTGCATGGTTGATCTTGATGTGATCCTCGGAATGGATTGGTTGTCGTCTTGCCATGCGGTTGTGGACTGCAGGGCTAAATGTTTAAAATTTAATATGCCAAACGAGGAGCCTTTTATGATACGGGGTGACGGAGCTGCGCCGTATCCAAGCTTGATCTCGGCTTTGAAGGCATCCAAGTTACTTGTAAAGGGGTGCAAAGGGTATTTGGCCTTGGTCCAAGATACCACGAAAGCAGTACTTTCCCCGACTCAAGTACCGGTAGTGCGAGAGTTCTTGGATGTATTTCCAGAAGAATTGTCGGGGTTGCCACCCGATCGTGAGATTGAATTTGAAATTGAGTTGCAACCGGGCACCCAGCCTATCTCCACACCACCTTACCAGATGGCTCCAAAAGAGTTGAAGGAGTTACATACACAATTGCAAGAATTGCTTGACAAGGGTTTTATAAGACCTAGCTTCTCTCCTTGGGGTGCACCGGTCCTTTTTGTAAAGAAGAAGGACGAATCTTTGCGGTTGTGTATCGATTACCGAAAGTTAAACAAGGTAACGATCCGCAATTAATATCCACTGCCGAGGATAGATGACCTATTTGATCAGTTGCAGGGTGCGAAGCGGTTTTCCAAGATTGATTTGCGATCTAGGTACCATCAATTAAAGATTCGAGAATCAGACAAACCTAAGACCGCATTTCGGACCCGATATGGACATTACGAGTTCTTGGTGATGTCTTTGGGATTAACTAATGCTCCTGCAGCATTCATGGACATGATGAACAGGGTCTTTAAACCATTTCTGGACCAATTTGTCATTGTCTTCATTGACGACATCTTGGTTTATTCTAAGAACTCTGAAGAACATGCAGAACACTTGAGATTTGCATTGCAAATGTTGAGAGAGGGGAAATTATATGCCATGTTCTCAAAGTCTGAATTCTGGCTAGACAGAGTTGCCTTTTTGGGTCACGTGGTATCATCAGAGGGAATCCACGTCGATCCAAGTAAGGTAGAAGCGGTGAAGAATTGGTCTCAGCTTACATCAGTTACTAAAATTCGCAGTTTCTTGGCCTTGGCTGGATATTATAGAAGATTTGTGCAGGACTTCTTTAAGGTTGCTGCACTTATGACTAAATTAACACAAAAGGGGGTGAAGTTCATATGGGATGATAAGTGCGAGCAGAGTTTTCAGAAGCTGAAAGACAGCCTCACTACCGCTCCGGTGCTGGCATTACCTGAAGGCACAGGAGGGTATGTGGTATACTGTGATGCGTCGAGGATCGGGTTAGGGTGTGTCCTGATGCAGCACGGCAAGGTGATTGCGTATGCATCGCGACAGCTGAGGAAACATGAGAAGAACTACCCGACTCACGACCTCGAAATGGCGGCTGTAGTATTTGCTTTGAAAATATGGAGACATTACCTGTACGGTGAGACGTGTGAAATTTATACAGACCACAAAAGCCTCAAATACATTTTCGAGCAGAAAGACTTGAACTTGAGACAACGTCGATGGTTAGAGTTATTGAAGGACTACGACTGCACGATCTTGTATCATCCAGGAAAGGCTAATGTGGTAGCTGATGCTCTGAGTCAGAAATCCATGGGCAGTCTTGCTCATATAAGTGAAGAAAGAAGACCGTTGATAAGAGAGTTGCACGAGCTAGAACAAACGGGGAATCAGTTTGAGGTTGGGAGTTCCAACTCACTTCTAGCTCAATTGCAAGCTAAGTCCTCTCTGGTAGAAGAGGGGAAGGCTAGACAGGATGAAGATACCAACCTCAAGAAAATCAGGGATACTGTAAATAAAGAGAAAGGGGACGACATTCGATTCTCTATTGATGATTTCGGAGTACTTCGGTTGGAGGGACGGTTGTGTGTTCCCATGGTTGATAATTCGAAAGAAAGAATCCTTGAAGAAGCACACCGGACTGCTTATACTATCAATCCGGGAGCTAATAAAATGTATCATGACCTGAAACAGTTGTATTGGTGGAATGGCATGAAGAGGGATGTCGCAAACTATGTAGCCAGGTGTTTAGTGTGTCAGCAAGTCAAGGCTGAACACCAGAAGCCCGTCGGAACTTTACAACAGATAGAAATACCTGAGTGGAAATGGGAGAGGATAACTATGGATTTTGTAACAGGGTTGCCAAGATCACAACGTGGATTTGATTCTGTTTGGGTGATAGTGGATCGTATGACTAAGTCCGCGCACTTTCTGCCAGTTAAGACCACTTACGGAGTGAGTCAATATGCATAGACTTATCTATCAGAAATCGTTAGATTGCACGGTGTGCCAGTGTCTATAATATCTAATAGAGAGCCACAGTTCACTTCCAGGTTTTAGAAGTCATTGCAGGAAGTGTTGGGAACTAGAGTTGATTTGAGTATTGCGTTCCACCCACAGACCGACGGACAATCAGAAAGAACCATTCAGATCCTTGAAGACATGCTTCGAGCGTGTATTATGGATTTCGGCGGAAGTTGGGAAAGGTATTTACCATTGGCTGAGTTTGCTTACAATAACAGTTATCAAGCGAGTATCCAAATGGCACATTTCGAGGCTCTATACGGTCGTAGGTGCAGGTCCCCGATTGGGTGGTTCGAGGTCGGAGAGGCTAGCCTAATCGGCCCAGAATTGTTATAAGATGCCTTGCAAAAGGTGAAGTGCATAAAGGAAAAATTATTAACGGCTCAGAGTAGACAAAAGTCCTATGCAGAAAATCGAAGGAGAGAATTCGAATTCGCCATTGGTGAACAAGTGTTTCTGAGGATATCACCGATGAGAGGCGTGATGCGGTTTGGTAAAAAGGGGAAGTTAAGTCCTTGGTATAATGGACTATTTGAAATCCTGGAACGGATTGGGAATGTGGCGTACCGGTTGGAATTGTGTACCGCAGGAGGACAATCCTCAACTACCACCCATGAAACAAGTGCAAGAGGTAATTTTCAAGGGGGACAGAGGGAACAAGGGGGTGGAAATGCCAGTAAGACAAAGCCCCAGTGTGCGACTTGTGGCAGATTTCATTTTGGTATATGTTGGAGAGTGATAGGTGGATGCTACCACTGCGGCTATATGGGCCATATGGCTAGAGAGTATCCAAAGAAAAAAGAGGGTACAAGTGTGAGAAGCAATCCGATGCCGAGGAGTACCCCTATTCCAGCTCCACCAGTGAGAACCGTACCACCACAGGCAGCAAGTACAGGTGCAGCTTGAGGCCGTGGTGCAGGATCTAGTGGCCGAGGGCCAGGGGCGGTAGGTGGAGGACAAGCGCGGGTATTTGCACTCTCTCAGCATGATGCTCATGCATCAAATGCAGTTGTGACAGGTACTCTTATTGTCTGCTCTCTTGAAGCACAAGTCTTATTTGATTCCGGCTCCACTCATTCCTATGTGTCACATGCATTTGCCTCTAAATTCAACAAAAGTCCATCTTACTGGTCTCTACACCAATGGGAGAATCGGTACAAGTAGAGTATGTGCACAAGTCTGGCATTGTGGAGGTCGGTTGTCATGAGACTGTGGTAGACCTTCGGTTGTTGTGTATGGTTGATCTTGATGTGATCCTTGGAATGGATTGGTTGTCGTCTTGCCATGCGGTTGTGGATTGCAGGGCTAAATGCTTGAAATTCAATATGCCAAACGAGGAGCCCTTTGTGATACGGGGTGACGGAGCTGCACCGTATCCAAGCTTGATCTCGGCTATGAAGGCATCCAAGTTATTGGCAAAGGGATGCAAAGGGTAATTGGCATTCGTCCAAGATACTACGAAAGCAGTACTTTCACCGACTCAAGTACCGGTGGTGCGAGAGTTCTTGGATGTATTTCCAGAAGAATTGCTGGGGTTGCCGCCCGATCATGAGATTATATTTGAAATTGAGCTGCAACCTGGCACCCAGCCTATCTCCACACCACCATACCGTATGGCTCCGAAAGAGCTGAAGGAGCTACATACACAATTGCAAGAGTTGCTTGACAAGGGTTTTATAAGACCCAGTTTCTCTCCTTGGGGTGCACCGGTCCTTTTTGTGAAGAAGAAGGATGGATCTTTGCGGTTGTGTATCGATTATCGAAAGTTAAACAAGGTGACGGTTCGTAATCAATATCCACTGCCAAGGATAGATGACCTATTTGATCAATTGCAGGGTGCGAAGCGGTTCTCCAAGATTGATTTGCGATCTGGGTACCATCAATTAAAGATTTGAGAATCAGACATACCTAAGACCGCATTCCGGACCCGATATGGGCATTACGAGTTCTTGGTGATGTCTTCCGGATTAACTAATACTCCTGCAGCGTTCATGGACATGATGAACAGGGTCTTTAAACCATTTCTGGACCGATTTGTCATTGTCTTCATTGACGACATATTGGTTTATTCAAAGAATTCTGAGGAACATGCTGAACACTTGAGATTAGCATTGCAGAGGTTGAGAGAGGAAAAACTGTATGCCAAGTTTTCTAAGTGTGAATTTTGGCTTGACAGAGTTGCCTTCTTGGGTCATGTGGTATCATCAGAGGGAATCCACGTTGATCCAAGTAAGGTAGAGGCAGTGAAGAATTGGTCCCAGCCTACCTCTGTTACTGAAATTCGCAGTTTCTTGGGTTTGGCTGGATATTATAGAAGATTTGTGTAGGACTTCTCTAAGGTTGCTGCACCTATGACTAGATTGACTCAGAAAGGAGTGAAGTTTGTATGGGATGACAAGTGTGAGCAGAGTTTTCAAAAGCTGAAGGACAGCCTCACCACCGCTCCTGTGCTGGCATTACCTGAAGGCACAGGAGGGTATGTGGTATACTGTGATGCGCCGAGGATCGGGTTAGGGTGTGTCTTGATGCAACATGGCAAGGTGATTGCGTATGCATCGCGACAACTGAGGAAGCATGAGAAGAATTACACGACTCACGACCTCGAGATGGTTGCCGTAATATTCGCTTTGAAAATATGGGGACATTACTTATATGGTGAGACTTGTGAAATCTATACTTCGGTTGGAGGGACGGTTGTGTGTCCTTATGGTTGACAACTTGAAAGAAAGAATTCTTGAAGAAGCACACCGGACAGCGTATACAATCCATCTGGGAGCTAATAAAATGTATCATGACCTGAAACAGTTGTATTGGTGGAATGGCATGAAAAAGGATGTCGTAAACTATGTAGCCAGGTGTTTAGTGTGCCAGCAAGTCAAGGCTGAACACCAGAAGCCCGCCGGAACATTACAACAGATAGAAATACCTGAGCGGAAATGGGAGAGAATAACGATGGATTTTGTAACTGGGTTGCCAAGATCACAATGGGGATTTGATTCGGTTTGGGTAATAGTGGATCGCATGACTAAGTCCGCACACTTTCTGCCAGTTAAGACCACTTACGGAGTGAGTCAATATGCACAGATTTACCTATCAGAAATGGTTAGATTGCACGGTGTGCCAGTGTCCATAATATCTGATAGAGGTCCACAGTTCACTTCCAGGTTTTGGAAGTCATTGCAGGAAGTGTTGGGAACTAGAGTTGATCTGAGTACTGCGTTCCACCCACAAACCGACGGGCAATCAGAAAGAACCATTCAGATTCTTGAGGACATGCTTCGGGCGTGTATTATGGATTTCGGCGGAAGTTGGGAAAGGTATTTACCTTTGGCTGAGTTTGCGTACAATAACAGTTATCAAGCAAGTATTCAAATGGCACCTTTCGAGGCTCTGTACGGTCGTAGGTGCAGATCCCCGATTGGGTGGTTCGAGGTCGGAGAAGCTAGCCTAGTCGGCCCGGAATTGCTACAAGATGCCTTGCAAAAAGTAAAGTGTATAAGGGAGAGATTGCTGATGGCTTAGAGTAGGCAAAAGTCTTATGCAGACAATCGAAGGAGGGAACTGAAGTTTGCCGTTGGTGATCAGGTGTTCTTGAGAATATCACCGATGAGAGGCGTGATGCGGTTCAGTAAGAAGGGGAAGTTGAGTCCTCGGTATATTGGACCGTTTGAAATCTTAGAACGAGTTGGGAATGTAGCGTATCGGTTGGAATTGCCTACGGAATTGGAGGGGGTACACCCTGTTTTTCATGTATCAATGCTTCGGAAGTATCTTCCCGATCCCTCGCACGTGATCCAATCGCAAGACGTGCAACTAACCGAAAATATGACGTATGAAGAGGAGCCAGTGGAAATCTTAGACCGGCAGTTGAAGAAACTCAGAACGAAAGAGATTCCATTGGTTAAAGTTCTGTGGAGAAACCACTCGACCGAAGAAGCTACATGGGAGGTCGAGGGTGAAATGCGTAGGACGTATCCTCATCTATTTCGAGACTAAGGTTAGTATTTTGTTTGAAATTCAGGGACCGAATTTGTTAAGGGGGGAAGGTTGTAATACCCGAGAATATTTTAACTAGCGTCATTAATTAAATTAAATTAATTAATTTAAAAGTGGAAAATGAGATAAAAAAAAATACACACTAGCCTATTACTTATTATGTTGTAAATACAAATTATTTTAAATCCTAAATTTTTATATTTCTTTCTTATTTATTATTACACCAGATTTTTTTTTATGTGATAGGTATATATTAATTTATTTTATATATATATATATATATATATATATATATATATATATTTATAAAAGAAAAGAAAAGAAGAATAAAGGAAAGAAAAAGAAAGAAGCAGATCATGTGAGAGGAGAACACGCACGGAGAGACACGGTGAGAGGGCAGAGAGCACGAACAGAGGACGCACGGGAAGGTGAGCACGCGTGGAGGTGGCCGGACGTGCGAGGAGGGAGCCGGAGTCGCCATCTGCCGGAGCTCGTCGCCGTCATTGTGGCTGGAGGAGAGAGAGTGACGGGTTAGAGAGAGAAAACCAAGGGAGAGAGCTTCCTCGCCGGAAATCGCCGTTTCTTCATCGGGGAAGGTGGCTGGGAGTCTCCTCTACTCCATATTGTCCTTCTAATCGGTTGAATCGAGGTGAGAAGTCCCGAAACTCTCAAACCCCAATTTTATCAATTTTAGGGATTTTTGGAAAAACCCCATTTGATTCAATCTGAGTATTCTGGGACCTAAATTGATGTATTTTCATGTTATGAAGTGAATTGGAAGCTTAGGAACCGGAACTAATTTGATGGAATTTATCCGGGTTGGAAAAATTGTAGAAAAATATGATTGGTAATGTTTAAGGGTGTTGTGGACTGATTTGGGGTGCATTGAGGGGTTGAATGGAATTGTGATTATATAATTGTTAAAATTATTAGAATGTACGAGGGATTAAAACCCGAGTAAGCACCGTGTCACCCGGAACCCGGTTCGGGGAAAAGAGACAATTCTCTAATTTTAGGCGTACCCGGAAATGTGTATTCATGTGTAGGTAAAGTGTTGAAAGTTAGTTTAGTAAATGGAAGTCTTGGACAAGTAGAATTTATGCCTCTCTTGAGCCATAAATTCAAGACTTGGGTAATGGAAACTTCACATGGACACATAGAGGTGGAATTGGGTAACCTTGCATTCCCAAATTCAAGGCTTCCGAATAGTGTGATTAAGCAAGGGTTGGACACGAATTAGAAGCATGCTAGGTGTTCCGAAAACTAGTTGAGGGCATTCCAAGCCAACAACTAGTCTATGGAATTAATTAGAGAGAACATGAGCATTAGCGTTACATGTACACGATAGTGGTTGAATTTCAAGTTGCTAAATCTCTCAAGTATATGTGTATAGGGCACCATACAGTGAGTGGACCTTCGGGCACATCGAGAGCCGATCAGAGGGGCCAACCAGGTGAGGGGCTTTCCCATCCTTGTCCTATAGGGTTGACTGCGGATATGGATATATGGTTTGCCTTCTTGCCTATTTGTAGGAATTATATATTAGATAGCATGCTATTGTTGTTCCTAAATTACAATATATGTGAAAACGTGCTATATGTGTGTATGTGAAATGTAAGAGCGATGGTGGCTCAAGGAGCCTTATATGAAAAGAAGGTCCTCGGGACCTAGGTGATATCGGGGGTAGAATCGAGTCAATTTTATTTGTGAGGGTCATTTATGGTACAACGTGAGAACCAAGTCTATCACGGATAGTCCGGGTAGATTGAGTCTGTTTGTCTTGAGTCAAACCCACAGAAATACAAAGTATATGAGTACACCAAGTTGTGGCTATTGCCTTGGGTAAACCGAGGTCAGATGAGTCGCCGGCTATGCTCCAAGTGAAGTCTTGGGGTCAGGTTAATGTTCCAAGTAAAGTCTTGGAACTAGGGGTTCCTAGAATGATCAACTAGGTTCCTATACCGCTCACGTGAGATATGCCTTCGGGCCAGATTCTCTCCTAACGGAGATATGCCTTCGGGCCAGTTTATCATTTCAGTTATTTGAACATGGATATCCACATGAAGTTGTATGTTAAACTATGATATGATGTATGTGTGAATTTGAACGTATGTAAAACCATACTTTAAATTCTATGTTGTGGATATGATATATGCTAATTGCATGACCACTTAATATATGGAAATTTAAACCCGTTATATGCGTATGTGTTTGTGATTGGCTCCTTTTTCCCAGTTGTAGTGGTACCCGCTACTACACCAGGAATGGGAAAGCCTCTCACTGAGTCCGTTTGACTCATCCCAATGTTAAATGTTACAGACACAGGTGGTGTAGGCATCGGGGGCGCTTCCACTTCATCTCAGGGAGGCGGACAGACTTAGGAACCACACGCATTGTTCGTGTGGGTAGTATTGATACATGTATTTTGTCAGGATATATATATGTATATGATTCTTTTGCTTTTGTACAGTTGCTATATATATATATGTATATGTCACACTCTAGAATTGTCGGCTTCATACAGATTAAAGATTGGTCTTGTTGTTGGGAATATAGATTATGATATGATGAATATCATGTATATATATATATATATATATATATATGAATGTGACTTCCGCATGTGAATAGGATAGATCACACGCACTGAGCGTGTGGTCAATATGTAAATTTATATATATGTGTGACTGAATACTTGGTTGTGTGATAATACAACTTCCGCATGCGAATAGGATAGATCACACGCATTGAGGCGTGTGATCAATATGTAAATTATATGTAGGTGTGTGATTGAATATATATACTTGAGTGTACACAGGAATTCTGCATGTGAATAGGATAGATCACCCGCCCTGAAGCGCGTGATCAATATGTATATTATATGTATGTGTGATTGATTATGTGTATATGTATAGACTGATGCGGCGTTGAGCGAGCCGTGGATTTCGTGCTACTTAGGTCACCGGACAGGGATGGCCATATATACCATATATTGTTTGTATTAGAAATGGGTAGTTATGCATATATAAAAATGTCAATCAGGGATTAGAGGCTTACGGGATAAGAGAAATCCTACCTCCCGTGCCGGTCACGGACGTCCGATAGGGGGTCGTGACAATTTTCGTCGATGAGTGTTTCGAAAACTTGATATTTATTTTTCTTTTTTTAGTAAGTTTTTGCTAATGAGTGTTTCAAAAACTTGATATTTATTTTTCTTTTTTTAATCAGTTTTCACCGATGAGTCTTTCGAAAACTTGATATTCATTTTCCTTTTTTGATCATTTTTCGTCGAAGAGTGTTTCGTAAAATTTATATCCATTTTTATTTTCTTTAATCAGTTTTCGTCGATAAGTGTTTCGAAAACTTGATATTCATTTTTCTTTTTTTAGTAAGTTTTCGCTAATGAGTGTTTCGAAAACTTGATATTCATTTTTCTTTTTGTAATCATTTTTCATCGATGTGTGTTTCAAAAACTTGATAATCATTTTTTTTAATCATTTTTCGCCGATAAGTGTTTCCATAACTTGATATTCATTTTCCTTTTTTAATCTGTTTTCGCCGATGAGTGTTTCGAATACATGATATTCATTTTAATTTTTTTTAATCAGTTTTTGCTAATGAGTGTTTTCAAAACCTGATATTTATTTTTTTATCTGTTTTCACCGATGAGTATTTCGAAAACTTGATATTCATTTTCCTTTTTTAATCAGTTTTCGTCGATCAGTGTTTCGAAAACTTTATATTCATTCTTTTTTTTTTAAATAGTTTTCGTCGATGAGTGTTTCGAAAACTTGATATTCATTTTTCTTTTTTTTTAGTAAGTTTTCGCTGATGAGTGTTTGGAAAACATGATATTAATTTTTCTTTTTCTAATCAGTTTTTGCCGATGAGTGTTTCGAAAACTTAATATTCATTTTTCTTTTTTTGATCAGCTTTCGCGGATGAGTGGTCTGAAAACTTGATATTCATTTTTCTTTTTTTAATCATTTTTCATCGATGAGTGTTTCGAAAACTTGATATTCTTTTTTTTTTTAATCATTTTTCATCGATGAGTGTTTCAAAAACTTGATAATCATTTTTCGACGATGAGTGTTTCAAAAACTTGATATTCATTTTCCTTTTTAATCAGTTTCCGCCGATGAGTTTTTCGAATACATGATATTCATTTTTATTTTTTTTAATCAGTTTTCGCCGATAAGTGTTTCAAAAACTTTATATTCATTCTTATTTTTTTAATTAGTTTTCGTCGATGAGTGTTTCGAAAACTTGATATTCATTTTTCTTTTTTTAGTAAGTTTTTGATTAGTTTTCGCCGATGAGTGGTCTAAAAACTTGATATTCATTTTTCTTTTTATAATCAGTTTTTGCCGATGAGTGTTTTGAAAATTTGATATTCATTTTTCTTTTTTTTAATCAAGTGTCGCCGATGAGTGTTTCGAAAACTAGTTAATGTTAGTTAGCATACATTCTTGGTGATCACACAACAACCGAAATTTCACCCCAAACACTCACATGCATTTAACAGATATAAGCATGCAACAGTTTGTTCCATATCATTAATCATCAAGTAATCACATAACATATAGTGCCGGCTTTTACTTATCAGTCTTCTCACGTTCAGCATATTCGAATCAAACAAGACGTTGTGGTGATGTAATCATGTACATCACCACTACACTGCACAGTCAGCAATTATATGTAAACACAGACAATTTGTACCTACACACAAATACTATAGCATACATCTACTTAATTATCTCCCCCACTCTGGGGTATATATACTAGCCACTACGTGGCTTTTCCACTTCGAACCTGCACGCTCTGGTTGCTGGCGACCAAGTGGCAAAACATACTTAACCCATTCACTTGGGTACTGGTCACCTCGTGACAATTCTGTTAACCAAACACAATCAACTTCTATCTATCAAACAACTGATATGTATAGCCACCACGTGGCACGTCCTGACCCCTTGCTGCGGGGCAATAGCTTGAGCCCACTCGTCCATTACCCAACCAAGCCACATGGCGGGCATGACACGACGTCTCGAAGCATGGCCACTGACACACCCTGGACCAACTCCACAGGATGATTTCTCTTCTGCAAGATCAGGCTCACGGTTCACCCGTAGGTTCCTCCCGTGTCACCTTATCTTAGTCTCACATATTAAAAGGATTCTTTGTATCTTTCCCGAAGGATGAACAATTCCTCTCCTTATTAATATGTACAAGTATCCTCAACATGATATAACTCATATACCCGTCCAGATGCACTCTCTGAGCCTCAAGCTATCGTCATAGCAATATAAATCCTTTCTGACCCTATTGCCAGGATAGGGCAATGACCATCGTCATGGTGATTATAAAACTAAGGTCTCAAGTGCCATCTGACGTTGTTCTAGTCGATGTATCACATCGCTAGCATAATCAAATCCGAAACCCACCAATAACTTCATTTGCATGATGACAACAATCATTCTAATCATAATATTTTGCACCATTTGGCAAGGTTTTATTGTGTTTATTGTGTCCAAATGCATGCTGTTATGGTATATTGATTCATATGAGTGTTGGATTTAAATCTTGCTAATTCCATGAGTTTATTGCATAAATTGTGTTAATTTCGTAACTTTGGCATTTGTGCAAATTTAAGTTCATGATTGGAATTTTCACAAGTGTTTTTGGATGTTTTGTAGGTTATCTAGAGGAGGATTAGCAAGAAGATCAACATTTGGGAGCCATAATGCAAGCGAGGGAGAAGAACCGGGCTAAAACCAAGCAAAAATGACAAGTTTTCAATTCTGCTCGCTGCAGCGGTGAGCAAATTGCTCACTGCAGCGAGCAGAATTGTTGAATTAGCCATGTCTGCTCGCTGCCGTGAGCAAATTGCTCACCGTAGCGAGCAACATCAGATAAGCTCGTGTTTTACATCAGAAATTCACTTTTGGGCCAAATTTGTGGGTCCCACTCACCCCAATCTGACCTAATTTTGTCCCAATGCATTAGGGTTAAGTGAGGAGGCTAAGGGATATCATTAACACTTCATCTCTTTCTCCAAATTCTCACCTTCCTCTCATCTCCAAGTCTCCATTTCCATTCCCTCTTCATCTTCTTCACTCCACCTCCATTCTCACTCATTTCTTCTACAACATTCATCATCATCCATGGCTGGGCACGGTTTGGAGAAGCTTGGTGGAGCATTCTTCATCTCCATGAGTGGCTAAACTTCTAGTGCTTTGGAGGAGGATGATTGGGGCTTGAGCTTTGGCACTTACTAGGGAGTTTTTCTTGTTTTCCATCTACTTCTCTTTGTAGATTCATTATTATCTTGTTGATTTTGATGGATTTGTATTGATTGTGGTTCCATGGTTGTGGAACTTAACTTGGTTGTAGTTGGATATTAGGGATTGATATAGATTTGTTATTTGTATTTTCATTCTCCCATTGTGGGTTTTGATTACATTGGATTTGGTTAAATCTTATTGTAGTTTTGATTCATTGTGGAAGTTACTCTAATGACAATGGTATTTGAGTTGAATTCTTATCTATATTAAATTCCCCATTAGCTTCATTTATGGTATTTGATTGGGCTTGTTAATTGTCCGGTTGGCTAATTGCATTCTTCAATTAATTTACCTAAGTTTAGTGGTCACTAAACTACATTAAAAAAATGGTTCCTCATTGATTAACTCCATAATTTTTATAGAGCAAGGATAGCCCAAAGCGTTCTCCAAAAGCATATCCATCTTAACACATTCACCTCACTTTTACTTGCTTTGAAATATTGAAAAATCACAGAAACATTTAGTTTTAGTTTCTTTTAGATACATTTACTCTTCTTGCACACCAACTGTTTGATAAAATTCCTCAAAGACATCCATATTTTTGTGAACATCTTACATAATTGACAATTGAATACATAGGCTCCACGAGAGAGATTCGACCTAGGTTGTGCCACTAGCTGCACATTCTAGCACTAATTTGATTTGTGCCGGCCTCGCGACAAGGCCGCGTTCACCAATTTGGTGCCGTTGCCGGGGATTAGGTCATATTACAATCTTCCTTGTGTCAACGAGTGCTGCTATGAAGAGCTGAAAGATGACGACAAGAATTTTCCTTGGAATGAAATTGAAGAGGAATTGGGTGCATGTTGGGTCCCACAAGAGGGAAGCGCTACATTTTGCGTAGTGACATGAATGCTACAACACGAATCTGGTTAATCTTGGTAGCCAGTAATATCATACCTTCTAAATATTTGACCAAGATTTCTCGAAAGACAGCGCTTCTTCTTTACCTCCTCATGACCAATCAGCCTGTTAAATTGGAAGCCATCATTTACAAGAGCTTGTGCAAAGTTGCATACAATGGACGGGCGGGATGTGCTTTAATATTTCCGCACATGATAAGTGATTTTTACTTCAATGTTAGTGTCCCCGAAGAAGATACTGATGCCAAGTTCAAACCCAAGCACCAATTAGATTATTAGAGAGTTGGCAAAGGCAGGGTTGATCCAGATGACCCGTGCACCAGTGAAGCACAGGCTCATCCTACTGTTGAGGCATCTGCACAACCGTCTGACAGAGAGGTCTTACTTAGCATATTGGCAAATCAGGAGCGAATTCTGCGGGATCATGATCACTTCAGAGAACAACTGAGCCACATTAATGAGCGACTTGATTCCTATCCGCATCCTATGGACATAGACATTCCACAGGGAACAGTTCGCTTGGATCCAGCCGCCAGTGGGGCAACAATGCCTCTCAACCTAGACGAGTTCGGGGACGAGAGTTGATTTGCTTTTGGTGGCATGGTTACTCCGGCTTCTCCACTGTTGCATGGGTTTTGTTTTATTATGAATGTGTAGCTGCAAAATTTTAGTTTTAGTTTTTATCTGCATTGTTTGCTTTCCCTTATGCTGTTGTGTTGTTTTTTTTTCTTGTCTCTGGTAGTCAGTAGGTTTTGGTCCAAATGCACTAGCATTGAGTAACTCGGGCTACTGATGGCCTGCTTAGTACTAAATACTCTTGATGACTCCTTTGCACCACTTTTCACATGGACATTCTGAGTTCTGATGGGCTGTTTATAATGATGCATTCTTCGTCCCTTGTGTTGCTATTTTTCTGTTTGTGCTGTTTTATTGTTCCTCCCTATCTGTCTAGCCCCTTTTGTTCTCTTTTCCACATTGAGGACAATGCTTAATGTAAGTGTAGGGAGGGATGTTTGCCATGCTTATCATGCTTTTAGATAACAGGAAATAGCTTAAATACATGTTAGACTAAATTTTTTCGATTTTTGTTGGAAGAATTTTGCTTAAGGATCCCTTTTGAGGAATGCATGTACTTCTTAAATTAAATATGATTGATGCATTCGAATAGGGTATTATGCTTAATCTACTTGTATAATGTTCATGAGTTGATTCCTATGTATTTGAGGAACCCATGTTGTAGCAACTCATGAAATTTAATTGCAAATACCCAACTAAACCCATGCTTAGTTCTTGCCTCTGATTTAGCTTTTTGATAAAGTGTTTTCAAGGTTTGCTTTAGAGTTCATTGGGTTTCTTGCTTAAGTCTAAATGGTTTGCAACTTCTCAATTAGCTCACTTTCTTTGTTTTACAACTTAAGCAAGTTAACCAAGTTTAGTATCCAATTGGCTTTACAAGTGACCAATTTGAGAGTCAAGCCTTGTCGGAAGCTATTTGAGCCAAACACTAAATTCTTTTCGTTGATTATCATTTAGTTTAATTTGTTTGCTCATGCCGGTTCTAGAACTTATTTTTAATCTTAATTGAAGCTTTACATGCATTAGTTGATAGAAATGACTGAGGTATTCATTTCATTCACCTTTTTCCCAAACACAAACCCCATTTACATTTCCCTTTGTCACCCATTTGAGCCTTGTTTTAGCAATTTTCAAGATAATTCATCATTTGATTCTTGATTGAGTATTGCATTTTGACCCGTTTCATATATTGTCTAGCCACTCATTCTCATGGGTTAAATTTGCCTAGTGATTCAAGTAAGCCAAAAAGGCTTGAAAAAAAGGGGATATTAGAAAAAAAGAAAGAAAGAAAGAAAGAAATGGAATCAAAGAAAAAAAAGAGAGAACGAAATAAAAGTGCAAAATAAATAAATAAATAAAAAATAAGGATCTAAGGCAATTCCCTTTGGTGGAAAGAGAATGACTGTTTGGTTAGCAATTTTTCTTTTGGTCAATCTTCCTTACTTATTCAAGAATCTATATATTCTTTATGCTTGATAAATGCTAGCTTCTTTTCCAAACACTTTTTCCATTTTAGCCATTCCTCCATCGTTTCAAGCTTTTAAAGACCTCTTGATCTATTTCATTAATGCATTTGTAGTGGAGATATAGATTAATAACAAGCTTATGGCAACCGGCTGGTAACACAAATTTGAGTGAGAATAGCCCCACAATGGTGAGTGAGAGATTTAATTGATCTTTGGTCGGTTGTATTTACTGGCTGGCTACTCCGCTTGTTTCCCACTACTTTAGTTGTTAGATTTAAGAATGGAGATACTTGATTAGTTGTTTTCATATTTTGTCTTGGTGGAATCCTGTTGCTCTCGATGTTTTCTTTGATTAGATTTTTAACTAATTGCTTTGCTCAGGAGTGCAAAGATAAGTGTTGGGAGATTGACAACACTCATTCTAATCATAATATTTTGCACCATTTGGCAAAGTTTTATTCTGTTTATTGTGTCCAAATGCATGCTTTTATGGTATATTGATTCATATGAGTGTTGGATTTAATTCTTGCTAATTCCATGAGTTTATTGCATAAATTGTGTTAATTTCGTAACTTTGGCATTTGTGCAAATTGAAGTTCATGATTGGAATTTTCACAAGTGTTTTTGAATGTTTTGTAGGTTATCTAGAGGAGGATTAGCAAGAAGATCAACATTTGAGAGCCATAATGCAAGCGAGGGAGAAGAACCGGGCAAAAACCAAGCAAAAATGACAAGTTTTCAATTCTGCTCCCCGCGGTGAGCAAATTGCTCACCGCAGCGAGCAGAATTGTTGATTTGGCCATGTCTGCTCACCGCAGCGAGCAACATCATATAAGCCCGCGTTTTACATCAGAAATTCACTTTTGGACCGAATTTATGGGTCCCACTCACCCCAATCTGACCTAATTTTGTCCCAATGCATTAGGGTTAAGTGAGGAGGCTAAGGGATATCATTAACACTTCATCTCTTTCTCTAAGTTCTCACATTCCTCTCTTCTCCAAGTCTCTATTTCCATTCCCTCTTCATCTTCTTCACTCCACCTCCATTGTCACTCATTTCTTCTGCAACAATCATCATCATCCATGGCTGGGCACGGTTTGGAGAAGCTTGGTGGAGCATTCTTCATCTCCATGAGTGGCTAAACTTCTAGTGCTTTGGAGGAGGATGATTGGGGCTTGAGCTTTGGCACTTACTAGGGAGTTTTTCTTGTTTTCCATCTACTTCTCTTTATAGATTCATTATTATCTTGTTGATTTTGATGGATTTGTATTGATTGTGGTTCCATGGTTGTGGAACTTAACTTGGTTGTAGTTGGATATTAGGGATTGATATAGATTTGTGATTTGTATTTTCATTCTCCCATTGTGGGTTTTGATTACATTGGATTTGGTTAAATCTTATTGTAGTTTTGATTCATTGTGGATGTAATACCCGGGAATAGTTTAACTAGCATCGGAAATTTAAATTAAATTAAAGTAATTAAGTTAAAAGTGGAAAAGGAGATAAAAAATAAACACTATCCTACTACATTTTTTTTTATATATATATATACAAAATTGTTTAAATCCTAATTATATTTTTATATGTTTCTTTTCTTTCTTATTTATGTTTTTTGTATATATCAGATATTTTTTTTTAGTGATATGTATATATATATTAAAATATTTTATATATATATATTATAATAAGAAGGGAATAAAGAAAAGATAAGGAAAAGAAATCAAATTGGGAAAGAGAGCAGAGAGAGACGAGAAACACGAGAGAAGAGAGGGAGAGAGACCTTGAGGCGTCATTGGAGGGAGGAGCTCACGGAGGAAGGCCGGAGCTGGACAGAGAAGACGCGTGGGGTAACGGACGTGCGAGCCGGTGCCGAAAAACGCCGTCTTGTGGCTGGAGGAGAGAGAGAGCGCGGGTTAGAGAGAGAAAGCAAAGGGAGAGAGCTTTCTCGCCGAAAAACGTCGTCTCTTCACCGGGGAAGGTAGCTGGGAGTCTCCTCTACTCCATATCGTCCTTCTAACCGGTTGAATCGAGGTGAGAAGTCCCGAAACTCTCAAACCCCAATTTTATCAATTTTAGGGATTTTTGGAAAGACCCCAATTGATTCAATCTGAGTATTTTGGGTCCTAAATTGAAGTATATGCATGTTAGGAAGTGAGTTGGAAGCTTAGGAACTGGAACCAAATTGATGGAATTTATCCGGGTTGGAAAAAGTGTAGGAAAATGTGGTTGTTAAGGTTTAAGGGTGTTGTGGAATGACTTGGGGTGCATTGAAAGTTTGAATAATAATTATAAAAATTGTTAAAAATTATTGGAATGTACGAGGGATTAAAACCCGAGTAATTCCCGTCTCACCCGGAACCCGGTTCGGGGAAAAAGAGACAATTCTCTAATTTTACGCGTATTCGAGTATGTGTATTCATGGGTAGGTAAAGTGTTCAAGGTTATTTTGATAAATGGAAATTTTGGACAAGTAGAATTTAGGACTCTTGAGCCATAAATTCAAGACTTCGGCAATGGGAACTTCACATGGACACATAGAGGTGAAATTGGGTAACCTTGCATTCCCAAATTCAACATTTCCGAATAGCGTGATTAAGAGAGGGTTGGACACAAATTAGAAGCATGCTAGGTGTTCCGAAAACTAGTTGAGGGCATTCCAAGCCAACAACTAGCCTATGGAATTAATTAAAGAGAACATGAGCACTAGCGTTGCATGTACACGATAGTGGTTGAATTTTCAAGCTTTTGAATCTCTCAAATAAATGTGTATAGGGCACCATACAGTAAGCGGACCTACGGGCACACCGAGAGCCGATACGAGGGGCCAACCAGGTGAGGGGCTTTCCTATCCCTGTCCTATAGGGTTGACTGAGGATATGGATATATGGTTTGCCTTCTTGCCTATTTGTAGGAATTACATGTTAGATAACATGCTATTGTTGTTCCTAAATTACAGTATATGTGAAAACGTGCCATATGTGTGTTTGTGAATTGTAAAAGCAATTGTGGCTCAAGGAGCCTTATATGAAAAGAAGGTCCACGGGACCTAGACGATATCGGGGGTAGGATCGAGTAAATATTATCTGAAGGGTGTGGTTTTGTATGTAAGTCCTTAAAGAGGATAGACCTAGGTGATTTTGTTCTGAACCAAGAGTCCGAATTAGAAACCACTTGGAAATCTAGATTTGCCTAAGAAGAAGTAAAATGAACAAGTAGTGGTCCATATGGGTCATTTATGGTACAACGTGGGAACCGAGTCTATCACGGGTGGTCCGGTAGATTGAGTCTCTTGTCCTGAGTCAACCCACAGAAATACAAAGTATATGAGTACACCACATTGTGGCTATTGCCTTGGGTAAACCGAGGTCAGATGAGTCGCCGGCTATGCTCCAAGTGAAGTCTTGGGGTCAGATTATTGTTCCAAGTATAGTCTTGGGACCAGGGGTTCCTAGAATGATCAACTAGGTTCCCATATTGCTCACGTGAGATATTGCCTTCGGGCCAGATTCTCTCCTAACGGAGATATTGCCTTCGGGCCAATTTATGATTATGATTACTTGAATACAGAGGACCACATGGAATTATATGTTAAATCATGATATGATGTATGTGTGAATTTAAATGTATGTAAATCCAAGCTTTACATTCTTTATTCTGAATATGATATAAGCTAATTGCCTGACCACCTAATATATGAAAATCTAAACCCGTTATATGCGTATGTGTTTGTGATTGGCTCCTCTTCCCCAGTTGTAGTGGTACCCGCTACTACACCAGGGATGGGAAAGCCTCTCACTGATTCTGTTTGACTCACCCCAATGTTACATGTTACAGACACAGGTGGTATAGGCATCGGGAGCGCTTCCAATTCATCTTAGGGAGGCGGACAGACTTAGAGACCGCACGCATTGTTCGCGTGGGTAGTACTGTTATATGTATTTTGACAGGATATATATGTATATGATTCATTTTGGTATAGCATTGTTTTGTACAGTTGCTATATGCATATATGTATATGTCACACTCTAGAATTGTCGGCTTCATACAGATTAAAGATTGGTCTGGTTGTTGGGATCATAGGTTATGATATAATGAATATCTTGTGTATATATATATATATATGAATGTGACTTCCGCATGTGAATACGATAGATCACACGCACTGAGCGTGTGGTCAGTATGTAAACTTATATATATGTGTGACTGAATACTTGATTGTTTGAAAATACGGCTTCCGCATGTGAATAGGTCACACGCATTGAGGCGTGTGATCAATATGTATATTTTATGCAGGTGTGTGATTGAATATATATGCTTGACTGTACACAGGGATTCTGCATGTGAATAGGATAGATCACCCGCCCTTAAGCGCGTGATCAATATGTATATTATATGTATGTGTGATTGACTATGTGTATATGTATAGACTGAAGCGGTGTTGAGCGAGCCGTGGATTGCCTGCTACTTAGGTCACCGGATAGGGATGACCATATATACTATTTATTGTTTGTAATAGAAATGGGTAGTTATGCATATATAAGAATGTCAATCAGGAATTAGAGGCTTACGAGATAGGAGAAATCCTACCTCCCGTGCCGGTCACGGACGTCCGATAGGGGGTCGTGACAGTGGAAGTTACTCTAATGACAATGGTATTTGTTGAGTTGAATTCTTATCTATATTAAATTCCCCATTAGCTTCATTTATGGTATTTGATTGGGCTTGTTAATTGTCCGGTTGGCTAATTGCTTTCTTCAATTAATTTACCTAGGTTTAGTGGTCTCTAAACTACATTAGAAAAATGGTTCCTCATTGGTTAACTCCATAATTTTTAGAGAGCAAGGATAGCCCAAAACATTCTCCAACAAAGCATATCCATCTTAACACATTCACCTCACTTTTACTTGCTTTGAAATATTGAAAAATCACAAAAAGATTTAGTTTTAGTTTCTTTTAGATACATTTACTCTTCTTGCACACCAACTGTTTGATAAAATTCCTCAAAGACATCCATATTTTTGTGAACATCTTACTAATTGACAATTGAATACATAGGCTCCGCGAGAGAGATTCGACCTAGGTTGTGCTACTAGCAGCACATTCTAGCATTAATTTGATTGGTGCCGGCCTCGCGACAAGGCCGCGTTCACCACATGATTATAATCTAGGTCACCGTCGTGACGAGTTTTCAAAATAAAAGCTTAGTCCTTCTGTACAAGGGCTCTTGCCACCGTCGTGGAAAAGATTTAGTAAAATACTCATCATGCTTCCGGAGTGTATGAGTTGGATTTGTAACACACCAATCATAGCAAACAATCACACTTTACTCCTATGTCTTCCTATCCAAGCTACTTTCCACAACCTATCTTCTAGTTCTTTTATTCTTTTAGCATTCTATACCTCTAGCTAACACATACCAGACAAGCAGAGAATATACATACTCATGTAATCCACATAAGCATACAACCCTAGGAGCAGAGATGGAAGAACCCTCACCTTGGCCAACCTTCCATGCAATCATCTCTTGTCACTTTAGTCTCCTCGGAGTTCCTGTTGCACTCTACTGCGTGTCGTTGTTCCTATTAAAACAACATTTACTTCATTAAGGTTATTACTTAGCTTATCTTGTTATTTATCTCTTCATTACTCTCACTCACGTGTAGTCCATGGTTGCCACAGAGTCAAGCTCTTGGTCTTATTGGACTTCTCTATTTCGACTTATGTGTATCCTTCCTCAGACACTTGACTTACTCGCATATAACACTCTACTTGAGTATTTCACATACTTGGATTTGAGTACTAGACCTCTATCTAACTTGTATTCGCATCTTAGGAAGCTTATCTAGCTTGGTTGGAAGGAATCCTGATTCTAGGAAGGTCTAAGCATTTTAATTCAACTTGTGTTTCTACTTGGGTTCTAAGAAATCTAGTTTCTAAACCTCAATATACGTCCAATTTATCCTATTTAAGGTTTCCTAAATATTTATGAGGGAAGAAGGTTGAAATTTTAGAAATTGGATTTCATTGTTCCGCAAGCTTCCACTCTTGGGAAACAAGAAATTACCTAAATTAATTCTTGATGCTTGATAGCATATTTAGATTTATTCTAGGGTGTTTAAGATTGAAGAGATGAAGTTAAAAACTCCCAACATCACACTTAAAGCATATTTGGTCAAATCGAGTAGGGACCCGGCATGTTAATGCCAAGGTCCGGCCTTAATAGCCTCGGGCCAACTCTTCACGGGTTTTGTTCAACTTATATTCCAACCATATAATTTTAATAATACCAATCCAAGCCTATTTACTCAAATCCAAGCTCAATCCTAATTATCAACAATTTTCCCCAATTTGGAAATAATTATAATTTCAATAATATCAATCCAAGCCTATTTACTCAAATCCAAGCTCAATCCTAATTATCAACAATTTTCCCCAATTTGAAAATAATTATAATTTCAACCCCAAATCCGTCCAAATTCGAATTTTGGCAAATCCGAGAATATAATCTTGATTCCTACCCCAACTAAGTGTTCAAGAACACTTTCTAGGTCTCAATCTACACTCGAAACAACTCAATAGAAGGTCAATCGAAGAAATCCCTAAAAATGGAGAAATTGAGGGTTTCGAATGAAATTGGGGTTACTGACCTTTGATTCGATTGGTGGAAGGAGTAGGAGACGTCATACTCGAGCTCCGGTGACTTCTCCGGCGTCGGCTAGCTCTCCCCGGTCACTTTTCCGGCGGACCCCAACCCTTCCTATTCTTCTTCCTCATGCCTCTCCTCCTCTCTCTCTCTTCTTTCTGCCCGTAGTTCTCTCTAATCTCTTTTTCTTTCTCTTTCTTTCTTAAACAAAACGACACCCCCTTTTTAATTAACTAAAATAATATATATATATATATATATATATATATATATATATATATATATTGTCACGACCCCAAATCGGGAGTACGTGACCGGCACGGGAATAGACTTTTACCTCTAAACCCGTAAGCCTTATCCTGTAAACATAACTATAACTACCCTGCTATACAATCAATATATATATATATATATATCATAATAGTGGCCACACCTCACTGGTGACCTAATTAACCTGCAATCCACAGTTTGCTCAATACCGCCTCAGCTCAGCCCAGTGTATAGATATATATAGCAGCACTCATAATGTAAATATTAATATCATATTGACCGTACGTCTCAATACGTACGATCTATCCTATTCAAATGCAGCAAGCACACATAATATATATATCCATATCATATTGACCGTACTCCTCAATGTGTACGATCTATCCTATTCACATGCAGAAGTTTATATACTCATACATATATCCTAGTTTATCCCCAACCGGACCCTGTCTTTAAGTACATGTGAAGCCAACAAGTCTAGAGTAGGTACATATCGAAAGCTGTAAATATATATATACAACCCTTAGAACTTATAATATGTACAACCAAATAAATCAAAATAACCAAAATGAGTCCACCCACGCGAACAAGTGCGTAAGGATGGTCTTATGTCCGTATCACTGCCCGGACGTCGATGCCTGCCCGATCCCTGTATCTGAAACATTGAAGCAGAGGGAGTGAGTCAAAAAAACTCAGTGAGAAGCTTCCCACCCTCGGCGTAGCAGCGGGTACCACTACAGCTGGGGAAGGGGAAACATCCACAATCACATACGCATGAAAGTCCAGTTTATCAAATATTATATTATGATCAGGCAATATTTATATAACATTAAAATCAAAGATAAACCTACGGATCATTCTTTTCTATGATGCTTCTCATAATCAAACAATCATAATTAACATATCATATGAAAACTGTAAATCAATCAACTGACCCTAGTGCCAGGCTAGGGCAATGGCCTCAACGGGCAATTTCTCTTAATCTTTAACTGACCCTAGTGCCAGGCTAGGGCAATGGTTTCAACGAGCAAATCTTTTAGTCTTTTACTGACCCTAGTTACAGGCTAGGGCAATGGCCTCAACGGGCAAATGCTTTCTCTTTAACTGACCCTAGTACCAGGCTAGGGCAATGACCTCAATGGGCAAATCTATTACTCTTTAACTGACTTTACCTAGCTAGTGTGGACATCCCTACGACTCACTAATCAATTAAGAGATCGTATTAATCCTCATATTGTTCCCAAACCGTTGGTTTAGATCATAACCTAGCTATAAGGTCTTTCCTAACTTCAATTACCATAAAACATCGACGTTAGCAACACTTTCTTTATGATTTCTTAAGTGAGTTTCTAATTAATATGGTAAACCAAACCTTGGACTCAATCAACAACTTACCCCCTTGCTTGTACTGTTCGGCGTATCTCATGTCACCACATGGGTACCCTCCAGTACCTCTTTACCTGTAGTCAAACACACATATACAGATACTTTCATATATAATAGTTTAGGAACAACAATAGCATGTTAACCACTAAATAATTCTTACAAATAGGCAAGTAGGCAAACCACATATCCACATCCTCAATCAACCTTGCAGGGCAAGGATGGGAAACCCCTCACCTGGACGGCTTCCTTGCCCTAGTCCTGGAGTAACTCCCGCTCCGGACGAGTCGTGGTTTCCTAACGAATGCATTCATGTGGTTAACATCTCAAACTATATGTAATTCATATGCATATGACATGCTCGTACCTAAAAATGCATCTAGACGTCGCCAAGAACCGAGTTCTTGGTCTTATCCGTCTTCCCTCTCTTCCATGAGAGTCTCAAGTGCTATATACTTGGTTTCGTATAATTATCGCTCACCTTGAATTAATTTTAGAGCCTTGGATTTGAGTTACTAAACCTCAATATGCTTCTAAATTATCTTACTTAAGGTTTCCTAATAATTATGAAGGAATTAAATTGCCATTTTAAATTTTGACCTTTATTGTTCCGCAAGTTTCCATCCTTGAGAAACAAGAAAGTTCCTAAAATAATTCTTGATGCTTGATAACATTTTTAGAATTATTCTAGGGTGTTTAAGATTGAAAAGAAGAGGTTTGGAGCCCTCAATATCACCCTTAAAGTGTAATTGGGCAATCCGAGCAGGGACCCGACACGTTAATGTCAAGGTTCCACATTAGTAACCTCGGGCCAGCTCTTCACGGGTCTTATTCAGCTAATATTTCAACAATATAATTTCAGTAATTCCAATCCAAGCCTATTTACTCAAATCCAAGCTCAATTCTAATTATCACAATTTTCCCAATTTATGAATAATTAGAACTTCAACCCCAAATCCTTTCAAATTCAAATTCGGCTAAACACGAGGGTATATCCTTGATTCTTACCTCAACTAGGTGTTCAAGAACACCTCCTAGGTCTCAATCTACCCTCGAAACAACCCAATCGAAGGTGGATCGAAGAAATCCCTAAAAATGAAGAAATTGGGGTTTTCGAATGAAATTGGGGTTACCAACCTTTGATTCGATTAGTTGAAGGTGTAGGAGACGTCGTACCTGAGCTTCGGTGACTTTTCCGGCGTTGGCTAGCTCTCCCCGGTCACTTTTCCGGCGAAACCTACCTCTCCTTCTTCTTCTCCTTCCACGCCTCTTCTCCCTCTCTCTCTTCTTTCTCTCTCTTTCTTTCTTTCTATTTCTTTCCTTCTCGTGCTCACCTCTCTCTTTCTTTTTATTCTTCTTCTTTCCCTTCTTTTATTTCTTTTATTCTTTATGCACAACACCCCCACCCCAAATAATTAAAATAATTAGAAAATTATAATTATAATAATTAAATAAATAAATAAAAAATAAATAAATAAAATTAAAAATAAAATTAATTAATAATTAAATTAAAACACAACTAATATATATTTTCTTTTCTTTTCCTTTTTTTTAAAATAGATAATAAGATAAATAATAATCACTTAAAAATAATAAAGATATATTTTTAATTTAATTTCCTTTCCCTATTTAATTCAGGTTTCCAATTTCATAGGTCCTGAATTAAATCCTAAAAATTATTTTCTACTTCTTTTCTTCCACTTTATTTTATTTTAAACTTGGAAAAAAAAATTTCCCGGGTATTACAATCTTCCCCCCTTAAGAAATTCGGTCCCTGAATTTCAATTAACATACTAACCTTAGTCTTGAAATAGGTGAGGATATGTCCTGCGCATCTCAGCCTCAAATTCCCACGTTGCTTCCTCAGCTAAATAGTTTCGCCACAGAACTTTCACCAACGGTATTTCCTTCGATCTTAGCTTCTTCAATTGGTGATCTAAGATTTCCACTGGCATCTCCTCATACGTCAGACCTTCGGCTAGCTATACTTCATGAGGTTGGATTACATGAGAGGGATCTGGCAGGTACTTGCGAAGCATAAACACGTGAAACACCGGATGAACTCCTTCCAACTCCGCTGGCAATTCTAGACAGTAGGCAACATTTCCCACGCGTTCTAGAATCTAAAACGGTCTGATGTATCTTGGAATTAGCTTACCTTTCTTGCAAAATCTCATCACGCCCCTCATCGGTGAAATTTTTAAGAAAACCTGCTCACCCACATCAAACTCTAACTCTCTTCTCTGGTTGTGGGCATATGACTTCTGTCTACTCTGAGTTGTGGCAAGCCTTTCTCTAATGGACTTTATCTTCTCCAAAGTATCCTGCACAAGTTCTGGACCAACCAGCTTGGCCTCTCCGACCTCAAACCACCCAATCGAGGATCTGCACTTTCGACCGTACAAAGCCTCGAAGGGTGCCATCTGAATACTGGATTGGTAACTGTTGTTGTAGGCAAACTCCGCTAATGGCAGGTATTTCTCCCACCCTCCGCCGAAGTCCATAACACATGCCCTAAGCATGTCCTCTAAAATCTGAATGGTCCTCTCAGATTGCCCGTCAGTCTGGGGATGGAACGCTGTACTTAGATCAACTCTTGTCCCCAATGCCTCCTGCAATGCTCTCCAGAATCGAGAGGTAAACTGTGGCCCCCCTGTCAGAGATAATCGACACCGGTACTCCGTGCAACCTCACTATCTCTGATAGGTACAACTGGGCATACTGACCCACTCCGTAAGTGGTTTTAACTGGCAGGAAATGGGCGGACTTGGTCATCTGATCAACGATTACCCAAACTGAATCGAATCCCCTCTGTGACTGCGGCAATCCTGTCACAAAATCCATAGTAATTCTCTCCCACTTCCATTCAGGAATTTCTATCTGTTGAAGTGTTCCGGCAGGCTTTTGGTGTTCAGCCTTAACCTGCTGACACACTAGACATCTAGATATGTAGTTTGCCACATCCTTCTTCATACCGTTCCACCAGTACAATTCTCTCAGATCTTGATACATTTTATTACTACCCGGATGGATTATGTACGCTGTCTTGTGTGCCTCATCAAGAATTCTTTCTTTCAACCCATCTACGATAGGTACACACAGTCGTCCTTCCAACCGGAGTATGCCATTGTCATCTATGGAGAATCGGACGTCGTCCTTCTCCCCCTTAACCACTGTATCTCTGATCTGTTTGAGGTTGGCGTCTTGATCTTGCTTGGATTTAACCTCTTCGGCTAGAGCTGACTTGGCTTGGACATGGGCTAGAAACAAGTCGGAGTCTCCAATTTCAAACTGAGTTCCAGACTGTTCTAGCTCATGTATTTCCCGAATGAACGGCCTTCGTACTTCACTGATATGGGCTAAGCTACCCATTGACTTTCGGCTCAGAGCGTCTGCCACCACATTCGCCTTACCAGGATGGTACAAAATCGTGTAGTTATAGTCTTTCAACAATTCCATCCACCTGCGTTGTCTCATATTTAGATCTTTCTGCTCGAAAATGTACTTAAGGCTCTTGTGGTCTGTGTATACCTCACATGTTTCGCCATAAAGGTAGTCCTCCAAATCTTCAAGGCAAATACCACCACTGCCATTTCAAGATCGTGAGTTGGGTAGTTTCTGTCATGCTTCCGAAGTTGCCTAGACGCATAAGCAATCACCTTGCCATGCTGCATAAGAACACACCCTAACCTAACTCGTGAAGCATCACAGTACACCACATACCCTCTGGTGCTCTCAGGAAGAGCCAACACCGGTGCTGTGGTGAGACTTTACTTTAGTTTCTAAAACTCTCTTCACACTTGTCATCCCATACAAACTTTACCCCTATCTGAGTTAACTTTGTTAGAGGTGCAGCAATCCTCAAAAAGTCCTGCACAAACCTTCTATAGTGTCCAGCCAAACCTAGAAAACTGTGGATCTCCGTGATTGAGGTAGGCTGGGACCAATTCTTCACGGCTTCCACCTTGCTCGGATCAACATGGATTTCCTCTGAAGATACCACGTGACCGAGAAATGCAACCTTATCAAGCCAAAACTCACATTTTGAAAACTTAGCATACAATTTTTCTTCTCTCAGTCTCTGTAATGCCAGTCTCAAATGCTCTGCGTGATCCTCAGCATTCTTGGAATAGACTAAAATGTCATCAATAAATACAATGACAAACCGGTCTAGGAATGGCTTGAAAACCCGATTCATCATGTCCATAAAAGCTACTGGTGCATTAGTTAGCCCGAACGACATGACTAGAAACTCATAATGGCCGTATCGGGTTCGAAAAATAGTCTTTGGCATATCTTCTTTTCTAATCTTCAGCTGATGATACCCTGATCGCCGATCAATCTTTGAAAACCTCTTAGCACCTTGCAACTGGTCGAACAGATCATTGATTCTTGGAAGTGGGTATTGATTGCGGACCGTTAACTTATTCAACTTTCGGTAATCGATACACAATCTTAAACTTCCATTCTTCTTCTTCACGAATAGAACTGGTGCACTCCAAGGTGTAAAACTGGGTCTGATGAAACCCTTGTCAAGTAATTCCTGTAACTGCGTGCGTAGCTCCTTCAACTCACTTAGATCCTGTATTTTTACTTGGAATATTTGATCCGTTAACTCCAGCATGAACCTTTCCGGACATGCTCTACTCCCCTTGACCAAACGGGATCCGCTCCCACGGTCTGACTCTTTCCTTTCTTACAGTGTGGCATATGTTCACGAACATATACCGCCTCTTGCAAGTGTTTCACCCGTTGGGTTCCAATCGCCCCCAACGGTAGCATACCTATTTTATCCTTTTGGTTCGGATCCCCATATGCTTACCCGACTCCATTCCCATATTCACTCTCTTCTTTTCATTTTGTACCTACGTGGTACTCTTTCTTCGAGTATTTCTCCATAATCGTTACTCACTAAATTTTACTTCTCGATTAACTGCCCATACGGTTATTATTATTATTTTTTGGCACCCACATGGCCACTTATACGTTTGGTTTGTCCACTCGGTCTCCACCCATACACGGCTTCAGACTAACGGATTTACGATTCACCAACCTGTGGAACTAGCTTTCCTAGTTATGTCCACTACAATCTGTGTACTATACATGCACTTACGGTAGTAGTTGGTTCACCACCTCCTACTTGACCCTTGTCCTATGGGGTCCTATAGGCTTCTGTTCTTCCCCTCTTATGGGACTACTTGTCCCTATCTACTTTCTCTCCCCTCGGGCCTCCACGAGTCCCTTCGGGATTTATCTCTCACGTTATCTTGTTTGAGAGCTATCTACCGCAATGACACTCATTTTCCTATCTCTAGACGGTACTCGAAGGTCTACGCCCATTTCCACTTCTAGACCTGCTTCGGTCTATGTCTACTTAACTTTAATCACTCCAAGCGAGTGATTTCTCAACTACATCTACCATCCTTATACAGCTTAACTGTAAAAGGACTATTGTTTGGTAGGGTATTGGTCACATGAGTTAGTTTTCTTAGGCATCATGTGGGTTTTAAAAATTAATTCAAGTTTATTTCTGAGAAAATGACGCCTAAGGTTTTCGTAAATGGTTAGGGTTTAACCAATTGGAATGACATAGATTGAGAAAATTTTTTCTTGAAAATTTTCCTTCCAATGGTTATCCCTAGTATTTTCAAGAAACGTTTGAGGGTCTTTCAGAATCTATCATCCGGAAAGACCAAAAAGATTTTTACAAAAAATTTCTCATGTGATCAATATCCTATTCTTCATGCTCTTCCTTAAGCACCCAAGAGAGTTTGGTTGGGCTTAATCCCTTCCTTTACCCTTTGTTTGCTTAAGGAACTAGTAGTTCATGGATCGAGCGCAGGGTTGGGCTAGGCTCCTTCCCTGTGCCTTACCATTCACTCAGTTTCCCACTCGGCATACGGTCACGCTCTACACGTTTACATATGCCTCTACTTATTAACATCTATCTCTACGGCATATGGTTCGGCCACTTTGCCCTTCCATATACCGTATCCTGAATTTTTCTAGTCCGTAGACTTCTACTTCTATACTGTGGCATACACCACCTCTTTTCTGTTTACTTTCTAGGAAGGACAACTCACTTCCTTCAACCATAGCATACCACACAGTCGTGACCCATTCACGTGGTCCTCTTCCTGTCGGTCTCATGCCTCATGGCCTTGTTTATTCTTGTCTGTAAACTTTACATTTCTATCGCCCGGCGGGCTTACTTTCTTTTCTACACTCCAAGCGTGCCTTATCTTTCACTTTACAAACCATTCCTAGCCTAAACTACCATTCATTACACTATTTTACTTGCATTCTCTACTATAGTCAAATAACTTGTGCCTATACCATAGCACACAATGCGCCGCTAACAGAGCAGACGCATCGTCTCATTTAACACCCGCAAAACAATCACACATTGTAGCGCATTTCTGCCTACAATTCAATCAAGTGTGCTTGTGTCTAGGTAACATCCTTCATGGATACCCAGAGTTGGAGAGATTAAGTAGATGTATGTTTAGCATCTGTGTGTATGTACAAATTGCCTGTGTTTGCATATAATTGTCGATTGTGCAGCGTAGTGGTAATGTGCAGGATTACGTCACCGCACGTCTTGTTTGATTCAGACATGCTGAAACGTGAGAAGACCGATAAGTAAAAGCCGACACTATGTTATATGTTTACTTGCTGATTGATGACGTGGAATAAACTGCTGCATGTTTACAGTTATTAAATACATGTGAGTGTTTGGGTGAAATCTCTGATGGTTGTGTGATCACCTAGAATGTATGCTAATAACAGTAACGGGTTGTTTTTGCATGTGGTTGTGTATGACTCCCAAACCCAGCGCTATGGTACCCGCCTGGCGCCGGGGATGGGAGAGTTCTCACTGAGTCGGGTGGTTAAGACTCACACCTCATTTTTACTACACAGAGACAGGTTAAGTGCATGTGGAAGAAGTCTCGGTGGAGCGAGAGTTGAGCAACACTTTCCAAGACCCACAACTTGTTCATGTGGGTGAATAAAGTGTAATTAATTTTCTTTATCATTGTATCATAAAGTAAAGGGTAGACGTACCCAATTATACTGTATTACTAAACCTAGAACTGTCAGCTTCACACACCTTAAAGATCAGGATCCGTTAGATTACGATGCATGAAAAACTTGTTTTCAATATATATATATATATATATACATATATCTGTTGCATGTGAATAGGATAGGCAGCATCTTTGGATGTGTAGCCAGTACACAGGTTATATATATTATTTGTGTTTTCCTATATCTATATCCTGAAGCGGCACTGGCCGTGGATTTGCTTGCCTAGGATAGGCCACCATTTCGGTGTAGCCATGGTATTATACTGCATTTGGATGTATTTTCAATAATAGATATTCTGTCAATTAGGTGATAAGGCTTACAGGCACAGGGATATTCCTGGTGTCTATGCCGGTCACGGTCCTCTAAACGGGGGTCGTGATATTTTTCGCCAATGAGTGTTTCGAAAACTTTATAATCATTTTTATTCTTTTTAATCAGTTTTCGTTGATGAGTGTTTCGAAAACTTGATATTCATTTTCCTTTTTTAATCAGTTTGCGTCGATGAGTGTTTCGAAAACTTAATATTCATTTTTATTCTTTTTAATCAGTTTTCGTTGATGATTGTTTCGAAAACTTGATATTCATTTTTCTTTTTTTAGTAAGTTTTCGCTGATGAGTGTTTCAAAAACTTGATATTAATTTTTCTTTTTTTAATCAGTTTTTGCCGATGAGTGTTTCGAAAACTTGATATTCGTTTTTCTTTTTTTTTAATCAGTTTTCGTCGATGAGTGTTTTCGAAAACTTTCATATTCAGTTTTCATTTTTTAATCAGTTTTCGCAGATGAATGTTCTAAAAACTTAATATTCATTTTTCTTTTACTAATTAGTTTTCGCCGATGAGTGTTTTGAAATTTTAATATTCATTTTTATTTTTTTTAATCAAGTTTCGCCGATGACTGTTTCAAAAACTTGATATTTATTTTTCTTTTTTTAATCAGTTTTTGCCGATCAATGTTTTTGAAAACTTGATATTCATTTTTTTAATCAGTTTTCGCCGATGAGTGTTCTGAAAACTTGATATTCATTTTTCTTTTTTTAATCTGTTTTCGCCGATTAGTGTTATGAAAACTTGATATTCATTTTTATTTTTTTAATAAGTTTTCGACGATGAGTGTTTCGAAAACTTGATATTCATTTTTCTTTTTTTTAATCTGTTTTCGTCGATTAGTGTTCTGAAAACTTGATATTCATTTTTATTTTTTTAATAAGTTTTCGACGATGAGTGTTTCGAAATCTTGATATTTATTTTTCTTTTTTTAATCAGTTTTCGCCGATGAGTGTTTCGAAAACTTAATAGTCATTTTCATTTTTTAATCAGTTTTCGCCGATGAGTGTTTCGAAAACGTAATATTCATTTTTCTTTTTTTAAAATAGTTTTCGCCAATGAGTGTTTCGAAAACTTGATATTCATTTTTCTTTTCCTTAATCAGTTTTCACCAATTAGTGTTTCGAAAATGTGATATTCATTTTTGTTTATTTAATTAATTTTCACCGATTTGTGTTTCGAAAACTTTATATTAATTTTTCTTTTTTAATCATTTTTCACTAATGAGTGTTTCGAAAACTTGATATTCATTTTTTCTTTTTTTAATTAGTTTTCGTCGATGAGTGTTTCGAAAACTTGATATTCATTTTTCTTTTTTTAATAACTTTTCGCTAATGATTATTTCGAAAACGTGTTATTCATTTTTATTTTTTTAATCAGTTTTCGTCGATGAGTGTTTCGAAAACTTGATATTCATTTTTCTTTTTTTAGTAAGTTTTCGCTAATGAGTGTTTCGAAAACTTGATATTTATTTATTTTTTAATCAGTTTTCACCGATGAGTGTTTAGAAAACTTGATATTCATTTTCCTCTTTAATCAGTTTTCGCCGATGAGTGTTTCGTAAAATTTATATTCATTTTTATTTTTTTAATCAGTTTTCGTCGATATGTGTTTCGAAAACTTGATATTCATTTTTCATTTTTTAGTAAGTTTTCGCTAATGAGTGTTTCGAAAACTTGATATTCATTTTTCTTTTTGTAATCATTTTTCATCGATGAGTGTTTCGAAAACTTGATAATCATTTTTCTTTTTTTAATCATTTTTTGCCGATGAGTGTTTTGAAAACTTGATATTCATTTTCCTTTTTTAATAGGTTTTCGCCGATGAGTGTTTCGAATACATGTTATTCATTTTTATTTTTTTAATCAGTTTCGCTAATGAGTGTTTCCAAGACTTGATATTTATTTTTCTTTTTTTAATCAGTTTTCACTGATGAGTATTTCGAAAACTTGATATTCATTTACCTTTTTTAATCAGTTTTTGCCGATCAGTGTTTTGAAAACTTTATATTCGTTCTTCTTTTTTTATTTAGTTTTCGTCGATGAGTGTTTCCAAAACTTGATATTCATTTTTCTTTTTTTAGTAAGTTTTCTCTGATGAGTGTTTCAAAAACATGATATTAATTTTTCTTTTTTTAATCAGTTTTGGCCAATGAGTGTTTCAAAAACTTGATATTCATTTTTCTTTTTTTGAACAGTTTTCGCCGTTGAGTGGTCCGAAATCATGATATTAATTTTTCTTTTTTTAATTAGTTTTTTCCGATGAGTGTTTCGAAAACTTGATATTCATTTTTCTTTTTTTAAACAGTTTTCGCCGATGAGTGGTCTGAAAATTTGATATTCATTTTTCCTTTTTTAATCATTTTTCGTCGATGAGTGTTTCGAAAACTTGATATTCATTTTTCTTTTTTTAATCAATTTTCGTCGATTAGTGTTTTCGAAAACTTTATATTCATTTTTCTTTTTTTAATCAGTTTTTGCAGATGATTGTTCTGAAAACATATATTCATTTTTCTTTTTTTAATCAGTTTTCGCAGATGAGTGTTCTGAAAACTTTATATTCATTTTTATTTTTTTAATCAGTTTTCGTCGATTAGTAATTTCGAAAACTGGATATTCATTTTTCTTTTTTTAATAAGTTTTAGCTGATGAGTGTTTCGAAAACTTGATATTCATTTTTCCTTTTTTGATCAATTTTTGACGATGTGTGTTTTCGAAAACTTGATATTCATTTTTCTTTTTTAAATCAATTTTAGCCGATGACTGTTCTGAAAACTTGATATACATTTTTCTTTTTTTTTTAATCAGTTTTCGCCGATTAGTGTTTCGAAAACTTGATATTTATTTTTCTTTTTTTTAATCAGTTTTTCTCGATGAGTGTTTCGAAAAATTGATATTCATTTTTCTTTTTTTAATCAGTTTTGCCGATGAGTGTTTTCGAAAACTTGATATTCATTTTTCTTTTTTTGATCAATTTTCGCCGATGAGTGTTCTGAACACTTGATATTCATTTTTCTTTTTTTTTTTAATCAGTTTTCGCCAATAAGTGTTTCAAAAACTTCATATTCATTTTTCTTTTTCTTAATCAGTTTTCACCGATGAGTGTTTCGAAAACGTGATATTTATTTTTCTTTATTTAATTAATATCATCGATGAGTGTTTCGAAAACTTGATATTCATTTTTCTTTTTCTAATCATTTTTCGCCGATGAGTGTTTCGAAAACTTGATATTCATTTTTCTTTTTTAATCAGTTTTCGTCGATGAGTGTTTTCGAAAACTTGATAATTATTTTTCTTTTTTTAATCAGTTTTCGCCGATGAGTGTTCTGAAAACTTGATATTCATTTTTCTTTTTTTTAATCAGGTTTCGCCGATGAGTGTTTCGAAAACTTGATATTCATTTTTCTTTTTTTAATTAGTTTTTGACGATGAGTGTTTCGAAAACTTGATATTCATTTTTTGTTTTTAATCAGTTTTCGCCGATGAGTGTTTTCGAAAACTTGATAATTATTTTTCTTTTTTTAATCAGTTTTCGTCGATGAGTGTTCTGAAAACTTGATATTCATTTTTCTTTTTTTTAATCAGGTTTCGCCGATGAGTGTTTTGAAAACTTGATATTCATTTTTTTTAATCAGTTTTCGCCGATAAGTGTTTCAAAAACTTGAAATTCATTTTTTTAATCAGTTTTCGCCGATGAGTGTTCTGAAAACTTGATATTAACTTTTGAGAGAAAAATATTCAAACTTGCTAAGAGTAAGGAGAGAAAGACAAGAGACATAGATCAAGTGAAATGTATTAAGGATGAAGAAGGTAATATCTTGGTAAAGGACCAAGATATTCAAGAACGGTGGAAGGATTATTTTGACAAACGTTTTAATGAAGGACACACGGCTGCTAGTCATACTGATGGGCTAAGTACTAACGAAGAGGATCTCAATTATAGTTTCTATCGGAGAATACAAGAGCACGAGGTGGCACAAGCATTGAAGAGAATGGATAATAGCAAACCAGTTGGACCGGATAATATACCCATTGAGGTGTGGAAGATCCTAGGAAGCAAAAGCGTAAATTGGTTAACAAAGCTTTTTAATGTGATATTGAGATCCAAGAAAATGCCGGATGAATGTAGGAAAAGTACTTTGATCCCAGTGTATAAGAACAAGGGGGATATACAAAATTGTGCAAATTATAGGGGGATCAAACTCATGAGCCATACTATGAAGTTATGGGAAAAGGTTATCGAGCGGAGGTTAAGGGTGGAGACACGAATTACAGAGAATCAATTTGGGTTCATGCCAGGGAGGTCAACCATAGAGGCAATATATCTATTAAGAAGATTGATGGAGAGATACCAGAGGTCTCATAAGGATCTATATATGGTTTTTATTGATTTGGAAAAGGCCTATGATAGAGTACCGAGAGAAGTATTATGGAAGGCTTTGGAAAAGAAAGGAGTACGAGTGGCCTATATCCGAGCAATCAAAGACATGTACGATGAAGTCACGACTTGTGTGAGAACACAAGGTAGTGTTACGAAGGATTTTCCTATAACCATAGGACTACATCAAGGTTCAGCTTTGAGCCCTTACCTCTTCAATTTGGTATTGGATGTGCTACTGAACATATACAAGAGGCAGTACCAAGGTGTATGCTTTTTGCTGACGATATAGTCTTGGTTGGAGATTCCAAAGAACAAGTAAATGGAAAATTTGAGAGATGGAGACAAGCTTTGGAGACATATGGATTTCGCATAATTCGAAGCAAAACGGAGTATATGAAATGTAAATTTAGTGGTAGGGACGTTGATTCTAGGAGTGAGGTGAAACTTGGAGATCACCCCATGCGGGAAGTCACAAGTTTTAAGTATTTGGGAACGATAATACAAAATAATGGAAAAATAGAGGAAGATGTAAACCATAGGATCCAAGCAGGATGAATGAAATGGAGGAGGGCATCAGGTGTTATTTGTGATAAGAAAGTACCGCTTAAGCTTAAGGGGAAATTTTATCGCACCGCGATAAGACCAGCTTTACTGTATGGTACTGAATGCTGGGCGATAAAAAGCCAGCATGAGCACAAACTCAACGTGGCAGAAATGAGAATGTTGCGCTGGATGAGCGGTCACACTAGAATGGATAGGATTAGGAATGATTATATTAGAGAGAAAGTGGGGCTAGCACCTATTGTCCAAAAATTAGTCGAAACACGCCTTAGGTGGTTTGGTCATGTACAAAGGCGGCCGGAAGAGGCTCCAGTACGTAGAGTTGACCAAATGGAAGATAACCTAATAACTAGAGGTAGGGGAGACCAAAGAAAACAATAGGAGAGACGATTAAGAGGGATCTTGTAATACCCGAGGATATTTAATTAGCATCATTAATCTAATTTAATTAATTTATGTAGAAGTGGAAAGTGAGATAACAAATAAATACTATCCTACTACTTAATTTTTCTTTTTAAAGAAAGAAATATATAGAAATTAATTTGTAACCTAATAATTCTACCTATTTGTTTTTTTTTTATTATTATTTTTATTACTTGTCAGATTTTATTTTTGATGATAAGTATATATGTTAATTAAAGATATATATATATATATTATAAGAGAAAAGAGGAAAAGAAAAAGGAATAAAGAAAAGAAGGGATAAGGAAATCGTGAGGTGGGGGTTGAAGAAGCAAGAGCACGGACGCACGAGAGAGCTGGGCGTGAAGTGAACGGAAAGCACACGGGGAAGGAAGACGCACGGAGGAGTTGGCCGGACGTGCGAGGAGACCGGAGTGCCGTCCACCAGAGCCGAAAACCGCCGTCGTTTGCTAGAGAGAGAGAGAGAGCTACGGGCTAGTGAGAGAAAGCAAAGGGTGAGAGTTTCTCACCGGAAAACTCGCCAGAAAATGCCGTCTCTTCACCGGGGAAGGTAGCTGGGAGTCTCCTCTACTCCATATCGTCCTTCTAACCAGTTGAATCGAGGTGAGAAGTCCCGAACTCTCAAACCCCAATTTTACCAATTTTAGGGATTTTTGGAAAGACCCCAATTGATTCAATCTGAGTGTTCTGGGTCCTAAATTGAAGTATATGCATGTTACGAAGTGAGTTGGAAGCTTAGGAACCGGAACCAAATTGATGGAATTTATCCGGGTTGGAAAAAAGTGTAGGAAAATGTGATTGTTAAGGTTTAAGGGTGTTGTGGAATGAGTTGGGGTGCATTGAAAGGTTGAATGATAATTATATAATTGTTAAAAATTATTTGAATGTATGAGGGATTAAAACCCGAGTAATTCTCGTCTCACCCGGAACCCGGTTCGGGGAAAAAGAGACAATTTCCTAATTTTACGCGTATCCGGATATGTGTATTCGTGTGTAGGTAAAGTATTGAAAGTTAATTCGGTAAATGGAAATTTTAGACAAGTTGAATTTATGACTCTCTTGAGTCATAAATTCAAGACTTGGGTAATGGGAATTTCATATGGACACATAGAGATGAAATTGGGTAACCTTCATTCCCAACTCAAGGCTTCCAAATAGTGTGATTTAACAAGGGTTGGACACGATTAGAAGCATGCTAGGTGTTCCGAAAACTAGTTGAGGGCATTCCAGGCCAACAACTAGTCTATGGAATTAATTAGAAAGAACATGAGCGTTAGCGTTACATGTACACTATAGTGGTTGAAATTGCAAGTTTCTGAATCTCTCAAGTAAATGTGTATAGGGCACCAAACAGTAAGCGGACCTTCGGGCACACCGAGAGCCGATATGAGGGGCCAACCAGGTGAGGGGCTTTCCTATCCTTGTCCTATAGGGTTGACTGCGGATATGGAAATATGGTTTGCCTTCTTGCCTAATTGTAGGAATTACATGTTAGATAACATGCTATTGTTGTTCCTAAATTACAGTATATGTGAAAACGTGCTATATGTGTGTATGTGAATTGTAAAAGCAATGGTGGCTCAAGGAGCCTTATATGGAAAGAAGGTCCTCGGGACCTAGATGATATCGAGGGTAGGATCGAGTCAATTTTATTTGTGAGGGTCTTGTGGTACTAGAAACAAACTTCATCGATCATTACCTGAAAAGTGTGGTTTGTATGTAAATTCTTAAAGGAAATAAACATAGGTGACTTTGTTTTGAATCAAGAGTCCGAATTAGAAACCACTTGGAAATCTAGGTTGCCTAACCAGAAGTAAAATGAACAAGTAGTGGTCCATAGGGGTCATTTATTGTATAACGCGGGAACCGAGTCTATGACGGGTGGTCCGGGTAGATTGAGTCTCTTGTTTTGAGTCAAACTCACAGAAATACAAAGTATATGAGTACACCACATTGTGGCTATTGCCTTGGGTAAATCGAAGTCAGATGAGTCGCCGGCTATACTCCAAGTCAAGTCTTGGGGTCAAACTATTGTTCCAAGTATAGTCTTGGGACCAGGGGTTCCTAGAATGATCAACTAGGTTCCCATATTGCTCACGTGAGATATTGCCTTCGGGCCAGATTCCCTCCTAACGGAGATATTGCCTTCGGGCCAGATTCCCTCCTAACGGAGATATTGCCTTCGGGCCAGTTTATGATTACGGTTAATTGAATACGGGTAACCACTTGGAATTATATGTTAAATTATGATATGATGTATGTGTGAATTTAAATGTATGTAGAACCATGCTTTAAATTCTTTATTGTGAATATGACATATGCTCATTGCTTGACCACCTAATATATGGAAATTCATAACCTGTTATATGCGTATGTGTTTGTGATTGGCTCCTCTCCGCAATTGTAGTGGTACCCGCTACTACACCAGGGATGGGAAAGCCTCTCACTGAGCCTGTTTGACTCACCCCAAAGTTACATGTTATAAACACAGGTGGTATAGGCATCGGGAGCGCTTCCACTTCATCTCAGGGAGGCGGACAGACTCAGAGGCCGCACGCATTGTTCGCGTGGGTAGTATTGATATATGTATTTTTTCAGGATGTATATGTATATGATTCTTTTGGTATAACATTGTTTTGTACAGCTACTATATGCATATATGTATATGTCACACTCTAGAACTGTCGGCTTCATACAGATTAAAGATTAGTCTTGTTGTTGGGGATATAGGTTGTGATATGATGAATATCATGTGTATATATATATATATGAATATGACTCCTGCATGTGAATAGGATAGATCACACGCACTGAGCGTGTGGTCAATATGTAAATTTATATATATGTGTGATTGAATACTTGATTGTGTGAAAATACGGCTTCCGCATGTGAATAGGATAGGTCACACGCATTGAGGCGTGTGATCAATATGTATATTTTATGCAGGCGTGTGATTGAATATATATGCTTGACTATACACAGGAATTCTGCATGTGAATAGGATAGATCACCCGCCCTGAAGCGCGTGATCAATATGTATATTATATGTATTTGTGATTGACTATGTGTATATGTATAAAATGAAGCGGCGTCGAGCGAGCTGTGGATTGCCTGCTACTTAGGTCACCGGATAGGGATGACCAAATATACTATATATTGTTTGTAATAGAAATGGGTAGTTACGCATATATAAGTATGTCAATCAGGGATTAGAGGCTTACGGGATAGGAGAAATCTTACATCCCGTGCCGGTCACGGACGTCCGATAGGGGGTCGTGACAGATCTAGTCATAAATAACTTAACCATAGAAATGTGCAAAGACAGAACATGTTGGCGTCGCTTGATCCATATAGCCGATCCAACCTAGTGGGAAAAGGCTTTGATTGTTGTTGTAATCAGATTTCGCTGATAAGTGTTTCGAAAACATGATATTCATTTTTCTTTTTTTAATCAGTTTTTGCCGATGAGTGTTTTGAAAACTTGATATTCATTTTTCTTTTTTTAATCAATTTTCGCCGATGAGTGTTTTCGAAAACTTGATATTCATTTTTCTTTTTTTAATTAGTTTTCGTCGATAAGTGTTTCGAAAACTTGATATTCATTTTTCTTTTTTTAATCAGTTTTTGCCGATTAGTGTTTCGAAAACTTGATATTCATTTTTCTTTTTTTAATAAGTTTTCGCTCACGAGTGCTTCGAAAACTTGATATTCATTTTTCTTTTTATAATCAGTTTTCGCCGATGAGTGTTTCGAAAACTTGATATCCATTTTCCTTTTTTAATCAGTTTTCGTCGATGAGTGTTTCGAAAACTTGATATTCATTTTTCTTTTTTTAGTAAGTTTTCGCTAATGAGTGTTTCGAAAACTTGATATTCTCTTTTATTTTTTTAATCAGCTTTTGCCGATTAGTGTTTCGAAAACTTGATATTCATTTTCCTTTTTTTAATAAGTTTTCGCTCAAGAGTGCTTCGAAAACTTGATATTCATTTTTCTTTTTTTAATCAATTTTCACCGATAAGTGTTTCGAAAACTTGATATTCATTTTCCTTTTTTAATCAGTTTTCGCCGATGAGTGTTTCGAAAACTTTATATTGATTTTTATTTTTTTAATCAGGTTTTGTCGATGAGTGTTTCGAAAACTTGGTAGTCATTTTTTATTTTTCAATCATTTTTTGCCGATGAGTGTTTCGAAAACTTGATATTCATTTTCCTTTTTTTAGTAAGTTTTCGCTAATGAGTGTTTCGAAAACTTGATATTCTTTTTTATTTTTTTAATCAGCTTTTGCCGATTTGTGTTTCGAAAACTTGATATTCATTTTTCTTTTTTTAATAAGTTTTCGCTCAAGATTGCTTCGAAAACTTGATATTCAATTTCTTTTTTTAATCAGTTTTCGCCGATAAGTGTTTCGAAAACTTGATATTCACTTTCCTCTTTTAATCAGTTTTCGCCGATGAGTGTTTCGAAAACTTGACATTCATTTTCCTTTTTTAATCAGTTTTCGCCGATGAGTGTTTCGAAAACTTTATATTCATTTTTATTTTTTTAATCAGTTTTCGTCGATGAGTGTTTCGAAAACTTGGTAGTCATTTTTTATTTTTTAAACATTTTTCGCCGATGAGTGTTTCGAAAAAGTAATATTCATTTTTCCTTTTTTTTAAATAGTTTTCGACAATGAGTGTTTCGGAAACATGATACTTATTCTTCTTTTTTAATCAGTTTTCGCCGATGAGTGTTTCAAAAACTTGATATTTATTTTTCTTTTTTTAATCGGTTTTCGCCGATAAGTGTTTCGAAAACTTGATATTAATTTTTTTTAATCAGTTTTCGCCGATGAGTCTTTTGAAAACTTGATATTTATTTTTCTTTTTTAATAAGTTTTCACCGATGAGTGTTTCGAAAACTTAATCTTCATTTTTATTTTTTTTTAATCAGTTTTCGTCGATAAGTGTTTTGAAAACTTGATATTCATTTTTCTTTTTTTAATCTGTTTTTGCCGATTAGTGTTTCGAAAACTTGATATTCATTTTTCTTTTTTTAATAAGTTTTCGCTCATGAGTTCTTCGAAAACTTAATACTCATTTTTCTTTTTTTAATCTGTTTTCACCGATGAGTGTTTCGAAAACTTGATATTCTTTTTCTATTTTTAATCAGTTTTCGCCGATGAGTGTTTCGAAAACTTTATATTCATTTTAAATTTTTTAATTAGTTTTCGCCGATAAGTGTTTCGAAAACTGGATATTCATTTTTCTTTTTTTAGTAAGTTTTCGGTTATAAGTGTTTCGAAAACTTGATATTTGTTTTTATTTTTTAATCAGTTTTCACCGATGAGTGTTTTGAAAACGTGATATTCATTTTCCTTTTTTAATCAGTTTTCGGCGATGAGTGTTTCGAAAACTTTATATTCATTTTTATTTCTTTTAATCAGTTTTCGTCACTGAGTGTTTCGAAAACTTGATATTCATTTTTCTTTTATTAGTATGTTTTCGCTGATGAGTGTTTCGAAAATTTGATATTCATTTTTCTTTTTTTTATTCGTTTTTTCGGATGAGTGTTTTGAAAACTTGATATTCATTTTTCTTTTTTTTAATCAGTTTTTGCCGATGAGTATTTTCGAAAATTTGATATTCATTTTTCTTTTTTTAATCAATTTTTGCCGATTAGTGTTCTGAAAACTTGATATTCATTTTTCTTGTTTTTAATCAGTTTTCGTCGATAAGTGTTTTGAAAACTTGATATTCATTTTTCTTTTTTTAATCTGTTTTTGCCGATTAGTGTTTCGAAAACTTGATATTCTTTTTTCTTTTTTTTAATAAGTTTTCGCTCATGAGTGCTTCGAAAACTTAATACTCATTTTTTCTTTTTTTAATCAGTTTTCACCGATGAGTGTTTCGAAAACTTGATATTGTTTTTCTATTTTTAATCAGTTTTCGCCGATGAGTGTTTCGAAAACTTTATATTCATTTTAATAAATTTTTTAATCAGTTTTCTCCGATAAGTGTTTCGAAAACTGGATATTCATTTTTCTTTTTTCAGTAAAGTTTTCGGTTATGAGTGCTTCGAAAACTTAATATTCATTTTTATTTTTTTAATCAGTTTTCACCGATGAGTGTTTCAAAAATTGTAATACCCCGGAAAAATTTCGAGGATTAAAGAATGATTTAATTAAAATTTCGAGGATTTAAGAATGATTTATTCCGGGGCTAGGAATTAAAACCTTAAAAAGAATATAAGAAAACTATGAAGGTTAAGGTAAACCGGAAAGGATCCGCGAAATTCTTCGAAATTTCAAGTAAAATAAAAGATGAAAGAAAGGAGTAAAATATTTTTTTTAGAAATTATTTAGGACCTACGAAATTAGAAACCCAAAATAAATAGGAGTGGGAACTAAATCAAAATATTACTAGTTATTATTTGTTCAATTATTAATTAGTTTATTTTGTTAAGATTATTTTAAATATTTAAAAGGGGGTTTTTAAGAAAGTAGAAAGTGAAAGAAAAGAAGTAGAAAATTATTTTTGGATTTAATTCGGGACCTAAGAACTTGGAAACCCGAATTAAATAAGGAAGATGGATTAAATTAAAAATATATATTAGTTATTATTTATTTAATTATTAATTAATTTTAAATTATATATATATATTTATTTATTATTTATTTAATTATTATAATAATTTAATTATTTATTATTATTATTATTATTATTATTATATTATTTTAATATATTAAAAAGGGTTTGCCATGGGTTTATATATATATATATATATTAAAAGAAAGAAAAAGAAAGAGAAACAGGGTGAGAGAGAAGACGAGAGAAGATTGGGAGGGGGGGTGGCGAGAAGATGAAGGGAAAAGGGGAAGGAGGAAACTTGCCGAAAAACTCGTCGGAGAGAGCCGTCCGACGCCGGCCACGACCACCAAAGCTCGACTCCAACATCTTCCAAACCTTCCACCGATCGAATCAAAGGTTGGTAACCCCAATTTCATTCGAAACCCTCAATTTCTCCATTTTTTAGGGATTTCTTCGATTGACCTTCGATTGAGTTGTTTCCAGGGTTGATTAAGACCTAGAAAGTGTCCTTGAACACTTAGTTGGGGTAGGAATCGAGATTATATTCTCGGATTTGCCCAAATTCAAATTTGGAAGGATTTGAGGTTAAAATTCTAATTATTCATAAATTGGGGAAATTGTTGATAATTAGGATTGAGCTTGGATTTGAGTAAATAGGCTTGGATTGGTATTATTAAAATTATATGGTTGAAAAATTAGCTGAACAAGACCCCGTGAAGAGCTGGCCCGAGGTTACTAAGGTTGAACCTTGACATTAACGTACCGGGTCCCTGCTCGGGTTGCCCAAATACACTTTAAGGGTGGTGTTGAGGGCTCTAAACCTCTTCTTTTCAATCTTAAGCACCCTAGAATAATTCTAGATATGCTATCAAGCATCAAGAATTAATTTAGATACCTTCTTGCTTCTCAAGGATGGAAACTTGCGGAACAATGAAGTCCAAATTCTAAAATGGTAATTTTATTCCTTCATAATTATTAGAAAGCTTTAAGTACGATGAATTAGAGGTGTATTGAGGTTTAGAAACTAAATTTCTTAGAACCCAAGTAGAAACACAAGTTGAATTAAAATGCTTAGACCTTCCTAAAATTAGGATTTCATCCAACCAAGCTAGATAAGCTTCCTTAGATGCAAATACAAGTAGATAGAGGTCTAATACTCAAATCCAAGTATGTTAAACACTCAAGTAGAGTGTTATATGCGAGTAAGTCAAGTGTCCGAGGAAGGATACGCATAAGTTGGGATAGAGAAGTCCAATAAGACCAAGAGCTTGACTCTGTGGCAACCACGGACTACATATGAGAGTAATGGAGAGATAAATAACAAGTTAAACTAAGTAATAACCTTAATGAAGTAAATGTTGTTCTTATAGGAACAACGGCACGCAATAGAGTGCAACAGGAACTCCGAGGAGACTAAAGTTATATGAGAGGATTGCATGGAAGGTAGGCCAAGGTGAGGGTTCTTCCATCTCTGCTCCTAGGGTTGTATGCTTATGTGGATTACATGAGTATGTATATTCTCTACTTGTCTGGTATGTGTTAGCTAGATGTATAGAATGCTAAAAGAATGAAAGAACTAGAAATAGATTGTGGAAAGTAGCTTGGATAGGAAAACATAGGAGTAGAGTATAATTGATTGCTATGACTGGTGTGTTACAAATCCAACTCATACACTCCGGAGGCATGATGAGCATTTTATTAAATATTTTCCACGACGGTGGCAAGAGTCCTTGTACGGAAGGACTAAACTTTATTTTGAAAACTCGTCACGATGGTGACGCAAATTATAATCATGCAAAGGGAGTTCTTGGTGGGTTTCGGATTTGATTATGATAGCGATGTGATACATCGACTAGAACAACGTCAGATGGCACTTAAGACCTCAATTTTATAATCACCATGACGATGGTCATTGCCCTATCCTGGCAATAGGGTCAGAAAGGTTTTATATTGCTATGACGTTAGCTTGAGGCTCAGAGAGTGCATCTAGACGGGTATATGAGTTATATCCTATTAAGGATACTCGTCCATATTAACAAGGAGAAGAATTGTTGATCCTTCGAGAAAGATACAAAGAATCCTATTAATATGTGAGACTAAGGTAAGGAGACACGGGAGGAACCTACGTGTGAACCTTGAGCCTAACCTAGTAAAAGAGAAATCATCATGTGGAGTTGGTCCAGGGTGTGTCAATGGCCATGCTTCGAGACGTCGTGCCGTGCCCGCCATGTGGCCTGGTTGGGTAATGGACGAGTGGACTCAAGCTATTGCCCCGCAGCAAGGGGTCAGGACGTGCCACGTGGTGGCTGCGTATCAGTTGTTTGATAGATAGAAGTTGATTGTGTTTGATTAATAGAATTGTCACGAGGTGACCAATACAAGTGAATGGGTTAAGTATTGTTTGATTAACAGAATTGTCATGAGGTGACCGGTATCCAAGTGAATGGGTTAAGTATGTTTTGCCACGTGGTGGCCAATAGCCCGAGTGCACGGGTTCAAAGTAGAAAAGCCACGTAGTGGCTAGTAGATACCCAAGAGTTGGGGAGATTAAGTAGAAATATGTTTAGCATATGTGTGTATGTACAAGTTGTCTGTGTTTGCATATAATTGCTGATTGTGCAACGTAGTGGTAACGTACAGGATTACGTCACCACACGTCTTGTTTGATTCAGACATGCTGAAACGTGAGAAGACCGATAAGTAAAGGCCGACACTATATGTTACATGTTTACTTGTTGATTGATGACGTGGAATAAACTGCTGCATGTTTACAGTTGTTAAATAAATGTGAGTGTTTGGGTGAAATTTCTGTTGTTGTATGATCACCAAGAATGTATGCTAACAACAGTAACTAGCTGTTTTTGCATGTAATTGTGTATGACTCCCAAACCCAGCGCTATGGTACCCACCTTGTGCCGGGGATGGGAGAGTCCTCACTGAGTTGTGTGGTTAAGAGTCACACCTCATTTTTACTACACAGAGACAGGTTAAGTACAGGTGGAAGAAGTCTCGGTGGAGCGAGGAACGAACAAAACTTTCCAAGACCCACAACTTGTTCATGTGGGTGAATGAATTGTAATTGTAATTTAATTTACTTTATCATGTATCATAAAGTAAAAGGTAGACGTACCCAACTATATTGTATCACTAAATCTAGAACTGTCAGCTTCACACACCTTAAAGATCAGGATCCGTTAGATTACGATGCAGGGAAAACTTGTTTTCAAAATAATATATATATGTATATATATATATTTCTGTTGCATGTGAATAGGATAGGCAGCATCTTCGGATGTGTAGCCAATACACAGGTTATATATTATGTGTGTTTTCTTATATCTATATCCTGAAGCGGCACTGGCCATGGATTTGCTTGCCTAGGATAGGCCACCACATTGGTGTAGCCATGGTATTATAATGCATGTGAATATATTTTCAGTAATAGATATTCTGTCAATTAGGTGATAAGGCTTACAGGCAGAGGGGTATTCCCTATGTCTGTGCCGGTCACGGTCCTCTAAACGGGGGTCGTGACAAACTTGATATTAGAGGCAGGTTGTTCTTTAAGGGTGTGAAGCTAACTAGTAGTCTCGGGTGTCAGTTGTGCTATCCATTACGAATCCGGACGTAACGGTGGATCCGACGGGCACTTGTGAGGTTGCTCAGGATGTTGAGTCATAAATCCTTTCGAGTCATCGCTTTAAGCATAGAATTTGTATGTGAAATTCTATGCAAAGCATATGACCTGTACAGTACACAAGTGCCAATGAGCACTAAGGCCTAAGGTGGGGTGGCGGTGACCCCGGGATCTTAGGTCGCCATAATAGGGAAAGGAGACATCCATGGAGGGTGCTACCTAGACACAGACACATTTGTTTGAATTGCAGGCAGGAATGCGCTACAATGTGTGGTTGTTTTGCAGGTGTTAAATGAGACGATGCGTCTGCTCTGTTAGCGGCGCATTGTGTGTTATGGTATAGGCACAAGTTGTTTGATTATAGTATGGAATGCAAGTAGAATAGAAATATGCAGTGAATGGTAGTTCATGCTAGGAATGGTTTGTAAAGTGAAAGAAAAGACATGCTTGGCTTGTAGAAAAGAAAGTAAGCCCATGGGGCGATTGAAATGAAAAGTTTACAGATAAGAATAAACAGGGCCGTGAGGCATGAGACCGATAGGAAGATGACCAAGTGAATGGGTCACGACTGTGCGGTATGCTATGGCTAAAGGAAGTGAGTTTTCCTTCCTAGAAAGTAAACAGAAAGGAGGTGGTGTATGCCACAGTATAGAAGTAGAAGTCTACGGACTAGAAAATCAGGATACGGTATATGGAAGGGCAAAGTGGCCGAACCATATGCTGTAGAGATAGATGTTAAGAAGTAGATGCATATGTAAACGTGTAGAGCGTGACCATATGCCGAGCAGGAAACAGAGTAAATGGTAAGGCATAGGGAAGGAGCTTAGTCCAACCCTGTGCTCGATCCATGAATTGCTAGTTCCTTAAGCAAACAAGGAGAAAAGAAGGGATTAAGCCCAACCAAACTCTCTTGGGTTGCTTAAGGAAGAGCATAAAGAATAACATATTGATCACATGAGAAATTTTTGTAAAAAAATAATCTTTTGATCTTTCCGGATGAGAGATTCTGAAAGACCCACAAACGTTTCTTGAAAATACTAGGGATAACCATTGGAAGACAAATTTTCATGAAAACTCTTTCTCTATGTGTGTCATTCCAATTGGTTAAACCCTAATCATTTACGAAAACCTTACGCGTCGTTTTCTAAGAAATAAACTTGAATTAAATTTTTTTAAAAAACCCCAGGGTGCCTAAGAAAACTAACTCATGTGACCAATACCCTACCAAACAATAGTCCTTTTATAGGTAAGCTGTATAAGGATGGTAGATGTAGTTGAGAAATCACTCGCTTGGAGTGATTAAAGTTAAGTAGACATTAAAAAGCACTAGAGTGTGCTAAAGTGCGAAGGGAGTATACAGGTAAGCCTAAAGGTTACCAAATTAAGGGCCATAGGGTGATTATAGACCCGAAAGCATTAGACCGGAGCAGGTCTAGAAGTGGAAATGGGCGTAAACCTTCGAGTACCGTCCAGAGATAAGAAAATGAGTGCTATTGTGGTAGATAGCTCTCGAACGAGATAAAGTGAGAGGTAAACCCCAAAGGAACTCGTGGAGGCCCGAGGGGAGAGAAAGTAGACAGGTATAAGTAGTCCCATAAGGGGGAAAGAGCGGAAGCCTATAGGACGCAATAGGATAAGAGGCAAGTAGGAGGTGGAGAACCAACTACTACCGTAAGTGTATGTACAGTACACAGATTGTAGTGGACATAGCTAGGTAAGCTAGTTCCACAGATTGGTGAACCGTAAATCTGTTAGTCTGAAGCCCGTGCATGGGTGGAGACTAAGTGGACAAACCAAACGCATAAATGGTCATGTGGGTGCCATAAAGGGAAAATGTTTTAAACCTCCTCTCTTCGATCTTAAGCACTTGAGAATAATTATGAATATTTATTAAGAATTATTTTAGGTACCTTCTAGTTTCTCAAGGATGGAAAATTGCGGAACAATGAAGTCCAAATTCTAAAATGGTAATTTTAATGCTTCATAATTATTAGGAAGCCTTAAGTAGGGTGAATTAGAGGTGTATTGAGGTTTAGAAACTAGATTTCTTAGAACCCGAATAAGAACACGAGTTAAATCATAATGCAAAGACCTTCTTAAAATTAGAATTCCATCCAACCAAGCTTGATAAGCTTCCTTATATGCGAATACAACTTACATAGAGGTCTAATACTCAAATCCAAATATGTGAAACACTCAAGTAGAGTGTCATATGCGAGTAAGTCAAGTGTCCGAGGAAGGATACACATAAGTCGGGATAGAGAAGTACGATAAGACCAAGAGCTTGACTCTGTGGCAACCATGGACTACATGTGAGAGTAATGGAGAGATAAATAACAAGTTAAGCTAAGTAATAACTTTAATGAAGTAAATGTTGTTCTTATAGGAACAACAGTACGCAATTGAGTGCAACAGGAACACCGAGGAGACTAAAGTTACAGGAGAGGATGGCATGGAAGGTTGGCCAAGGTGAGGGTTCTTCCATCTCTGCTCCTAGGGTTGTATGCTTATGTGGATTACATGAGTATGTACATTCTATACTTGTCTGGTATGTGTTAGCTAGAGTTAGAGAAGGCTAAAAGAATGAAAGAATAGCAATAGGTTGTGGAAAGTAACTTGGATAGGGAAGCATAGGAGTAGAGTATAACTGTTTGCTATGATTGGTGTTTACAAATCCAACTCATACACTCCGAAGGCATGATGAGTATTTTATTAAATCTTTTTCCACGGCGGTGGCAAGAGTCCTTGTACAGAAGGACTAACCTTTCTTTTTGAAAACTCATCAAGACGGTGACTTAAATTATAATCATGCAAAGGGAGTTATTGGTGGGTTTCAGATTTGATTATGCTAGCGATGTGAGACATCGACTAGAACAACGTCAGATGGCACTTGAGACCTCAATTTTATAATCACCATGACGATGGTCATTGCCCTATCCTAGCAATAGGGTCATAAAGGTTTTATATTGCTATGACGATAGCTTGAGGCTCAGAGAGTGCATCTGGACGGGTATATGAGTTATATCCTGTTGAGGATAGTTGTACATATTAATAAGGAGAAGAATTGTTGATCCTTCGTGAAAGATACAAAGAATCCTATTAATATGTGAGACTAAGGTAAGGAGATACGGGAGGAACCTTCGGGTGAACCGTGAGCCTAACCTAGTAAAAGAGAAACCATCTTGTGGCGTTGGTCCAGGGTGTGTCAGTGGCCATGCTTCGAGATGTCGTGCCGTGCCCGCCATGTGGCCTGGTTGGGTAATGGACGAGTGGGCTCAAGCTATAGCCCCGCGGTAAGGGGTCAGGACGTGCCACGTGGTGGCTACGTATTAGTTGTTTGATAGATAGAAGTTGATTGTGTTAGATTAATAGAATTGTCACGAGGTGACTAGTACCCAAGTGAATGGGTTAAGTATTGTTCAATTAACAGAATTGTCACAAGGTGACCAGTACCCGAGTGAATGGGTTAAGTATATTTGCCACGTGGTGGCCAGTAACCCGAGTGCATGGGTTCGAAGTAGAAAAGCCACGTAGTAGCTAGTAGATACCCCAGAGTGGGGGAAATTAAGTAGATGTATGCTAAAGTATTTGTGTGTATGTACAAATTGTCTGTGTTTGCATATAATTGTTGATTGTGCAGCGTAGTGATGACGTACAGGATTACGTCACCACAACGTCTTGTTTGATTTAAACATGCTGCACGTGAGAAGACCGGTAAGTAAAAGCCGGCACTATTTGTTACATGTTTACTTATTCATTGATGACGTGGGATAAACTGCTGCATGCTTATTTCTGTTAAATGCATGTGAGTGGTTGGGTGAAATATTTGTTGTTGTGTGATCACCAAGAATGTATGCTAATTAACAGTAACCATTTGGTTTTGCATGTAGTTGTGTATGACTCCCAATCCTAGCGCTATGGCACCCGCCTTGCACCGGGGATGGGAGAGTCCTCACTGAGTCGCGTGGTTAAGAGTCACACCTCATTTTATTACAGAGAGACAGGTTAAGTACAGGTGGAAGAAGTCTCGGTGGAACGAGGGACAAGGAAAACATTCCAAGACCCACAACTTGTTCATGTGGGTGAATAAATTGTAATTGTAATTTAATTTACTTTATCGTTGTAGCATAAAGTAAAGGGTAGACGTACCCAATTAGATTGTATTACTAAATCTAGAACTGTCAGCTTCACACACCTTAAAGATCAGGTTTTATTTTACTGCGATACAGGGACAATTTGTTTTCAAAATATATATATTATATATATACATATATTTGTTGCATGTGAATAGGATAGGCAGCATCTTCGGATGTGTAGTCAGTACACAGGTTATATATATTATGTGTGTTTTCCTATATCTATATTCTGAAGCGGCACTGGCCGTGGATTTGCTTGCCTAGGATAGGCCACCATTTCGTTGTAGCCATGGTATTATATTGCATGTGGATGTATTTTCAATAATAGATATTCTGTCAATTAGGTGATAAGGCTTACAGGCACAGGGATATTCCCGGTGTCTGTGCCGGTCACGGTCCTCTAAACGGGGGGTCATGACACTTTGTATCTTTCCTGAAGGATCAACAATTCCTCTCCTTATTAATATCTACAAGTATCCTCAACAGGATATAACTCATATACCCGTCCAGATGCACTCCCTGAGCCTCAAGCTATCGTCATAGCAAGATAAATCCTTTCTGACCCTATTACCAGGATAGGGCAATGACCATCGTCATCATGATTACAAAACTGAGGTGTCAAGTGCCATCTGGCGTTGTTCTAGTCGATGTCTCACATTACTAGCATAATCAAATCCGAAACCCACCAACCACTCCCTTTTGCATGATTATAATTTAAGTCACCGTCGTGACGAGTTTTCAAAATAAAAGCTTAGTCCTTCCGTACAAGGACACTTGCCACCGTCGTGGAAAGGATTTGATAAAATACATCATGCCTCTGGAGTGTATGAGTTGGATTTGTAACACACCAATCATAGCAAACAATTACTCTCTACTCCTATGTCTTCCTATCTAAGCTACTTTCCACAACCTATCCTCTAGTTCCTTTATTCTTTTAGCATTCTATACATCTAGCTAACACATACTAGACAAGCAGAGAATGTACATACTCATGTATTCCACATAAGCATACAACCCTAGGAGCATAGATGGAAGAACCCTCACCTTGGCTAACCTTCCATGCATTCCTCTCCTGTAACTTTAATCTCCTCGGAGTTCCTGTTGCACTCTATTGCGCATCGTTGTTCCTATAAGAACAACATTTACTTCATTAAAGTTATTACTTAGCTTAACTTGTTATTTATCTCTCCATTACTCTCACATGTAGTCCATGGTTGCCACAGAGTCAAGCACTTGATCTTATCGGACTTCTCTATCCCGACTTATGTGTATCCTTCCTTGGAAACTTGACTTACTCACATATAACACTCTACTTGAGTGTTTCACATACTTGGATTTGAGTATTAGACCTCTATCTAACTTGTATTCGCATCTAAGGAAGTTTATCTAGCTTGGTTGGAAGGAATCCTAATTTTTAGGAAGGTCTAAACATTTGATTCAACTTGTGTTCCTACTTGGGTTCTAGAAATCTAGTTTCTAAATCTCAATATACCTCCAATTTATCCTACTTAAGGTTTCCTAAAGGTTGTGAAGGAATAAGATTGAAATTCACACATTAATTTGTTCCGCAAGTTTCCATCCTTGAGAAACAAGAGGGTACTTAAAATAGTCCTTGATTATTGGTAGCATACTTAGAATTATTCTAGGGTGTTTAAGATTGAAAAGAAGAGGTTTAAAACTCTCAACGTCACCCTTAAAGTGTATTTGGGCAACCCGAGCAAGGACCCGGTACGTTAACGTCAATGTTCAACCTTAGTAACCTCGGGCCAGCTCTTCACGGGTCTTGTTCAGCTCATATTCCAACCATATAATTTTAATAATATCAATCCAAGCCTATTTACTCAAATCCAAGCTCAATCCTAATTATCAACAATTTTCCCCAATTTGGAAATAATTATAATTTCAACCCCAAATCCTTCCAAATTCGAATTTGGGCAAATCCGAGAATATAATTTTGATTCCTACCCTAACTAAGTGTTCAAGAACACTTTCTAGGTCTCAATCTACCCTCGAAACAATTCAATCGAAGGTCAATCGAAGAAATCCCTAAAATGGAAAAATTGAGGGTTTAGAATGAAATTGGGGTTACCAACCTTGATTCGATTGGTAGGAGGTGTGGAAGATGTTCTCTCTCTCTTCTTCCACTTTCTTCTTCTTTCTTCAATCCGTAACTCTCTCTCTCGCACGTTTCTCCTTTTTCTTTCTTTTATTCTCTTTTAATTCCTTCTCTTTTTCTTTCTTTTTCTTTTTAATTCATCTTCTCTTCTTTCTCTTATTAATAAGTCACGGCACTCCTTCAATTAAATAATAATAATAATAAAATAATTATAATAAATAACCAAATAAATATAATTAAAATAAAATAATTAATGATTAAATAATAAATAAATAAATAAATTATTAAAAATAAATAATTTAATAATTAAATAAATAATAACAAATTTGTATTTTTAATTTAATCTCTTTCCCTATTTAATTCAGGTTTCCAATTCCTTAGATCCTGAATTAAATCCTAAAAATTATTTTACTTCTTTCCTTCATCTTTTATTTTATTTTAAAATTCAAATAATTTCCCGGTTCCTTTCCGGTTTCTCTTAACTTTCATGCTTTTCCTACATTCCTTGTAAAGTTTTAATTCCTAGCCCCGGAATAAATCATTCTTAAATCCTTGAAATTCTAAATAAATCATTCTTTAATCCTCGAAATTTTCTGGAGTATTACATGTTGTGTCTTCCTCTATGGTTGATACACTTATTTGGCAAGTGCGTGTGGGACGCAATTACGTATTAGCAAAGGAGAATTTGTGAGGACAAATTCCCAATACTAGTTTGTAAACGTTGCCTTACAGACAAAGCAACCTAAGAACCATTCAGTCATGAAATCAAAAAATCCTCTTTCATCAAATTAGTCCACTCGGACATCAGCGGTCTAATAAGCGTGAGGGCGAGGCGAGCGGCCTAGTATTTTCTCAAAGTTACGTGGTGAAATTGGGATAGTTAGACAACTAACTATTCCACACACTCCATAGCAAAATGAGTTGCTCCTGGAGCTGGTTAAGTTGATAATGACTCAGGTGAACGTTTCCATTGGGGGAGATGTTTTTCCAACAGTCACTTTCGTACTTAACCATATGCCCTTTCAAATTATGTGAGTGACTCCTTATGAGTTCTAGTTAGATAAAAGACCTGATTAGAATATTCTGAGACCATGAGAGTATACAGCATACTTGATCCTTCCTATGAGTATGGGAAGCTTGACCTTAGAGGCAAGTAGCATGTCTTGGTAAGATAGCTTGGTCGCTCAGAAGGATCTGTCTTCATTAGCGAGAATGAAGACACTTCGGTCACATAATTTGAGTCTAAGGATGTAATGGTCCTTAAGACAATTTTTTCTAGAGCAAGGGAGACGGATTTTGGGATGTGCACCTTTATTGAAAGGAGGTGGACCTACAACACGTCAGGAGGAGCGTATAGACGTGTCTCCAGTTGCCGAGTTCAGTGGGAGTATTGCTTATGAGGAGCATGTCTTCCACGAAGCACAATCCAAGAGCAGTACTAGAGGAGTACTAAATTATCAAGTAGAGCCTTTGATAATTCAAAAGGCTCTCTCCGGCCCTACTAAGAAAAAGTGGACTAAAACGATGGAAGAAGAAAAGTCAAAGTCTATAAGGACATACCATGTATAAGACTTGGTGGATCTTCCCCGCGTCACAATGCATTTTTTAGCACAAGTGTGCTCTCAAAATTTAAGGGAGGTAGATGGGTCAATTGACCACTACTAGGCACATTAAGCAGTGAAGAGGTACACACAACAAGAAGATATCTACTGTGACGAAACCTTCTCGTTCATTGTGTGGTCAGAGTCTGATTCTAGCTTTGGTCACCAATTTAAGTCTGGGGGTACATCGATTAGGATGTCTAGACCGCTTTCTTGTATGGAAAACTAGGTGTAGGGATCTACGTGCACAAGCACATAAGTCTCATGGCAAAAGGCCAGGAGCGCAGAGTACGCTGACTCCAAGGATCTGTCAAGATCTCACATATTCATCTAGACTCGTGGTAATTGACCACTTAGTCCATTTCAAGAGAGTTGAGAGTATTTCATTACCCTCACACTCTATGTAGAAGACATATGGCTAGCTAGAAATGACACAGAGGCTGCTTTAGCCAATTAAGGATGGCTATCCTTTCATCTTTAAGATAAAGAAATTGGATTAGGCAGTGGGAGTCAAGATTCATGGAGAATCTCCAAGAATCGACTCACTCTGTCACAAGAATCCTATGAAGAAGAGATTCTTGGTGGATTCCATTTGAACGGACTTGAACCCGAGTGATGTGCTATTAGCAAGAGGCAAGAGTTTTGAGTCTTGCTACATGTCGTTGGACTATGTCAGAGGTGGAGTCATTGGATAGAATTTTCATACATGTAGTTGGTAGCTTGAAGTACAATGAGGAGTGTACTCGCTCCAACGTACTTTTTGTAGTTGGCTTTGTGAGCCGTTATCACTCAAGCCTAGGTCAAACACACTATTTAGAGTGTTTTGAGGTACTTGTAAGGCGATGCTGAAGGGCGCTGCTGACAATCGGTTATTTTCATCATGTTAGTGACCCGCAAATGGCGGGCCACAAATTGATGTCGATTGGGTAAGAGACTTGGATGAGAGGACATCCACGTCTTGGTGTGCTTTACTAAGCACTGGAACCAACTTGCAGAGAGGCAAGTAAAGATTATGCATTTCTCTGTCCATTAGAGACATGGAGTTCATTTCATGATCATCAGTAGTACAGGGTAGTTTGGATTGGAAGATCTAAAGTCACTTATAGATCACAGACAGAGTTGTTGACCTAGTGACATTGATCTCATAAAGTCAAACAGCTATGGTTTACACCAAAGAAAGCCTAAGTACCACAAGAGAACGCAACACAACTTTGTATGAGACATCGTTACACAGTAGTTAACTATCTTGTTGTGTTAGTCTAAGCATCAAGTGACCAGAGAAGGGGTCCTCATAGTATGACCTGTGATAGAGCATTGGCTCTATACCCTCACGGACCTGCATTGGTGGGTTGGCTGTATAGAGATACAACCCGTAAAACTAGTGTTTTAGATACACAGGATTGCTTAGAACTAGGGTGATTTAACATAGTTTATGTCATGATGACAAGATTTGTGAGAGCTCTATTTCTTGATCATAAGTAAAGTATGATGCCTAGGCATACCTTTATTTTGTGTGGATCAAGAAATAGAAGTACTTATTACACAACATATGAAGTATGTCGTACAGGCTTGGGAGGTTGGCTCTCTCACACGAGCAACCGCCTTGGACACACAAGTGGTGTGGGCCAAGATGAGACTTAGGTGCTTTTTCCTTGAACACCAAAATGGGATATAGTGTGAATATGCAGAGGCAGTTGAAAAGCGGCGAGTGTTGGACAGGAAAATGCCACTGCGAATTGATAAGTCGCCCTAGTAAGTGTACTAGGATAAGATCCGCTAAGATGATAAGGTCTTATGATCGAATTATGAATCCCCACTATTCATAATGCCTGTAGTCAGACGTGAGTGCTCCACTTGGCGCTATGTGAAGCGAGCGAAGTGCGGTAGCAAACTCAAGTCAGATTCTAAGTGAGTCTGGACTAAGGTCTGTGTGGTGTAAGTAATTGAGGATCAAAATCGACATACGCTGAGAACACCACAACGTGCGTTTCATACCGCATGTGCTTTAAGTACCGCAAGGGAAGCATGTGAATGAATCCCTGCTTCAATGCCGTGTGAGTCCCTGAAAGGATGCATCAATCCTTTCAAAGCGTACCCTTATGCACTTTGACTCTGTCATGAAGAGATGAGGTAGTGCATGCTACTTTGATACCGTTCCAAGAGGCTATGGAAAAATACGGCCCGAAGGAAGACTATCTAGGAAGCAGCTATCTTTGATTGAACTGATAAGAGGTCGAAAGGAAGATTATGTTGACATATGCATGTGTGATAGTATCCTGAGGTCGACCCATTGTGTGATCCCTTTGAGGTTCTCACGGATGTGGATACCTATCGCAACTGAGTGTGGCTGAAGTCCTAGTCTTATTGTAGACTTAGAGGGATTGGACTAGCCATGTATATGAACACGTCTAGGGAACCCATGGCACTATTTTTCGGTGAGACATGTGGCCACATCATCAGACACTTGGGTTGTAGCATCACTTATAGTTGGGCCCTAACAGGCTTCTAGTATAAGGCTCCCACATTTCGTGCCAAGCGGTCACGACTGACACGGAGTATGAAAGAAGACGACGAGAGAAAGAGAAATAGATAAGTCCTTTGTGATAAGGATAGTCATGGGCCTCCCACCATGTGCGAGTGGGAGTATGTTAGATATATTAGGTCTTCGGGACTAAATATCTACCCATGTGGGAGTCCGTTGGAAAGCTCGCTGAGAGATGAACAAAACGACACCAAGATGACACTCATCGGAGGTCACACGAGCCCGCACTCGTGGCCCAAATTGGGCTAGGTGATTATGATGGAAGCATGATATTTTGTTCATATTCCAAGTCCCACATTGCTTGTGTCAATGATGGGAGCTCTCTCATCCTCCTATAAATAAGAGTGACTCCACACCTTTCTAGTTGCTCATTCCATGTGTTGGAAAGGGGGGTCCCGTTTGGTAAACCCCACTCAGTATAAATTTTCTCTTTCTCTTGAGTCCTTTTCCGCGCATCAATCGTGGACATGTGGCTCTACCACTCGTAGGTAGACTCCTCCGTTTGGTGCGGCCCTTTTCGGAGCTCATCGATTGGAGGTCAGCCCTAGTGGAGCAGAGCAACTGGCAAGATCCGAGGTTTTAGCGATAGCATCCAGGTTAGTAGCTTCCGCAATATTTATTTTTGCCTAAATTTATTTTCGGTTTTTCTTTTAGGTCCCGGGGTCGGGTCGGGTCATGTGGATTCGGGCCTTTCCCTACAATGAGTGTTTCGAAAACTTGATAGTCATTTTTCATTTTTAATCATTTTTCGTCGATGAGTGTTTCGAAAACGTAATATTCTTTTTTCTTTTTTTTTTAAATAGTTTTCGCCGATGAGTGTTTCGAAACGTGATATTCATTTTTTATTTTTTAATCATTTTTCGCCGATGAGTGTTTCGAAAACTTGATTTTCATTTTTCGGTTTTTTAATCAGTTTTCGCCGATGAGTGTTTCAAAAACTTGATATTTATTTTTCTTTTTTTTTATCAATTTTCGCCGATCAGTGTTTCAAAAACTTGATATTCAATTTTCTTTTTTTAATCAGTTTTCGCCGATGAGAGTTTCGAAAACTTGATATTCTTTTTTATTTTTTTAATTAGTTTTCGCCGATAAGAGTTTCGAAAACTTGATATTCATTTTTCTTTTTTAATAAGTTTTCACCGATGAGTGTTTCGAAAACTTGATATTCATTTTCCTTTTTTATTCAGTTTTCGGCGATGAGTGTTTCGAAAACTTTGTATTCATTTTTATTTTTTTTAATCAGTTTTCGTCGATGAGTGTTTCGAAAACTTGATATTCACTTTTCTTTTTTTATTCAGTTTTCGCTGATGAGTGTTTCGAAAACTTGATATTCATTTTTCTTTTTCTAATTACTTTTTACCGATGAGTGTTTCGAAAACTTGATATTCATTTTTCTTTTTTTAATCAGTTTTTGCCGATGAGTGTTTTCGAAAACTTGATATTTATTTTTCTTTTTTTAATCATTTTTCGCCAATTAGTGTTCTGAAAACTTCATATTCATTTTTCATTTTTTTAATAAGTTATTGCCGATGAGTGTTTTGAAAACTTGATATTCATTTTTCTTTTTTTGAATAAGGTTTCGGCGATGAGTGTTTCGAAAACTTGATATTCATTTTTATTTTTTTAATTAGTTTTCGCCGATAAGAGTTTCGAAAACTTAATCTTCATTTTTTTTAATCAGTTTTCGTCGATAAGTGTTCGCTAATGAGTGTTTCGATAAGTGTTCGAAAACTTGATATTCATTTTTCTTTTTTTAGTAAGTTTTCGCTAATGAGTGTTTCGAAAACTTGATATTTATTTTTCTTTTTTTTAATCAATTTTCGCAGATAAGTGTTTCGAAAACTTGATATTCATTTTTCTTTTTTTAATCAGTTTTCGCCGATGAGAGTTTCGAAAACTCGATATTCATTTTTATTTTTTTAATTAGTTTTCGCCGATAAGAGTTTCGAAAACTTGATATTTATTTTTCTTTTCTAATAAGTTTTCACCAATGAGTGTTTCAAAAACTTAATCCTCATTTTTATTTTTTTTAATCACTTTTCGTCGATAAGTGTTTCGAAAACTTGATATTCAATTTTCTTTTTTTTGTAAGTTTTCGCTAATGAGTGTTTCGAAAACTAGATATTCATTTTTCTTTTTTTAATCAGTTTTTGCCGATTAGTGTTTCGAAAACTTGATATTCATTTTTCTTTTTTTAATAAGTTTTCGCTCATGAGTGCTTCGAAAACTTGATATTCATTTTTCATTTTTTAATCAGTTTTCACCGATGAGTGTTTCGAAAACTTGATATTCTTTTTCTATTTTTAATCAGTTTTCGCCGATGAGTGTTTCGAAAACTTTATATTCATTTTTAATTTTTTTAATCAGTTTTTGCCGATGAGTGTTACAAAAACTGGATATTCTTTTTTGTTTTTTTAGTAAGTTTTCGCTGATGAATGTTTCGAAAACTTGATATTCATTTTCCTTTTTTAATCAGTTTTCGCCGATGAGTGTTTCGAAAACTTTGTATTCATTTTTCTTTTTTTAATCATTTTTCGCCGATGAGTGTTTCGAAAACGTAATATTCATTTTTCTTTTTTCAATAAGTTTTCGCTCATGAGTGCTTCGAAAACTTGATATTCATTTTTCTTTTTCTTAATCAATTTTCGCCGATGAATGTTTCGAAAACGTGATATTCATTTTTCTTTATTTAATTAGTCATCATCGATGAGTGTTTCGAAAACTTGATATTCATTTTTCTTTTTTTAATCATTTTTCGCCGTTGAGTGTTTCGAAAACTTTATATTCATTTTTATTTTTTTTAATCAGTTTTCATCGTTGAGTGTTTCGAAAACTTGATATTCATTTTTCTTTTTTTACTAAGTTTTCGCTGATGAGTGTTTCGAAAACTTGATATTCATTTTTCTTTTTTTAATCAGTTTTTGCCGATGAGTGTTTCGAAAACGTGATATTCATTTTTCTTTATTTAATTAGTTTTCACCGATGAGTGTTTCAAAAACTTGATATTCATTTTTCTTTTTTAATCAGTTTTCGCCGATGAGTGTTCTGAAAACTTGATATTCATTTTTCTTTTTTTAATTAGTGTTCGCCGATGAGTGTTCTGAAAACTTGATATTCATTTTTCTTTTTTTAATCAATTTTCGCCGATGTGTGTTTCCAAAACTTGATATTAATTTTTCTTTTTTTTAATCAATTTTCGCCGATGAGTGTTTCGAAAACGTAATATTCATTTTTCTTTCTTTTAAATAGTTTTCGCCGATGAGTGTTTCGAAAACTTGATATTCATTTTTTTTTCTTAATCAGTTTTCGCCGACGAGTGTTTCGAAAACGTGATATTCATTTTTCGTTATTTAATTAGTTTTCACCGATTAGTGTTTCAAAAACTTGATATTCATTTTACTTTTTTTATTCAGTTTTCACCGATAAGTGTTCTGAAAACTTGATATTCATTTTTCTTTTTTTAATCAGTTTTCGCCGATGAGTGCATTGAAAACTTGATATTCATTTTTTTAATCATTTTTCACCGATGAGTGTTTCGAAAACTTGATATTCATTTTTCTTTTTTTAATCAATTTTCACCGATGAGTGTTTCGAATACTTGACATTAATTTTCCTTTTTTAATTAGTTTTCGCCGATGAGTGTTTCGAAAACGTGTTATTCATTTTTCTTTATTTAAAATGTAATACCCGGAAAAATTTTTCAAAGTTTAAAATGAAATAAAAGGGAAAGAAAAGAAGTAGAAAATAATTTTTTGACTTAATTCAGGACCTAAGGAATTGAAAACCTGAATTAAATGGAGAAAAGAGAGTAGGGAATATTTTTGGGTATTTAAATTTGGGTTATAAGAGAAAATAAAATTTATTGAAAAGAGGAGGGATTTAATTGGGGATATTTTCCACCTCTTCTTTATTTTAATTATTATTAGTAGTATTTAGTTATTTAGTGTTTTATAGAGAAAGATAAAACGAAAAGCAGAGAGGGAGAGGGCAAGGCAGAGGAAGGAAGAAGAAAGGGTTTGGGGTGCGCCAGAAAGTGACCGAGAAGAGCTAGCTGACGCCGGAAAAAATCACCGGGGTTCGGGTACGACGTCTCCTACACCTTCCACCAATCGAATCAAAGGTTGGTAACCCCAATTTCATTTGAAACCCCCAATTTCTTCATTTTTAGGGATTTCTTCGATCCACCTTCGATTGGGTTGTTTCGAGGGTAGATTGAGACCTAGGAAGTGTTCTTGAACACTTAGTTGTGGTAAGAATTGAGGCTATACCCTCGGGTTTAGCCGAATTCGAATTTGAAAGGATTTGGGGTTGAAATTCTAATTATTCATAAATTGGGAAAATTGTGATAATTAGGATTGAGTTTGGATTTGAGTAAATAAGCTTGGATTTGTATTATTGAAATTTTATTGTTGAAATATTAGCTGAACAAGACCCGTGAAGAGCTGGCCCGAGGTTACTAAGGTGGAACCTTGACGTTAACATGTCGGGTCCCTGCTCGGATTGTCCAAATACACTTTAAGGGTGATATTGAGGGCTCCAAACCTCTTCTTTTCAATCTTAAACACCCTAGAATAATTTGAAATATGCTATCAAGCATCAAGAATTATTTTAGGTACTTTCTTGTTTCTCAAGGATGGAAACTTGCGGAATAATAAAGTCCAAAAAAATTTAAAATGGCAATTTAATTCTTTCGTAATTATTAGGAAACCTTAAGTAGGATAATTTAGAAGCATATCGAGGTTTAGTAACTCAAATCGAAGGCTCTAAAATTAATTCAAGGTGAGCGGTAATTATACGAAACCAAATATGTAGCACTTGAGACTCTCATGGAAGAGAGGGAAGAAGGATAAGACCAATAACTCGGGTCTTGGCGACGTCTAGGTGCATTTTTAGGCACGAGCATATCATAAGCATATGAGTTGCATATAGTTAAGATTGTTAACCAGGTGAATGCAATTGCTAGGAAACCATGATTCGTCCGGAGCGGGAGTTACTCCAGGACAAACGCAAGGAAGCCGTCCAGGTGAGGGGTTTCCCATCCTTGCCCGACAGGGTTGATTGAGGATGTGGATATGTGGTTTGCCTACTTGCCTATTTGTAAGAATTATTTAGTGGTTAACATGCTATTGTTGTTCCTAAACTGTTATATATGAAAGTATTTGTATATGTGTGTTTGACTACAGGTAAAGAGGTACTGGAGGGTATCCATGTGATGACATGAGATACGCCGAACAGTACAAGCAAGGGGGTAAGTTGTTGATTGAGTCCAAGGTTTGTTTTACCCTATTAATTAGAAACTCGTTAAAGAAATCGTATAGAAGTTGTTAGTAAACGTCGACGTTTCACGGTAATTGAACTTAGGGAAGACCTTAGAGCTAGGTTATGATCTAAACCAAGGGTTTGGGAACAATATGAGGATTAATACAATCTCTTAATTGATTAGTGAGTCGTAGGGATGTTCACACTACCTAGGTAAAGTCAGTTTAGGATAGAAATGGGTAGATAGAGTCAGGATCTCAGCTGAAAGCTTGAAAAGAGAAACAAATTAAAAGATTTGTCCGTTGAGGCCATTGCCCTAGCCTGGTACTAGGGTCAATGAAAGACTAAAGCATTTGCCCGTTGAGGCCATTGCCCTAGCCTGGTACTAGGGTCAGTAAAAGACTAAAAGATTTGCCCATTGAGGCCATTGCCCTAGCCTGGCACTAGGGTCAGTTAAAGATTAAGAGAAATTGCCCGTTGAGGCCATTGCCCTAGCTTGGCACTAGGGTCAGTTGATTGAGTTACATTTTTCATATAATATGTTAATTATGATTGTTTGATTATGAGAAGCATGAGAGGAAAGCATGATTCGTAGGTTTATCTTTGATTTTAATGTCATATTAATATTGCCTGATCGTAATATAACATTTGATAAACTGGACTTTCATGCGCATGTGATTGTGGGTGTTTCCCTTTCCCCAGCTGTAGTGGTACCCGCCGCTACGCTGAGGATGAGAAGCTTCTCACTGAGTCTGTTTGACTCACTCCCTCTGCTTCAATGTTTCAAATACAGGGATCGGGCAGGCATCGATGTCCGGAAAGTGATACGGACATCAGACCATCCTTACGCTCTTGTTCGCGTGGGTGGACTCCTTTTGGTTATTTTGCTTTCTTTTGGTTGTACATATTCTAAGTTCTAAGAGTTGTGTAAATATATTTATAGCTTTTGATATGTACCTATTCTAGAATTGTCGGCTTCACATGTACTTAAAGACAGGGTCCAGTTGGGGATAAACTAGGATTTATGTTTGAGTATATAAACTTCTGCATGTGAATAGGATAGATCGTACGCATTGAGGCGTACGGTCAATATGATATGGATATATATTATGTGTGCTTGCTGCATGTGAATAGGATAGATCGTACGTATTGATACGTACGGTCAATATGATATTAATATTTACATTATGAGTGCTGATGAATATATCTATACACTGGATTGAGCTGAAGCGGTATTGAGCGAACCATGGATTGCAGGTTAATTAGGCCACCAGTGAGGTGTGGCCACTAGTATGATAAATATATATTGATTGTATAGCAGGGTAGTTATAATCATGTTTACAAGATATGGCTTACGGGTTTAGAGCTAAAAATCTATTCCCGTGCCGGTCACGTACTCCCTATTTGGGGTCGTGACAAAATAGTTTTCACCGATGAGTGTTTCGAAAACTTGATATTCATTTTCCATTTTTAATCAGTTTTCGCTGATGAGTGTTCGGAAAGCTTGATATTCATTTTTACTTTTTTTAATCATTTTTCGTCGATGAGTGTTTCGAAAACTTAATATTCCTTTTTCTTTTTTTTAATCAGTCTTCGCCGATGAGTGTTTCGAAAACTTGAGAGTCATTTTTCGTTTTCTAATCTGTTTTCGCCGATGAGTGTCTCGAAAACGTAATTTTCATTTTCCTTTCTTTTAAATAATTTTCTCCGATGAGTGTTTCGAAAACTTGATATTCATTTTTCTTTTTCTTAATCAGTTTTCACCGATTAGTGTTTCCAAAATGTGATATTCATTTTTCTTTATTTAATTAGTTTTCACCGATGAGTATTTCGAAAACTTGATATTCCTTTTTCTTTTTTTAATCAGTTTTCGCCGATGAGTGTTTTCGAAAACTTGATATTTATTTTTCTTTTTTTAATCAGTTTTCGCCAATTAGTGTTCTGAAAACTTGATATTCATTTTTATTTTTCTTAATAAGTTTTCGCCGATGAGTGTTTTGAAAACTTGATATTCATTTTTCTTTTTTTGAATCAGTTTTCGCCGATGAGTGTTTCGAAAACTTGATATTTATTTTTATTTTTTTAATTAGTTTTCGCCGTTAAGAGTTTCGAAAACTTAATCTTCGTTTTTGTTTTTTTTAATCAGTTTTCGTCGATAAGTGTTTCGAAAACTTGATATTCATTTTTCTTTTTTAATAAGTTTTCGTTAATGAGTGTTTCGAAAACTTGATATTTATTTTTCTTTTTTTTATCAGTTTTCGCCGATAAGTGTTTCGAAAACTTGATATTCATTTTTCTTTTTTTAATCAGTTTTCGTCGATGAGAGTTTCAAAAACTTGATATTCATTTTTATTTTTTAATTAGTTTTCGCCGATAAGAGTTTCGAAAACTTGATATTCATTTTTCTTTTTTAATAAGTTTTCACCGATGAGTGTTTCGAAAACTTAATGTTCATTTTTATTTTTTTTAATCAGTTTTCGTCGATAAGTGTTTTGAAAACTTGATATTCATTTTTCTTTTTCTAGTAAGTTTTCGCTAATGAGTGTTTTGAAAACTTGATATTCATGTTTCTTTTTTTAATCAGTTTTTGCCGATTAGTGTTTCGAAAACTAGATATTCATTTTTCTTTTTTTAATAAGTTTTTTCGCTCATGAGTGCTTCGAAAAGTTGATAGCCATTTTGTATTCATTTTTCTTTTTTTTAATCAATTTTCGCCGATGAGTGTTTCGAAAACTTGATAGTCATTTCTTATGTTTTAATCATTTTTCGCCGATGAGTGTTTCGAAAACGTAATATTCATTTTTCTTCTTTTAATAAGTTTTCGCTCATGAGTGCTTTGTAAACTTGATATTCATTTTTCTTTTTCTTATTCAGTTTTCGCCGATAAATGTTTCAATAACGTGATATTCATTTTTCTTTATTTAATTAGTCATCATCGATGAGTGTTTCGAAAACTTGATATTCATTTTTCTTTTTTTAATCATTTTTTACCGATGAGTGTTTCGAAAACTTGATATTCATTTTTCTTTTTTAATCATTTTTCGCTGATGAGTGTTTCGAAAACTTATATTCATTTTTCTTTTTTTAATAAGTTTTCGTCGATTAGTATTTCGAAAACTTTATATTCATTTTCCCTTTTTAATCAGTTTTCGCCGCTGAGTGTTTCGAATACACGACCTTCATTTTTCATTTGTTTAATCAGTTTTCGTCGATGAGGGTTTCGAAAACTGGATATTCATTTTTCTTTATTTAGTAAGTTTTCGCTAATGAGTGTTTCGAAAACTTGATATTTATTGTTTTTTAATCAGTTTTCACTGATGAGTGTTTCGAAAACTTGATATTCATTTTCCTTTTTTAATCAATTTTCGGCGATGAGTGTTTCGAAAACTTTGTATTCGTTTTTAATTTTTTTAATCATTTTTCATCGATGAGTGTTTCGAAAACTTGATATTCATTTTTTTTTTTTAATGAGTTTTCGCCGATGAGTGTTTTCGAAAACTTGATATTTATTTTTCTTTTTTTAATTAGTTTTCGCCGATGAGTGTTTTAGAAAACTTGATTGTAATACCCGAGGGGTATTTTTAGAATCAAGTCAATTGTGTGTAGTAAGACTTAGCATGGTCATCATTTGGAGTTGGAATGTAAGGACAAAATAAATAAATAAATAAATAAATGGAAAATAGAAATAAATAATAATTTTGTGTATACATATAGATAAATAAAATTAAATAGGAATTGATGGGATAATATGAAATTGATAAAAATTATGTAATTGAAGTTAAGCATTTTGGCTAAAGAAAATAAAAATAAATTTTTTTAGAGTGAAATAAAAATTTTTGGGATATAATTAAGATTTTAATAGTTTTAGAGTTGAAAATTTAAGAAATTAAAATAAATATGAAAATTACGTAGAAAAATTATAATTTTGTTTAAAAGTGGTCATATGAATTATTCAAAGATTATAGTTTAAATTTCAGAATTTTTTGAAAATAAAAATTATACTGGATATGAAATTTTCATCTGCAAGACAATCAATGACAAATATTTTTAATAGGCTTATAATTAGCCAAAATTTTCAAAATTTTGTTATTCTTACCTACAAATAAACATAGACAAGAAAATCCATTCAAAACTCTATTTTACCGTACTCTAAAAAAAATATCAAATAGCAAGTTGCCCTTAAAAGCCCCTTACCCATATGAAGTTAAGCATTTTTGCTCCGCTTCTGCGTTTTTTTTCTGTTGCTCCTTCCACTTTCTTTTCCTTCTCTTCACCACATTGTTCATCCTTTCCAATCTCAAGCCTCCACCCTCACTTAATTCTTGTTCCCACATCAATCTAAGATTCCCTCAAGTTTCTCTATTCTTTTGGAACATCAAAGAGCTTGGGTTACTCTTCCAAACCTCCATTTTTGGATTTTTACAAGGTGAGTTCCCAAAAACTTGTTTCCACCACTTGAATCATGATTTTCTTGTTAAGAATGAGTTACCCAATGATAGTATACCACCTTAGGTTCATTCTTGTGTATAAGAATCACCCTAATAATGAGTTCCATGAAGATTTGTACTATAGGGTTTGTGACCTACGAAATTTGGGGAAATTTATGGAATTGGAGGATTTTCTTGAACTTGATAATATTTATAAACTTTGAATGATTTGTTTGGATATTCTAAATGGTTTGGATAATGCCCAATGGTTGGGTTAGTGATGTGAACCCTTTTGTGAAGGTAAGAATTTTTCATAATTAATTGATTTTCTATTGGTGGGGCTTGGAGAGCAACCAATGGAATGAATTTAATTGTTTATACATTTCATTATTTTAAAGCTAGAGAAAACACCAAATGATGACCATAGCTTAGGTAGTGGAATTTAGGCATTGATATGTGTAGAAGTGGAAAATTGGTTAATATGGAGTTTATGGAAAGTTTGATACACACATGTGAAAATAAATAGTTTAATTGGTGTGGTTCAATTTGTTAGGACTCAAGTGCTTCCTTGGAGACAAGAGTGCTCAAGGGTTACTAAGTAAAACGGCTAAGGTGAGGGGTTTCTCATCCTTGCCCTATAGGGTTGATTGAGGATGTGGATATGCGGTTTGCTTACTTGCCTATTTGTAAGAATTGTTTAGTGGTTAACATGCTATTTTTGTTCCTAAATTGTTATCCATGAAAGTATTTGTATATGTGTGTTTGCTACATGTAAAAAGGGTATTGGAGGGTATCCATGTGATGACATGAGGTACGCCGAACAGTACAAGCAAGGGGGTAAGTTGTTGATTGAGTCCAAGGTTTGGTTTACCATATTAATTAGAAACTCACCTAAGAAATCATAAAGAAAGTGTTGCTAACGTGGACGTTTTATGGTAATTGAACTTAGGAAAGACCTTAGAGTTAGGTTATGATCTAAACCAAGGGTTTGGGAACAATATGAGGATTTATACGATCTCTTAATTGATTAGTGAGTCGTAGGGATGTCCACACTACCTAGGTAAAGTCAATTTAGGATCGTAATGGGTAGAGAGAGTCAGGATCCCAGCTGAAAGCTCGGGAAGAGAAACAAGTTAAAACAATTGCCCGTTGAGGCCATTGCCCTAGCCTGGCACTAGGGTCAGTTAAAGAGTAAAGCATTTGCCCGTTGAGGCCATTGCCCTAGCCTGGTACTAGGATCAGTAAAAGACTAAAAGATTTGTCCGTTGAGGCCATTGCCCTAGCCTGGCACTAGGGACAATTAAAGATTAAGAGAAATTGCCCGTTGAGGCCATTGCCCTAGCCTGGTACTAGGATCAGTTGAGTGATTTACAGTTTTTATATGATATGTTAATTATGATTGTTTGATTATGAGAATCATGATAGAAAAGCATGATTTTTAGGTTTATCTTTGATTTTAATGTTATATTAATAGTGTCTGATCGTAATATAACAACTGATAAACTGGACTTTCATGCGTTTGTGATTGTGGGTGTTTCCCTTTCCCCAGCTGTAGTGGTACCCGCCACTACGCCGAGGATGGGAAGCTTCTCACTGAGTCTGTTTGACTCACTCCCTCTGCTTCAATGTTTCAGATACAGGGGTCGGGCAGGCATCGACGTCCGGGCAGTGATACGGACATCAGACCATCCTTACGCACTTGTTCGCGTGGGTGGACACCTTTTGGTTATTTTGATTTCACTTGCTGTACATATTTTAAAGTTGTAAGAGTTGTATATATATATTTACAGCTTTTGATATGTACCTACTCTAGAATTGTCGGCTTCACATGTACTTAAAGACAGGGTCCAGTTTGGGGAAGACTAGGATATATGTTTGAGTATATAAACTTCTGCATGTGAATATGATAGATCGTACGCATTGAGGCATACGGTCAATATGATATGGATATATATTATGTGTGCTGGCTGCATGTGAATAAGATAGATCGTACGTATTGAGACGTACGGTCAATATGATAATAAAATTTACATTATGAGTGCTGATAAATATATCTATACACTGGATAGAGCTGAAACGGTATTGAGCGAACCGTGGATTGCAGGTTAATTAGGCCACCAGTAAGGTGTGGCCACTAGTATGATATATATATATTGATTGTATAGTAGGGTAGTTATAAACATGTTTACGGGTTTAGAGGTAAAAATCTATTCCCGTGCCGGTCACGTACTCCAGATTTGGGGTCGTGACATTGATATTTATTTTTATTTTTTTATTCATCTTTCGCCAATTAGTGTTCTGAAAACTGGATATTTATTTTTCTTTTGTTAATAAGTTTTCGCCGATGAGTGTTTTTAAAACTTGATATTCATTTTTCTTTTTTTTGAATCAATTTTCGCCGTTGAGTGTTTCGAAAACTTTATTGTCAAATTTTGTTTTTTAATCAGTTTTTTCCGATGAGTGTTTCGAAAACGTAATATTCATTTTTCATTTTTTTAAATAGTTTTCGCCGATGAATGTTTCGAAAACTTGATATTCATATTTCTTTTTCTTAATCAGTTTTCGCCGATGAGTGTTTCGAAAACGTGATATTCATTTTTCTTTATTTAATTAGTTTCACCGATGAGTGTTTCGTAAACTTGATATTCATTTTTCTTTTTTTAATCATTTTTCGCCGATGAGTGTTTCGAAAACTTGATATTTATATTTCTTTTTTTAATCAGTTTTCGCCGATGAGTGTTTTCGAAAACTTGATATTTATTTTTCTTTGTTTAATTAGTTTTCGCCAATTAATGTTCTGAAAACTTGATATTCATTTTTCTTTTTTTAATAAGTTTTCGCCGATTAGTGTTTTGAAAACTTGATATTCATTTTTCTTTTTTTGCATCAGTTTTCGCCGATGAGTGTTTCGAAAACTTGATAGTCCTATTTTGTTTTTTAATCAGTTTTTGCCCATGAGTGTTTAGAAAACGTAATATTCATTTTTCGTTTTTCAAATAGTTGTCGCCGATGAGTGTTTCGAAAACTTGATATTCATATTTCTTTTTCCTAATCAGTTTTGGCCGATGAGTATTTCGAAAACGTGATATTCATTTTTCTTTATTTAATTAGTTTTCACCGATGAGTGTTTCGTAAACTTGATATTCATTTTTCTTTTTTTAATCCTTTTTCGCCGATGAGTATTACGAAAACTTGATATTAATTTTTCTTTTTTTATTCAGTTTTCACTGTTCAGTATTTCGAAAATTTCATATTCATTTTTCTTTTTTTAATCAGTTTTAGCCGATGAGTGTTTCGAAAACTTGATATTCATTTTCCTTTTTTAATCAGTTTTCGCCGATGAGTGTTTCGAAAACTTTATATTCAATTTTATTTTTTTTAATCAGTTTTCGTCGATGAGTGTTTCGAAAACTTGATAGTCATTTCTCATTCTTTAATTATTTTTCGCCGATGAATGTTTCTAAAACGTAATATTTATTTTTCGTTTTTTAAATAGTTTTCGCCGATGAGTATTTCGAAAACGTGATATTGATTTTCTTTTTTTAATCATTTTTCGCGGATTAGTGTTTCGAAAACTTGATATTCATTTTTCTGTTTTCTAATCAGTTTTCGCCGATGAGTGTTTCAAAAACTTGATATTTATTTTTCGTTTTTTAATCAATTTTCGCCGATAAGTGTTTCGAAAACTTGATATTCATTTTTCTTTTTATAATCAGTTTTCGCCGACGAGAGTTTCGAAAACTTGATATTCATTTTTATTTTTTAAATTAGTTTTCGCCGATGAGAGTTTCGAAAACTTGATATTCATTTTTTTTATTAAGTTTTCACCGATGAGTGTTTCAAAAACCTAATCTTCATGTTTTATTTTTTTTAATTAGTTTTCGTAGATAAGTGTTTCGAAAACTTCGTATTCATTTTTCTTTTTTTAGTAAGTTTACGCTAATGGGTGTTTCGAAAACTTGATATTCATTTTTCTTTTTTTAATAAGTTTTTGCCGATTAGTGTTTCGAAAACTCGATATTCATTTTTCTTTTTTTAATAAGTTTTCGCTCATGAGTGCTTCGAAAACTTGATATTCATTTTTCTTTTTTTAATCAGTTTTCACCGATGAGTGTTTCGATAACTTTATATTCTTTTTCTATTTTTAATCAATTTTCGCCGATAAGTGTTTCGAAAACTTTATATTCATTTCAATTTTTTTAATCAGTTTTCGCCGATTAGTGTTTCGAAAACTGAAAAATTATTTTTCTTTTTTTAGTTAGTTTTCGCTGATGAGTGTTTCGAAAACTTGATATTCATTTTTCTTTTTTTAATAAGTTTTTGCTTATGAGTGTTTCGAAAACTTGATATTCATTTTTCTTTTTTTTAATCAATTTTCGCCGATTAGCATTCTCGAAAACTTGATATTCATTTTTCTTTTTTTAGTCAGTTTTCGACGATTAGTGTTCTAAAAACTTGATATTCATTTTTCTTTTTTTTAATCAGTTTTCGCCGATGAGTGTTTTGGAAACTTGATATTCATTGTTCTTTTTTTAATCATTTTTCGCCGATGAGTATTTTGAAAACTTGATATTGATTTTTCTTTTTTTAATCTGTTGTCGCCGATTAGTGTTTCGAATTTATTTTCTTTTTTTAATCAGTTTTCACCGATGAGTGTTTCGAAAACTTGATAGTCATTTTTCGTTTTTTAAACAGTTTTCGCCGATCAGTGTTTCGAAAACGTAATATTTATTTATTTTTTAAATATTTTTCGCCGATGAGTGTTTCAAAAACTTGATATTCATTTTTCTTTGTTTAATTAGTCTTCACCGATGAGTGTTCCGAAAACTTGATATTCATTTTTCTTCTTTTAATCATTTTTCACCGATGAGTGTTTCGAAAACTTGATATTCATTTTCATTTTTCAAAAAGTTTTCGCCGATGAGGGTTTCGAAAACTTTATATTCATTTTTATTTTTTTTAATTAGTTTTCGCCGATAAGTGTTTTCGAAAACTTGATATTCATTTTTCGTTATTTAATCAGTTTTCGCCGATGAATGTTCTCAAAACTTAATATTCATTTTTCTTATTTTAATAAGTTTTTGCTCATGAGTGCTTCAAAAACTTAATATTCATTTTTCTTTTTTTAATCAGTTTTCACGGATAAGTGTTTCGAAAACTTAATATTATTTTTCTATTTTTAATCAGTTTTCATCGATGAGTGTTTCGAAAACTTTTTATTCATTTTAATGTTTTTAATCAGTTTTCGCCGATGAGTGTTTCGAAAAGTTGATATTCATTTTTCTTTTTTTAATCAGTTTTTGCCGATGAGTGTTTCAAAAACTTGATATTAATTTTTCTTTTTTTAATCAGTTTTCGCCGATTAGTCTTCTCGAAAACTTGATATTCATTTTTCTTTTTTTAATCAGTTTTAGCCGATTAGTGTTCTGAAAACCTGATATTCATTTTTCTTGTTTTTAATCAGTTTTCTCGAATGAGTGTTTTGAAAACTTGAAATTCATTTTTCTTTTTTTAAATCAGTTTTCGCCGATGAGTATTTTGAAAACTTGATATTCATTTTTCTTTTTTTTAATCATTTGTCGCCGATGAGTGTTTCGAAAATGTAATATTAATTTTTCTTTTTTTGTTAAATAGTTTTCGCCGATTAGAGTTTCAAAAACTTGATATTCATTTTTCTTTTACTTTATCAGTTTTTGCCGATGAGTGTTTCGAAAACGTGATATTCATTTTTCTTTATTTCATTAGTCTTCACCGATGAGTGTTTCGAAAATTTGATATTCATTTTTCTTTTTTAAACATTTTTTGCCGATGAGTGTTTCGAAAACTTGATATTCATTTTTCTTTTTTTAATCAGTTTTCACCGATGAGTGTTCTCGAAAACTTAATATTCATTTTTCTATTTTTAATCAGTTTTCGGCGATGGGTGTTCTGGAAACTTGATATTCATTTTTGTTTTTTTTAATCAGTTTTCAATGATGAGTGTTTTTAAAACTTGATATTCATTTTTCTTTTTTTTAATTAGTTTTCGCCGATGAGTGTTTCGAAAACTTGATATTTATTTTTCATTTTTTTAATCATTTTTCGCCGATGAATGTTTCGAAAACTTGATAGTCATTTTTCTTTTTTTAATCAGTTTTTGCCGATGAGTGTTTTGAAAACTTGATATTCATTTTTCTGTGTTTTAATCAGTTTTCGCCGATAAGTGTTTCAAAAATATGATATTTATTTTTATTTTTTTAATCAGTTTTCGCCGATTAGTGTTTCAAAAATTTGATATTCATTTTTCTCTTTTTAATCTGTTTTCACTGATAAATGTTTCGAAAACTTGATATTCATTTTTATTTTTTTAATTAGTTTTCGCTGATGAGAGTTTCGAAAACTTGATATTCATTTTTCTCTTTTAATAAGTTTTCACCGATGAATGTTTCGAAAACTTAATCTTCATTTTAATTTTTTTAATCAGTTTTTGTCGATAAGTATTTCAAAAACTTGATATTCATCTTTCTTAATCAGTTTTAGCCGATGAGTGTTTCTAAAACTGGATATTCATTTTTCGTTTTTTAGTAAGTTTTCGCTGATGAGTGTTTCGATAACTTGATATTCATTTTCCTTTTTTTAATCAGTTTTTACCGATGAGTGTTTCGAAAACTTGATATTAATTTTTCTTTTTTTAATCAGTTTTTGCCGATGAGTATTCTCGAAAACTTAATATTCATTTTTCCTATTTTTAATCAATTTTCTCCGATTAGTGTTCTGAAAACTTGATATTCATTTTTATTTTTTTAAATAATTTTTCGCTGATAAGTGTTTTGAAAACTTGATATTCATTTTTCTTTTTTTTTAATCAGTTCTCGCCAATGAGTGTTTCAAAAACGTAATATTTATTTTTCTTTTTTTAATTAGTTTTCGCCGATGAGTGTTTCGAAAACTTGATATTCATTTTTCTTTTTCTTTAACAGTTTTCGCCGATGAGTGTTTCGAAAACATGATATTCATTTTTCTTTATTTAATTAGTCTTCACCGATGAGTGTTTCGAAAACTTGATATTCATTTTTCTTCTTTTAGTCATTTTTCGCCGATGAGTGTTTCGAAAACTTGATATTCATTTTTTCTTTTTTTAGAAAGTTTTCGCTGTTGAGTGTTTCGAAAACTTGATATTCATTTTTCTTTTTTTAATCAGTTTTCATCGATGATTGATATTCATTTTTTTTTAATCAGTTTTCGCCGATGAGTGTTCTGAAAACTTAATATTCATTTTTCTTTTTTTTAATCAGTTTTCGCCGATGAGTGTTTCCAAAACTTTATATTCATTTTAATTTTTTTTAATCAGTTTTCGCCGATGATTGTTTCGAAAACTGAATATTCTTTTTTCTTTTTTTAGTAAGTTTTCGCTGAAGAGTGTTTCGAAAACTTGATATTCATTTTCTTTTTTTAATCAGTTTTCGCCGTTGAGTGTTTCGAAAACTTGATATTCTTTTTCTATTTTTAATCATTTTTCGTCGATGAGTGTTTCGAAAACTTTATATTCATTTTTATTTTTTTTAATCAGTTTTCACCGATGAGTGTTTGGAAAACAGGATATTCATTTTTCTTTTTTTAGTAAGTTTTCGCTGATGAGTGTTTCGAAAACTTGATATTCATTTTTTCCTTTTTAATCAGTTTTCGCCTTTGAGTGGTTCGAGAACTTTATATTCATTTTTATTTTTTTAATCAGTTTTTGTCGATGAGTGTTTCGAAAACTTGATAGTCATTTTTCATTATTTAATTATTTTTCGCCGATGAGTGTTTCAAAAACGTAATATTCATTTTTCTTTTTTTAATAAGTTTTCGCTCATGAGTGCTTCGAAAATTTGATATTCATTTATCTTTTTTTAATCAGCTTTCACCGATGAGTGTTTCGAAAACTTAATATTCTTTTTCTATTTTTAATCAGTTTTCGCCGATGAGTGTTTCGAAAACTTATATTCATTTTTATTTTTTTTAATCAGTTTTCGCGGATGAGTGTTTCGAAAACTGGATATTCATGTTTCTTTTTTTTAGTAAGTTTTCCCTGATGAGTGTTTTGATATTCATTTTTCTTGTTTTAATCAGTTTTCGCCGATGAGTATTCTTGAAAACTTGATATTCATTTTCTATTTTTAATCAGTTTTCGCCGATGAGTGTTTCGAAAACCTGAAATTCATTTTTCTTTTTCTTTAACAGTTTTCGCCGATGAGTGTTTCGAAAACGTGATATTCATTTTTCTTTATTTAATTAGTCTTCACCGATAAGTCATTCGAAAACTTGATATTCATTTTTCCTTTTTTAATCATTTTTCACCGATGAGTGTTTCGAAAACTTGATATTCATTTTTCTTTTTTTAATCATTTTCGCCGATGAGTGTGTCGAAAACTTGATATTCATTTTTCTTTTTTAAGTAAGTTTTCGTTGATGAGTGTTTCGAAAACTTGATATTCATTTTTCTTTTTCAAATCAGTTTTTGTCGATGAGTGTTTCGAAAACTTGATATTCAGTTTTCTTTTTTTAATCAGTTTTCGCCGATGAGTGTTTTCGAAAACTTGATATTCATTTTTCTTTTTTTAATCAGTTTTCACTGATGAGTGTTCTGAAAATTTAATATTCATTTTTAATTTTTTTAATCAGCTTTCGTCGATGATGTCACGACCCCCTATCGGACGTCCGTAACCGGCACGGGAAGTAGGATTTCTCCTATCCCGTAAGCTTCTAATCCCTGATTGACATTTTCACATGTTTATAACTACCCATGTCTAATACAAACAATATATAATATTTATGGCCATCCATATCCGGTGACCTAAGTAGCGTGCAATCCATGGCTCGCTCAACGCCGCTTCAGTCTATATAGTCATACATATATGCAATTACACGCTTATATATAGTTTACATATTGATCACACACCTCAATGCGTGTGATCTATCCTATTCACATGCGGAAGCCGTATTTTCACACAAATAGGTATTCAATCACACATACATATAATTTACGTATTGATCACACGCCTCAATGCGTGTGACCTATCCTAGTCGCATGCAGAAGTCATATACGTATATACATGATATATTTTATACCATAGCCTATATTCCCATCACCAAGACCTAACTTTAATCTATATAAAGCCAACAATGCTAGAATTCAAGTGTGACATATATATATATACACAGCAGATGTAAACGTACATACGCCACGCCCAAAAAGGATTCATATATATATATATATACATCACAACATATATACATAATCAAAATAACTACTGACGCGAACAAAGCGTGCGGTCTTCAGAGTTGTCCGCCTCCTTGAGAAGAAGTGGACGCGTTCCCGACGCCTGAACCACCTGTATATGAAACATGTAAATAGGGGGGGTGAGTCGAACAGACTCAGTGAGAAGCTCCTCCATCCCTGGCGTAGTAGCGGGTACCACTACAGCTGGGGGAAGGGAGCAACCACAACCACATACGCATGAAACGGACTTATATTGTGACCTTTAGCATGATCAGGCAATCAATGTATCATATTCACAATTAAAAATTCTAATTTATGTTACTAACATATTTATTAATCCGCATGTAAACCAATCATAAACATATAACATATGGTTCCATAGTTAACATATACTTATGCACGTAGGCATTCAATTTCTGTCTCCCGCATTACGCTAAGAGAAATACTGGCCCGAAGGCAATTTCATGTACGTAGGCATTCAATTTCTGTCTCCCGCATTACGCTAAGAGAAATACTGACTCCAAGGCATGCTTAGAGTAATAGCCGACAACTTGTCTGACCTCATTTTAAACCAAGGTAATGACCACTATGTGGCATACTTGCTGACGTCATAACCCTGTCTGTCCGATCAGGACGACTGACTCGATCTACCCGGACAACCTAAACAAACTCAACAAACATATTTAACCTTGAAAGACACCCTATTTGTAACTAACTGAATATCATACGCATTATTTAGTTAGGCCTAGATTTCCCCTGTTTCAATTATGCAACACTCTCACTCACATTTAACAACCTAGGTTTATTTTCCTCAATGTACCATACGGTCAAAACCTTTGCACGATTATCAATTTAAATGGGTTTCTAATATTAAAAAAGCCTCACATGTGAAATTCCGACTCAATCCTACCCACGGTATCATATAAGGCTCGGTGAGCTACAATATCGCATATTCACTTGAGAATGTACATATAATTATATAAACAGCTTGCACGTTCACTGTTTACTCACTAATCATATACACGTAACATAAATACATTCAGATAGACATATTTCATATATCAACTTGCACAAAATAGAGCAAACCACATTTCCACATAGTCATCCAACCCTGTGGGGCAGGGATGGGAGAGCCCCTCACCTCGTTGGCCCTCCTAATCAGTCCTCGGAGCGCCTGAAGCTCCAATCACTCTGTGGTGCCCTATACACATTATATTTAAGAAAATTAGAACGCGTAATTAAGCATCTACCATGCACGTGTCATGCTAATGCTTATGTACCCTCTAGCTATTTTCCAAGAACTAATTATTTAGTTCGTTACGTCGTCTTATTTGCTCTTTCTGAAAGTCCAGAATGCCCCATATTCGACTTTCACACTTTCGAGTCATTTAGAACCTCTAATTGTTTAGGTTAGAGATTTCTACTTGTCTAAATTTCCCTTCATGTGTTCATATGGGTATTTAACTAATAAAAGAATTAAATTCACGGTTCAAAAGAGGCTCTAGCTTACTCATCCCACCGTCTCCCTTATTCACCGAGTAAAAGCTTAATTACTACCTCTTTAATTATATATAAAAATATAATTGGGTATAATTAGAGCCTTGGAACCAATTTAGCGGGTCTAAGGTGTCCTCCACGGACTAGACCAAGGTGTCCAACTGATGAATGCGGCCTTGTCGCGAGGTCGGCACCAATCAAAATTAATACTAGAAAGTGCAGCTAGTGGTACAACCTAGGTCGATTCTCTCTCGTGGAGCCTATGGACTCTATGGACAAATATGCAAAATTAACACAAAAAGAGATGTCTTTGAGGCAATTTAACAAACACTTGGTGTGCAATGAAACTAAATGGAATTAAATGCAACTAAATGAAACTAGAACTAACACTTTTTGGGATTTTCAATATTTTAAAAGCTAAAGTAAATTGTGGTGAATGAAATGAGATGAATATGCTTTTTTGGAGAATGCTTTGGGCTATCCTTGCTATCAAAAAGTGTGGAGTTAATCAATGAAAAGCCATTTCCTAAAGTAGTTTGGTGACCACTAAACCTAGGTAAATTAATTAGAGGATGCAATTAACCGGACAATTAACAAGCCTATTCAAATACCATCAATGAAGCAAATGGGGAATTTAATATAGATATGAATTCAACTCAACAAATACCATTGTCATTATAGTGACTTCCACAATGAATTAAAAATTACAATAAGATTCAACCAAATCCAATGTAATCAAAACCCACAATGGGAGAATCAAAATACAAATCACAAGTCTATATAAATTCCTAATATCCAACTACAACCTAGTTAAGTTCCACAACCATGGAACCACAATCAATACAAACTCATCAATATCAACAAGATAAAAATGAATCTATAACGAGAAGTAGAAGGAAAACAAGAAAAACTCCCTATTGGATACCATAACTCAAGCTCTAATCATCCTCCTCCAAAGCATAAGAGATTTAGCCACTCATGGATGGGAGAAATGCTTCACCAAGCTCCTCCAACCCTTGCTTAGCCATGGATGATGATGGAAGTTGATGGATATTGGTGTGAATGGGTGTGGAGAGTGGAAGAGATGAAGAGAAAATGGTGAGTGTGGCTGGAATGTCAGAGAGACTTGAGATGTCACAACCCCCGTTTAGAGGACCGTGACTGGCACTGACACCGGGAATATCCCTGTGCCTATAAGCCTTATCACCAAATTGACAGAATATCTATTATTGAAAATACATCCACATGCAGTATAATACCATGTCTACACCGAAATGGTGGCCTATCCTAGGCAAGCAAATCCACGGCTTGTGCCGCTTCAGGTAGGAAAACACACACAATATATAACCTGTGTACCGGCTACACATCCGAAGATGCTGCCTATCCTATTCACATGCAACAGATATATGTATATATATATATTTTGAAAACAAATTTTCACTGTATCGCAGTAAAATAAATCCTGATCTTTAAGGTGTGTGAAGCTGACAGTTCTAGATTTAGTAATACAATCTAATTGGGTACGTCTATCCTTTACTTTATGATGCAATAATAAAGTAAATTAAATTACAATTACACTTTATTCAGCCACATGAACAAGTTGTGGGTCTTGGAAAATGTTGCTCAACCCTCGTTCCACCGAGACTCCTTTCACCTGTACTTAACCTCTCTCTCTTTGTAGTAAAAATGAGGTGTGAGTCTTAACCACGCGACTCAGTGAGGACTCTCCCATCCCCGGCGCAAGGCGGGTACCTTACCGCTGGGACTGGGAGTCATACACAACGACATGCACAAACAACTAGTTACTGTGAGTTAGCATGCATTCTTGGTGATCACACAATAACAGAAATTTCACCCAAACACTCACACGCATTTAACAGATATAAGCATGGAGCAGTTTATTTCATGTCATCAATCAGCAAGTAACATGTAACACATAGTGCCAGCTTTTACCTACCGGTCCTCTTACGTTCAGCACGTTTGAATCAACAAAACGCGTGGCAAGAGTCCTTGTAATCCACATACCAGACAAAAGAAGAAAAATGACACTCATCGGCGAAACACTGATAAGCAGAGAATTCTATATCTCTAGCTAACACATACCAGACAAGCAGAGAATATACATACTCATGTAATCCACATAAGCATACAACCCTAGGAGCAAAGATGGAAGAACCCTCACCTTGGCTAACCTTCCATGCAATCCTCTCCTGTAACTTTAGCCTCCTCGGAGTCCCTGTTGAACTTTATTGCACGTCGTTGTCCCTATAAGAACAACATTTACTTCATTAAAGTTATTACTTAGCTTAACTTGTTATTTATCTCTCCATTACTCTCACTTGTAGTCCATGGTTGCCACAGAGTCAAGCTCTTGGTCTTATTGGACTTCTCTATCCCGACTTATGTGTATCCTTCCTCGGACACTTGACTTGCTCGAATATAACACTCTACTTGAGTGTTTCACATACTTGGATTTGAATATTACACATCTATATAACTTGTATTCACATCTAAGGAAGCTTATCTAACTTGATTGGAAGGAATCCTAATTTTAGGAAGGTCTAAGCAATTTGTTTCAACTTGTTTTCTTACTCGGGTTCTAAGAAATCTAGTTTCTAAACCTCAATACACCTCTAATTCACCCTACTTAAGGCTTCCTAATAATTATGAAGGAATAAAATTATCATTTTAGAATTTGGACTTCATTGTTCCGCAAGTTTCCATCCTTGAGAAACAAGAAGGTACTTAAATTAATTCTTGATGCTTGATAGCATATCTAGAATTATTCTAGGGTGCTTAAGATTGAAAAGAAGAGGTTTGGAGCCCTCAACACCACCCTTAAAGTGTATTTGGGCAACCCAAGCAGGGACCCGGTACGTTAACGTCAAGGTTCAACCTTAGTAACCTCGGGCCAGCTCTTCACGGGTCTTGTTCAGCTAATATTCCAACTATATAATTTTAATAATATCAATCAAAGCCTATTTACTCAAATCCAAGCCCAATCCTAATTATCAACAATTTTCCCCAATTTGAAAATAATTATAATTTCAACCCCAAATCCTTCCAAATTCGAATTTGAGCAAATCCGAGAATATATTCTTGATTTCTACCCCAACTAAGTGTTTAAGAACACTTTCTAGGTCTCAATCTACCCTCAAAACAATCCAATCGAAGAAATCCCTAAAAATGGAGAAATTGGGGATTTCGAATGAAATTGGGGTTACCAACCTTTGATTCGATTGGTGGAAGGTGTAGAAGACGTCGTACCCGAGCTCCGGTGACTTTCTCGGCGTCGGCTAGCTCTCCTCCGGCGAGATTCCGGCGAGATTCTCTCCTTCCCCTCCGTTGGCATCCTCCCTCTCTCTCTCTACCCTCACGTTCTCTCTCTCTCCATTTTGTTTCTCCCGTGCGTCCCTCTCCTCTCACTTTCTCTTATTCCTTTCTTTTCTATTTCTTTTCTTTTATACCTACGTCAAGCCAGCTTTTAAAATAATAATAATAATAAAATAATTATAATACATAAATAAATATAATTAGAATAAAATAATTAATAATTAAATAATAAATAAATAAATATTATTAAAAATAAATAAATTAATAATTAAATAAATAATAACTAATATGTATTTTTAATTTACTCCCTTGCCCTATTTAATTCAGGTTTCCAATTTCTTAGGTCCTGAATTAAATCGTAAAAATATTTCCTACTTCTTCTCTTTCCCTTTTATTTTATTTTAAACTTTGAAAAAAAATTCCTTTTCAGTTTCTTTTAACTTTCATATATATTTTTTTTCTATATTCTTTTTAAAGTTTTAAATTCCTAGCCCCGAAATAGATCATTCTTTAATCCTCAAAATTTTAAATAAATCATTCTTTAATCTTCGAGTTTTCCGGGGTATTACATGAGAGGATGAGAAGCTTGTATGATGAAGGTGTTAGAATGAGTGGGTTCTTCCCAAATTAGGTTAAGGGCCTCCAAAACATCAAAATATTCCTTTATACGACCTAAGATGCTCCCCTTGTGGTAAAATGATGAGAAAGTAGGCCCAAAATCCGTTTCAGCTCTTAAAATCGCAAGAAAATTGTGCAGATCTGGTGTACTCGCTGGCCGCGGGTCATCTACCCGCTGGTAGCGGGTGGATTACTCAAAACACGCGTTTTCCCTTCAAATTGAGGTTCACCCGCTGGCAGCTTGCAAGGCTACCCGCTGGCAGCGGGTGGAACAGTGTTATGGGCCCAAATTTGCCTTTAAGCTCCAATTCTTGCACCGGCTTTGCTTTCCAGCTTCTTTCTCGACCTCTAGCACTTGAATCCTTGCTATTCCTCAAGCTAGTTGACCTACAAATCAACTAGAAACAATTGTGAGGCTCTCAAGTTAATAAAACTAAAGAATTATTGCAATTTCTTCAATAAAAACATGGAATTAGCAAGATTGTGATTTATGTTCTTAAGTGCCCAAGAATAACATTAAAACAAGCATAATGACTCTTTAAACTCAGCAAAAGCTTGTCAAATGCCAACGGATAAAAGGGTAAATATCGGTATTATCAACTCCCCGACACTTAGACCTTTGTACTCCTGGACAAAGCAATTAGTCAAAAATGCAATCAAAGGATATGTAGGAAGCAACAGAATGACCAACCAAACAAGATGCAAAACAACTAAACAAGAAACCATGTTCTTGGTTCATGCAACAAAAGCAAAACAAACATGCATAGCAATCAACTAGAACACGCAAATGACCGATGACTTAAGTGTTTCGCTCTACTCACTGATGTTGGACATTTTCCCTCTAGTCTTACTTACTTAGCGCTTTACCATAGGCTTGAGAGAGATCTAGGTCTCCACTAAGAATGTTTTAGCTCAACAAATCATGAGGTCTTAATGGTTTGTAATGATGGATGCATGGTGCTGGTGAAAAGTCTTTATAAAGAAGGAAATTATGCAAAACTAGACATTTTGAATTGACTCCCAATTAAATGATTAATTAGGTTCCAAAAGAGTCTAACCAAACAATCATCTTCCAACCTCCAAGAAATTTGCCTAAGATCCTTATTGCTTTCGGTTGCAACTCTTTCATTCATCATCATTTTTTTCTTTTCTTTTCTCTTTTTTTTTCTTCTTTCTTTTTTTTAATATATATAATTTATTTATTTATTTTTCTTTCTTTTCAAGCTTTTTGCTTGATTGGATCAATTAGAAAATTTCAACTCAGGAAGATGAGTGGTCAGAAACTAAGAAACCTAAAGTCAAACATTTAATTAAAAGTCATAGTGCAAAATGTCTAGAAAAGCAAGAATTAAGCTCAAAGGGGGGTGACTATGGATAGCAAAAGAAGTGGTTTGTGTATGGGATATAGGTGAGTGAAACAAACGCCTCAATCATTTTTATTTAACTAACACATGTCAAGCTTCAACAAGATTTCAATCAAGTTTTAGAAAGTGAATAAGTAAGCGGACAACACACAAGTATATACAAGAAAAACAGTGGTGTTTGGCTCAAAATCTTGCAACAAGGCTAGGTTACTCTCACATCGATCAATGTATGCCTAATTAATTACTCACATAAGTGACTTGCTTAAGTTGAGAATTAGAGAGCACCAATCTCTTGAAAAATTGTTTCTTATTCTTGAAATGATTGTGCATTCTGCTGGCTCCTGACACACAACTTGAAAACATTTTCCAAAAAACTTAAACAGGTGCAAAAGTTAAGTGTGGTTCCCAAAGAAATTTTTTTTGAAAACATTTGAGTAGATATCAAAAAGTGCTTATGAAATTAATGATTAGCATCATTAATTCCCAAAGTCTAAAACAAAAGCAAAATGGCATCTACTCGATTGATAATATCCATAAAAAGGGACTAAAAATCTATGCATTTACTTTCACAATACAAGAATAAAAACATGAAAAATTCCAATCAGATGAGCACCTAAAAATTTGCTCACAAAGCAACCACAACCTAATCAGAGGATAATTCATCAATTCAACTACCAATCTACTCAAATAAATTCTCCTCCCCCACACTTGAAGCAAGCATTATCCTCAATGCTCAGAGGAGGACTAAGAAGCTCAAGTATGGGAGACACAAGTAGCAAACAATACAAAGGAGGATCATATCTATTCAAGAAGAGCTATGTCTAAGCAAATAAACACAAAACCATAAACAAACACAAGACAAAATACACAGTTAAACCCCAAAGAAAAAAAAATCCACAATCTACTGTCTATTGGGAGGTCTCTTCCCCCACACTCATCTCAAGCAATCGAGAAATGCAACAGATAAACACAAGATGAGCAAAAGGAAAGAGACAACCTGGCCCCTCATGGGGGCTTGAAGTTCCCCTTGAAAAACCTCGAGTCACTTCCTCGAAATCTTAGCTGCTTGCCACACTGTGGGATCCAAGAGTGATCTTCTTTCTTTAGCTTTCTCTCAACTTTGTTATCTTCTTTTGGCTTTTCTTTCCACTTGGCTTTCGTTTGCCTACATTTGCCAACCTTCTTCCTAAAAATTTTCTTTATGAGAGGGGTGTGGACTCCACTTGTGTTCATTTCCCATGTTTCTCCTTCCACCTTGCCTTTATCAAAAACAAAGTTAGAATTAGCTCCACAATCAAAAGCAAATGGAACCATTACAAAATTCACAAAATTTAAATGGACTGGAGGTGGTTCCCCAATCTCTTCCTTATGCCCTTTAGGAGGTTTCGATTTAGTGGAAATGTTTCCGAAAGTCACGAAACCATCTTTTGGCACTTCATTACTTTCGTCACGAACATGTGTGGCCAAAATAGACTCAACTAAGTCTTCATCAGCAAAAGTTGCAGGTGTTATAAGCATTCCATCTTTAACTTCCATACTAGGTTCCAAAAGTTCTCCCAAACCTGCAAAATCACAAATTGTACCCCTCTCGGCACAATCATCTAACAATAAAGGAGAAGAGAAAGTATCTTGCAAAACAAAATCATCTAATAGCAGAGAAGAAAGGGAAGTATCAAGTGAAGAGCCAAATAAAGCATTAATATCTGAACAAACTCCACAAGATATACTATTCCCACAAGAACAAACAGAAAAAGATGAAGGGGAAGAAGTAACAAGTTCAATATACTCCAGCATGCATGCCTCAAGAAAATTGTTATCCACTTGCACACCTTGTTGGTTTTCATGTTCCTCTCTGACAGTTCTAAGGTCATTTTCTTGCTTAATATCATTATGCACAACATCCTGAATTACGCTAATGGCATTGACCCCTAGAAGAGAGTAGTCCTCATATGGGTGCTTCATAGCCTCATACATGTTAAAATTGACTTTATTGTCTCCCACTTCCATTGAGATTGCTCCTTCTTTCATGCTAATTGTGGTGTTAGCAGTCCTTAAGAAGGGGCGACCCAAGATGAGAGTGGAGTCTTGAGGCACACTGGCATCCATATCCAAAACATAAAAATCAGTGGGAATCAACAAATCTTTCACTTGGACCAAGAGGTCCTCAACAATTCCATCAGGACGCCTAATGGACCTGTCAGCCAACTGTAGAATTACTGACCTAGGGACCGATACATAGATTTAGGCATGACATTAATGGCAGCCCCTAGGTCTAGCAAAGCACCCCCTATAGTAACTCTACCTATGGTGCAAGGAATAGTAAAAGATCCCGAGTCCTGACACTTGACCGGGATTTGAGGTTTAAAAAAAGCTGAAACATTAGAGCTCACTTGCACCCGCTCATTAGGCCTAAACCTTCTTTTTTTAGTACACAACTCTTTTAGGACCCTCTCATACTTCAGAACCTTGCTCACTAATTCTAACAAAGGAATGTTTACTTCTAACTTAGTGAAAAGATTAAGTGCATCTCCATCATGCTTGATTTCATTAACTTTTTTACTCAACAAATAAGAGTTAGGAAAAGGCAAATCATGTATATTTACCTCCTTACTTGTTTGGTTGGAGGTACTCTCGATGGTTGCCTCTTACTTCTTCCCTTGCCTTACTTGTTGCTCTTCTTTGTTTTGCTTGTCTTCCTTCTTTTGCTTCTTCTTCTCTTGTAGCTTGATTTCCTTAGAACTCTCAGAAAGCTTGACTTGAGGGATGGGAGGAGAGTCACAAATGATTTCTTCAATTTCTTCCTCATCTTGTTCTTCAGCAAATGTGACCTTCTTGCCACTTCTCAAACTTATAGCATTGAGAGCCTTCCGGTTAATCACAGTATTGGATGGCATAGCCCCGCTAGTCTTTGCTTGCTCATCACTCTTTCTATCAGAAAGTTGAGTTGCAAAAGAATTCAGGTTATCATGCTTCATTTCTAACTGTTCCAACTTGCTCATGAGGTTTGCAAAGCATGAGTCTACATGGGTGGCTACTGCTTTGATCTTGTCATCTGTAATTGACCGCTCTCGGTCAAATTTTGCACAAATATCTGAGAACCCTTTTACTAGAAGTTGTTTGATCTCATCATTGCTTGAAGAGACTGCACCTTGACTGATGGGAACCATGGCTGTGGTGGTGTTCTATGTTGAAGCTTGGCGAGATGAAGCTTCTTGGAAATTTGAATTATACCCACCATAAGAATTTTCTCCTCTTGGAGTGTAGTTCCCTTGACTCTGCCCACCGCCAAACCCATAATTGTTCTGGTTATTGTTGTTCCCATATCTTAGGTTGGGGTGGTCTCTCCAACCAGGATTATAAGTGTTGGAGTATAGATCTCTTTGCTGGTACTGCCCAGGCCTCGATTGATACATTGCATTTACTTCTTCAAATTGGCCAGGACAATCAACAGTCATGTGCATTGATGAGTTGCAAAGATTACAACTTGCAGTCACCATGGCCAAATGTTGCGTTGGTGAACGTGGTGACTGGATGCAAAGACTATCCACTTTCTTGGCAAGAGCGGATAGTTCATGTACCACTTTTATTAACAATGGATCTCGATCTGCTGGAGATATCTCTTTTACTGCTCGGGTATCCCTTGTGGTAATGTTCTGCCTACTCAAGGCAAGCTTCTTAATTAACTCCATTGCTTCATTAGGGGGCATGTCTTCTATGGACCCATTAGCAGCTGCATTGAGCATTTTTGCATCTTCATCAGTTAACCCATAAACAAAGGATTGGACCAAGTGCTCCAGTAGCATCTGATGGTTTGGACATTTTCCTACCATATCTTGAACACGTGCCCAATACCCATAGAATGTTTCACCCTCTTCTTGCCTTGAAGATGAAATTTCTTTTCTTGCTGCGGCGGCTTTGTTTGAAGGATAATATTTTTCAATAAAGTGCTTCTTCAAGTTATCCCATGTCTGGTAAGCATCTGGGGTGTACCTTGGCAAACTCATATACCAAACCTTTGCCTTCCCTTCCAGAGTGAGATGGAAAACCTTCCACATGACTTCTTCAAGTTTAGCCCCCACGGGCTTCATCGTCATGCAATGCATGTGGAGAGAGCTTAGATGTGTATACCGGTTCTCACCTGGAAGACCATGAAATTTTGGAAGTGAGTGCACAAGAGAACCTTTAATTTCAAAATCAGTAGTCAAAGTAGGAGTAGCACCAACCAAAGGTTCAAAATTATCATCAAATTGGGTCAATTTTTTAATAGACTTCTTAGGTTGATCTACCCCATTATTACCTTCTTCATTCCTTTCCCTATTGTCCACTCTATTGTCCTCGTTATCTTCTTCGGCTATTTCTTCTATTTCTAGTTCTCTTTCTCTTTCTTGGTTAGCCTTAATTACTTTCTTTTGAGTTTTCTTATTTTCTTAAGAGTTCTTTCAATTTCTAAATCCAATGGAATTAGGTCTCCTCTAGAACTTCTTGGCATACACTAAACAAACCAACAAAAGAAAGAAAACACACAGAAAAACAGTAAAACAAACAAAACAGACCAAAAAACGAGAAACAAAGCAACACAAAATGAAAATTTTGTGCAGTTCACTGCTTCACCCACTGCCGGCGGGTAGGTTCACTCGCTGCCAGCGGGTAAGTCAGAGGCAGAAACGATTCTGCACTGTTACTGCAGAAAAACAGGGCAGATTCGAAAAGCCAGCAAAAATCCAACTGAAATTGCTTCAAAATGACTATTCAAGCCTAAAATTAAATGCTAAAACAATTATAAACTACCTAGAAACAATAACCACAAACAGAAACATAATTAAATGCAATTAAACTAAGCAATTCCTTGCTAAAAGAAAATAGGACAACTATGAAAAATTTAACAAAAACCAGCAAAAACACTTACTAAAAATCACAATAAGCCTAGAAACAAATACTAAAATGAAAAGACACAACTTAAAACACAAAACACAATAACAAAACACAATCTAACTATGTGATTCCTAAAGAAATCACGCGAAAACAACCCGATTCGTGAGAATCTAGCATAATTGCACAAAGAACCAAAATGGCTCCCGGCAACGGCGCCAAATTGATGAACGCGGCCTTGTCGCGAGGACGACACCAATCAAAATTAATACTAGAAAGTGCAGCTAGTGGCACAACCTAGGTCGATTCTCTCTCGTGGAGCCTATGGACTCTATGGAGAAATATGCACAGTTAACACAAAAAGGGATGTCTTTGAGGCAATTTAACAAACACTTCGTGTGCAATGAAACTAAACGGAATTAAATGCAACTAGAACTAACACTTTTTGGGATTTTCAATATTTTAAAAGCTAAAGTAAATTGAGGTGAATGAGATGAGATGATTATGCTTTGTTGAAGAATGCTTTGGGCTATCCTTGCTATCAAAAAGTGTGGAGTTAATCAATGAAAAGCCATTTCCTAAAGTAGTTTGGTGACCACTAAACCTAGGTAAATTAATTAGAGGATGCAATTAACCAACCAGACAATTAACAAGCCTAATCAAATACCATCAATGAAGCAAATGGGGAATTTAATATAGATATGAATTCAACTCAACAAATACCATTGTCATTATAGTGGCTTCCACAATGAATTCAAAATTACAATAAGATTCAACCAAATCCAATGTAATCAAAACCCACAATGGGAGAATCAAAATACAAATCACAAGTCTATATAAATTCCTAATATCCAACTACAACCTAGTTAAGTTCCACAACCATGGAACCACAATCAATACAAACTCATCAATATCAACAAGATAAAAATGAATCTATAACGAGAAGTAGAAGGAAAACAAGAAAAACTCCCTATTGGATGCCATAGCTCAAGCCCTAATCATCCTCCTCCAAAGCACAAGAGATTTAGCCACTCATGGATGGGAGAAATGCTTCACCAAGCTCCTCCAACCCTTGCTTAGCCATGGATGATAATGGAAGTTGCTGGATATTGGTGTGAATGGGTGTGGAGAGTGGAGGAGATGAAGACATCACCAAGAACTCGTAATGTCCGTATCGAGTCCGGAATGCGGTCTTAGGTATATCTGATTCTCGAATCTTTAATTGATGGTACCCAGATCGCAAATCAATCTTGGAAAACCGCTTCGCACCCTGCAACTGATCAAATAGGTCATCTATCCTCGGCAGTGGGTATTGATTGCGGATCGTCACCTTGTTTAACTTTCGGTAATCGATACACAACCACAAAGATCCGTCCTTCTTCTTCACAAAAAGGATCGGTGCACCCCAAGGAGAGAAGCTGGGTCTTATAAAACCCTTGTCAAGCAATTCTTGCAATTGTGTATGTAACTCCTTCAACTCTTTCGGAGCCATTCAGTAAGGTGGTGTGGAGATAGGCTGGGTGCCAGGTTGCAGCTCAATTTCAAATTCAATCTCACGATCGGGCGGCAACCTCGACAATTCTTTTGGAAATACATCCAAGAACTCTCGCACTAACGATACTTGAGTCGGTGAAAGTACTACTTTCGTGGTATCCTTGACAAAAGCCAAATACCCCTTACATCCCTTTGCAAGTAATTTGGATACCTTTAGAGCCGAGATCAAGTTTGGATACAGTGTAGCTCCGTCACCCCGTATCACAAAAGGCTCCTCGTTTGGCATATTGAACTTCAAGCATTTAGCCTTGCAACCCACAACTGCATGGCAAGACGACAACCAATCCATTCTGAGGATCACATCAAGATCAACCATACACAACAACCGAAGGTCTACCACAGTCTCATGATCATCGACCTCCACAATGCAAGACTCGTGCACATACTCTACTTGTACCGATTCTCCCATTGGAGTAGAGACCAGTACTGTTTCTTTCATTTTAGACGGACTTTTGTTGAATTTAGAGGCAAATGCATGCGACACATAGGAATGAGTGGAGCCGGAATCAAATAAGACTCGTGCTTCAAGAGAGCAAACAATAAGGGTACCTGTCACAACTGCATTTGATGCATGAGCGTCTTACTGAGAAAGTGCAAATACCCGCGCTTGTCCTCCACTTACTGCCCTTGACCCTCTACCACTAGATCCTGCACCACGGCCTCTAAATGCACCTATACTTGCTGTCTGTGGTGGTACGGTTCTTACTGGTGGGGCTGAAATAGGTGTACTCCTCGGCGTCGGATTACTTCTCACACTTGTACCCTCTTTTCTCTTTGGACACTCTCTAGCCATATGGCCCACTTGGCCGCAGTTGTAGCATCCACCTGTCAGTCTCCGACATATTCCAAAATGAAATATGTCGCAAGTTGCACACTGGGGCCTTGTTTTACCGGCATTTCCACCCCCTTGCACTCTCTGTCCCCCTTGAATATTACCTCTTGTACTTGCTTCATGGGTGGTAGTTGAGGATTGTCCTCCTGCGGACCCTGAGTAAGTATTAAAATCCCCACTACTTGCAAGTATACAAGGTCAGTTGTAATACGTACGAATATAAGGGTGTCGAACCCACAGGGATCAGTTGGATTACTAGAATTTAACGTTTTCACAATTTTAAATTTAAAAGAAAGGGGTTTTGGAACTGGAAGTAAAGAAAAAAAGTTTAACAAGAGTGAAAAAATAGAAAGTAGAATATTGAAAGTTGATAGAATCAAGTTGAATAAACTTAGGACTTTGAATCCACCACTAGCTTCGTAATTAAATATCCGATGTTTAATTAAGGACTACCATTTATTTCATGCAGTGTTCTAGGCTACAAGCTTTGAATCACTTAGAATGATATTGGAACAAAGATTTTGACATACTCTATCTAATTTTGGCATGGACTATTCAAGTATGATATAATCCATCTAAGTTTAGCATAGAATATTCAATTGTTGTTACAATTCTATGATTACCATTACATGACCTCCACATTTAAGACTACAAGAATTAAAGTGGGTAATAGTTTTGATTTTAAAATCCATGAATATTACTACAAGAAATATTGAATAGAAATTAAAATCAAATAAGACAATAAGAACACAATGAAATATTAAAGAAAAATTCTTAGTCATGTAATCCATAAAATAAAGGTGCATATCCTTAATTAATATCAAATATAAAATTACATAGCTAAGGCTTCATCAAAAATCCTAAGTAGAAAAAATTAGTTCTCCATGGAAAAATAAATAATTACCAAACTCTTGATCTCCACCATCTCTCCTTTGAGAATTTTGATCTTGATAATTTTTGTGAGAGAGAGTAATGAGAGAATTTGGAAGTAAGAAGTGGATGAGAAAATGGACGCCTTGAACCCTTGACTCCTACTCCTATTTATAGGAAAACTTGCTCTCAAATAAGCTTGCTTCATGGCTAAGTAAAATCAAAATAATTAAATTAAAAAAAAAGGATGCAGCAAGGCTTGAAGTAGGGTCCTTCAAGTCTACATGGTTGTAGAGTTGCCACTTGAGCTAGAGAAGAACAGTTGTCATAAGTGCCATCCAATATCCACTAGTCAGCGAAAATTAGAGTCAAAATTAGAGGCTAAAATGCCTTTTAAGAAAATAGAGACGTGTGGCCTTGCTATGATTCAAGTATGGAGCAGCAGAGTTGTATGCGCAACAGGAGAGTTGTATGCGCAACTTCTTACCAAAAAAAAAAGAGTTGTATGCGCAACTTATACCAATTGGGCTGGCTTACAGATTTGTTGTAATTGCTATCTTAAATTTTGATAGTCAGAGGCTGAAGTCAATAATTGCGGCTGAAAAATGGTGAAAACATGTACGAAAACACATGTTAGTTGTCTTGAACTCGGGCTCTAGAATTTTCATATCAGAGCTTTTGACCACACGAGCTGCCACTTGTCCTTATCTTCAAATTACCGCCTTTATTTCCTTAGTCAGCCGTGTCCCTGGTAGCCAATTCAAAATTTACTTCTTTTTGTCAAAAGGCTTCCAGCTGGAATCAAACACATGCTCACACTTGGAAAATTACAGGTATAACCAGTTGTGCCACCACCATTTTTCTGCCATTATTTCACATTTTCTTCCTTTAGTTTCATTGCATGAACTTCCAAGAACTTCCTAGGATAATCATGAGCTTTCATGAATTGGTCCATCAAGTTACTTTTAGCCCAAAAATTGAGAATACTCTCTGCAATAAAAGTTCACAAAAATTAAATTTTATATCAAAAATTATAATTTTTCAAGGACTAATAAATAAATATTAAGGGAAATATTTCTATTAAAATATGCATTTATCGCACCCCCACACTTACGCTTTGCTAGTCCTCAAGCAAAGGAGAAGAACTAAATCATGTAAATCAGAGAACTTAGTTACTCAAAGGTTATAACCATATATATAGATTAAATTAAAAAGTCTTTACCTCACAGTCAACATCAGCAACCAAATTTTTTTTTAAAACAATGCAATTATTGAAACCTTATTAGTCAACCATTCAAAGATATCTTTGTAACCAAGAAGTATGCATGATAGCTACATAGATCCTCACTAAGGGCATGTGTTTAACTCAACTCTCAAGTGTTTAAAGTTTACCAATGTATCACTCAAGTTCAATCAATGTAATAACACTACCATAGGTTTGCAAATTCTTCCTATCTCCACTAAAAACAACTATAACAAGCATTAATCAAAAGGACTTTGCATTTGGTTGTAATGTTGGCCAAGGGATAGGTAAGGATTTTTTAGGATAGTGGTGCTAATGACCAAGAATTTAATAGAGCATAAATCATTTTCTCTTACATATCAAATCAACTCCTTTTGCACTTATCAAAACTTCTTTGTAGTCAAAATCTATTGTAATGAGATAAGAATTACATTTAAACTTTCACAATAAAGGAATTTTCCCGTTCTTCCTCATTTTTTCTTTCTTCACGTCCTCATTTCTTCTTTCATTTCATTGTATTTTTCAAATCAGACCATTCTTCTTCTTTCTTTCTTTTTTCTCTCTCTCTCTTCTTCTCTTTTTTTATAACACATTCCCGCATTAACAAAAGTAACTATACTCTATAAAATATGGTCAAGGCTATTTCATATGGTCTTTCTGCGAAAATAAGGCTTGTAATGTGGTTAAAACAACAAAATAGGCTAAAAGGCTCAAGATTGGCTCACTAGAGAAATTTGTATACAGGGTGGCTCATTTGGCTGTGGTGTTTAAAATTCAACATCCTAAGTGTCTTTATCACTTTTATGCAAGCATAGTGTCAAAGGTAGTTTCAGAAGGGACAATAAGCAAGTTCTAGAGTATTACAAACATGATTGAACAATTCTCACAAGAAATGAAAGAGTTGATTAAAAGTAAGTCAACATTATGGCTCATACCTCACTAAGGTAATTTGATATATGTAGTTATCATGACACAGCTTCTCAAATTGTGACTTAATTGATAAAAGTCAGAATTATCTTAGTGGAAGAACTAATAAATATCTTAACAATTGCAAAATAATAAAATTAAACACACATATCTCTGTTCTTTTTTTATATAAAACTAGTGATGTTGACAATGGAAAAAGTGCTGATTCAATTTAAACTTATATAATGGTTATAATAATGAAAGATTTAATCATCCAGCTTGCATTCAAATTTTCTTTCCCCATGCTTAGTTTTTGCACTATCATCAATAATAGGGGTTAGAAATTATCACAAAATCAAAGGAGAATGGAACAATACAACCTGGAGAGTTGTAGGAAAGATTTTCTTGAAGTCCAAAGATCAAAGTTCTCACCATGTACCATGTTCTTTCTGAATTCTGCAAAAAGTATTTAAACCACTAGCCAAGACAAGTAAGTAGCAAACATATTGTAAATATATCAAAAGCCTAGGTTGCCTCCTAGTCAGCGCTAAGTTTAAAGTCTTCAGCCATACTCAGAAATAACTTTTTCAGTTAATCAGAATATAGAGGATCTACTAAATTAATATATTCTAAATCAACTCCCGCTTCAGCATTTGAAATCACTGGTTTTAAACGATGACCATTAACAGTTAATATCCTACCATCCTTAGGATCCTTTATTTGAATAGCTCCTGATGGATAAACTTGTTGAACAAAATAAGAACCATACCATCTTGATCTAAGCTTACCAGGGAACAATTTCAATTTTGAATTGAAAAGCCAAACCTTTTGATCAAGTTCAAAAGTTTTACGAGAAATCATTTTGTCATGGAAAGCTTTGATTTTGGCCTTGTAAATCTTAGAATTTTCATAAGCTTCATTACGCATCTCATCTAATTCATTTAACTGTAATTTCCAATGAGAGCCAGCTTGTTTCATATCAAAATTCAAAGCTTTTATTGCCCAAAATGCTCGATGTTCTAATTCTACTGGTAAATGACATGCTTTCCCATAAACTATTCTAAATGGAGACATTCCTATAGGAGTTTTATATGCAGTACGATAAGCCCATAAAGCGTCATTCAGTCTTAATGACCAATATTTTCTATCAGGACGAACAGTCTTTTCTGAGATGGAGTTAATCTCACGATTTGATAACTCTACTTGACCACTTGTTTGTGGATGGTATGGGGTAGCTACTTTATGTGTAACAGAATACTTCTTAAGAAGTGTTTCTAACGAACGATTACAAAAGTGACTACCTCCATCACTAATCAAAGCTCTAGGAGTACCAAATCGACTAAAAATATTATCTTTTACGAATTGCATTACCACCTTATGATCATTAGTTCTTGTGGCTTTAGCTTCTATCCATTTTGAGACATAATCTACAGCAACCAAGATATATACGAAGCCAAATGAAGGTGAGAAAGGACCCATAAAATCAATGCCCGATACATAAAAAATTTCTACAATTAAAATGGGTTGTAAATGCATCATGTCTCACCTAGATAATGAACCAGTGCGTTGACATTTTTCCCAAGCAAGACAAAATTGGTGGGCATCTTTGAATAAAGTTGGCCAATAAAAGCCACTTTGTAGAACCTTAGCAGCAGTTCTGCGACCTCCAAAATGTCCACCAAAAGCAGATGAGTGGCACATTGATAAAATACAATCATACTCATATTCAGGGACACACCTACGAATGATTTGATCTGAACAATGCTTAAACAGATAAGGGTCCTCCCAATAGTAATGTTTTACTTGAGAGAAGAATCTATCCTTATCTTGCTTTGACCAATGCGAAGGAATTTTACCTATAGCAAGGTAATTAACAATGTTTGCGAACCAAGGTAATTTTTATCTGGTTACCAAGAATAGTTGTTCATCTGGAAAGGTATCTTGTATGACTAAGTCATCTTTATTTTCAATGTGAATCCTAGACAAATGATCAGCTACAAGATTCTCATAACCCTTCTTATCTTTAATTTCAATATCAAATTCTTGCAACAATAAAACCCATCTAATTAACCTAGGTTTTGTCTCCTTTTTAGATAATAGATATTTCAAAGCAGAGTGATCAGTGAAGACAATAACCTTAGATTGTAGCAGATAAGGACGAAATTTATCAAGAGTAAATACAACAGCTAGTAATTCTTTTTCAGTAGTAGTATAATTCTTTGAGCATCAGTAAGTGTTTTCCTAGCATAGTAAATCACATGTGGCATTTTATTCACTCTTTGACCTAGAACAGCACCAACAACATAATCAGAAGCATCACACATAATCTCAAAAGGCATAGAAAAATCTGGAGGTTGTACTATAGGTGCTGAAACAAGAAGAGATCGAAGCTTTTCAAAGGCCTCTAGACATGACTCATTGAAATTAAAAGGGACATCTTTTCCAAGAAGATTAGTTAAGGGTCTAGCAATCTCGCTAAAGTCTTTAATAAATCTTCTATAGAAACCTACATGACCAAGAAAAGATCTTATTTGCTTGACAGATGGAGGTGGTGGAAGATTGGTAATACGGCCAACTTTAGCTTTGTCTACCTCAATTCCCTTTTTAGACACCTTATGACCTAGTACTATGCCATCTTGAACCATAAAATGACTTTTCTCCCAACTTAAAACCAAATTGGTTTCTTCACATATTTTTAGCACTTTTGACAAGTTATGCAAACATTCATCAAAAGTTGGACCAAAAATTGAAAAATCATCCATGAACACTTCTAGAAAGTTCCCAACCATATCAGAGAATATAGAAATCATACATCTTTGAAAGGTAGCAGGTGCGTTACATAACCCAAAAGGCATTCTACAATAGGCAAAAGTACCAAAAGGACAAGTGAAAGTAGTTTTCTCTTGATGCTCAGGGTACACAGGCACTTGTATGTAACCAGAATATCCATCTAGAAAGCAATAATAACTTTGACCAGCTAACTTTTCTAAGATTTGATCAATGAATGGTAAAGGAAAAGGATCTTTCCTAGTCATGGAATTTAACTTTCTATAGTCTATACAAACACGCCAGCCCGTAGTTTCCCAATGTAATACCCCGGAAAAATTTAAAGGATTAAAGAATGATTTATTTAAAATTTCGAGGATTTAAGAATGATTTATTTCGGGGCTAGGAATTAAAACTTTTTTTAAAAAAAGAATATAGAAAACGTATGAAAGTTAAAAGAAACCGGAAAGGAATTGTTTTCGAAGATTGTAATACCCGAGGGGTATTTTTGGAATCAAGTCAAATATATAGTAAGACTTAGAATGGTCATCATTTGGAGTTGGAATGTAAAATAATAATAATAATAATAATAATATATAAACAAGTAAATAAATAGAAATATGTATATATATATATATATATATATAGACAAATAATCCTAATTAAGAAATGATGGGATAATATGAAATTGATAGAATTTTTATGTTGAGGTTGGACATTTTGACTAAATAAAATAAAAATAATTTTTTGGAATGAAATAAGAATTTTTGGGTTATTATTAAGATTTTAATTGCTTTAGATTTGGGAATTTGATAAATTAAAATAAATAATAAATTCAAATACAAAAATATAAATTGGGTTAAATATTAATCATATGAATTATTTCGAGCTTATAGTTTAAATTTGAGAATTTTTCAGAAATAAAAATTGTACTGGATAGAAAATTCTCATCTGCTAGAGACTCGGTGACAGATATTTTTAATAGGCCTATGATTTACCCAAAATTTTCTAAATTTTCCTATTCTTACCCAAAAATAAATCTAGATGAGAAAATCCAATCAAAACTCTATTTTACCATATCCCAAAAGTTGTCAAATGTCTAAATTACCCATAAATATCCCAACAACTCATTAGAAGACATTTTTTTTAACTCCAGAGGAGCATTTTCACGCCACTTCCCCTCCACTCATCTTCTTCCTCTTCCTCCCAACTCTCTCTTAGGGCATGGAAGATTTTGCAAAATCTTCACATTCCAACTAGATTTGTTGCTTCCTACCACCAATCTAAGACTCTCTCAAGCTTCCTCCACCATTGTTGAGCATCAAGGAGCTTGGGCAATCTCCCACAAACTCCAAAATAGGATTTCCTCAAGGTGAGTCACTAAAATCTTATCTCCACCACTTAAATCATAGATTTCTTGTTAGAAATGAGTTATTTATCAATAGTATATCACCTTAGAATCATTTTTGAGCATAGAGATCATCCAAATATTGAGTTTTATGGAGATTTCTACTCTATGGCTCATGGACCTACGAATTTGGAGAAAGTTTTGGAAATTGTGGATTTCCTTGATGCTTGTTGGTATGTATGAACTTTAAATTATATGTTTAGATGTTTTAACTGATTTGGAATGATGCCCAATGGTTAGGTTGGTGATATGTGAACCCTTGATAAAAGTTAGGACTTCCCATATTTGGCAAAATTTCCATTAATCGAGCTTGGAGAGTGAACAAGGTTGTGAGATTAATTAATTATGTATTAAATTGTGTTTAATCTAGAAAGAACACCAAATGATGACCATAGGCTAAGTAAATGAACTTGGGGGTTGGATAAATGTAAGAAGTCATAAGAAAAGAAACTAGGAAATTGTATGAAATTTGATATCGATTGAATTGGTTGTATGTGATAGGGTTCAAGTACTTCCTTGAAGACCAGAGTGCTCAAAGGGAATGCTAAGTGAAGCGGCCAAGGTGAGGGTTCTTCCATCTCTGCTCCTAGGGCTGTATACTTGTGTGGATTACATGAGTATGTACATTCACTGCTTGTCTGGTATGTGATATCTAGAGGTATAGGATGTTAAAACAATAAAGGAACTAGAAAATAGGTTGTGGAAAGTAGCTTAGATAGGAAGACATAGGAGTAGAGAGTAATTGTTTACTAAGATTGGTGTGTTACAAATCCAACTCATACACTCCGGAGGCATGATGAGTATTTTATTAAATCTTTTCCATGACGGTGGCAAGAGTCCTTGTACGGAAGGACTAACTTTTTATTTTGAAAACTCGTCACGACGGTGACTTAAATTATAATCATGCAAAGGGAGTTATTGGTGGGTTTCGGATTTGGTTATGCTAGCGATGTGAGACATCGACTAGAACAACGTCATATGGCACTTGAGACCTCAGTTTTATAATCACCAAGACGATGGTCATTGCCCTATCCTGGCAATAGGGTCAGAAAGGTTTTATATTGCTATGATGATAGCTTGAGGCTTATAGAGTGCATCTGGACGGGTATATGAGTTATATCCTGTTGAGGATACTTGTACATATTAATAAGGAGAGGAATTGTTGATCCTTCGGGAAAGATACAAAGAATCCTATTAATATGTGAGACCAAGATAAGGAGACACGAGAGGAACCTACGGGTGAACCGTGAGCCTGATCTTACAGAAGAGAAATCATCCTGTGGAGTTGGTCCAGGGTGTGACAGTGACCATGCTTCGAGACGTCGTGCCATGCCCGCCATGTGGCCTGGTTGGGTAATGGACGAGTGGGCTTAAGCTATTGCCCCGCAGCAAGGGGTCAGAATGTGCCACGTGGTGGCTACGTATCAGTTGTTTGATAGATAGAAGTTTATTGTGTTTGACTAATAGAATTGTTACGAGGTGACCAGTACCCAAGTGAATGGGTTAAGTATATTTTGCCACCTGGTGGCTAGCAACCCGAGTGCACGGGTTCAAGGTAGATAAGCCATGTAGTGACTAGTAAATACCCCAGAGTAGGGGAAGTTAAGTAGATGTATGTTATAGTGTCTGCGTGTACTTAAAGAATTGTGTGTGTTTGCATATAATTGTTGATTGTGCAGCAGAGTGGTGACGTACAGGATTACGTCATCACAAAGTCTTGTTTGATTCAAACATGCTGAACGTGAGAAGACCGGTAAGTAAAAGCCGGCACTATATGCTACATGTTTACTTGCTGATTGATGACGTGGAATAAATTGCTGCATGTTTACAATTATTAAATGTTTGTGAGTGTTTGGGTGAAATATTTGTTGTTGTGTGATCACCAAGAATGTATGCTAACAACAGTAACTAGTTGTTTTTGCATGTGGTTGTGTATGACTCCCAAACCCAACGCTATGGCACCCACCTTGCGCCGGGGATGGGAGAGTCCTCACTGAGTCGCGTGGTTAAGACTCACGCCTCATTTTTTCTGCACAGAGACAAAATAAGTACAAGTGGAAGAAGTCTCGGTGGAATGAGGGTTGAGCAACACTTTTCCAAGACCCACAACTTGTTCATGTGGGTGAATAAAGTGTAATTGTAATTTAATTTACTTTATTATTGTATCATAAAGTAAAGGGTAGACGTACCCAATTATATTGTATCACTAAATCTAGAACTGTCAGCTTCACACACCTTAAAGATCAGGATCTGTTAGATTACGATGCAGGGAAAACTTGTTTCCAAAAATATATATACATATATCTGTTGCATGTGAATAGGATAGGCAGCATCTTCGGATGTGTAGCCAGTACACAGGTTATATATTATGTGTGTTTTCCTATATCTATATCCTGAAGCAGCACTGGCCGTGGATTTGCTTGCCTAGGATAGGCCACCATTTCGGTGTAGCCATGGTATTATACTGCATGTGGATGTATTTTCAATAATAGATATTCTGTCAATTAGGTGATAAGGCTTACAGGCATAGGGATATTCTCTATGTCTGTGCCGATCACGGTCCTCTAAACGGGGGTTGTGATAAACTTGGTATCAGAGCCAGGTTGTTCTTTAAGGGTGTGAAGCACTAGTAGTCTCGGGTGTCAGTTGGGCTATCCATTACGAATCCGGACGTAACGGTGGATCCGAAGGGCACTTGTGTGGTTGCTCAGGATGTTGAGTCATAAATTCTTTCGAGTCATCGCTTTAGGCATAGAATTTGTATGTGAAATTCTATGCAAAGCATATAACCTGTACAGTACACGAGTGCCGATGAGCACCAAGGCCTAAGGTGGGGTGGTAGTGACCCCGGGAAACTTCAGACGCCGTAATATGGAAAGGAGATATCCTTGGAGGATGCTACCTAGACACAGACAAATTTGGTTGAATTGTATGCAGGAATGCGCTACAATGTGTGATTGTTTTGCAGGTGTTAAATGAGACGATGTGTCTGCTCTGTTAGTGGTGCATTGTGTGCTATGGTATAGGCGCAAGTTGTTTGATTATCGTATGGAATGCAAATAGAATATAAATATGCAGTGAATGGTAGTTTAGGTTAGGAATGGGTTGTAAAGTGAAAGAAAAGACACGCTTGGCGTGTAGAAAAGAAAGTAATCCCATGAGGCGATTGAAATGGAAGGTTTACAGACAAGATTAAACAGGGCCAGGGGGCATGAGACTGACAGGATGATGACTACGTGAATGGGTCACGACTGTGCGGTATGCTATGGCTGAAGGAAGTGAGTTGTCCTTCCTAGAAAGTAATTAGAAAAGAGGTGGTGTATGCCATAGTATAAAAGTAGAAGTCTACGGACTAGAAAAATCAGGATACGGTATATGAAAGGGCAAAGTGGCCGAACCATATGCCGTAGAGATAGATGTTAAGAAGTAGAGGCATATGTAACCATGTGGAACGTGACCATATGCCGAGCAGGAAACAGAGTAAATGGTAAGGCACATGGAGGGAGCCTAGTCCAACCCTGCGCTCAATCCGTGAACTGTTACTTCCTTAAGCAAACAAGGGGAAAAAGAAGGGATTAAGCCCAACCAAACTCTCTTGGGTTGCTTAAGGAAGAGCATAAAGAATAAGATATTGATCTCATGAGAAATTTTTATAAAAATCTTTCTGGTCTTTCCGGATGAGAGATTCTGAAAGACCGTCAAACTTTTCATGGAAATACTAGGGATAACCATTGGAAGGAAAATTTCATGAAAACTCTTTCTCAATTTCTTTCATTTCAATTGGTTAAACCCTAACCATTTACGAAAACCTTAGGCGTCATTTTCTATGAAATAAACTTGAATTAATTTAAAAAAAAAACCGCAGGGTGCCTAAGAAAACTAACTCATGTGACCAATACCCTACCAAACAATAGTCCTTTTACAGGTAAATCGTATAAGAATGGTAGATGTAGTTGAGAAATCACTCGCTTGGAGTGATTAAAGTTAAGTACACATCGAAAAGCACTAGAGAGTGCTAAAGTGCCAAGGGAGTATACAGGTAAACCTAGTGGTTACCAGTTAAGGGATCATATGATGATTATGGACCCGAAAGTATTAGATCGGAGCAGGTCTAGAAGTGGAAATGGGCGTAGACCTTCGAGTACCGTCCAGAGATAAGAAAATGAATGCTATTGCGATTGATAGCTCTCGAACGAGATAATGTAAGAGATAAACCCCAAAGAGACTCGTGGAGGCCCGAGGGGAGAGAAAGTAGACATGGATAAGTAGTCCCATAAGGGGGGAAGAGCGGAAGCCTATAGGACCCCATAGGATAAGAGTCAAGTAGGAGGTGGAGAACCAACTACTACCATAAGTGCATGTATAGTACACAGATTGTAGTGGACATAGCTAGGTAAGCTAGTTCCACAGGTTGGTGAACCGTAAATCCGTTAGTCTGAAGCCGTGTATGGGTGGAGACTGAGTGGACAAACCAAACGTATAAATGGTCATGTTGATGCCATAAAAGGAAAATTTACCATAAGGACGGTTAATCGAGAAGGAGAATTTAGTGAGTAACGAGAATTGAGAAATACTCGAAGAAAGAGTACCACACGTAGGTACGAAATGGAAAAGAAGAGATTGAATACGGGAACGGAGTCGGGTAAGCATCTGGGGATGCGAGCCAAAATGATAAAACATGTATGCTACTGTTGGGGGCGATTGGAACCCAACGGGTAATACACTTGCAAGAGGCGGTATATGATCGTGAACATATGGCACACTGTAAGAAAGGAAAGAGTCAAACCGTGGGAGCGGATCCCGTTTGGTCAAGGGGAGTAGAGCATGCCCAGAAAAGTTCATACTGCAATTAACGGATCAAGTATTCCAGGTAGGAATACAGGATTTAAGTGAATTGAGGAGTCCGAGTGGGCCAGGTTGGGGTAAAAGCCAACGGAAACCTAAAGAGTAAAGTTAGCATAGGATGTGCAACTCTAGGTGGACTAACCTGAGGATGGTATAGATCCACAGTCATAGTCGTGTTAAGCGAGGTCTTCGGATGTGAAGACCGAACTGAGCCTGAGGCAGAGTAATGAGTATTATGGTAAGGAGGAGACTGGTGAGTTTCCATCATAAACATAAATGACTACAAGTAGTAGTCAAAGAAGAGTCTAAGTCAGTCAGACATGGGATGTCGACAGGGAGTAACCTGGAGTGGTTATGGAAACCACTAAGGGTAAGTGTAGAACTCCGAAAAAGAAAGGGAAACATGAGTCATAAATGTAAGATCCCTTACCGTTTGGTGGAGAAACGGTAAGTGTAATACATAGTGGTGCTAGTGTCATGACATATAGCTTCGTTAGGACACGAGAAGGGTAAACCGAGTCGGCAGTGAGTGTAACAACCTCGGAAAGGTTGGGTACACTGACGGCACAGGGTATAAACACCTACGTAGGGTGTATGCCGTGTAAGCGGTAAGTCTAAATGTAAACGGACTTTTCTGGAGAAGTCGTTTACAAAGAATATATCGGGGGAATACCGGCAGAAGGGTAGCTGCTTGATAGTAGAGGATACTTAGAAATGGGGACTCCGAGGTAGGGGAGTACTTTATAGAAATAGAACCTAGTGTGCTATACAAATAGCTAGTGTCTCGGCATGTTCCAAGACGGATATAAGAAGTCATTACGAAGGTAGCTAGTCGGACAAGCAGATTGAGTCAAGGTAAGCCTCACTAGAGAAGGCAATAGCAAACTCCTCGGAGAACTAAAATGGAGCATGGCATGTGGTGCGTGTCAGACACTCCATTGCAAAATTAGTAGCGCAAAGTGAATTGAAATTAGGAAAGTTAGGTATCCTCGGGGAAGGATGCGATGACAGATGGAGCCTGTCGGTTAACACCTCACAGAGGGGTGGTTAACTACGAAACTAGGAATATAAACCGTCACAGAAGGATAGGCCGTGGATTTGCTTGCCTAGGATAGGCCACCATTTCGGTGTAGCCATGGTATCATACTGCATGTGGATGTATTTTCAATAATAGATATTCTGTCAATTAGGTGATAAGGCTTTCAGGCATAGGGGTATTCCTTGTGTCTGTGCCGGTCACGATCCTCAAAGAGTGCCCTATCAATTTTTTTTATCTCCAATAAAGCATGTGATAGTAGAAACACCAGGATCTTTAAGCTTAGGTGGAGTGTTATATTGCAAAACTAAGCTCACTTGTTCATTAAGAAAAACCTTTTTAGACACATTATTTTTAGATTTTCTTTTAAATGTACACATGTCTTTAAGGAATTTTGCATAGGCAGGAACTTGCTTTATAGCTTCTAAAAGAGGAATATTGATTTCTACTTGCTTAAACGTCTCAAAAATGTCTTCCATCTTTTTATCTTTTCCATTAGGTGATGGTGATTTTAGAGCTTCTGGAAAAGGTACTTTTGGTTCATATGGAATTGACTCATCAACAACTTGAGGAATTATATTTTTCACCTTATCAGTTTGACTCTCTTCCCTTAAGCATTCTTTTTCTTTTTCTTTTTCTTCATTTGCTTTATTATTGTCTAAACCTACCTTGTTATCAATTATTTTACCACTCCTAAGAGTTGTAACTGCTTTGGTTTCTTCCTGATAAGTTTGAGCTATAGGATTTTCCATTGGAAAACTCGGAAGCTGATAACTCTATGGAAATAGAGTTAAAGAGGGTAAATTATAAGCCTTTTTGAGAGTATATTGATCATTGGGTGTGAATTTGGTGTGATTTTAGTGGTTTACGCATTATGATATACTAGTGAAGCATGTATCAAGACTTAAGGGAAATATGCGTGATTGTGATTGATTTTTGTATTTATTTGGCATATTGAGTTAATGGCCAAGGTCTTGATTTAGTTTCTTGAATTTTCAGGTGCCAAATTAGTAATTCAAAAAGCTGAGTTCATGGTATTGAGGGAGCTGGAGTTAAGTTGGAGTCAACCGGAGCTAATTTGGAACCTTTGGATTGAAGAAAAACTCACTCTTTAAGCTTGGAACAGTGTGACGGCGCTATAGCGCCATCCAACGGTGCTATAGCGCCGTATTAGAGAAAGAACCGAAAAAAAGAAGAAAAATACAGAGACACGGCGCTATAGCGCTGAAAAAACTTGTTGGTTGCCAAATTAGCCGGTGCAAGTATACACCGCCAACAAGTAATACAATGACAAGTAGAGTATCGTCCACAGGGAACTAAGCTAAAACGAATTAATTACCAATGCCTTCATATTTCACCTAAGTCAAGCAACCAGAATCGAATGTTTTAATTCAAATCAAACGAACAACACAATTTAGCAAAATCAATGCGAAAATAAGTCAAGAGAGTAAATGAGATTAAGAGCTCTTAGGATTGTAGTTTCACCTAGCACTTCACTAATGGAATTACGTCATTTTTTCACTACTCAATTCATTGGTTTGGTGTTAGTCTTAGCACTATTTTCGTTATATGAATCTTCCAATCCTATATAATTTCTACCTCTCTAAAAACTCCACATATGCCTATGGAAGTCTAAGTTCAAGAGATGCATTAAGTTCAAGCTAAATCCAACTCCTCAAGGCCCTTGGGTATATACCTATCCCTTGGGCAAATCAAGTTAATCAAGAATAATCAGCATCGATCAAGAAGTATTCAACTCAAAGACTAAATTTATGGGTCCTTTCCCAAGGAAACCCCAAATCCTCTAATTTCCCTAAATGATGGCCAAACAAATAGGGTTCATCAAGCACAAAGTTGAATAAACACCAAAATCCATTAAAATCAAGCAATCAAAATAACAAATCCATTAGTTTACATGCTAGGGAACCACAATCCTAAGACAAGAAGAGCCTAGCCTATCATTGTCATCAATATAAACACAGCCCTAGAGTGATACATCAGAAAAATCACAAGAGTAAAGAAGAAGAAGAAGAAGAAGAAGAAGAAGAAGAAGAAGAAGAAGAAGAAAACTCCGTTTCTAAGGCCTAAATCAACTCCTTACTTGCCTCCGGACCATGAAAATCACTCCAAGAGCTTGCAAAACTCTAACCCTAGCACAGCTCCAGCTTCAACCCTCTTTTCCAGCTCTGCCTCCGTCAAAACGCGCAGCCAAAACCCTCTTTAATTAGCAAAAACACGAAATCCCTGAAGTGCCCCTGCGACACGACGCTATAGCGCTGTTTATGGTGCTATAGCGCCAACAACGCTATAGCGTCGTGTCTTTGTACTTTTCTTCTTTTTTTTTGTTCTTTCTCTAATACGGCGCTATAGCGCCGTTGGATGGCGCTATAGCGCCGTCACACTGTTCCAAGCTTAAAGAGTGAGCTTTTCTTCAATCCAAAGGTTCCAAATTAGCTCCGGTTGACTCCAACTTAACTCCATCTCCCTCAATACCATGAGCTCGGCTTTTTGAATTACTAATTTGGCACCTGAAAATTCAAGAAACTAAATCAAGACCTTGGCCACTAACTCAATATGCCAAATAAATACAAAAATCAATCACAATCACGCATATTTCCCTTAAGTCTTGGTACATGCTTCACTAGTATATCAGAATGCGTAAACCACTAAAATCACACCAAATTCACACCCAATGATCAATATACTCTCAAAAAGGCTTATAATTTACCCTCTTTAACTCTATTTCCATAGAGTTACCACACCCCCCAAACTTAAACCTTTGCTCGTCCTCGGGCAAATCAAAATCAAAATCATACAAAAAGGATAAATGCATGCACTAATTCCGATAAAAGCTTCATAAATGACTTACTTGGATCCTCAGCTGCTACATCCTTCACTGCTATTAACAGAAAACTTACCTATCCAAGCTCATTAAAAGAAGATTCAAAATTAGGGACATGTTTCTTGCCTACTTCTGGAGTGTGTGTGTGCTTGTAACTGATGATCTCTCCTACATGATTTATTGGTTTAGTTTAGCATTACCTTGATTGCTTAACAACTCAAGATTGAGACTTCATATGCTTAAGTTTCTACTCTTTCTCCACTAATGTAGACAACACATGAACTTAAGATCCTTAGGACTTATTAGGCTTGTAACGTGGCCAAGGGTTTTGGCTAACAAGAAAAGGATTAGGATTCAAACACATTCAAGAGTTAGCAAAAATTTACTTCAAAGCACAAATCGCCACACGGGAACTTCCCGTTTCCACAAGCACAGATATTTTTCTTTACTTTACATTTTCTAATTTTTTTTTCGTTACCTATACACGGTAACTTTTCTTTCTTTCATTCATCTTTCCCTTGTTACATAGTTACTAACTATGTCTTTCTTTCTTTCTTTTCCTTCATTCTCCTATCTAGGCATGTGCTTCAACTAACCTCTTGAAGGGTGTGTTCTTTTTTTTTTTCGGGTTAGAGGGGTGGCTCATGCGGCTACCAAAGAAATAAATTTATGGTTTTTCACATTAGGCTCAACAGTAGGGTGATAGGGAGTAAATGAATAAGGGTAGTCTTGAAAGGCTCAAACGCAGAAAGAACTGCCTAAATCATATCCCTAGTTCATGCATTGCCTAGGATTTCGCCTCAAAAGAGTATGAGATCAGTTCTAGAGTCCCAAAGTTGAATTAATTATGAAACCTAAGTCCTGCTATTCCTTTCCCCTAAACATGCATTTGATCCCACTAGTTATCTTGTGCGTGAAAATTTTCCAGAAATATGTGCAAAACAAATCACTAATTAAGGAACTAAGTAATGATGAACAAGAACAAGGTTTCCCATTAATTGCAAAAGAAAAGAATGCAACTAATTTCCTCATTGGAGTTAAATCAAAATGAAGCCAAAGGAAAAGAAAAATGCAAACATTGAAGCTCAAACTAAATAAAAATTGCCCTGGATTTAACAAAAGCAAAAATTTAGGAGAGTTCATAAGAAAATCTTCCCCACCCCCAAACTTAAAATGAACATTGTCCCAATGTTCAAAGCATATATATTGGGCAAAGGGAATGGGTACCTGGGTTAACTAGAAAGTATATAACAATTGGTGTCATAAACAAACAAACAAAACAAAACAAAACAAAAGAACAGAATCCAACAAAATTAAATGATTATAGGGATAATTCAAATCACTAGACCCATCAAGCATAAGCAAATGAATATTACAGTATCCTCAATATACTGATGGGTACCAGTATAATTATCACGAGCTCTCATAAATCACAAGAAAGCAACACATAAGCACAACTAAAGCAAAACAAAGACAAAAACAAAAAAGCACAAAAACAGGGATAGGGGTAGCAGGGGCATCCTAAATCAGTGCTCTGGAGGAGGCGGCAGATCTTGTAGTGAGGGTCCAGCTTGTCGCCGTTTTTGTACTTCACAAATTCTCGGAAGTTTTGGTGAATAACACCATTACAAGCTGTGAGGTGCTGAGTTTGCGCCTCGAGCTATGCCATCCTAATTCTCCTTTTTATGCTCCATTGTGTTTCCTTGAATCCTGGTAGTTTCACCCTTTGTGCATTTGGTCCTTGCTTGGCAACCACATTTGCCCTGTAATTGAAACAAGAAAAAATTAATCAAAAACTAGCTGGGGACCTAACTAACACAATCAAAATTAGACAAAATCACACTTTAAAATTAAAAGTAATGGGACTCAAGACGTCTTGGGTTGCCTCCCAAGTAGCATTAAGTTTAAAGTCTTCAGCCAGACTTTCATATTTTGTTTCTTATCCTGGATCAATTGGAGTAAAGGGAGTTGGCGTGACATTGTAGAAATTCCATGTGGCACCAAGGCGGTGCTCTGATTTTCCAAGGTGGGGCTTCTAGTATCTTTGCACACCCAACAAAGTCAACATCACAAGTCTCAGCATAAGGATACTTGAAAACTTCACTAGGATCAAATGGGTGGTATTTTAATTCATCATCCTGAACTGAATAATCTACCACATTATCCACCACATTAACATGAAAACATTCTTCAGTTTCTCCCAGCAACTTCATTGCTTTGAACATGTTAAATTTTACCTCTTGATCTTGGACTCGCATTGTCAGCTCACCTTTCTGCACATCAATAATAGTTCTTCTTGTAGCTAGAAATGGTTTGTCCAAAATGATTGGTACATTTTTGTCTTCCTCGTAGTCAAGAACAATGAAATCAGCTGGGAGAATGAGCTTATCAACCTTCACTAACACATTCTCAATAATGCCTCGCGGATAAGCTATTGACCGATCAGCCATCTGCAACATAATAGTAGTGGGGCTAGCTTCCTGTAATACCCTGGAAAATTTCGAGGATTAAAGAATGATTTATTTAAAATTTCGAGGATTAAAGAATGATTTATTCTGGGGCTAGGAATTAAAACCTAAAAAAAATAATATAGAAAAAATATGAAAGTTAAAAAGGAACCGGAAAGAAAATTTTTTTTTTCAAAAATTGTGATACCCAAGAAAATTTTTCGAAGTTTAAAATAAAATAAAAGGGAAGAAAAAGAAGTAGAAAATAATTTTTGGATTTAATTCGGGACCTAAGAACTTAGAAACCCGAATTAAATAGGAAAAGAGATTAAATTAAAAATACAAATTTGTTATCATTTACATAATTATTAATTAATTTATTATTTAATTATTTTATTTTAATTATATTTATTTATTTATTATAATAATTATTATTATTATTTAATTAGTGGTAGGTGAAACCGTGGGTTTTAATTTAATAGATTGAAAGAATATATATAGAAAAAGAAAGGAAGGAAGTATTAGAAAAAGAGATTAGAGAGAGTTACGGGCAGAAAGAAGAGAAAGAGAGAGAAAGAAGAGAGAGAGAGGAGGAGAGGCATGAGGAAGAAGAAGAGGAAGGGTTTGGGTCCGCCGGAAAAGTGACCGGGGAGAGCTAGCCAACGCCGGAGAAGTCACCGGAGCTCGGGTACGACGTCTCCTACACCTTCCACCAATCGAATCAAAGGTTTGTAACCCCAATTTCATTCGAAACCCCCAATTTCTCCATTTTTAGGGATTTCTTCTATCCACCTTCGATTGGATTGTTTTGAGGGTAGATTGAGACCTAGAAAGTGTTCTTGAACACTTAGTTGGGGTAGGAATCAAGAATATATTCTCGGATTTGCTCAAATTCGAATTTGGAAGGATTTGGGGTTGAAATTATAATTATTTCCAGATTGGGGAAAATTGTTGATAATTAGGATTGAGCTTGGATTTGAGTAAATAGGCTTGGATTGATATTATTAAAATTATATAGTTGAAATATTAGCTGAACAAGACCCGTGAAGAGCTGGCCCGAGGTTACTAAGGTTGAACCATGACGTTAACGTACCGGGTCCCTGCTCGGGTTGCCCAAATACACATTAAGGGTGATTTTGAGGGCTCCAAACCTCTTCTTTTCAATATTAAACACCCTATAATAATTCTAAATATGCTATCAAGCATCAAGGATTTTTTTTAGGTACCTTCTTGTTTCTCAAGGATGGAAACTTGCTGAACAATGAAGTCCGAATTTTAAAATAGTAATTTTATTCCTTCATAATTATTAGGAAGCCTTAAGTAGGATGAATTAGAGGTGTATTGAGGTTTAGAAACTAGATTTCTTAGAACCCGAGTAAGAACACAAGTTGAAACAAAAATGCTTAGACCTTCCTAAAATTAGCATTCCTTCCAATCAAATTAGATAAGCTTCTTTAGATGTGAATACAAGTTGGATAGAGGTTTAATACTCAAATCCAAGTATGTGAAACACTCAAGTAGAGTGTTATATACGAGTAAGTCAAGAGTCCAAGGAAGGATACGCATAAATTAGGATAGAGAAGTCCGATAAGACCAAGAGCTTGACTCTGTGGCAACCATGGACAATAGGTGAGAGTAATGGAGAGATAAATAACAAGTTAAGCTAAGTAATAACTTTAATGAAATAAATGTCGTCCTTATAGGAACAACGACGCGCAATAGAGTGCAACAGGAACTCCGAGGAGACTTAAGTTACAGGAGAGGATTGCATGGAAGGTTGGCCAAGGTGAGGGTTCTTCCATCTCTGCTCCTAGGGTTGTATGCTTATGTGGATCACATGAGAATGTATATTCTCTGCTTGTCTGGTATGTGTTAGCTAGAGATATAGAATGCTAAAAGAATGAAAGAACTAGAAAATAGGTTGTGGAAAGTAGCTTGCATAGGAAGACATAGGAGTAGAATATAATTGTTTGCTATGATTGGTGTGTTACAAATCCAACTCATACACTCTGGAGGCATGATGAGTATTTTATTAAATCTTTTCCACGATAGTGGCAAGAGTCCATGTACGGAAGGGCTAAACTTTATTTTGAAAACTCGTCACGACGGTGACTTAAATTATAATCATGCAAAGGGAGTTATTGGTGGGTTTCGGATTTGATTATGCTAGCGATGTAAGACATCGACTAGAACAACGTCAAATGGCGCTTGAGACTTCAATTTTATAATCACCATGATGATGGTCATTGCCCTATCCTGGTAATAGGGTCAGAAAGGATTTATATTGCTATGACGATAGCTTGAGGCTCAGAGAGTGCATCTGGACGGGTATATGAGTTAGATCCTTTTAAGGATACTCATCCATATTAATAAGGAGAAGAATTGTTGATCCTTCGGGAAAGATACAAAGAATCCTATTAATATGTGAGACTAAGGTAAGGAGACACGGGAGGAACCTACCGGTGAACCGTGAGCCTAACATAGTAAAAGAGAAATCATCCTGTGGAGTGGTCCAGGGTGTGTCAGTGGCCATGCTTCGAGACGTCGTGTCGTGCCCGCCATGTGGCCTGGTTGGGTAATGGACGAGTGGGCTCAAGCTATTGCCCCGCAGCAATGGTTCAGGACGTGCCACGTGGTGGCTATGCGTCAGTTGTTTGATAGATAGAAGTTGATTGTGTTTGATTAATAGAATTGTCATGAGGTGACCAGTGCCCAAGTGAATGGGTTAAGTATGTTTTGCCACTTGGTGGCCAGTAACCCGAGTGCAAGGGTTCGAAGTAAAAAAGCCACGTAGTGGCTAGTAGATACCCCAAAGTGGGGAAGATCAAGTAGATGTATGTTATAGTATCTGTGTGCATGTATAAATTGTCTGTGTTTGCATATGATTGCTGATTGTGCAACATAGTAGTGACATACAGGATTACGTCAGCACAACGTCTTGTTTGATTCAAATATGCTAAACGTGAGAAGACCGGTAGCACTATATGTTACGTGTTTAATTGCTGATTGATGACGTGGAATCAACTGCTGCATGCTTGTATCTGTTAAATGCATGTGAGTGGTTGGATGAGATATCTGTTGTTGTGTGGTCGCCAAGAATGTACGTTTACTAATAGTAACCAGTTGTTTTTGCATGTGGTTGTGTATGACTGCCAATCCCAGCGCCATGGTACCCGCCTTGCGCCGGGGATGGGAGAGTTCTCACTGAGTCGCGTGGTTAAGACTCACACCTCATTTTTACTACACAGAGACAGGTTAAGTACAGGTGGAAGAAGTCTCGGTGGAACGAGGGTTGAGCAACATTTCCCAAGACCCACAACTCGTTCATGTGGGTGAATAAAGTGTAATTGTAATTAAATTTACTTTATTAATGTATCATAAAGTAAAGGGTAGATGTACCCAATTAGATTGTATTACTAAATCTAAAACTGTCAGCTTCACACACCTTAAAGATAAGGATTTATTTTACTGCGTTACAGGGAAAATTTGCTTTCAAAAAATATATCTATATATATATATACATATATCTGTTGCATGTGAATAGGATAGGCAACATCTTTGGATGTGTAGCCAGTACACAGGTTATATATATTATGTGTGTTTTCCTATATCTATATCCTGAAGTGGCACTGGCCGTGGATTTGCTTGCCTAGGATAGGCCACCAATTCGGTGTAGCCATGGTATTATACTGCATGTGGATGTACTTTCAATAATAGATATTCTGTCAATTAGGTGATAAGGCTTACAGGCATGGGGATATTCCCTGTGTCTGTGCCAGTCACGGTCCTCTAAACGGGGGTCGTGACACTTCCCCTAAACCCAACTTCTTGAATATAGAAAGAGGCATTAGGCTACACTTGTCCCTAAATCACATAAAGCTTTGCCACAAAACTGATTGCCTATAGTGCAGGGAATATTAAAACTGCCTGGATCCTTAAGCTTTGGTGGAAGCTTATTTTGTAAAATGGCTCTGCATTCTTCAATGAGAGCTACGGTCTCAAAATCAACCAATCTCGTCTTCTTTGACAAAATATCCTTCATGAATTTCACATAAGAAGGCATATGCTCCAAGGCTTCAGCAAAAGGTATGTTGATATGCAGCTTTTTAAACACATCTAAGAATTTCTTGAACTATTGATCTGAATTATGCTTTTGGAGTCTTTGAGGGAACGGTGATGGAGGTCTATGATTTGTAGGCACCTTCTTAGGCATGTCCCCATGTGCCTCTTCAACTGGTTTCTCAATCACCACTGGTTTTACCTCCTTACTTGCTTCATATTTCGTTGTCTCAGGATTCCCTTCTATTTCTTTCCCACTTCTTAAAAATATTGCATTACAATGCTCCTTGCCTTCTTTCCTAGGATTAGGCTCAGTGTCACTAGGAAGGGTACCTTGTTGTCTATTGTTCAGAGAAGTTGCCAACTGACCCACTTGAGTTTCAAGACTTCTCAAAGATGATGCTTGGCTTTGGATTAGTGCAGTTTGATTTTGAATAACTGCATTTTGACTTTGCATGAGGGCGTCATTCATAGACATGTAAGACATCATCATTTCCTCCAAGGATAGCTTCTTTTCAACTGGTGGAGGTAGTCCATGCGGGTAGTTAGGATGTGCGGCAGATGAAGAAGGTCTCGTACCTTGATTTTGGCTCCATGAGAAATTTGGTTGATTTCTCCACCCCGGATTATATGTGTTAGAGTAGGGATTATTAGCATTCATGTTCGCCAGATACTAAACACTCTCCAAGACAAGAGGGCATTGCTCTGAAGTGTGACTTTCTCCACAATTCTCACAAGGTTGGACAAAAGGGCTCACAGCTTTAACTGCTCCCTGAATACCCAAAGATTTAACCTCTTTAGTCAAAGCAGCAATTTCAGAAGATAGGGATGCAAACATATCAGAGTCTTGTACTCCAGCAACTCTTGCATGCACATTTCTATCCGAGTGCCATTGGTGATTGTTAGATGACATTGTCTCAAACAAAGTAAAAGCAACATCTACTGGTTTGGACATTAGAGCCCCACCAGCTGCAGCATCAATAGACGTTCTGATCTCAGAAGATAACCCATTATAGAATGTTTGCACTTGAAGCCATTTTGGTAGCCCATGATGTGGACATTTTCTCAATAATTCCTTGAATCTTTCCCAAGCTTCATAGAGACTTTCATTGTCCAAAAGCACAAAAGAAGTTATGTCATTTCTCATCTTGGCAGTTTTCCCAGGTGGAAAATATTTAGTAAGAAATTGTTGTGCCAACTCTTCCCAAGTAGAGATCGACCCCTCTGGTAAAGATTGTAGCCAAACTTTTGCCTTATCCCTTAATGAGAAGGGAAAGAACCTTAGACGAATGGCATCATCAGAAACACCATTGTGCTTGAAAGTATCACAGATCTCCAGAAAATTAAGGATGTGGTAGTTGGGGTCTTCAATAGGTGAACCCCCAAACTGCCCATTAGCTTGCAAAAGTTGGATAGTAGCCGGCTTGATTTCAAAATTATTTGCTTGAATAGACGGCCTCCGGATACTATGTTGCAACCCATCAAGTTTCGGGGTTGCATAGTCAGAAACATTGCAGTTGTTTTGCTCAGCCATTTCAGCTTCTTCAGAATGAGTGCTCTCTGGTGAAGATGGAGAAATAGGACTTCTAACCGGAGAATGAGAGATAGCACGCCCTCTCCTTTTCCTTCCACGCACAGGAGGTGGTTAAGTTTCAACAACTTTCTTCTTCTTCTTCTTACCACGAGGCATACACTAAAAAGAGCACCTGAAAAGATACACAAATAACTGAATTTCAACTAACAATTACTAAAATCAGAGGAAAAAAATAAAATGCTTGATCTAAGGCGCGTATTTAGCACTAATATCAAATAAATTTCAACTAAGCTCCTCGGCAACGGCGCGAAAAAACTTGTTGGTTGCCAAATTAACCGGTGCAAGTATACACCGCCAACAAGTAATACAATGATAAGTAGAGTATCGTCCACAGGGAACTAGGCTAAAACGAATTAATTACCAATGCGTTCATATTTCACCTAAGTCAAGTAACCAGAATCGAATGTTTTAATTCAAATCAAACGAACAACACAATTTAGCAAAATCAATGCGAAAATAAGTCAAGAGAGTAAATGAGATAAAGAGCTCTTAGGATTGTAGTTTCACCTAGCACTTCACTAATGGAATTACGCCATTTTTTCACTACTCAATTCATTTGTTTGGTGTTAGTCTTAGCCCTATTTTCATTATCTGAATCTTCCAATCCTATATAATTTCTACCTCTCTAATTAAACTCCACATATGCCTATGGAAGTCTAAGTTCAAGAGATGCATTAAGTTCAAGCTAAATCCAACTCCTCAAGGCCCTTGGGTATATACCTATCCCTTGGGCAAATCAAGTTAATCAAGAATAAACAACATCGATCAAGAAGTATTCAACTCAAAGACTAAATTTATGGGTCCTTTCCCAAGGAAACCCCAAATCCTCTAATTTCCCTAAGTGATGGCCAAACAAATAGGGTTCATCAAGCACAAAGTTGAATAAACACCAAAATCCATTAAAATCAAGCAATCAAAATAACAAATCCATTAGTTTACATGCTAGGGAACCACAATCCTAAGACAAGAAGAGCCTAGCCTATCATTGTCATTAATATAAACATAGCCCTAGAGTGATACATCAGAAAAATCACAAGAGTAAAGAAGAAGAAGAAAACTCTGTTTCCAAGGCCTAAATCAACTCCTTGCTTGCCTCTGGACCATGAAAATCACTCTAAGAACTTGCAAAACTCTAACCCTAGCACAGCTCCAGCTCCAAGCCTCTTTTCCAGCTCTGCCTCCGTCAAAACGCGTAGCCAAAACCCTCTTTAATCAGCAAAAACACGAAATCCCTGAAGTGCCCCTGCGACACGGCGCTATAGCGCTGAGTCCGGCGCTATAACGATGAGTGTTTCGAAACCGTCAAATATTTAACAGTTTTTGTTGACGTGGCATCCTATGTGGCAAAACTTTTTTTTCTGTCAATTGTACCCCTAACGTTTTACATTTCTGCCAATGCCACCCTTTTCACTAGCAACATCAAATATTTAATAGTTTTTGCTTACGTGGCATCCTATGTGGCATAAATATCTGACTTGGTATATTTTTTTTTCACATCAGATTTCGTACTCATCTTTTCCCCATTAAAGTTGTGTCGTTTTGACCTCGGCCTATTCCTTCTAAAATATAACTCAAACGCACGCGCTATTTTGCTCATAAAAACATCGGAGACGTTATCCATTCTCTATTTTAGGGTAACGTCTCCGACAAAATAGAGAATGGATAATGTCTCCGATGATTTTGTCTGCAAAATGGCACGTGCGTTTGAGTTATATTTTAAAAGGAATATAGTGAGGCTAAAACGACACGTGGTTTTGAAGGGAAAAAGATGAGTAGGAAATCTGGTGTGGAAAAAAATATGCCAAGTAAGATATTTTTGCCACATAGGATGCCACGTAAGCAAAAACTATTAAATATTTGATGGTGTTAGTGAAAAGGGTGACACTGGTAGAAATGTAAAACGTTAGGGGTACAATTGAAAGAAAAAAAAAACGTTTTGCCACATAGGATGCCACGTCAGCAAAAACTATTAAATATTTGACGGTGTCTGTGAAAAGGGTGACATTGGCAGAAACGTAAAACGTTAGGTGTACAATTGATAGCGAAAAAACGTTAGGGGCGAAACTGACAGGAACCCCAAACGTTGGGGGTAGTAAAGAGATTTTTGCCTGTAGATTAGTGTTTTGAAAACTTGATATTCATTTTTCTTTTTTTAATCAGTTTTCGCCGATGAGTGTTTCGAAAACTTTATATTCCTTTTTATTTTTTTTAATCAGTTTCCGTAGATTAGTGTTTCGAAAACTTGATATTCATTTTTCTTTTTTTAATCAGTTTTCGCCGATAAGTGTTTCGAAAACTTGATATTTATTTTTCTTTTTTAATCAGTTTTCGTCGATTAGTGTTTCGAAAACTTGATATTTATTTTTCTTTGTTTAATCAGTTTTCACCGATTAGTGTTTCGAAAACTTGATATTCATTTTTCTTTTTTTAATCATTTTTCGTCGATGAGTGTTTCGAAAACTTGATATACAGTTTTCGCCGATGAGTGTTTCGAAAACTTTATATTCATTTTTAATTTTTTTAATCAGTTTTCGTAGATTAGTGTTTCAAAAACTTGATATTCATTTTTCTTTTTTTAATTGGTTTTCACCGATTAGTGTTTCGAAAACTTGATATTCATTTTTCTTTTTTTAATCATTTTTCGTCGAAGAGTGTTTCGAAAACATGAAATTCATTTTTCTTTTTTAATCAGTTTTTGCCGATGGTTGTTTCGAAAACTTTAAATTCATTGTTATTTTTTTTAATCAGTTTTCGTAGATTAGTGTTTCGAAAATTTGATATTCATTTTTCTTTTTTTAATCAGACTTCGCCGATGAGTGTTTCAAAAACTTGATATTAATTTTTCTTTTCTTCATCAGTTTTCAATGATGAGTGCTTCGAAAAAGTGATATTTATTTTTCTTCATTTAATTAGTTTTCACCGATGAGTGTTTCGAAAACTTGATATTCATTTTTCTTTTTTTAATATTTTTTCGCCGATGAGTGTTTCGAAAACTTTATATTCGTTTTTCTTTTCTTAATCAGTTTTCGTAGATTAATGTTTCGAAAACTTGATAATCATTTTTTTAATTAGTTTTCGCAGATGAGTGTTTCGAAAACTTGATATTCATTTTTCTTTTTTAGTAAGTTTTAGCTAATGAGTGTTTCGAAAACTTGATATTCATTTGTCATTTTTTAATCATTTTTCGTCGATGAGTGTTTCAGAAACTTGATATTCATTTTTCATTTTTAATCAGTTTTCGCCGATGAGTGTTTCGAAAACTTTATATTCATTTTTTTAATCAGTTTTCGTAGATTAGTGTTTTGAAAACTTTATATTCCATTTTTCATTTTTGAATCAATTTTTGCCGATGAGTGTCTCGAAAATGTAATATTCATTTTTCTTTTTTTAAAATAGTTTTCGCCGATGAGTGTTTTGATAACTTGATATTCATGTTTCTTTTTCTTAATCAGTTTTCGCCGATGAGTGTTTCGAAAACGTGATATTCATTTTTCTTTATTTAATTAGTTTTCACCGATGAGTGTTTCGAAAACTTGATATTCATTTTTCTTTTTTAAATCAGTTTTCGCCGATGAGTGTTTCGAAAACTTGATATTTATTTTCTTTTTTTAATCATTTTTCGTCGATGAGTGTTTCGAAAACTTGATATTCATTTTTCTTTTTTAATCAGTTTTCGCCGATGAATGTTTCGAAAACTTGATATTTATTTTTATTTTTTTAATCAATTTTCGTAGATTAGTGTTTTGAAAACTTGATATTCATTTTTCTTTTTTTAATCAGTTTTCGCCGATGAATGTTTCGAAAACTTTATATTCATTTTTGTCACGACCCCCGTTTAGAGGACCGTGACCGGCACAGACACAAGGAATATCCCTATGCTTGTAAGCCTTATCACCTAATTGAAAGAATAGCTATTATTGAAAAATACATTCACATGCATTATAATACCATGGCTACACCGAAATGGTGGCCTATGCTAGGCAAGAAAATCCACGGCCAGTGCCGTTTCAGGATATAGATATAGGAAAACACACATAATATATAACCTATGTACTGGCTACACATCCGAAGATGCTACCTATCCTATTCACATGCAACAAATATGTGTGTATATATATATATATTTTGAAAACAAGTTTTTCCTGCATCGTAATCTAACAGATCCTGATCTTTAAGGTGTGTGAAGCTGACAGTTCTAGATTTAGTAATACAGTATAATTGGGTACGTCTACCCTTTACTTTATGATACAATGATAAAGTAAATTAAATTACAATTACACTTTATTCACCCACATGAACAAGTTGTGGGTCTTGAAAAATGTTGCTCAACCCTCGTTCCACCGAGACTCCTTTCACCTGTACTTAACCTGTCTCTGTGTCGTAAAAATGAGGTGTGAGTCTTAACCACGTGAATTAGTGAGGACTCTCCCATCCCTGGCGCAAGGCGGGTACCTTACCGCTGGGACTGGGAGTCATACACAACCACATGCACAATCAACTAGTTACTGTGAGTTAGCATGCATTCTTGGTGATCAAACATTAACAGAAATTTCACCCAAACACTCACATGCATTTAAGAGATATAAGCATGCAGCAGTTTATTCCACGTCATCAATCAGCAAGTAACATGTAACACATAGTGCTGGCTTTTACCTACCGGTCCTCTCACATTCAGCATGTTTGAATCAACAAAACGCCTGGTGATGTAGTCCTGTACGTTACCACTACGCTGCACAATCAACAGTTATATGCAACCACAGACAATTTATACATACACACAGATGCTGAACATACATCTACTTAATCTCCCCAACTCTGGGGTATCTTCTAGCCACTACGTGGCTTTTCTATTTCAAACCCGTGCACTCGGGCTACTGGCCACCACGTGGCAAAACATACTTAACCCATTCACTTGGGTACTGGTCACCTCGTGACAATTCTGTTAATCAAACACAATCAACTTCTATCTATCAAGCAACTGACGCATAGCCACCACGTGGCACGTCCTGACCCCTTGCTGCGGGGCAATAGCTTGAGCCCACTCGTCCATTACCCAACCAGGCCACATGCCGGGCACAACACGACGTCTCTAAGCATGGCCACTGTCACCCCCTGGACCAACTCCACAGGATGATTTCTCTTTTACTAGGTTGGGCTCACGGTTCACCCGTAGGTTCCTCCCGTGTCTCCTTACCTTAGTCTCACATATTAATAGGATTCTTTGTATCTTTCCCTAAGGATAAACAATTCTTCTCATTATTAATATGGACGAGTATCCTTAGTAGGATCTAACTCATATACCCGTCCAGATGCACTCTCTGAGCCTCAAGCTATCGTCATAGCAATATAAAACCTTTCTAACCCTATTGCCAGGATAGGGCAATGACCATCGTCATGGTGATTATAAAACTGAGGTCTCAAGTGCCATCTGATGTTATTCTAGTCGATGTCTCACATATTAATAGGATTCTTTGTATCTTTCCCGAAGGATCAACAATTCCTCTCCTTATTGATATGTACAAGTATCCTCAACAGGATATAACTCATATACCCGTCCAGATGCACCCTCTGAGCCTCAAGCTATCGTCATAGCAATATAAAACCTTTCTGACCCTATTACCAGGATAGGGCAATGACCATTGTCATGGTGATTATAAAACTGAGGTCTCAAGTGCCATCTGACGTTGTTCTAGTCGATGTCTCACATCGCTAGCATAACCAAATCCAAAACCCACCAATAACTCTGTTTGCATGATTATAATCTAAGTCACCGTCATGACGAGTTTTTAAAACAAAAGCTTAGTCCTTCCGTACAAGGACTCTTGCCACCGTCGTAGAAAAGATTTAATAAAATACTCATCATGCCTCCGGAGTGTATGAGTTGGATTTGTAACACACCAATCATAGCAAACAATTACACTCTACTCCTATGTCTTCCTATCCAAGCTACTTTCCACAACCTATTCTCTAGTTCTTTTATTCTTTTAGTATTCTATACCTCTAGCTAACACTTTCGAAACATTATTCTACCCTCAAATCCGCCCAAACTCGGATTTTCAACTCAATTCCAATAAATGAAGAAAAATGAAGAAAATGGGAACTTGGAGAGAATTGGGCGTTGTACCAACCTTAACTCGAGAGATTGAGACGAGGAAGATGACAAGGATGATCTCCGGCTCCTCCTCCAACTCTGGCTCACCGGGTTCCGGTGAGATTCCCGCCGGATCTCCTCCCACCTCCAAGCCCTAGCTCTCCCTCTCTCTCTTCTCCCTCTCTCTCCTTTCCTTCTCTTTTTCTTCCTTCCCTGCTTCTTTCCCCGTAACACTACCCCTTTCTCTTTTTCCCTTTTTATTTTCTTTCCTTTATTTTATTTAATAACTAATATATATTAATAAAAATAATAAAATCTGAAAATTGTATAAAATAAATAAATAGATTAATTAAAATTAAATAAACAAAAACTAATAATATTTTAATTTAGTTCCCCCTCCAATTTATTTTAGGTTTCTAATTTTTTAGGTCCCGAATTAATTAAAAAAATATTTTACTTCTTTCTTTCATCTTTTATTTTATTTTAACCCTCGAAAAATCTTCTCGGTATTATAATCTTTGAAAAAAATTCCCTTTTCGGTTTCTTTTAACTTTCATACTTTTTTTTTCTATATTCTTCGTGGGGTTTTAATTCCTAGCCCCGGAATAAATCATTCTTAAATCCCCAAAATTTTTAAATAAATCATTCTTTAATCCTCGAAATTTTTTCCGGGGTATTACAATTTTTTTTTTAATCAGTTTTCGTAGATTAGTGTTTCGAAAACTTGATATTCATTTTTCTTTTTTTAATCAGTTTTCGCCGATAAGTGTTACGAAAACTTGAAATTCATTTTTCTTTTTTTTATCTGTTTTCGTCGATTAGTGTTTCGAAAACATTATATTCATTTTTCTTTTTTTAATCAGTTTTCACCGATTAGTGTTTCGAAAACTTGATATTCATTTTTCTTTTTTTAATCAGTTTTTGCCGGTAAGTGTTTTGAAAACTTGATATTCATTTTTCTTTTTTTTAATCAGTTTTTGTCAATTAGTGTTTCGAAAACTTGATATTCATTTTTCTTTTTTTAATAAATTTTCGTAGATTAGTATAATATCTGAGATATTAATTTTTATTATTATCATTATTATTAATTAATTTTTCTTATGCAAAGAAAAATATATTAAATTAAAAAGTTAAAGAGTTAAAAAAATAAAATGGAGAAGGAAAGGAATGGGATTTTTGAAATTTATTTTAGGACTTAAAAGAAAGTGGGATTAAAAACAAAGGAAGGAATTAGGATTTTATGATATATTAGTTTTTATTATTATTATTTTTTTTGGGTAAAAACCGTGTACCCCATATCCTAATAAGTAAAACAAAATATAAAACATATATATATATATATATATAATAAAGTAGATTGGGGGGTGGGGGGACCGTGACCCCCTTACCAATTAATTAACACACATTAAAAAAAATGAGCAGAAGCAAAAAACGAGACCCTCCCCCATTCAGTAAGCACACGCACATGAGAGCAGAAAAAAAACAGAGGCAACCACGCACGAGACGCACGAAACAACCGAGAAGGAGAAGGAGAAGCACACACGATGGTTTGGCGCCGGATTTTTGCCGGAGAACGCGTCTCGCCGCCGGTGAAGGCCACCGGACTTCACCTTCACCACCCATTAAGCTCCCCATCCGATTGAATCAAGGTATGGAAGCCCCAATCCTTCAAAACCCCAATTTCTCCAATTTTGTGTATTTTAGAAATTCTTTAATCTCTTCCAATCGGGGCATTCCAGGGTTAAATTTGAGCTTAGTAGGTGTTATTGAAAGCTTAGTAAGGTTCAGAATCGAAGTTAAACCGTAGGAATTGATCGAGTATGGAAATTAGGAAAATTGGGTTAGGAAATTGCTCTAAAATTCGAAATTGATAGTTTGGTGCATGTTTAGGCTCGGATTGGAGTAGTATAAGTGTTGTAGTTGCTGGAAATAAACAAGGGAATAAAGCCCGAGTATTTACCGTCTCAATCAGAACCCTATCCGGTGAAAAAGAGGCGAAATACTAAGCCACCGTACAGTAAGGAGTTGTGCGGTGGGTTGAACACCTCGGTCTAGTCCGTGGTGGACACCTAAGACCCGCTAAATTGGTTCCAAGGCTTTAATTATACCCAATTATATTTTTGTATATAATTAAAGAGGTAGTAATTAAGCTTTTACTCGGCGAATAAGGGAGATGGTGGAATGAGTAAGCTAAAGCCTCTTTTGAGCCGTGAATTTAATTCTTTTATTAGCTAATTACTCTTATGAACACGTAAAATGAAATTTAGACAAATGGGAATCTCTAACCTAAGCATTTAGAGGTTCTAAATAGCTCGGATGTGTGGAAGTCGATATAACATAGTATGGACTTTCAAAAAGAGAAAAATAGGACAACGTAACAAACTAAATAATTAGTTCTTGGAAATATCTAGAGGGTGCATGAGCATTAGCATGAAACGTTCATGGTAGATGCTTAGTTACGCGTTTCTAAATTGCTTAAGTACATGTGTATAGGGCACCACAAAGTGATTGGAGCTTCAGGCACTCCGAGGACTGAGCAGGAGGGCCAACGAGGTGAGGGGCTCTCCCATCCCTGCCCCACAGGGTTGGATGACTACGTGGAAATGTGGTTTGCTCTGTTTTGTGTAATTATTATATGAAATTTATTTATATGAATAAATTTGTATTACACGTGTATGATTTGCAAGTAAGCAGTCAGCGTGCAATTGTACATGTGCTTATATGATTAGTATCAAGTGTACATGTGCTTAATTTTTCTTTATTTAATTAGTTTTCACCGATTAGTGTTTCGAAAACTTTATATTCATTTTTCTTTTTTTTATCAGTTTCCACCGATTAGTGTTTTGAAAACTTGATATTCATTTTTCTTTTTTTAATCAGTTTTCGTCGATGAGTGTTTTGAAAACTTGATATTCATTTTTGTTTTTTTTAATCAGTTTTCACCGATTAGTGTTTTGAAAACATGATATTCATTTTTCGTGTTTTAATCAGTTTTCACCAATTAGTGTTTCGAAAACTTGATATTCATTTTCCTTTTTTAATCAGTTTTCGCCGATGAGTGTTTCGAAAACTTTATATTCATTTTTATTTTTTTAATCAGTTTTCGTAGATTAGTGTTTCGAAAACTGGATATTCATTTTTCTTTTTTAATCAGTTTTCACCGATGAGTGTTTCGAAAACTTGATATTCATTTTTCTTTTTTAGTAAGGTTTAGCTAATGAGTGTTTCGAAAACTTGATATTCATTTTCCTTTTTTTAATCATTTTTCACCGATAAGTGTTTCGAAAACTTGATATTCATTTTTCTTTTTTTAATCATTTTTCGCCGTTGAGTGTTTCAAAAACATGACATTCATTTTTCTTTTTTAAAAAAAGTTTTCGCCGATTAGTGTTTCGAAAACTTTATATTTATTTTCCCTTTTGTATCAGTTTTCGCCGATGAGTGTTTCAAATACATGATATTCATTTTAATTTTTTTTAATCATTTTTCGTCGATGAGGGTTTCGAAAACTTGATATTCATTTTTCCTTTTTTAGTAAGTTTTCGCTAATGAGTGTTTCGAAAACTTGATATTTATTTTTCTTTTTTAAATCAGTTTTCACCGATGAGTGTTTCGAAAACTTGATATTCATTTTCCTTTTTTAATCAGTTTTCAGCGATGAGTGTTTCGAAAACTGTATATTCATTTTTATTTTTTTTAATCAGTTTTCGTCGATGAGTGTTTCGAAAACTTGATATTCATTTTTCTTTTTTTTGTAAGTTTTCGCTGATGAGTGTTTCGAAAACTTGATATTCATTTTACTTTTTCTAATCAGTTTTTGCTGATGAGTGTTTCGGAAACTTGATATTCATTTTTCTTTTTTAATCAGTTTTCGCCGATGAGTGTTTTCGAAAACTTGATATTCATTTTTCTTTTTTTAATCAGTTTTCGCTGATTAGTGTTCTGAAAACTTGATATTCGTTTTTCTTTTTTTTAATAAGTTTTCGCCGATGAGTGTTTTGAAAACTTGATATTCATTTTTCTTTTTTTGAATCAGTTTTCGCCGATGAGTGTTTCGAAAACTTGATAGTCATATTTCTTTTTTTAATCAATTTTCGCCGATGAGTGTTTCAAAAACGTAATATTCGTTTTTCGTTTTTTTAAATAGTTTTCGCCAATGAGTGTTTCGAAAACTTGATATTCATATTTCTTTTTCTTAATCAGTTTTCGCCGATGTGTGTTTCTAAAACGTGATATTCATTTTTCTTTATTTAATTACTTTTTACCAATTAGTGTTTCGAAAACTTGATATTCATTTTTCTTTTTTTAATCATTTTTCGCCGATGAGTGTTCGAAAACTTGATATTCATTTTTCTTTTTTTAATGAGTTTTCGCCGATCAGTGTTTCGAAAAATTGATATTCATTTTTCTTTTTTTACTTAGTTTTCGCCGATGAGTGTTTCGAAAACTTGATATTCATTTTCCTTTTTTGATCAGTTTTCGCCGATGAGCGTTTCGAAAACTTTATATTCCTTTTTATTTTTTTGTAATCAGTTTTCGTCGATGAGTGTTTCGAAAACTTGATAGTCATTTTTCATTTTTTAATCATTTTTCTTCGATGAGTGTTTTGAAAACGTAATATTCATTTTTCTTTTTCTTTTTTTAAATAGTTTTCGCCGATGAGTGCTTCGAAAACGTGATATTCATTTTTCTTTTCTTTTTAAATAGTTTTCGTCGATGAGTGTTTCGAAAACGTGATATTCATTTTTCTTGTTTTAATCATTTTTCACCGATGAGTGTTTCGAAAACTTGATATTCATTTTTCTTTTTTTCAATCAGTTTTCGCCGATCAGTGTTTCGAAAACGTAATATTCATTTTTCTTTTTTCAATCAGTTTTCGCCGCTAAGAGTTTCGAAAACTTGATATTCATTTTTATTTTTTAAATTAGTTTTCGCCGATGAGAGTTAAGAAAACTTGATATTCATTTTTCTTTTTTAATAAGTTTTCACCGATGAGTGTTTCGAAAATTTAATCTTCATTTTTATTTTTTTAAATTAGTTTTCGTCGATAAGTGTTTCGAAAACTTGATATTCATTTTTCTTTTTTTAGTAAGTTTTTGCCGATTAGTGTTTCGAATACTTGATATTCATTTTTCTTTTTTTAATAAGTTTTCGCTCATGAGTGCTTCGAAAACTTGATATTCATTTTTCTTTTTTTAATCAGTTTTGACCGATGAGTGTTTCGAAAACTTGATATTCTTTTTCTTTTTTTAATCAGTTTTCGCCGATTAGTGTTTCGAAAACTTTATATTCATTTTCATTTTTTTAATCAGTTTTCGCCGATGAATGTTTCGAAAACTTGATATTCATTTTTCTTTTTTTAGTAAGTTTTCGCTGATGAGTGTTTCGAAAACTTGATATTCATTTTCCTTTTTTAATCAGTTTTCGCCGATGAGTGTTTCGAAAACTTTATATTCATTTTTATGTTTTTTAATCAGTTTTCGTCGATGTGTGTTTCGAAAACTTCATAGTCATTTTTCATTTTTTAATCATTTTTCGCCGATGAATGTTTCAAAAACGTAATATTCATTTTTCTTTTTTTAATAAGTCTTCGCTCATGAGTGCTTTGAAAACTTGCTATTCATTTATCTTTTCTTAATCAGTTTATACCGATGAGTGTTTCAAAAACTTGATATTCTTTTTCTATTTTTAATCAGTTTTCACCGATGAGTGTTTCGAAAACTTTAAATTCATTTTTATTCTTTTTAATTACTTTTCGCCGATGAGTGTTTCGAACACTGGATACTCATTTTTCTTTTTTTAGTATGTTTTCGCTGATGAGTGTTTTGAAAACTTGATATTCATTTTTCTTTTTTTAATCAATTTTTGCCGTGTTTCGAAAACTTGATATTCAATTTTCTTTTTTTAATCAGTTTTCGCCGATTAGTGTTCTCGAAAACTTGATATTCATTTTTCTTTTTTTAATCAGTTTTCGCCGATTATGTAATAACCCGGAAAAATTTTGAGGATTAAAGAATGATTTATTTTAAATTTCGAGGATATAAGAATGATTTATTCCGGTGCTAGGAATTAAAACCTTAAAAAGAATATAGGAAAAGTATGAAGGTTAAGGGATACCGGAAAGAAACGAGAATTCTTCGAAATTTCAAGTAAAATAAAAGGTGAAAGAAAGGAGTAAAATACTTTTTCGAAATTAATTCAGGACCTACGAAATTAGAAACCTAAAATAAATAGGAGTGGGAACTAAATTAAAATAAAATAAAAGGGAAAGAAAAGAAGTAGAAAATAATTTTTGGGATTAATTCAGGACCTAAGAAATTGGAAACCTGAATTAAATTGGAAAAGGGATTAAATTAAAAAATACATATTAATTATTATTTATATAATTATTAATTATTTTATTAATTAATTATATTACTTATATTAGTTATTTATTTAATTTAATTATTTTTAAAATGGGGTGCCGTGGGTGGTCTTATATTAAAAAAGAGGTAGGTAGATAAAAAAAGAAAAGAAAAGTAAAGGAAATAAAAGAGAGGAAAGGAATAAAAAGAGAAAAAGAAAAAGAAAGAAATAAAAAGAGAAGGAGGGTGACTTGGGCGTGAGAAGGAAAGAAAGAAGAGAAAGGAAGAGAGAGAGAGCCGAGGAGAGAGAGAGAGGGCACACGGAGAAGAAGAAGAAGAAAGGAGGAGGGGAAGGAGGAGGATTGCCGGAAACCGGCCGGAGGTGAGCGGTCCGACGTCAACCACGACCACCGGAGCTTGACTCCAACATCTCCTACACCTTCCACCAATCGAATCAAAGGTTGGTAACCCCAATTTCATTCGAAACCCCCAATTTCTCCATTTTTAGGGATTTTTTTAATTGACCTTCGATTGAGTTATTTCGAGGGTAGATTGAGACCTAGAAAGTGTTCTTGAACACTTAGTTGGGGTAGGAATCAAGATTATATTCTCGGATTTGCCCAAATTCGAATTTGGAAGGATTTGGGGTTGAAATTATAATTATTTCCAAATTGGAGAAAATTGTTGATAATTAGGATTGAGCTTGGATTTGAGTAAATAGGCTAGGATTGATATTATTGAAACTATAATTATTTCCAAATTTGAGAAATTGCTGATAGCATAGAAATTGACCTTGGATTTGAGTAAATAGGCTTGGATTGATCCTATTGAAATTATATTGTGGAAATATTAGCTGAACAAGACCCGTGAAGAGCTGGCCCGAGGTTATTAAGGTTGAACTTGGACATTAACGTGCCGGGTCCCTGCTCGATTTTCCCAAATACACTTAAGGGTGACGTTGAGAGTTTTAAACCTCCTCACTTCGATCTTAAACACTCGAGGATAATAATGAATATTTATTAAGAATTATTTTGGGTACCTTCTTGTTTCTCAAGGATGGAAACTTGCGGAACAATGAAGTCGAAATTCTAAAATGGTAATTTTATTCCTTCATAATTATTAGGAAGCCTTAAGTAGGGTGAATTAGACGTGTATTGAGGTTTAGAAACTAGATTTCTTAGAACCCGAGTAAGAACACAAGTTAAATCATAATGCTTAAACCTTCCTAAAATTAGGATTCCATCCAACCAAGCTTGATAAGCTTCCTTAGATGCGAATACAAGTAGATAGCGGTCTAATACTCAAATCCAAGTATGTGGCAACCATGGACTACATGTGATACAAGTAGTCTAATAAGACCAAGAGCTTGACTATGTGGCAACCATGGACTACATGTGATAGTAATGGAGAGATAAATAACGAATACAAGTGCTACGAAAACTTGATATTCATTTTTCTTTTTTTAATCAGTTTTGACCGATTAGTGTTTCGAAAACTTGATATTCATTTTAATGGTTTTTAATCAGTCTTCGTCGATGAGTGTTTCGAAAACTTGATAGTCATTTTTCATTTCTTAATCATTTTTCGCCGACGAGTGTTTCGAAAACGTAATATTCATTTTTCTTTTTTTAATAAGTCTTCGCTCATGAGCGCTTCGAAAACTTGATATTCATTTATCTTTTTTTAATCAGTTTTCAACGATGAGTGTTTTGAAAACTTGATATTCTTTGTCTATTTTTAATCAGTTTCCGCCGATGAGTGTTTCGAAAACTCTATATTCATTTTAATTTTCTTTAATCACTTTTCACCGATGAGTGTTTCGAAAACTGGATATTCATTTTTCTTTTTTTTAGTAAGTTTTCGCTGATGAGTGTTTCGTAAACTTGATATTCATTTTTTTTTAATCAATTTTTGCCGATGAGTGTTTCGAAAACTTGATATTCATTTTTCTTTTTTTAATCAGTTTTCGCCGATGAGTGTTCTCGAAAACTCGATATTCATTTTTCTTTTTTTAATCAGTTTTCGCCGATGAGTGTTCTCGAAAACTCGATATTCATTTTTCTTTTTTTAATCAGTTTTCGCCGATTAGTGTTCTGAAAACTTGACATTCATTTTTCTTTTTTATAATCAGTTTTCGCCGATGAGTGTTTTCAAAACTTTATATTTATTTTTCTTTTTTTTAATCAGTTTTCACCGATGAGTGTTTCAAAAACTTGATATTTATTTTTCTTTTTTTAATCAGTTTTCGCCGATGAGTGTTTCGAAAACTTGATAGTCATTTTTCGTTTGTTTAATCAGTTTTCGTCGATGAGTGTTTCCGAAACTTGACGTTCATTTTTCTTTTTCTTAATCAGTTTTCACCGATAAGTGTTTCGGAAACGTGATATTCATTTTACTTTATTTAATTAGTCTTCACCGATGAGTGTTTCGAAAACTTGATATACATTTTTCTTTTTTAAATCATTTTTCGCCGATGAGTGTTTGGAAGACTTGATATTTATTTTTCTTTTTTAATCAGTTTTCACCGATGACTGTTTCGAAAACTTGATATTCATTTTCCTTTTTTAATCAGTTTTCGCCGATGAGTGTTTTGAAAACTTTATATTCATTTTTATTTTTTTTAATCAGTTTTCGTCGACAAATGTTTAGAAAACTTAAAATTTATTTTTCTTTTTATAGTAAGTTTTCGCTAATGAGTGTTTCGAAATCTTGATATTCATTTTTCTTTTTCTAATCAGTTTTTGCCAATGAGTATTTCGAAAACTTGATTTTCATTTTTCTTTTTTTAATCAGTTTTCGCCGATGAGTGTTCTCGAAAACTTGATATTCATTTTTCTTTTCTTAATCAGTTTTCGCCGATTAGTGTTTCGAAAACTTTATATTCAATTTTCTTTTTTTAATCATTTTTGGCCGATGAGTGTTTCGAAAACTTGATATTCATTTTTCTTTTTTTAATCATTTTTCGCCGATGAGTGTTTCGAAAACATGATATTCATTTTTCTTTTTTTAATAAGTTTTCGCTTATTAGTGTTTCGAAAACTTGATATTCATTTTCCCTGTAATACCCCGAAAAATTGCTTTTTTAAAAAAAATTCTTGTTTCTCAGGGATGGAAACTTGCGGAACAAATTAAGTCTAACTTCGTGAATTTCAATCTAATTCCTTCACAAGTTGAATTAAAATGCTTAGACCTTCATAGAATTAGGATTCCTTCCAACCAAGCTAGATAAGCTTCCTTAGATGCGAATACAAGTTAGATAGAGGTCTAGTACTCAAATCCAAGTATGTGAAACACTCAAGTAGAGTGTTATACGCGAGTAAGTCAAGTGTCCGAGGAAGGATACACATAAGTCGAGATAGAGAAGTCCAATAAGACCAAGAGCTTGACTCTGTGGCAACCATGAACTACACGTGAAAGTAATGGAGAGATAAATAACAAGTTAAACTAAGTAATAACTTTAATGAAATAAATGTTGTTCTTATAGGAACAACGGCACACGATTGAGTGCAACATGAACTCCAAGGAGACTTAAGTTACAGGAGAGGATTGCATTGAAGGTTAGCCAAGGTGAGGGTTCTTTCATCTCTGCTCCTAGGGTTGTATGCTTATGTGGATTACATGAGTATGTATATTCTCTGCTTGTCTGGTATGTGTTACCTAGAGGTATAGAATGCTAAAGGAATAAGAGAACCAGAAAATAGGTTGAGGAAAGTAGCTTGGATAGGAAGACATAGGAGTATAGTATAATTGTTTGTTATGATTGGTGTGTTACAAATCCAACTCATACACTCCGGAGGCATGATGAGTAATTTTTTAAATCTCTTTCACGACGGTGGCAAGAGTCCTTGTACGGAAGGACTAAACTATATTTTGAAAACTCGTCACGACGGTGACTTAAATTATAATCATGCAAAGGGAGTTATTGGTGGGTTTCGGATTTTGTTATGCTAGCGATGCGAGACATCGACTAAAACAACGTCAGATGGCACTTGAGACCTCAGTTTTATAATCACCATGACGATGGTCATTGCCCTATCCTGGCAATAGGGTCAGAAAGGATTTATATTGCTATGACGATAGCTTGAGGTTTAGAGAGTGCATCTAGACGGGTATTTGAGTTATATCTTGTTGAGGATACTTGTCCATATTAACAAGGAGAAGAATTGTTGATCCTTCGGGAAATATACAAAGAATCCTATTAATATGTGAGACTAAGGTAAGGAGGCACGGGAGGAACCTACGGGTGAACCGTGAGCCTAACCTAATAAAAGAGAAATCATCCTGTGGAGTTGGTCCAAGGTGTGTCAGTGGCCATGCTTCGAGACGTCGTGCCGTGCCCGCCATGTGGCCTGGTTGGGTAATGAACAAGTGGGCTCAAGTTATTGCCCCGCAGCAAGGGGTCAGAACGTGCCACTTGGTGACTACGGATTAGTTGTTTGATAGATAGAGGTTGATTGTGTTTGATTAATAGAATTGTCACGAGGTGACCAGTACCCAAGTGAATGTGTTAAGTATGTTTGCCACGTGGTGGCCAGCAACCCGAGTGCACGGGTTCGAGGTAGAAAAGCCATGTAGTGGCTTGTAAATACCCCAGAGTGGGGGAAGTTAAGTAGATGTATGTTATAGTATCTACGTGTACTTAAAGAATTGTCTGTGTTTGCATATAATTGCTGATTGTGCAGCAAAGTGGTGACGTACAGGATTACGTCATCACAACGTCTCGTTTGATTCAGATATGCTGAACGTGAGAAGACCGGTAAGTAAAAGCCGGCACTATATGTTACGTGTTTAATTGCTAATTGATGACGTGAAACAAACTGCTGCATGCTTATATCTGTTAAATGCATGTGAGTGTTTGGGTGAAATATCTGTTGTTGTGTGATCACCAAGAATGTATGCTAATTAACAGTAAGTAGTTGTTTTTGCATGTGGTTATGTATGACTCCCAAACCTAGCGCTATGGTACCCACCTTGCGCCGGGGATGGGAGAGTCCTCACTGAGTCGCGTGGTTAAGACTCACACCTCATTTTTACTACACAAAGACAGGTTAAGTACAGGTGGAAGAAGTCTTGGTGTAACGAGGGACGAACAAAACTTTCCAAGACCCACAACTTGTTCATGTGGGTGAATAAATTGTAATTGTAATTGTAATTTAATTTACTTTATTATTGTATCATAAAGTAAAGGGTAGACGTACCCAATTAGATTGTATTACTAAATCTAGAACTATCAGCTTCACACACCTTAAAGATCAGGATTAGTTATCTTGCGATACCGGGAAAACTTGTTTTCAATATATATATATATACATATATCTATTGCATGTGAATAGGATAGGCAACATCTTCGGATGTGTAGCCAGTACACTGGTTATATATATTATGTATGTTTTCCTATATCTATATCCTGAAGCGGCACTGGCCGTGGATTTGCTTGCCTAGGAAAGGCCACCATTTCGGTGTAGTCATGGTATTATACTGCATGTGAATGTATTTTTAATAATAGATATTCTGTCAATAAGGTGATAAGGCTTACAGGCATAGGGGCATTCTTTGTGTCTGTGCTGGTCACGGTCCTCTAAACGGGGGTCGTGACAAACTTGGTATCAAAGCCTGGTTGTTCTTTAAGGGCGTGAAATTAACTAGTAGTCTCGGGTGTCAGTTGGGCTAGCCATTACGAATCCGGATGTAACGGTGGTTCCGACGGGCACTTGTGAGGTTGCTCGGGATGTTGAGTCATAAATTCTTTCGAGTCATCGCTAGAAGCATAGAATTTGTATGTGAAATTCTATGCAAAGCATATAACCTGTACAGTACACAAGTGCCGATTAGCACTAAGGCGTAAGGTGGGGTGGCAGTGACCCCAGGAACCTTAGGACACCATAATAGGGAAAGGAGACATTCATGGAGGATGCTACCTAGACACAGACACATTTGGTTGAATTGTAGGCAATAATGCGCTACAATGTGTGATTGTTTTGCAGGTGTTAATTGAGACGATGCGTCTGCTCGGTTAGCGGCGCATTGTGCGCTATGGTATAAGTGCAAGTTGTTTGATTATAGCATGAAATGCAAGTACAATAAAAATATGCAGTGAATGGTAGTTTAGGCTAGGAATGGTTTGTAAAGTGATAGAAAAGACACGCTTGGCGTGCAGAAAAGAAAGTAAGCCCATGGGGCGATTGAAATGAAAAGCTTACAGACGAGAGTAAATAGAGCCACAAGGCATGAGATCGGTAGGAAGATGACCAAGTGAATGGGTCATGACTGTGCGGTATGCTATGGCTGAAGGAAGTGAGTTGTCCTTCTTAGAAAGTAAACAGGAAAGAGGTGGTGTATGCCACAGTATAGAAGTAGAAGTCTACGGACTAGAAAATCAGGATACGGTATATGGAATGGCAAAGTGGCCGAACCATATGCCGTAGAGATAGATGTTAAGAAGTAGAGGCATTTGTAAACGTGTAAAGCGTGACCATAGGCCGAGTAGGAAACAGAGTAAATGGTAAGGCATAGGGAAGGAGTCTAGTCCAACCTTGCGCTCGATCCATGAACTGCTAGTTCCTTAAGCAAACAAGGGGGACAAGAAGGGATTAAGCCCAACCAAACTCTCTTAGATTGCTTAAGGAAGAGCATAAAGAATATAGGATATTGACCACATGAGAAATTTTTATTTTTTTTTTGTAAAAATCTTTTTGGTCTTTCCGGGTGAGAGATTCTGAAAGACCCTTAAACTTTTCTTGAAAATACTAGGGATAACCATTGGAAGGCAAATTTTCATGAAAACTCTTTCTCAATTTGTGTCATTCCAATTAGTTAAACCCTAACCATTTACGAAAACCTTAGGCGTCATTTTCTAAGAAATAAACTGGAATTAATTTTAAAACCCGTAGGGTGCCTAAGAAAACTAACTCATGTGACCAATACCCTACCAAACAATAGTCCTTTTACAGGTAAGCTGTATAAGGATGGTAGTTGAAAAATCACTCGCTTGGAGTGATTAAAGTTAATTAGACATTGAAAAGCACTAGAGAGTGCTAAGGTGCCAAGGGAGTATACAGGTAAACCTAAGGGTTACCAATTAAGGGGGCCATAGGGTGATTATGGACCCGAAAGCATTAGACCAGAGCAGGTCTAGAAGTGGAAATGGGCGTAGACCTTCGAGTATCGTCCAGAGATAAGAACCGAGTGCTATTACGATAGATAGCTCTCGATCGAGATAACGTAAGAGATAAACCCCAAAGGGACTTGTGGAGGCCAGAGGGGAGAGAAAGTAGACAGGGATAAGTAGTCCTATAAGGGTGGAAGAGCGGAAGCCTATAGGACCCCATAGGTTAAAAGTCAAGCAGGAGCGGGAGAACCAACTACTACTGTAAGTGTATGTATAGTACATAGATTGTAGTGGACATAGCTAGGTAAGCTAGTTCCACAGGTTGGTGAACCGTAAATTCGTTAGTCTAAAGCCCGTGTATGGGTAGAGACTGAGTGGACAAATCGAACGTATAAATGGCCATGTGGGTGCCATAAAAGGAAAATTAACCGTAAGGACGGTTAATAGAGAAGGAGAATTTAGTGAGTAACGAGTATTGAGAAATACTCGAAGAAAGAGTAGCACGTAGGTACGAAATGGAAAAGAAGAGAGTGAATACGGGAACAGAGTCGGGTAAGCATCTAGGGATGCGAGCCAAAATGATAAAACAGATATGCTACCTTTGGGGGCGATTAGAATCCAACGGGTAACACACTTGCAAGAGGCGGTATATGTTCGTGAACATATGCCACACCGTAAGAAGGGAAAGAGTCAATCCGTGGGAGCGGATCCCGTTTGGTCAAGGGGAGTAGAGCATGTCCGAGAAGGTTCATGCTGGAATTAACGGATCAAGTATTCCAAGTAGGAATATAGGATTTAAGTGAGTTGAGGAGTCCGAGTGGGCCAAGTTGGGGTAAAAGCCAACAGAAACCCAATGAGTAGAGTTAGCATAGGATGTGCAACTCTAAGTGGACTAACCTGAGGATGGTATAGATCCACAGTCATAGTCGTGTTAAGTGATGTCTTCGGATGTGGAGACCGAACTGAGCCTGAGGCAGAGTAATGAGTATGATGGTAAGGAGGAGACCGGTGAGTTTCTATTATAAACAGAAATGACTACAAGTAGTAGTCAGAGAAGAGGTCTAAGTCAGTCAGACATAGGATGTCGACAGCGAGTAACCTAAAGTGGTTATGGAAACCACTAAGGGTAAGTGTAGGAGTCCGGAAAGGAAAGGGGAACACGAGTCAAAAATGTAAGATTCTTTACTGTTTGATGGAGAAACGGTAAGTATAATACATAGTTGTGCTAGTGTCATGACATTTGGCTTCGTTAAGATACGAGTAGGGTAAACTGAGTTGGCAGTGAGTGTAACAGCCTCGGAAGGGTTGGGTACACTAATGGCACAAAGTATAAACACCTACGTAGGGTGTGTACCGTGTAAGCGGTAAATCTAGATGTAGAGTAGAGGGTGTAGTTAGATGTAAACGGACTTTTCTGGAGAAGTCGTTTACAAAGAATATATCGTTGGAATACCGGCAGAAGGGTAGCTGCTTGGTAGTCGAGAATACTTAGGTACGGGGACTCCGATGTAGGGGAGTACTTCGTCAGTCAAAGTTTATAGAAATAGGACCTAGTGTGCTATGCAAATAGCTAGTGTCTTGGCGTGTTCCAAGACAGATATAAGTAGTCACTACGAAGGTAGCTAGTCGGACAAGCAGATTGAGTCAAGGTAAGCCTCACTAGAGAAGGCAATAGTTAACTCCTCGGAGAATTAAATTGGAACATGGCATGTGGTACATCCCAGACATTCCATTACAAAAAAAAACTTAGTAGCACAAAGTGAATTCAAACTAGGAAAGTTAAGTATCCTCGGGGAAGGATACGACGACAGATGGAGTCTATCAGTTAACACCTCGCGAAGGGGTGGTTAACTACGAAACTAGAAATATAAACGATTACAAAAAGAATATGTAGAAACCAGATAGAGTCCTTGAACCTCTAGGAAAGAAAGATGAACCGTAGGGTAAAACGGTAAAATTTCAACATTGAGAGAAACCATAGATGAAACTGAGTCAAGGGAGGGCAACAAGCCAACAACCCCACGAAGGAGATGAAATTCGGGGACCGAATTTCTTAAGGGGGGACGAATGTAATACCCTGGAAAATTTCAAGGATTAAAAAATGATTTATTTAAAATTTCGAGGATTTAGGAATGATTTATTACGGGGCTAGGAATTAAAACCTTAAAAAAATTAGGAAAAGTATGAAAGTTAAGGGAAACCGGAAAGGAACCAGGGAATTCTTCGAAGTTTAAAATAAAATAAAAGATGAAAGAAAGAAGTAAAATATTTTTCTTGGCATTAATTCAGGACCTAAAAAATAAGAAACCCAAAATAAATAGGAGTGGGAAATAAATTAAAATAATATTAGTTATTATTTATTTAATTATTAATTAATTAGTTTATAATTATATTTATTTATTATTTAATTATTAATTACATAATTTTAATTATATTTATTTATTATTTAATTATTAATTATTTTAGTTTTAAATATATTTATTTAATTATTAAAAAAAGAGAAAGAGAAGGGGGATGCTGTGGGGTTAGAAAAGAAAGAAAAGAAGGAAAGAAAGAAAATAAAGAAAGAAAGGAAGAAGAGAGAGAGAGAGAAGGGAAACGTGAAAGTAGAGAGAGAGGGGGAGCATGCAACGGAGAAGAAGAAAGGGAAGGAGGGAAGTTCGCCGGAGAAGAGCTAGCTGACGCTGGGAGAAGTCACCGGAGCTCGGGTACGACGTCTCCTACACCTTCCACCAATCGAATCAAAGGTTGGTAACCCCAATTTCATTCGAAACCCCCAATTTCTCCATTTTTAGGGATTTCTTCAATCCACCTTCGATTGAGTTGTTTCGAGGGTAGATTGAGACCTAGAAAGTGTTCTTGAACACTTAGTTGGGGTAGGAATCAAGATTATATTCTCGGATTTGCCCAAATTCGAATTTAGAAGGATTTGGGGTTGAAATTATAATTATTTCCAAATTGGGGAAAATTGTTGATAATTAGGATTGAGCTTGGATTTGAGTAAATAGGCTTGGATTGATATTGTTGAAATTATAATTATTTCCAAATTGGGGAAATTGTTGATAATTAGGATTGAGCTTGGATTTGAGTAAATAGGCTTTGATTGGTATTATTAAAATTATATGGTTGGAATATGAGCTGAACAAAACGCGCGAAGAGCTGGCTCGAGGTTACTAAGGTTGAACCTTGACGTTAACGTACTGGGTCCCTGCTCGGGTTGCCCAAATACACTTTAAGGGTGACGTTGAGAGTTTTAAATCTCCTCTCTTCAATCTTAAACACCCTAGAACACTCCTAAACATGTTTTTGAGGATTTAAATCACTCAAACTACCTTCTTGTTTCTCAAGGATGGAAACTTGGGGAACAAATTAAGTCTAACTTCGTGAATTTCAATCTTATTCCTTCACAACCTTTAGGAAACCTTAAGTAGGATAAATTGGAGGTATATTGAGGTTTAGAAACTAGATTTCTTAGAACCCAAGTAGAAACACAAGTTGAATTAAAATGCTTAGACCTTCCTAGAATTAGGATTCCTTCCAACCAAGCTAGATAAGCTTCCTTATATGCGAATACAAGTTAGATAGAGGTCTAGTACTCAAATCCAAGTATGTGAAACACTCAAGTAGAGTGTTATACGTGAGTAAGTCAAGTGTCCAAGGAAGGATACACATAAGTCGAGATAGAGAAGTCCAATAAGACCAAGAGCTTGACTCTGTGGCAACCATAAACTACACATGAAAGTAATAGAGAGATAAATAACAAGTTAAGCTAAGTAATAACCTTAATGAAATAAATGTTGTTCTTATAGGAACAACAGCACACGATTGAGTGCAACAGGAACTCCGAGGAGACTTAAGTTACAGGAGAGGATTGCATGGAAGGTTGGCCAAGGTGAGGGTTCTGCCATCTCTGCTCCTAGGGTTGTATGCTTATGTGGATTACATGAGTATATATATTCTCTGCTTGTCTGGTATGTGTTAGCTAGAGGTATAGAATGCTAAAAGAATAAAAGAACTAGAAAATAGGTTGAGGAAAGTAGCTTGGATAGGAAGACATAGGAGTATAGTATAATTGTTTGCTATGATTGATGTGTTACAAATCCAACTCATACACTCCGGAGGCATGATGAGTATTTTATTAAATCTTTTTCACGACGGTGGCAAGAGTCCTTGTACGGAAGGACTAAACTTTTACTTTGAAAACTCGTCACGACGGTGACTTAAATTATAATCATGCAAAGGGAGTTATTGGTGGGTTTCGGATTTGGTTATGCTAGCGATGCGAGACATCGACTAGAACAATGTCAGATGACACTTGAGACCTCAGTTTTATAATCACCATGACGATGGTCATTGCCCTATCCTAGCAATAGGGTCAGAAAGTATTTATATAGCTATAACGATAGCTTTAGGTTCAGAGAGTGCATCTGGATGGGTATATGAGTTATATTGTGTTGAGGATAGTAGTCCATATTAACAAGCAGAAGAATTGTTGATCCTTCAGGAAAGCTACAAAGAATCCTATTAATATGTGAGACTAAGTAAGGAGACACGGTAGGAACCTATGGGTGAACCGTGAGCCTAACCTAGTAAAAGAGAAATCATCCTGTGGAGTTGGTCCAGGGTGTGTTAGTGGCCATGTTTCGAGACGTCGTGCCGTGCCCGCCATGTGGCCTGGTTGGGTAATGGACGAGTGGGCTCAAGTTATTTCCCCGCAGCAAGGGGTCAGAACGTGCCACTTGGTGGCTACGGATCAGTTGTTTGATAGATAGAGGTTGATTGTGTTTGATTAATAGAATTGTCACGTGGTGACCAGTACCCAAGTGAATGGGTTAAGTATGTTTGCCACGTGGTGGCCAGCACACAGGTTATATATATTATGTGTGTTTTCCTATATATTTTATGTGAGATCATGGCAAATCCCTGAAGACGGCATACTATGCGCTCCTGGCCTTTTGCCATGCGACCTATTTGCTTTTCCACATAGATCCCTTCACCTAGTTTGCCATACAAGAAAGCATTCTTGACATCCTAATTGACGTACCCCCAGACTTAAACTGGTGACCAAAGCTAGAATCAGACTCTTACCACACAATAAACGAGAAGGTTTCGTCACAGTCGATACCTTTTTGTTGTATGTACTTCTTCACGGCTTAATGTGCCTAGTAGTGGTCGATTGACCCATCTGTCTCCCCTAACTTTTGAGAGCACACTTGTTCTTAAAATGCCTTGTGACGCGGGGCAGAGCCACCAAGTCTTATACTTGGTATGTCCTTATACACTTCATCTTTTCTTCTTCCATCGTCTTAGTCCACCTTTTAATAGTAGGGCCGGAGAAAGCCTTTTGAACTATCAAAGGCTCTACTTGATCATTTAGTACTTCTCTAGTACTCTTCTTGGATTGTGCTTCATGGAAGATATGCTACTCGTAAACATTACTCCCACTGGACACAGCAACTGGAGATGCGTCTATGCGCTTCTCTCAACGTGTTGTAGGTCCGCCTCCTTTCAATAAAGATGCACATCCCAAAATCCATCTCCCTTGTTCTGGAAAGGTTTGCCTTAAGGACCATTACATCCTTAGACTTAAATTATGTGACCGGAATGTCTTCATTCTCGCTAATGAAGACGTATCCTTTTGAGTGACCAAGCTATCTTACCAAGACACGCTACTTGCCGCTAGGGTCAAGCTTCCCATACTCATAGGAAGGATCAAGTGTGCTGTATACCCTCATGGTCTCAACATACTCTTATCAGGTCATTTACCTAACTAGAACTCATAAGGAATCACTCACATAATTTGGGGGGCATATGGTTAAGTATGAAAGCGACTGTTAGCAAAGCATCTCCCCAAAGGGAACGTTCACTTGAGTCATTATCAACTTAACCAACTCCAGGAGCAATTGATTTTTGCTATGGAGTGTGTGGAATAGTTAGTTATCTAAAAATTCCAATTTCATCACGTAACTGTGTGAAAATACTAGGCCACTTGCCTTGCCCCCACGCTTATCGGACCACTGATGTCCGAGTGGACTAATTTGATCAAAGCGGGTTGTCTGGTTTCATGATTGAATGGATTTCAGGTTGATTTGTCTGTAAGGCAATGTTTACAAACTAGCATTGGGAATTTTTCCTCACAAATTCTCCTTTGCAAATATGTAATTGCGTCCCACACGCATTTGCCAAATAAGTGTCTCAACCACAGAGAAAGACACAGCAAAGCAACTAGTTGAATTACGGGAATGTAATTCAAAGTGCATCACAACACAACCATTGTCATAAAATCAGAACTAACACTAAGGAGTCATGATAAACATGTAGATCAAATTATATCATAAATTCTCTCACGGAAAAACAGCTTATAATAAGCTCCGTTCAGTATCTAGAACACATAACATATATAAAGATAAAGAGTGGCCACTACGAAATTTCGTTTTGTAGCTGCCCAACCTCTTAACTTTAATAATGCTTTTTTCCCATGAGGATACTTCTGCTCCCACTAGGTAGAGGATGGAACTCCATGAACCAATGTTCATGGGTGAGAGGAAAATGATTACTGCAAACAATTTTTGCACATAGTGCCTTATGGATTGGCACAAGCAACATTTGACCTTGGCCAAAATCTATTTTCCTCTCTTGCTTTTCTTTTGAACTGAGGCTACTTACCTTACACTTACCCTTTTTCTTCCTAGCACCACGTCTCTTAGACCCATTGTCCTTGTTCTTTGAGCCTATAGCTCTAGGAATCTTTAGCCACTTAGGCTACATGCTCGGTGGATTTCGCAGCCTTGTGCCACAAATCCTTGAGCACTAGGTCGGAATGACCTATATGCACTCCCAATAGGAGGGAAGAGATCTGGCAATAGTTTGAACTCACTGTTTACCAGTGGGGAGTGTTCAGGCTTACTCACACTCTCAAATTATGTTTGATTTCTCCCTTAGATGCGTCTTAATTCTCTTGTCAGAGCGCATCTTGGAGGCATCAAACTTGATTGTAAGCTGCCTCAGTTTGGTGGCCACAGTGTCACCAAAGCGATATCTCTAATGTGATATACATTTACAAGTTTTGTAGTTATACTATCAGTCAATCCTAAACGCTAACACTAATTACACAGTTCCTTATTACACAACACACAACTCTTGAAAATTGTAATCAACGCAAGACGAGTGTAGATATTGTCAGTCTCTGCATTCGAGAAGTGGGGTCAACCACCCTCATCACACAGAGAGCCTATATATGTACACCTTTCTCTGCTTGACTCAACAATTTTCATAAAATAGTCACATATTATTCAAAATCCCTTTTGGATTCCCACTAAGAAAGTGATCAAGAAGGACATTGAGTCGCCACAGGCACGACCTCGAACTTCAACTTGATTACAACGCTTACGATCATTTAAATAGTCACTTACTATTCAAATTCCCTCGTGTATAAGCATTTACATCGAGTTATGGGTTTGCCACATGCTACCCCTAGCTCCCACTCGAGCAAAACGCTTAAGATAATTTAAACGATCACAAACCGCTTAAATCTTCTCTCTCGTTGTGTATGTGAATGAGTCATCCGCTCTTTAGACTCCAATTCACCCTAATTGCTCCCCATATTTGTATTCGTCTCGCGAAAACAAGAAAAACTACTAAAAAAATCATCGAAATTGGAGCTAAAACAGAGAAATTATGCGCTACAGAAAACTTCGCGACGTTGGTCAACGGTCAGCGTTAACCTCCGGCAGTCAACCCCGGCCGGCCGTCAGACATCAGCCGGCACCGCCATCCGAGGCGGTGCCGATCGCCGGACATCTACCGTCATTGGCAACCCGCGGCGGTGGAGATTGCCGGACCTCCGCTGGCGACAGCGCCTGTCACCCGTAAACACCGCCAACCACCGTCGGAGGTTTCCTGACCTTCAACGGCACCGGCGACCTGCAGGCGGCCCCGATCACTGGACCTCCACCGGCGACCGCGCCGGTCGCTGGTCAACACCGCCGACCATCGTTGAAGGCTGCCAGACCTTCGTCGACCGGCTACCGTCGATGGCCTATTTTGCCGATCAATGCCGGTCAACTTCGTTAGTCAACGTTCCCCTTCCCCAAAGCAGTAGCATACATCCACAGGTATATATCTAATTCGTAGGGTACACATACCTTAAATAATATAAACATGCATGCAAATTAGAGTCTTTAATAAGAAAGGGGAACCTAAACATGTTTCTAGGTTTTAGGGTATAGGTTGCCAGTCAATATTGAATTAAAAAATTAACATATAATTTAAATTAAAATATTATGGGACCCTACCCTACAATATATGACTATCTCATGTTTTAATTCAAAATTAAAACATTTAATTAAAAATGGGAGCCTAAGCATGTTCCTAAGTTTTAAACAAACAAGCCCTAGACATGTTTCTAACCCTTTTCGGTTCATCAATCCCTGGAGAACAGAGCTCTAGCATAACCTGGCTCTGATGCCAATGTAGGGAAGCCTGGATCCACATGATCCGACCCGACCCAGGGACCAAAAAGAAAAATTGAAAGATAAACCAGGCAGAAATTAAATATTGCGGAAGCTACTAACCTGGACGTCATTGCTAAAACCTTGGATCTTGCCAGTGCCTCTGCTCCACCAGGGCTGACCTCCAATCGACGAACACCAAAAAGGGTCGCACCAAACGGAGAACTCTACCTACGAGAGGTAGAACCACATGTCCACGACTGATGCGCGGAAGAAGACTCAAGAGAATGAGAAAATTATACTGAGTGGGGTTTCCCAAACAGGACCCCCCTTTCCAACACATGGAATGAGCAACTGGAAAGGTGTGGAGTCACTCCTATTTATAGGAGGATGAGAGAGCTCCCATCATTGACGCAAGCAATGTGGGACTTGGAATATGAACAAAATATCACGCTTCTATCATGATCACCTAGCCCACTTTGGGCCACGAGTGCGGGCTCGTGTGACCTCCGATGAGTGTCATCTTGGTGTCATTTCGTTCGTCTCTCAGCAAGCTTTCCAACGGATTCTCACTCGACCCGATCGGACTCCCACATGGGCGGATATTTAGTCCCGAAGACCCCAATATATCCAACATACTCCTACCTGCACATGGTGGGAGGCCCATGACTATCCTTATCACAAAGGACTTCTCTATTTCTCATTCTCTCGTTGTCTTCTTTCATACTTCGTGTCAGTCGTGACCGCTTGGCACGATATGTGGAAGCCTTATACTAGAAGCCTGTTAGGGCCCAGCTATAAGTGATGCTACAACCTTGATGGTGTGACCACATGTCTCACCGAAAAATAGTGTCATGGGTTCCCTAGACGTGTTCACATACATGGCTAGTCCAATCCCTCTCAGTTCCCGCCGATGGGTGTTTCGAACACGTAATATTCATTTTTCTTTTTTTTTTATATAGTTTTCGCCAATGAGTGTTTCGAAAACGTGAAATTCATTTTTCTTTATTTAATTGGTTTTCACCGATGAGTGTCTCGAAAACCTAATATTCATTTTTCTTTTTTTAATCATTTTTCGCCAATGAGTGTTTTGAAAACTTGATATTCATTTTTCTTTTTTTAATCAGTTTTCGCCGATGAGTGTTTCAAAAACTTGATTTTCATTTTTCTTTTTTCTTAATCAGTTTTTGCCGATGAGTGTTTCGAAAACATGATATTGATTTTTCTTTTTTTAATCAGTTTTCGCCTATGAGTATTTTGAAAACTTGATATTCATTTTTCTTTTTTAATTAGGTTTGGTCGATGAGTGTTTCGAAAACTTGATATTCATTTTTCTTTTTCTTAATCAGTTTTCGCCGATGAGTGTTTCAAAAACGTGATATTCATTTTTCTTTTTCTTAATCAATTTTTGCTGATCAGTGTTTTGAAAACTTGATATTCATTTTTATTTTTAATTAGTTTTGGTCAATGAGTGTTTCAAAATCTTAATATTCATTTTTCTTTTTTTAATAAGTTTTCACCGATGAGTGTTTTGAAAACTTGATGTAACTTCAGAATATTCCACCTTGGGACACGTGGCACTGGCGTTCTAGAAGCATGGCCCCAGCACCCGCTGGAGACACGTGGCACCATTCATCCCTCCATTACGTGGCCCTCCCCCACGTCACCACACAGAGCTTCCCCTCAACTAGACGTAGGATCTCCACAAAGCCTCATGGGACGACCCACGTCCCACGAGGTCGTGGGTCGAGCACGATCTCTCTACACACAAGTATAAATAGACCCTCACTCGGGAGACTCATAGACATTCAACCCTGAACATGATTACATACAACCCGAAGGATTATAGCACATCACCCTCAGATACACCTCACGTATACTTTCACCTCCTCGAGCCCCGCCGTTGGCCTTCCGTCAAGGCCAACCTCCGACCGGCTCACCTCCTCCTTGGAACACACTGCTTACAGGGCTTCCAGCAGCCCTCAGAGACCACACAGCTCTCTCCCATTAAGGCAACCTCCCACAGAGCGGCTCACCCGCCCAGAGTACCTTAGACACGTCTTAGCCGCACACGGACCAATACAGGTAACAACCTTGTCTAACGGCTCCGATAGACGTCACCATGACAAACTACGTGGACTTTGATCCCTCCAGAAGGGTACGTAGGCACCTAGGTGCATCACCTAAGGACAAGTCCCCCAAGGTTAAGACCCTTTGCGGTCCTAAATTCATATTACAATTGTCTGAGCCAAAAATGACAGTTACAGTGGCGCCCACCGCGGTCTTTTCCAGACCACAATGCCTTGCGCACTCTGTCGCTTAACGGCATTTCTTTTTTCGGGGAGTAGGAGTATATGCCTAACATTCAGAAACCCCCACTTGTTTTTGTTTTGATCTCCAATACAGATACAGAACACGATACGTCATGACCGACTCGAACGTCCCCACCACCACGACTGACACTAGTGCCCTGAGGCACAGCGCAAGGAATCGTCAAGGAACGGCCGAACCGATCACAACCGAGGCAGGCGGATCAGGTGCAACTCAGCCTCAAAGCTCCTCAATAACACAAGTAGCCATTACAGAGACCGTGGTCCAGAACCCGACATCTAGAGAGGAAACTTGCCCTCAGCATCCGTACCGCATGCCACACGTCCCCTGCCCCACAACCGGTGGTCAAGAAGTGACAAAGTTACCGAGGAACTCGCGAGATGCTAAGATCGCCCACATCGAGGCAGAAATAGCGGCTCTACGCCAACAACGATGGGAAGAGGACAGGAGCCTCACCCCAGCAAACATGAGCACTCAGCTACCCATAGTGCCACGCGGTGCGACGGCAGGGACCTCTAGCGACCCTACCAGCTTGCCCACAATTCAATTTGGGACCTTACCCATGGAGTTCGCACGGTTGTCGCTGACGGCGGCACCACCCCCAACGGTGATCCCACCTGGACCTACCATGGTCGCCGAGCAAGCAGCACGACCCGTTATGAACTTTCAACGACCACCGGTTCCAAACTGCCCTCCAGGGTCCTACCTCCACATGCCATGGGCTGCGGCCCACAACCCGTACGCAGCCACCGACGCAAATGCATACCAGTGGCCCGCGATCGACTTCCAAGGAAGAGGGAGACACCCCTTCACCCAGCAAGTCATGAACGAGCACGTGCCCATGGGTTTCAAGATGCCCTTCGACATAGAGCCTTACGGAGGAGAAACCGATCCAAGAGATCACCTGAATACCTTCAACTCGGCGATGTCGATACTGGGTATGATGGACGGCCATCAATGCCGGGTCTTCTCATCAATTCTAAAGGAAGCCTCCTTGAGATGGTTCTCCTTGCTGCCCACCAATTCGATCCACAGCTTCGAACAACTGGCTCAGAACTTTCTTACACAGTTCGCCAGTAGCAAGGAGTATCAGAAACCCTGCAAGCCTTCTTGGCCTGCTTCACCAAACTCTCGCTCCAAGTTCGAGGCCTCCAGGACGTTGTCGCAATCTTTGTCATAAAGCAAGGTCTTCGATGCTCACAGTTCTACAGGGAACTAAACAGGTGCCCCGTCTCCACCTTACAGGAACTCATGGACCGTGCGGAATGGTTCATTCAAGAGGAGAATGCTCAGATCGCTAAGGACAAGATGAGGAAGTTCCTGATAAGCAGGGCCGATATTGAACGAGCAGAAAAGAAGAAAGAGAAAACGGGGACCGAGAACCAAGCCCCCAAGGAAAAGAGCGGTAGGAAAAGGTCACCTCCTCGACCACAAACACCTCCCTGAGGACGGTTCACAAGCTACACTCCCCTCAACAGATCTCACGTTGGGGTGTTGGAAGAGGTTTATCATTCCGACATGCTCACATTCCCCCCGCAAGTCAAAAGGCGAAAAATGGGAAGACTAGTGACAAGTCCAAATACTGCCAGTTCCACAAGGATCATGAACATGAAACCAATGACTGCATCCACCTGAAGGATCAGATCGAGGACCTAATCCGGAAAGGGCAACTCGGCAGGTTCATCAAGGATGAAAGCAGGGACAATTCCGACCACCCCCGGGAAGCTGACGGCCAAGCGCCTACCCGCGGGGTCAGCAGCGTCATAGCGGGAGGATTACAGCGCGGGACCTCCTCCCTACCACAGAACAAGAAGAGGATGGAACGCTCCATACTCACTCTAGACTACGCTCCAAAGCACAAGAAGAAGAGCGAGGCCAAGGGAGACCCCATCACCTTCGACCTCACTAACCTAGAGGGACCAGTCCACAACGACCCCATGGTAGTGACCGTGATCATCGCCAACTACGAAGTTAAGAGAGTCTTGATCGACAAAGGATCCTCAGCAGACTTTCTCTTCTTCGATACCTTCAGAAAGCTCGGGTTGAACGAGGCCAACCTAAGGCCCTTCCCCGGCACGCTCATTGGATTCTCAGGAGCACAGGTTCCAGCAGAAGGAATCATCACTGCCCGAACAACAATGGGCACTCTGCCAAAGCTCACGAGCCTTGATGTAGACTTCAACATTGTCTCAGCACCATCAGCATACAATGCGATCCTAGGGCGACCGTCCCTAAACAATCTCAGAGCTGTAGTCTCTACCACGCAGCTCACAATGAAGTTCCTAACACCCCACGGGGTCGGAGAAATCATGGCGGACCAAAAATTGGCGCGAGCATGCTACGCAGCTAGCTTAACCAAGACCGTCAAGGTTGCCCGCCTGGGTCCCAAAGAAACACACGAGGAACCCCTCGTGGCTAAAGAGTCAGGAGGAAAGAAGCCAGAGTCCGCCTGCCCGGACCTAACCTCCACTTAAGACTCCGAACGCACTTTGCATTTTACCTTTTAGTCAAGTCGTACGTCTCTACTTTGAATTTAGGATTTCTAGCCTGACCAAGGCTCGCCTGACTTAGGAAATCCGAATGTAAACATTTTGCTTACCTTCAGCCTACCTAAGGCTAGCCCGACTAAGGCTGCACGAATGTACTCATTTTGTTTTATTGAAAGCACTTCATTTTCAATTAGAGACAAGACTTCAACTTTGCAAAGTACTCGCGTAAGTCCTACCACGGACGACGGGCTCAATCGCCCAAGAAACGCTAAGCGCCCCAGGGCCAAGCTAAAATTTCCCCAAGAGCGCGATAAACTAACCCTATTGGTGCGAAAACCACAAAATGAACGTTCGACAAACCACGCTAGCAACACGCATACAAACTGTCCTGATCACACGGTGCTCATGCAAAAATCTTTTTACCCAAACGTAAAGAGATAACCGCGAAAAGAGAAACTGCAAACGCATACAACTTTTTACCCCGAAGTAAAAAAGGAAAGCAGGAGAAGCTATTCGCAAAAACCATTCTCATTAATACCAAAAATAAGAGGGCGTCCGCCCATTTACAAAGGGTAAACACCCTAAAAATTACATAAACCTAATCTTGGGCATCCCTAAGATCTACCTAAGTCTCGGCCCTAGCCGACTCCACGTGGTCAACACCTCTCAACGACCCCAGCCTGGTCGCCTCAGACAGCTGCTGAGAAGTAGGTCCAATCCCTAGAGCTCGCCCACCAATTTGGGACAACACTTGGTGATCCACCAAGCGATCCGTCAGTTGATGAAGATAAGCAAGATTCAATGGAGGGTCAGTCTCCATCTGACCGCGAAGCTCACCCTCAAAAAACTCCAGGGAAGGATGCAAGGAAGCCACACACTTCACTGGGAATCTCTCCCCACGGAGACGCTTGAGCTGCTCAACCGCCAGGAGTATGCCATACATCCTCTGTGCGGATAGCTCCTCCTGACGATCGGCGACATCGGCAACCTTACCCTCAGCCGCCAGCCAACTAGAAAGATTCTCAGCAGCACGAGCCTCCGCATCTCACAGAGCCTCACGGAGCGAATGCAACTCCTGCTGACAACTCTCAGCGTCATCGCGACAGACTGCCAGCTCCCTGCGAGCCCTCTCTAACTCCGAGCGGAGAAATGCAACCTCGGAAAGGCGACCAGCTTCAGCCCTGAGATGGGCAACCTCCTCAGTCAAGGACTTAACTTCCCGTCCTTGACCCTCACAATCCAACTCCTTGGCAGACAGCTGCTCCCGCACGTCCGCCAACCGCTTCTGGGAGACCTCCAGAGCCTGACTCTTAGAGGCCACGACGACGGAAAATTGATCCTGATCGCGGCGAATCTCCTCCTACAAGAAGCGCACACATACAGCAGAGTCAGGAATATAAACCTATCACAAAACGGGAGAAACACCAAGACAAGGGAACTTACCACATGCTTTTCCCACTCAAGTCCAGCTTAATGGAAGTCGGCCAACGCCTCAGCAACCCGGCTGAAACCTTGAATGGAAATATTCAGGGGCAAAGTGTCCAGCCCCTTGGCCTCCCTCTCCAGCATCTCCACGGGGAAGCGTGTGCCCAATGCCACCAGTTCAAAAGCCAATCCCCACTTCGGTGGCCCAAGGGGTTCAGAAGGGTCGGCACTCGACCTAAGAACAACATCTCTCGTGGCAGCCGCTTGACTCACCACTACATTCCCTCCGTCTAAGGGAACTCTGGCCTCCACGACCGCATCTCCAGATCCAACGACCTCCACAGCCGCAGGATCACCCGCTGCAGTATGAGGTACGGAAGAATCTCGGACAGGCTCCTCAACGGCCACCCTGACCCTCTTAGCAGGAGGCTGACTTACCCCCTCAACAGGGCTGAGGATGGGTAGAAAGAATCACCCTCATGGGTGATTGAAGGACGGAAGCGAAAGTGGTAATAGAGGTAGGAACAGGAACAACATCCCCCGCCAAGGCCTCCGCCTGGGCACCCTCCCGGTTAGTACTCCGCCATACGACCTGCGGAGACGGTCGCAAGTCAGCCCCAACAGGACACCTCTTGGGACCACTTTCCCTGCTTTCAGCCGGCTCCACCGGAGACGTTCCTATCCTTCCACCTTCCTGGGGTCCGCTAGCGCCGACATTCCCGTCTTTCTTCCTTCTCTCCTTCGGAAGAACCTCTTGACGACGCTCCCCTTTGGAGGACGGAGGCACCGGAAGTCGTCTTTCCCTCTCACCACCAACAAGCACCATGGCAGGTACCACAACTGAGACATCAATAGCAAACCCCAGTGACAGGCCCTGCTGACCATTCTTCCTCCCCCCGCTCCAGACAGTATCACGAGTCCGGACCAGAGGAGGAGGAAGAGGGATAGAGGAAGGAAGATCTTGCAAATCAGTGAAACCAAATGGGTAGTAGCTGTAATCGTCACCTCCTTCGACCATCACGAAAATACAATTCAAGAGAAGCGGGGATCAAAAGAGCAAGGAACAGAGGCAATGGAGAAAGGTGAAGGCAAGCGTAAAGCCACGAACTTTCAAACATTGGGCTTTTATAGGGCACCAGAGGCGCGACGATTCAAAAACTTTGACCCCTCGAATCCCACAACGGATAAAACCCCTTATCCTCTGCAGTCAAACCCAATTGCAACCGCCTGCCTCAACCGCACACGTGGAAAGAAGCAACGGACGGGATACATAGCCAAGGCAAAGGGGACGCAAAGACCGAAAAGCCCCCGCGAATCGAAGAGTCGCTTCAAAACATTCGAAGGTCTTTTCGTGAAACTCTCCACCTGGGCTAATGATGGCCACCCTCAGAAACGAACCCTCTTTAAAGAGGGAGAAACGGCGGCAAAACGCTTTAATGACAGAAGCACTCGTTCAAGCCCTGACGCGTGGCACCGGCAACAAAGCTCACTCCCTCAACAAAATAGCCCTCTGTAAGGAAGCCACTGTCAACTGCCAACCACTGGCCAGACGAGAGCTCTTCGGGAAAATGACAAAAGCAGCCCCTGACTTTTGGATTCCCTTCACTAACCCTCAAGGGGTATTTTGGGAAAGGCCCCTCTGAGCAATGATGACTCCACCTCAGTAAGTCACTTACTTCCTACAGAGACGGCTCAGAAACCTGTTGAGGAAGCCAAGCGGCCAGCCACCCAAAAAGCGACGCGTGTCCTCTCCAAGACACCTCCTTTCCTGCGGAGCAATGCAAGAAGACCAACTTCACGAGTCGGACGGCCAGCCCCCAAAACTCCTAGCGTTCGAGCTATCCCACGAGTAGAGGTAGCAAAAATTCCCAAGTGTCTTACAGGCAAAGGAACTTAAGTCCACGGGCGCCCGACACCCGTAGACTTGGGGAACTTATGTAACTTCAGAATATTCCACCTTAGGACACGTGGCACTGGCGTTCTAGAAGCATGGCCCTAGCACCCACTGGAGACACGTGGCACCATTCATCCCTCCATTACGTGGCCCTCACCCACGTCACCACACGGAGCTTCCCCTCAACTAGACGTGGGATCTACACAAAGCCTCATGGAATGACCCACGTCCCACGAGGTCGTGGGTCGAGCACGATCTCCCCACACACAAGTATAAATAGTCCCTCACTCGGGGGACTCATAGACATTCAACCCAGAACATGATTGATTACATACAACCCGAAGGATTATTGCACATCACCCTCAGATACACCTCACATATACTTTCACCTCCTCGAGCCCCGCCGTTGGCCTTCCGTCCAGGCCAACCTCCGACCGGCTCACCTCCTCCTTGGAGCACACTGCTTACAGGGCCTCCAGCAACCCTTAGAGACCACATCTCTCTCCCACTAAGGCAACCTCCCACAGAGCGGCTCGCCCGCCCGGAGTACCTTAGACACATCTTAGCCGCACACGGCCCAATACAGGTAACAACCTTGTCTAACAGCTCTGATAGACAGCACCATGACGAACTATGTGTGGACTTTGATCCCTCCAGAAGGGTACGTAGGCACCTAGATGCATTACCTAAGGACAAGTCCCCCAAGGTTCAGGCCCCTTGCAGTCCTAAATTCATATTACAATTGTCTGAGCCAAAAATGACAGTTACACTTGATATTCATTTTTCTTTTTTAATTAATTTTTGCGATGAGTATTTCAAAAATTGGATATTCATTTTTCTTTTTTTAATCATTTTTCGTCGATAAATGTTTCGAAAACTCGATATTCATTTTTCTTTTTTTAATAAGTTTTGGTTGATGAGTGTTTCGAAAACTTGATATTCATTTTTCTTTTTTTAATCAGTTTTCGCCGATAAGTGTTTCAAAAAATTTATATTCATTTTCATTTTTTTAATCAGTTTTTGCCGATGAGTGTTCCGGAAACTTGATATTTATTTTTCTTTTTTTAGTTAGTTTTCGCCGATGAGTGTTTCGAAAACTTGATAGTCATTTTTCATTTTTTTAATCATTTTTCGCCGATGAGTGTTTCGAAAACATAATATTCATTTTCTTTTTTTTTACATAGTTTACGCCGATGAGTGTTTTGAAAACATGAAATTCATTTTTCTTTTTATAATCATTTTTCGCCGATGAGTGTTTCGAAAACTTGATATTCATTTTTCTGTTTTTTAATCAGTTTTCGTCGATGAGTGTTTCAAAAACTTAACATTTATTTTTCTTTTTTTTAATCAGTTTTCGCCGATAAGTGTTTCGAAAACGTGATATTCATTTTTCTTTTATTAATCAGTTTTCGCCGATGAGTGTTTCGAAAACTTGATAATCATTTTTATTTTTTTAATTAGTTTTCGCTGATGAGAGTTTCGAAAACTTGATATTCATTTTTCTTTTTTTAATCAGTTTTCACCGATGAGTGTTTCGAAATCTTGATATTCATTTTTCTTGTTTCTTATCACATTTCGCCGATGAGTATTTCGAAAACTTGATATTCATTTTTCTTTTTCAATAAGTTTTCACCGATGAGTGTTTCGAAAACTTAATCTTCATTTTAATTTTTCTAATCAGTTTTTGTCAATGAGTGTTTCGAAAACTCGATATTCATTTTTCTTTTTTTAGTAAGTTTTCGCTAATGAGTGTTTCGAAAACTTGATATTTCTTTTTCTTTTTTTTTTAATCAGTTTTTGCAAATGTGTGTTTCGAAAACTTGATATTCATTTTTCTTTTTTAAATCAGTTTTTTCCGATTTGTGTTTCGAAAACTTGATATTCATTTTTCTTTTTTTATCAGTTTTCACCGATGTGTGTTTCGAAAACTTGAAATTCATTTTTCTTTTTTTAATCAATTTTCGCCGATGAGTGTTTTCGAAAACTTGATATTCGTTTTTCTTTTTTTAATCAGTTTTCGCCGATTACTGTTCTGAAAACTTGATATTCATTTTTCTTTTTTAATCAATTTTCGCCGATGAGTATTTTGAAAACTTGATATTCATTTTTCTTTTTATAATCCGTTTTTGCCGATGAGTATTTCGAAAACTTGATATTTAATTTTCTTTTTTTGAATCAGTTTTCGCCTATGAGTGTGTCGAAAACTTGATAGTCATATTTCGTTTTTTAATCTGTTTTCGCCGATGATTGTTTCGAAAACGTAATATTCAATTTTCTTTTTTAAAAAAAAAGTTTTCGCCGATGAGTGTTTCGAAAACTTGATATTCATTTTTCTTTTTCAAATAAGTTTTCGCCCATGAGTGTTTCGAAAACTTGATATTCATTTTTCTTTTTTTAATCAGTTTTCGCCGATGAGTGTTTCGAAAACATGATATTCATTTTTCTTTTTCTTAATCAGTTTTTGTCGTTGAGTGTTTCTAAAACGTGATATTCATTTTTCTTTATTTAATTAGTTTTCGTCGATTAGTGTTTTGAAAACTTGATATTCATTTTTCTTTTTTTAGTAAGTTTTCGCTAATGAGTGTTTCAAAAACTTGATATTAATTTTTCTTTTTTTTAATCAGTTTTTGTCGATGAGTGTTTCGAAAACTTGATATTTATTTTTCTTTTTTAATCATTTTTCGCCGATGAGTGTTTCGAAAACTTGATATTCATTTTTGTTTCTTTAATCAGTTTTCGCCAATCAGTGTTTCGAAAACTTTATATTCATTTTTCTTTTTTTAATCAGTTTTCGCCGAGGAGTGTTTCGAAAACTTGATATTCATTTTCCTTTTTTATTCAGTTTTCGCCGATGAGTGTTTCGAAAACTTGATAGTCATTTTTCATTTTTTAATCATTTTTCGCCGATGAGTGTTTCGAAAACGTAATATTCATTTTTCTTCTTTTTTTAAATAGTTTTTGTCAATGAGTGTTTTCGAAAACGTGATATTCATTTTCTTTTTTTAGTCATTATTCGCCGATGAGTTTTTCGAAAACTTGATATTCATTTTTTTTAATCAGTTTTCGCCGATTAGTGTTTCAAAAACTTGATATTCATTTTTATTTTTTTAATAAGTTTTCGCCGATGAGCGTTTCGAAAATTGAGATTCATTATTCTTTGTTTAATCAGTTTTCGCCGATGAGTGTTTCGAAATCTTGATATTTATCCTTCTTGTTTTTTATCTATTTTCGCCGATGAATATTTCGAAAACCTGATATTCATTTTTCTTTTTTCATAAGTTTTCATCGATGAGTGTTTCGAAAACTTAATCTTCATTTTTATTTTTTTTAATCAGTTTTCGTCGATAAGTGTTTCGTAAACTTGATATTCATTTTTCTTTTTTTAGTAAGTTTTCGGTAATGAGTGTTTCGAAAACTTGAAATTTATTTTTCTTTTTTTAATCAGTTTTTGATTAGTGTTTCGAAAACTTGATATTCATTTTTCTTTTTTTAATAAGTTTTCGTTCATGAGTGTTTCGAAAACTTGATATTCATTTTTTTATTTTTAATCAGTTTTCACCGATTCGTGTTTCGAAAACCTGATTGTAATACCCCAGAAAATTTCGAGGATTAAAGAATGATTTATTTAAAAATTTCGAGGATTAAAAATGATTTATTTCAGGGCTAGGAATTTAAAACTTCAAAAAGAATATAAAAAAATGAAAGTTAAAAGAAATCGGAAAGGAATTTTTTTTCGAGGATTGTATTACCAGAAAATTTTTTTCGAGGTTTAAAATAAAATAAAAGATGAAAGAAAGAAGTAGAAAATAGTTTTTGGGATTTAATTCGGGACTTAAGAAATTGGAAACCTGAATTAAATAGGGAAAGGGAATAAATTTAAAACACATATTAGTTATTATTTATTTAATTATTAATTAATTTATTTAATTACATTTATTCATTTATTTATATATTTAATTATTATAATTATGTTAATTAAAATTATATACTATTGTTATATTATTTTAAAAAGGGGGTTGGGTGCCGTGGGTTTTGCTAGAGGTAGATAGAAGCAAAATTTATATATATATATATATATATAAAGGAAAAAAACTAGAAGAGAAAGAAAGAAAAAGAGAAAGAAAAGAGAAAGAGAGGGCACGAGAGAGAGAGAAGTCGATAAGAAAGGGAGAGAAAGAAAACGGAGAAGAGAGAGAGATGGTGGAGAGGTGAGGGAGGAAGAAGGGGAAGAGGAGGATTTTGCCGGAAAAGTGACCGGAGAAGAGCTAGCCGACGCCGGGAAAAGACATCGGAGCTCGGTTACAACATCTTCCACACCTCCCACCAATCGAATCAAGGTTGGTAACCCCAATTTCATTCTAAACCCTCAATTTCTCCATTTTTAGGGATTTCTTCGATTGACCTTCGATTGAGTTGTTTCGAGGGTAGATTGAGACCTAGAAAGTGTTCTTGAACACTTAGTTCGGGTAGGAATCAAGATTATATTCTCGGATTTGCCCAAATTCGAATTTGGAAGGATTTGGGGTTGAAATTATAATTATTTCCAAATTGGGGAAAATTGTTGATAATTAGGATTGAGCGTGGATTTGAGTAAATAGGCTTGGATTGATATTATTGAAATTATAATTATTTCCAAATTGGGGAAATTGTTGGTAGCTTAGGAATTGACCTTGGATTTGAGTAAATAGGCTTGGATTGGTCCTATTGAAATTATATTGTGGAAATATTAACTGAACAAGACCCGTGAAAAGCTGGCCCGAGGTTATTAAGGTTGAACCTTGACGTTAACATACCAGGTCCCTGCTCGATTTGCCCAAATACATTTTAAGGGTGATTTTGAGGGCTCCAAACCTCTTCTTTTCAAACTTAAACACCCTAGAATAATTCTAAATATGCTATCAAGCATCAAGAATTAATTTAGGTACTTACTTGTTTCCCAAGAGTGGAAGCTTGCGGAACAATGAAATCCAATTTCTAAAATTTCAACCTTCTGCCCTCATAAATATTTATGAAACCTTAAGAAGGATAAATTGGAGGTATATTGAGGTTTAGAAACTAGATTTCTAGAACCCAAGTAGGAACACAAGTTGAATCAAAATGTTTAGACCTTCCTAAAATTAGGATTCCTTCCAATTAAGTTAGATAAGCTTCCTTAGATGTGAATACAGTGGAGATAAAAGGTTTAATACTCAAATCCAAGTATGTGAAACACTCAAGTAGAGTGTTATATTCGAGTAAGTCAAGTGTCCGAGGAAGGATACACATAAGTCGGGATAGAGAAGTCCAATAAGACCAAGAGCTTGACTCTATGGCAATCATGGACTACACGTGAGTGTAATGGAGAGATAAATAACAAGTTAAGCTAAGTAATGACCTTAATGAAATAAATGTTGTTCTTATAGGAACAACGGCACACGATTGAGTGCAACAGGAACTCCGAGGAGACTAAAGTTACAGGAGAGGATTGCATGGAAGGTTGGCCAAGGTGAGGGTTCTTCCATCTCTGCTCCTAGGGTTGTATGCTTATGTGGATTACATGAGTATGTATATTCTCAGCTTGTCTGGTATGTGTTAGCTAGAGATATAGAAAGCTAAAAGAATGAAAGAACTAGAAAATAGGTTGTGGAAAGTAGCTTGGATAGGAAGACATAGGAGTAGAGTATAATTGTTTGCTATGATTGGTGTGTTACAAATCCAACTCATACACTCCGGAGGCATGATGAGTATTTTATTAAATCTTTTCCACGACGGTGGCAAGAGTCCTTGTATGGAAGGACTAACTTTTTATTTTGAAAACTCGTCACGACGGTGACTTAAATTATAATCATGCAAAGGGAGTTATTGGTGGGTTTCGGATTTGGTTATGCTAGCGATGTGAGACATCGACTAGAACAACGTCATATGGCACGTGAGACCTCAGTTTTATAATCACCATGACGATGGTCATTGCCCTATCCTGGCAATAGGGTCAGAAAGGTTTTATATTGCTATGACGATAGCTTGAGGCTCAGAGAGTGCATCTGGACGGGTATATGAGTTATATCCTGTTGAGGATACTTGTACATATTAATAAGAAGAGGAATTGTTGATCCTTCGAGAAAGATACAAAGAATCCTATTAATATGTCACACCAAGATAAGGAGACATGGGAGGAACCTACGGGTGAACCGGGAGCCTGATCTTACAGAAGAGAAATCATCTTGTGGAGTTGGTCCAGGGTGTGACAGTGGCCATGCTTCGAGACGTCATGCCATGCCCGCCATGTGGCCTAGTTGGGTAATGGACGAGTGGACTCAAGCAATTGCCCCGCAGCAAGGGGTCAGGACGTGCAACGTGGTAGCTACGTATCAGTTGTTTGATAGATAGAAGTTGATTGTGTTTGATTAATAGAATTGTCACGAGGTGACTAGTACCCAAGTGAATGGGTTAAGTATTGTTTGATTAATAGAATTGTCACGAGGTGACCAGTACCCAAGTCAATGGGTTAAGTATGCTTTGCCACGTGATGGCCAGCAACCCGAGTGCACGGGTTCGAGGTAGAAAAGCCATGTAGTGGCTAGTAAATACCCCAGAGTAGGGGAAGTTAAGTAGATGTATGTTATAGTGTCTGCGTGTACTTAAAGAATTGTCTGTGTTCGCATATAATTGTTGATTGTGCAGCGGAGTGGTGACGTACAGGATTACGTCATCACAAAGTCTTGTTTGATTCAAACACGCTGAACGTGAGAAGACCGGTAAGTAAAAGCTGGCACAATATGTTACATGTTTACTTGCTGATTGATGACGTGGAATAAACTGCTGTATGTTTACATTTATTAAATGCATGTGAGTGCTTGGGTGAAATTTCTGTGGTTGTGTGATCACCAAGAATGTATGCTAACAACAGTAACTAGTTGTTTTTGCATGTGGTTGTGTATGACTCCCAAACCCAGCGCTATGGCACCCACCTTGCGCCGAGGATGGGAGAGTCCTCACTGAGTCGCGTGGTTAAGACTCACACCTCATTTTTACTACAAAGAGACAGCTTAAGTACAGGTGGAAGAAGTCTCGGTGGAACGAGGATTGAGCAACACTTTTCCAAGGCCCACAACTTGTTCATGTGGGTGAATAAAGTGTAATTGTAATTTAATTTACTTTATTATTATATCATAAAGTAAAGGGTAGACGTACCCAATTATATTGTATCACTAAATCTAGAAATGTCAACTTCACACACCTTAAAGATCAGGATCCGTTAGATTACGATGCAGGGAAACCTTGTTTCCAAAAATATATATATACATATATCTGTTGCATGTGAATAGGATAGGCAGCATCTTCGGATGTGTAGCAGGTTATATATTATGTGTGTTTTCCTATATCTATATCCTGAAGCGGCACTGGCCGTGGATTTGCTTGCCTAGGATAGGCCACCATTTTGGTGTAGCCATGGTATTATAATGCATGTGGATGTATTTTCAATAATAGATATTCTGTCAATTAGGTGATAAGGCTTACAGGCATAGGAATATTCCCTGTGTCTGTGCCGGTCACGGTCCTCTAAACGGGGGTCGGGACACTGATATTCATTTTTCTTTTTTTAATCAGTTTTTGTCGATGAGTGTTTTCGAAAACTTGATATTTATTTTTATTTTTTAATCAGTTTTCGCCAATTAGTGTTCTGAAAACTTGATATTCATTTTTTTTTTAATCAGTTTTCGTCGATGAGTGTTTTGAAAACTTGATATTCATTTTTCTTTTTTTTAATCACTTTTCGCCAATGAGTGTTTCGAAAACTTGATATTTATTTTTCTTTTTTTGAATCAGTTTTCGCTTATGAGTGTTTCGAAAACTTGATAGTCATATTTCGTTTTTTAATCAGTTTTCGCCAATGAGTGTTTCGAAAACGTAATATTCATTTTTCTTCTTTTTAAATAGTTTTCGCCGATGAGTGTTTCGAAAACTTGATATTCATTTTTCTTTTTCTTAATCAGTTTTCGCCGATGAGTGTTTCGAAAGCGTGATATTCATTTTTCGTTATGTAATTAGTTTTCACCGATGTGTGTTTCGAAAACTTGATATTCATTTTTCTTTTTTTAATCATTTTTCGCCGATGAGTGGTTCGAAAACTTGATATTTATTTTTCTTTCTTTAATCAGTTTTCGCCAATCAGTGTTTCGAAAACATGATATTCATTTTTCCTTTTTTAATCAATTTTCGCCGATAAGCGTTTCGAAAACTTGATATTCATTTTCCTTTTTTAATCAGTTTTCGCCGATGAGTGTTTCGAAAACTTTATATTCATTATTATTTTTTTAATCAGTTTTTGTCGATGAGTGTTTCGAAAACTTGATAGTCATTTTTCATTTTTTAATCATTTTTCGCCGATGAGTGTTTCGAAAACGTAATATTCATTTTTCTTTTTTTTGAATAGTTTTTGCCGATGACTGTTTCAAAAACGTGATATTCATTTTTCTTTTTTTAATCATTTTTTGCCGATGAGTGTTTCGATAACTTGATATTCATTTCTCTGTTTCTTAATCAATTTTTGCCGATGAGTGTTTCAAAAACTTAATATTTCTTTTTCTTTTTTTAATCAATTTTCACCGATAAGTGTTTCGAAAACTTGATATTCATTTTGTAATACCCCGGAAAATTTTGAGGATTAAAGAATGATTTATTTAAAAATTTTGAGAATTAAAGAAGGATTTATTCCGGGGCTAAGAATTAAAACCTTAAAAAGAATATAGGAAAATTATGAAAGTTAAAACAAACCGGAAAGGAATTTTTTTTTCGAGGAGTGTAATACCCGAAATTTTTTTTTTCGAGGTTTAAAATAAAATAAAAAGGGAAAGAAAGGAAGTAAAAAATATTTTTTGGGATTTAATTCGGGACCTAAGAAATTACAAACCTGAATTAAATAGGGAAAGGGATTAAGTTAAAAAATACATGTTAGTTATTTATTTAATTATTTATTATTATTTTTAGATTTTATTATTATTATTATTATATGTTAATTAGTAGATAAAAGAAAAGAAAAGAAAATAAAATAAAAGGGAGAGGGGAAAGCTACGGGTAAGAAGAGAAGAAGAAAGAAAGAAAGGAGAGGAGAGAGAGAGAGCTAGGGCTTGGAGGTGGGAGCAAATCCGGCGGGAATCTTGTCGGAATCCGACGAGCCAGGGTTGAAGGAGGAGCCGGAGATCATCCTTGTCATCTTCCTCGTCTCAATCTCTCAAGTTAAGGTTGGTATAATGCTCGATTCTCTCCAAGTCCCCATTTTCTTCATTTTTCTTCATTTTTGGAATTGAGTTGAGAATCCGAGTTTGGGCGGATTCAAGGGTAGAATAATGTTTCTAAAGTGTTCTTGAACACTCATCGGGGTTAGGAATCGACGCTAGATCGTTGTATTTGGCCGGATTCGAAGTTGGAAGAGTTTGGGGTTCATAAAACCCATTTTTCCCAATCTCGAACGATCAACGATTCGGCGACGAATCGGAGTTGGATTTGAGTTGTAGGACTTCTTAAATGTAGTATATATGTAGGTGAACAAAACCCGTTGGGTGTGGAGTCGAAGCCGGGGCGGGCCCAAACCAGCCCACAACACAGCAAACGAATTGCTGTGCTGCGAGCCAGCACTATAGAACCGAAACCGGCGCTATAGCGCCATCTCTCGGGTGTGCCAAGAGCTGCTGGGCAGCAGCTCAGCGCTATAGTGCCAGAATCGGCGCTATAGCGCCAGGCCTTTGCCCAACATGACCAAAATTCATTTTTTTGCAGATCCGGGGCGTCCGAACCTCCTACTTTCAATCCTCAACTTCTTAGAACACCACCAAGCATGTTTTTAAGGATCAAAATCATTCCAAATGTCTTCTTGTCCCTCAAGAATAAAAACTTTCGGAGTAAACTAAGTCCAACTTCCTGAATTTCAACCTTAAACTGTCAAAACCTTTAGGCAACCTTAAGTGGGATAAATTGGAGGTATATTGATGTCACGACCCCCTATCGGGCGTCCGTGATCGGCACGGGAGGTAGGATTTCTCCTATCCCGTAAGCCTCTAATCCCTGATTGATATTTTTATATATGCATAACTACCCATTTCTAATACAAACAATATATAGTACATATGGCCATCCCTATCCGGTGACCTAAGTAGCACGCAATCCATGGCTCGCTCAACGCCGCTTCAGTCTATACATATACACATAATCAATCACACGTACATATAATATACATATTGATCACGCGCTTCAGGGTGGGTGATCTATCCTATTCACATGCAGAATTCCTGTGTACAGTCAAGTATATATATTCAATCACACACCTTCATATAATTTACATATTGATCACACGCCTCAATGCGTGTGATCTATCCTATTCGCATGCGGAAACCGTATTTTCACACAACCAAGTATTCAGTCACACATATATATATATTTACATATTGACCACACGCTCAGTGCGTGTGATCTATCCTATTCACATGCAGAAGTCACATTCATATATATATATATATACACATGATATTCATCATATCATAACCTATATTCCCAACAACAAGACCAATCTTTAATCTGTATGAAGCCGACAATTCTAGAGTGTGACATATACATATATATATGTAGCAACTGTACAAAACGATGCAATACCAAAAGAATCATATACATATACATCCTGACAAAATACATATATCAATACTACCCACGCGAACAATGCGTGTGGCCTCTAAGTCTGTCCGCCTCCCTGAGATGAAGTGTAAGCGCTCCCGATGCCTATACCACCTATGTCTGTAACATTTAACATTGGGGTGAGTCAAACGGACTCAGTGAGAGGCTTTCCCATCCCTGGTGTAGTAGCAGGTACCACTACAACTGGGGGAAGGGAGCCAATCACAATCACATACGCATATAACAGATTTTGAGATTTCATATATTAAGTGGTCAGGCAGTTAGCATATATCATATTCACAATAAAGAATTTAAAGCATGGTTTCACATAGGTTCAAATTCATAGATACATCATATCATGATTTAACATATAATTCCATGTGGTCATCCGTATTCAATTAACCGTAATCATAAACTGGCCCGAAGGCATATCTCCGTTAGGAGAGAATCTGGCCTGGAGGCAATATCTCACGTGAGCGGTATAGGAACCTAGTTGATCATTCTAGGAACCACTGGTCCCAAGATTTTACTTGGAACATTAATCTGACTCCAAGACTTCACTCGGAGCATAGCCGGCGACTCATCTGACCTCGATTTACCCAAGGCAATAGCCACAATGTGGTGTACTCATATACTTGCATTTCTGTGAGTTTGACTCAAGATAACAGACTCAATCTACCCGGACCATCCGTTATAGACTCGGTTCTCGCGTTGTACCATAAATGACCCCTATGGACCAGTACTTACTCATTTTACTTCTTCTTAGGAAAATCTAAGTTTCCAAGTGGTTTTCTAGATCAGAATCTCTCGGTTTAAAACAAGGTCACCTATGTTTATTTTCTTTAAGGATTTACATACATAACCACACTTTTCAGATAACAATCAATAAGGTTGGTTTCTAGTACCCCAAGACCCTCACAAATAAATTGACTCGATCCTACCCCCGATATTATATAGGTCCCGAGGACCTTCATTCCATATAAGGCTCCTTGAGCCACCATCGCTTTTACAATTCACATAGACACACATAGCACGTTTTCACATATATTGTAATTTAGGAACAACAATAGCATGTTATCTAATATATAATTCCTACGAATAGGAAAGAAGGCAAACCATATATCCATATCCGCAGTCAACCCTATAAGACAAGGATAGGAAAGCCCCTCACCTGGTTGGCCCCTCTGATCGGCTCTCGGTGTGCCCAAAGGTCCTCTCACTGTATGGTGCCCTATACACATATACTTGAGAGATTTAGCAACTTGAAATTCAACCACTATCGTGTACATGTAACGCTAATGCTCATGTTCTCTCTAATTAATTCCATAGACTAGTTGTTCGCTTGGAATGCCCTCAACTAGTTTTCAGAACACCTAGCATGCTTCTAATTCGTGTCCAACCCTTGCTTAATCATACTATTCGGAAGCCTTGATTTGGGAATGCAAGGTTACCCAATTCCACCTCTATGTGTCCATGTGAAGTTTCCATTACCCAAGTCTTGAATTTATGGCTCAAGAGAGCCATAAATTCTACTTGTCCAAGATTTCCATTTACCAAAATAACCTCCAACACTTTACCTATACATGAATACACATATCCGGGTACGCGTAAAATTTGAAAATTGTCTCTTTTTCCCCGAACCGGGTTCCGGGTGAGACGGTGCTTACTCGTGTTTTAATCCCTCGTACATTCTAATAATTTTAACAATTATATAATCACAATTTCCACTTATTAATGCACCCCAAATCAGTCCACACACCCTTAAATATTACCAATCACATTTTCCTACAAGTTCCCCAACCCGGATAAATTTCCATCAATTTAGTTCCGGTTCCTAAGCTTCCAACTCACTTCATAACATCCAAATACTTCAATTTAGGACCCAGAATACTCAGATTGAATCAATTGGGGGGTTTTGCAAAAATCCCCAAAATTGATAAAATTGGGATTTGAGAGTTTCGGAACTTCTTACCTCGATTCAACCGGTTACAAGGACGATATAGAGTAGAGGAGACTCCCAGCCACCTTCCCCGATGAAGAGACGGCGTTTTCCGGCGAGTTTTCCGGTGTGGAAGCTCTCTCCCCTTGCTTTCTCTCTCTAAACTGTCACTCTCTCTCCTCCAGCCACACGACGGTGACGAGCTCCGGCGGACGGCAACTCCGGCTCTGGCTCCTCGCGCGTCCAGCCTCTGTCTCGTGTGGTGTCCTCCTCCTTGCTTCCTCCGTGCGGTGCCCCTTCCCCTCTCTCTCGTGTTTCTCCGTTTCGTGCCTCTCCCTCACGCCTTCTTTCCTTTTCTTTTCCTTATTCCTCACTTATATAATATATATATATATATATATATTACAAAAAGAAAAGGAATTCTGATTTCCTTCCCTCTCTTTAATTCTTCTTTTCTTTCCTTTATGTATACATATATATATAATTAATTTATATATTTACATATCACATAATTAAAATCTGGTATAATAATAATAAATAAGAAAAAGAAATATACATATAAAAAAAATAATTAGGATTTAAACAAATTTGTATTTAAAAAAAACAAGTAGTAGGATAGTGTATATTTTTTTTATCTCATTTTCCACTATTAAATTAATTAGTTTAATCTAATTAATGATGCTAGTTAAAATATTCTCGGGTATTACAATTGAGGTTTAGAAACTAGATTTCTTAGAACCCGAGTAGGAACACAAGTTGATTTAAAATGCTTAGACCTTCCTAAAATTAGGATTCCATCCAACCAAGCTAGATAAACTTTCTTAGATGCGAATACAAGTTAGATAGAGGTCTAGTACTCAAATCCAAGAATGTGAAATACTCAAGTAGAGTGTTATACGCGAGTAAATCAAGTGTGGATTACATGAGTATTTACATTCTCTGCTTGTCTGGTATGTGTTCGCTAGAGATATAGAATGCTAAAAGAATGAAAGAATTAGAAAATAGGTTGTGGAAAGTAACTTGGATAGGAAAACATAGGAGTAGAGTATAATTGTTTGCTATGATTGGTGTGTTACAAATCCAACTCACACACTACGGAGGTATGATGAGTATTTTATTAAATTTTTTCCCGCGACAGTGGCAAGAGTCCTTGTACGGAAGGACTAAGCTTTTATTATGAAAACTCGTCACGACGGTGACTTAAATTATAATCATGCAAAGGGAGTTATTGGTGGGTTTCAGATTTGATTATGCTAGCGATGTGAGACAACGACTAGTACAACGTCAGATTAAATCTTTTTCCACGACGGTGGCAAGAGTCCTTGTACGGAAGGACTAACCTTTTATTTTGAAAACTCGTCACGAAGGTGACTTAAATTATAATCATGCAAAGGGAGTTATTGGTGGGTTTCGGATTTTATTATGCTAGCGATGTGAGACATCGACTAGTACAACGTCAGATGGCACTTGAGACCTTAGTTTTATAATCACCATGACGATGGTCATTGCCCTATCCTGGCAATAGGGTCAGAAAGGTTTTATATTGCTATGACGATAGCTTGAGGCTCAGAGAGTGCATCTGGATGGGTATATGAGTTATATCCTGTTGAGGATACTTGTACATATTAATAAGGAGAAGAATTGATCCTTCGGGAAAGATACAAAGAATCCTATTAATATGTGAGACTAAGGTAAGGAGACACGGGAGGAACCTACGAGTGAACTGTGAGCCTAACCTAGTAAAAGAGAAACCATCCTGTGGAGTTGGTCCAGGGTGTGTCAGTGGCCATGCTTCGAGACGTCGTGTCATGCCCGCCATGTGGCCTGGTTGGGTAATGGACGAGTGGGCTCAAGCTATTGCCCCGCAGCACGGGGTCAGGACGTGCCACGTGGTGGCTATGCGTCAATTGCTTGATAGATAGAATTTGATTGTGTTTGATTAATAGAATTGTCACGAGGTGACCAGTACCCAAGTGAATGGGTTAATTATGCTTTGCCACGTGGGGGCCAGTAGCCCGAGTGTACGGGTTTGAAGTAGAAAAGCCACGTAGTGGCTAGTAGATACCCCAGAGTTGGGGAGATTAAGTAGATGTATGTTTAGCATCTTTGTGTATGTATAAATTATCTGTGTTTGCATATAATTGCTGATTGTGCAGCGTACTGGTAACGTACAGGATTACGCAACCACACGTCTTGTTTGATTCAAACATGCTGAAACGTGAGAAGACCCGTAGGTAAAAGCCGGCACTATGTGTTACATGTTACTTGCTGATTGATGACGTGGAATAAACTGCTGCATGCTTATATTTGCTAAATGCATGTGAGTGTTTGGGGTGAAACTTCTGTTGTTGTGTGATCACCAAGAATGCATGCTAACTCATAGTAACTAGTTGTTTGTGCATGTGGTTGTGTATGACTCTCAAACCCAGCGCTATGGTACCCACCTTGCGCTGGGGATGAGAGAGTCCTCACTGAGTCGCGTGGTTAAGACTCACACCTCATTTTTACTACACAGAGACAGGTTAAGTACAGGTGGAAGAAGTCTCGGTGGAACGAGAGACGAGCAAAACTTTCTAAGACCCACAACTTGTTCATGTGGGTGAATAAATTGTAGCTGTAATTTAATTTACTTTATTATTGTATCATAAAGTAAAGGGTAGACGTACCCAATTAGATTGTATTACGAAATCTAGAACTGTCAGCTTCACACCCCTTAAAGATCAGGATTTATTTTACTGCGATACAGGGAAAGTTTGTTTTCAAAATATACATATATATACTTATATCTATTGCATGTGAATAGAATAGGCAGCATCTTCGGATGTGTAGCCAGTACACAGGTTATATACATTATGTGTGTTTTCCTATATCTATATCCTGAAGCGGCACTAGCCGTGGATTTGCTTGCCTAGGATAGGCCACCATTTCGGTGTAGCCATGGTATTATAATGCATGTGAATGTATTTTTTTAATAATAGCTATTTTTTCAATTACGTGATAAGGCTTACAGGCAAAGGGATATTCCCTGTGTCTGTGCCGGTCACGGTCCTCTAAACGGGGGTCCTGACAAACTAGGTATCAGAGCCTGGTTATTCTTTAAGGGTGTGAAGCTAACTAGTAGTCTCGGGTGTCATTTGGGCTATTCATTACGAATCCGGACGTAACGGTGGTTCCGACGGGCACTTGTGAGGTTGCTCAGGATGTTGAGTCATAAATTCTTTCGAGTCATCGCTTGAGGCATAGAATTTGTATGTGAAATTCTATGCAAGGCATATAACCTGTACGGTACACAAGTGCCGATGACCACTAAGGCATAAGGTGGGGTGGCAGTGACCCCGGGAACCTTAGGACGCCATAATAGGGAAAGGAGACATCCATGGAGGATGTTACCTAGACACAAACACATTTGGTTAAATTGTAGGTAGGAATGCGCTACAATGTGTGATTGTTTTGCAGGTGTTAAATGAGACGATGCGTCTGCTCTGTTAGCGGCGCGTTGTGTGCTATGGTATAGGCACAAGTTGTTTGATTATAGTATGAGTGCAAGTAGAATAGAAATATGTAGTGAATGGTACTTCAGGCTAGGAATTGTTTGTAAAGTGCAAGAAAAGACACGCTTGGTGTGTAGAAAAGAAAGTAAGTCCATGGGGCGATTGAAATGGAAAGTCTACTGACAAAAATAAACAGGGGCATGAGGCATGAGACTGACAGGAAGATGACCACGTGAATGGGTCACGACTGTGCAGTATGCTATGGCTGAAGGAAGTGAGTTGTCCTTCCTAGAAAGTAAACAGAAAAGATGTGGTGTATACCACAGCATAGAAGTAGAAGTCTACGGACTAGAAAATTAGGATATGGTACATGGAAGGGCAAAGTGGCCGAACCATATGCCGTAGAGATAGGTGTTAAGAAGTTGAGCCATATGTAAACGTGTAGAGCGTGACCATATGCCGATCAGGAAACAAAGTAAATGGTAAGGCACAGGGAAGGAGCCTAGTCCAACCCTGCGCTCGATCCATGAACTGCTAGTTCCTTAAGCAAACAAGGGGGAAAAGAAGGGAATAAGCCCAACCAAACTCTCTTGGGTTGCGTAAGGAAGATCATAAAGAGTAGGATATTGATCACATCTGAAATTTTTGTAAAAAGCTTTTTGGTCTTTCTGGATGAGAGATTTTGAAAGACCCTCAAACTTTTCTTGAAAATACTAGGGATAACCATTGGAAGGCAAATTTTTCATGAAAACTCTTTCTCAATTTGTGTCATTCCAATTGGTTAAACCCTAACCATTTATGAAAACCTTAGGCGTCATTTTCTAAGAAATAAACTTGAATTAATTTTTAAAACCGTAGGGTGCCTAAGAAAACTAACTCATGTGACCAATACCCTACCAAACAATAGTCCTTTTACAGGTAAGCTGTATAAGGATGGTAGATGTAGTTGAGAAATCACTCGCTTGAAGTGATTAAAGTTGAGTAGACATCGAAAAGCACTAGAGAGTGCTAAAGTGTCAACGGAGTATACAGGTAAACCTAAGGGTTACCAATTAAGGGGGCCATAGGGTGATTATGGACCCGAAAGTATTAGACCAGAGCAGGTCTAGAAGTGGAAATGGGCGTAGACCTTCAGGTACCGTCCAGAGATAAGAAAATGAGTGATGTTGAGGGAGATAGCTCTCGAACGAGATAACGTGAGAGATAAACCCCAAAGGGACTCGTGGAGGCGCGAGGGGAGAGAAAGTAGACAGGGATAAGTAGTCCTATAAGGGGGGAAGAGCGGAAGCCTATGGGACCCCATAGGATAAGAGTCAAGTAGGAGGTGGAGAACCAACTACCACCGTAAGTGTATGTATAGTACACATATTGTAGTGGACATAGCTAGGTAAGCTAATTCCACAGGTTAGTGAACCGTAAATCCGTTAGTCTGAAGCCTGTGTATGGGTGGAGACTGAGTAGGCAATCTAAACGTACCAATGGCCATGTGGGTGCCATAAAGGGAAAAATTAACCGTAAGGACAATTAATCGAGAAGGAGAATTTAGTGAGTAACAAGTATTGTGAAATACTCGAAGAAAGAGTACCACGTAGGTACGAAATGAGAAGGAGAGAGCGAATACGGGAATGGAGTCGGGTAAGCATCGGGGGATGCGAGCCAAATGATAAAACAAGTATGCTACTCGTTGGGGGCGATTGGAACCCAACGGGTAACACACTTGCAAGAGGCGGTATATGTTCGTGAACATACGGCACTCCGTAAGAAAGGAAAGAGTCAAACCGTGGGAGCGGATCCTGTTTGGTCAAAGGGAGTAGGGCATGCCCGGAAAGGTTCATGCTGGAGTTGACGGATCAAATATTCCAAGTAGGAATACAGGATCTAAGTGAGTTGAGGATTCCGAGTGGGCCAAGTTAGGGTAAAAGCCAACGGAAACCTAATGAGTAGAGTTAGCATAGGATGTGCAACTCTAACTGGACTAACCTGAGGATGGTAGAGATCCACAGTCATAGTCCTGTTAAGCAAGGTCTTCGGATATGAAGACCGAACCGAGCCTGAGGCAGAGTAATGAGTATGATGGTAAGGAGGAGACTGATGAGTTTCCATTATAAACAGAAATGACTACAAGTAGTAGTCAGAGAAGAGTCTAAGTCAGTCAGACATAGGATGTCGACAGGGAGTAACCTGAAGTGGTTATGGAAACCACTAAGGGTAAGTGTAGGAGTCCGGAAAAGAAAGGGAAACACGAGTCATAAATGTAAGATCCTTTACCGTTTAGTGGAGAAACGGTAAGTGTAATACATAGTTGTGCTAGTGTCATGGCATGTAGCTTCGTTAGGACACGAGTAAGGTAAACCGAGTCGGTAGTGAGTGTAACAACCTCGGAAGGGTTGGGTACACTGATGGAACAAAGTATAAACACCTAAGTAGGGTGTATGCCGTGTAAGCGGTAAGTCTAGATGTAGAGTAGAGGGTGTTGTAAAAGGTAAACAGACTTTTCTGGAGAAGTCGTTTACAAAGAATATATCGGGGGAATACCAGCAGAAGGGTAGCTGCTTGGTAGTAGAGGATACTAAGGTACAGGGACTCCGATGTAGGGGAGTACTCCGATATCGGTTAGAGTTTATAGAAATTGAACCTAGTGCGCTATGCAAATAGCTAGTGTCTTGGCGTGTTCCAAGACGGATATAAGGAGTCACTACGAAGGTAGCTAGACGGACAAGCAGATTGAGTCAAGGTAAGCCTCACTTGAGAAGGAAATAGTTAACTCCTCGGAGAACTAAATTGGAGCATGGCATCTGGTACCTGCCAGACACTCCATTGCAAAAAAAATGTTGATAGCACAAAGTAAATTAAAACGAGGGGAGTTAGGTATCCTCGGGGAAGGATACACCGACAGATGGAGTCTATCAGTTAACACCTCGCGAAGGGGGTGGTTAACTACGAAACTAGAAATACAAACGATCACAGAAATAATATGTAGAAACCAGATAGAGACCTTGAGTCTCTAGGAAAGAAAGATGAACCGTAGGATAAAACGGTAAAACTTCCACAAGCCAATAACCCCACGAAAGAGATGAAATTCGGGGACCGAATTTCTTAAGGAGGGAAGAATGTAATACCCCAGAAAATTTCGAGGATTAAAGAATGATTTATTTAAAAATTTTGAGGATTAAAGAAGGATTTATTCCAGGGCTAAGAATTAAAACCTTAAAAAGAATATAGGAAAATTATGAAAGTTAAAAGAAACCGGAAAGGAATTTTTTTCGAGGAGTGTAATACCCGAAATTTTTTTTTTCGAGGTTTAAAATAAAATAAAAAGGGAAAGAATAGAAGTAGAAAATAATTCGACGCTAGATCGTTGGATTTGGCCGGATTCGAAGTTGGAAGAGTTTGGGGTTCATAAAACCCATTTTTCCCAATCTCGAACGATCAATGATTTGGCGACGAATCAGAGTTGGATTTGAGTTGTAGGACTTCCTTAGTATATATGTAGGTGAACAAAACCCGTGGGCTGTGGAGTCGAAGCCGAGGGCGAAAGGGGGCCGGAACGGGCCCAAACCAGCCCACAACACAGCAAACGAATTGCTGTGCTGCGAGCCGGCGCTATAGCGCCATCTCTCGGGTGTGCCAAGAGCTGCTGGGCAGCAGCTCAGCGCTATAGCGCCAGAATCGGCGCTATAGCGCCAGGCCTTTGCCCAACATGACCAAAAT